>CAJQZJ010004750.1:8207546-8223918 GCA_907164525.1 Lophiomys imhausi | reverse complement strand
ACACACACACACACACACACACACACACACACACACACACACACACACTTTGGATATATTTACAATTTCTTGGAACCCAGGAGCTCTTTCATGAGTTTGGCTTACACACCAGCCCTCCTTCGTAGACACCTCTAAGGCTGGGAGCAAAGCATAAGCAAGCACCCGGAGTGGAGAATGAATATACTGCTGCTTCCAAACCTCTTGGTGAAGGTGAAGGGGGCTTGTTGAAAACATTGCTGTGAGCAGATGGGCCCCTGAAACCATCTGCTATGAAGCAACTAAATGTTCAATGATGCATTACAGAATTATTTAGCTCTCAAAGAGCCCGAAAGTAGTTAGCAATGAAGGCATCTGCACTGAGAGCAAACAGCCTATTTATATATGATCTATTACTTCATAAGCTGTATGAAGGTCCTCATTTCTTAAAGTAGCAGCCGTCTTGATTGCAAGTATAAAATTGTTGCTGAAAAAGAAAACCTGTAAATTATCATCTTAAAATTAGCACCTATTTTCTCCCAGAGGGCTACATAAACTTTTTGTTGAATCCAGTACATCCACGATTCTCCTGTAAAAGTAGAGTAGGCTAAGAAATTATATCACTATAATTGCAATTAAAAGGTAAATAAATGGGCTTTATATTTTCTAAAACTACATCCTCTAAAAACTTTGCCTTCTTTATCTTTTCTAAAATAAAGTTTGTCTATTAAGAAAGGAACATGGTCTTTATGCTTTATAAAGCTAAACAAATTACAGTAGAGAAAAAAGTCTCTCATTAAAACCAGTCATTTTTTAATGGTATCTGTCTTGTGTGTTGTTTTGGTATGCTTAGTTTAATTTTAAGACACCTTTTTTTAATGCCTTGTAAACAGTGTTTGGACTAGAGCAATGGTTCAGTGGTTAAGAGCACACATTCATTCCTCTTGTAAAGAACCTGGGTTCAATTCCTAATACTAACATCAGAAGGTTCACAATTGTCTTTAACTCCAGCTCCAGGGGATCTGACGTCCTCTCCTGGTCTCTGCAGGCGCCTATATATGTTCACATATTCACACAGAGACAAAGATATATACATACTTAAAAAAAATCTTAAGTGTGTGTGTGTATTTTCCTGGAGATTTGTTTTTGTGATAAACGATAAACTGAAAATATATTTCCTTTACTCATGACATCCTAAAAATACCAACCATTCCAACTGTGATGGCCACATAGTGTAATACTACCCAACACTGAGCAAAACAGAATCTTAACATACACAACAGGGCTGCCACTAAAATATATTCTGCTACACAACAAAAGCATAGAAACAATGAACTGAGCTGTAGGGTTGCTTTCTAGACAAGACAGTCCTGCAGACTGAAGAACAGATCAATGGCCTCTAGCAGTTAGAGGTCAGTGAAAGGTTTGTGGGGAGTGACTTGGGGAAGGGGCTCTTTGAGGGTGTTGGGATTTTTATCTTTTTCAGTTGAGGGAGCAGTTTTATGACTCATTGCGTTTATAAAATGTACACAACTGCACACCAAAAAGAAATATATTTTATGTACATTTAACATTTTAAAATATATGTCTAAAAAGACTATACATTGTAGACGTTATCAAGTCTCAGTTTTACATTTTCTCAAGAAACACATTAATTCTGTCAACAGCTACTAGGCACTATTGTATTCCAGGCCCTACCCATCTTGGCAGCCATCTTCAGGGGGTTTAAATTCTAAGGAGAGTCAGCAGGGTAAGAAACTGACATATATTAGACCCTGGGAGAGAGCAGAGAGGAAGAATGGAGGAGAGCCTCTCAGAAAAACTACCATTTCAGTAGGATATTGGAAGAGACAAAGGGTAGCAATGGCTACTTACAGCAGTCCAATAAGAAGCCCCGAGCCCCTGAGAGACATGAGTTTGGTGCCACCCAGTGAAAGTGGAGTGATTGCTCTGGGGAAGAGAAGGATGGGCGTAAGCCAGGTCTGAACGATCCTAGACACAGTAAGAAGTACCATTGGTTTCAGAATTAAGCAGGGAACAGTACGCTCTTGCTATCTCTGACACAATCACAGTATCTTGTGTGACTAGAGAGCAGCAAGGTGGAGGTGGTGGTGACATGTATGTGTGTCAGTGTTTGTGATTGTCAGTGTGTGTATGTTAGTGTATGTGTCAGTGTGTGTATGTATTCAGCCATAATTGGTGTTATCTAAACACCAGCTACCTACTTTTTAAAAAGATTTTTTTTTTAAACCAGGCTATGTCGTTGGTCATGAATTCACCAAGCCTGCTAGGCTTAAAGTCCAGAAAGCTCAGGAATTCCCCAATGGGATTACAGGTGTCAACACCATGCTTTGTTTAACTTTAACATGAGTTCTAGGGGATTAAATTCATTTCCTTATGCTCGTGAGGCAAACACTGAGCCATCCTCTTACCCCATCCACACACAGACAGTTTGATGAGTTCTGATTCAGGAAAACACTCTGGCAGAGATAGAAATTTAGGAGCCATCAGTGCATAGTTGACATTTAAACACCACAGCACTCATTCAAATCATCTGAACGTAAACACTGACGATTTTCCCAAACTGCGCAAATGAGTCAACCCAGCATTTAACAAGCAGCATGTGATGTCCCTGACATCAGCTGCTTTGCAGTTTGCTTCTCAACCTTAGAAATGCCTGTAGCTGAGCTTTTGTTCCTCCCGGCCCACCTCTGATTAAACTTCCTGGGAGGCACTGAGTCTTCCTGCTTCTGAGTGTGCTGATGATTGGTTTAAGGTTGGCGAGCTTCTCATAGAAGGAAGCACCCTCCTGTATCCAAACACTCAGAAACCTCAAGTAGGGATTGTTCCATTTTATTAGAAATGGCAAATATACACAAAGCAAACTTGACAAAACTTTGCTCCCAAAATATAGGCTACTATAAATTAGCAAAAAAACAAAGCCAAAATAGTCAAATACTGAAAAAAACAAAACTTGGAAAACACTTTTGAAAGCAATATTCCAATTCTCTCCCCTCCTCCCCCACCCCCGGTTTCTATTATACAGATTCCATCCACCTTCTCTTTCCACCTGTCAATCAAGTAGAGGGGCACAGCAGTAGCTTAGCAAGTCAGGTGGCACCTGCCTCTCATGAACTGTGTTCCTCAATGGGAGTTTGCCTAGGACTGGACTCAGGGTTCTATCCCTAATAGTGATAGAATGCTTTAGTATTCTGTGTAAGCTATGGTGGCTCGCCCCTCTCATAAGACTAGTCCTGAAGGACAGCCCGGTTCTCCCAGTCAGTCCCCACTGATGTGACATCCACCAATGGCCTCTGATTATTCAAACAAGCAACCCTGCTCTATTTCCAATCTGATATCAGAATGAGAGTGTGATAATTGGCACTGCAAAACAGGTAGGCAAATACAAGGAGTAAACAGTGAGCCTGCCAAGTCTGCTGAGAAGCAGGCCTGACATTTAAATAAGAATGGAAGTGCTCTTCTTCACTGGGGTCCACCAGAGCTTTCAACCTTGACCTGCAGGGAACACCTTTTCTACAAGTGACAGGTAATTTAGCTTTCTTGCTAAGTTCTGGGGCTCTCTGGTGGTGAATTATGTATGGTGCTTCCGTGATAAAGACACCTGTCCACTGAGAGCCGAACCAAAGCTGATAGATTCTTCTTAAAGACCTTAGATTAGATATAAACTACCTTTTTCCCCCTAGAAAAGTCGTCAGGATGCCAATCACTTGGCCTTCCCTTTCCTCCATGATTTCAGGGATTTGAGCTGAAAACAAACTGGTTCTGAGGGCCATGCCCAGGCTTCTCCTTTCTATTGTCTAAAAGTGTCCTAAGCACCGTTTAATTGTCGTGGTGAACTCGTGAATACCAAATTACTGGTGCTTGCTCCCCACCCACAGAGGTCTTAAGATATTCACTATACTGGATTGGACTGATTCAATCCCTCTTCAGCAATGATGCTTGACCAGTTTTAAAAGCAGCCTTTTGTTTGTTTTGTTTTGTTTGTTTACTTTTTGAGACATGGTCTCTCTACAGCCCTATATAACTCTGGTTGTCCTGGAATTCACTAGAGGACCTTGAATTCACAGAGCTCCACCTGCCTCTGCCTCCTGAGTGCTAGGATTAAAGGCATGAACCCACTCTGCCAACCCCCATCTCCGTAAAAGCAGCTTTTGAAGTGAAAACAATCATTTCACAAGGTACACCAGGCATATGATGCCATTTGGGAAACATAAATTAAGAATATTTCAGTGCAAAAATAAGAAATAATGTTAGCAGTGTGGCAAAAATCCTTACAGACACACACAGGAGCAAGACACAGAGGACTGGATCGTTGGAAAAAGGCTTAAAGAGGGCAAGATGGGTAGTAGGGAGGGTGGAGGGAGTCAAGGAACATTGGATAAGAGGCAGGGAGGCTTCTCCAAAATAAACCACACTCATGTCCTGCTCAGGTGGTACCTAGCCTACCAGGCTTCTCAAATCCAGAGAATTGCTTCACCTCAACTCAGTCTGGATCTTTGGAAAGCCCTGTATATTGTTCCACCTTGATGCTTGCTGTGTCATTCTGGGGGCAATGTGAGAATGAGGCACCTACACAGTAAGCTGCATTGTCTCAGAAGTGATGATTGGAGTGGGAAATCTGTGTGAGGTCCTGTGAACCTTAGTCTAGCACTGACCTTTGAAACTATTTTCCTTCCCCTGGAAGTGACAGGCTTCCTTCCACATCCCTGCAGCAGAAGCTACTCCCCAACTTCTTGTCCATCAGAGTCTAGGAAGGGAAATATGATCACCCTATGACTCAAGGGCAGGCAGGTCCATTTCTATTAAAGATAGGGTGTAAGTGGGGAAGACTCTCCTGAGATGAACCCCTCCCACAGCCCCATTGCTCCGGGCTCCCCTCCCTACAGAGAGCAGACAGTGGAATCTCATTAGAAATCTAATACAATAAAGACATGCAGATCTTAAGGGTGGGCGAGGAGTACAAATCAAATTAACTTCATTATTCTGCACCTCACAGTGGTTCTGCCAATGGACAATTGCATTAGATCAGTGGGGCGATCAAAAGGTAAAACTCCCTGGAAATTCATTGTCTAAAGCCAGACTAGGGGGCAAGGGAGTCCCAAAGGAGGAGGCAGGAGTAAATTGTGTTGACCCAAGACATAAATTTATAATATCTATCTATCCACATTCATGCTTGGCCTTTTTGCTTTTCAGCTCCCAGGTCAGTTTTTATGTTAGCTGTGCAGACAGGCCTGGGAGGGAGGAAAATAAACACTTACACAGCTATGGAGCCTCACTTAACTTTTGGAGCCTTGCTTCTTACAAAGTCTAAATTTCACAAAGCCCTTAGAATTGTTTAATGCTCTCTCTGCTGGAAGGATTCGGACTTCATGCCAATACCTTATATAGAGAGAAATATGAACATTTAGAAGGGAAAATGCAAGCACCAAATAAATACTATGAGTATTCTTTTACAAAAGAAAAAAAATCATAAATGATGTATTGTGAGAATTAAAGTATAGAAGGGAGTGATAGCACAATGAGCTGTGATAGAACTCAACACATACCATGTCTAGCAAGAGCTGAGTAAGATACTAGGGCTATTATTTTGTTCTTGAATGTATTGATGGGTTGGTTCTTAGCCTGTTGCACTACTGGGAGGTGACAGGGCCCAGTAGGGTGTGATAATTAGCTTTGGCATCTTGACACAACTTAGAATCACCTGGGAAGATGGTCTCGATGAGGGACTGTCTACATTGAGTTGGTCCTAGTGCATGTCTGCTGTGGGAATGTCGTAAGTTAATTGACATTGAGAGTACCCCGCCTCCTGTGAGTAATACCATTCAAGGAATCCTGAACTGTGTATCAGTGGACAAACAGGCTTGAGAACAAGCAGGTGAGGTTTCATTTACATCTGCTCTTGATTACGGATGTGATGTGGTTAGCTGAAGTCTTGTCTATCCTTCCCTAAAATGATGAACTAATTGTAAACTGAAAGAAGCCCCTTTCTTTACTATGTTGCTTTGGTTAAGATACTTCATCACAACAACAGAAATGAAACTAGAATTGAGGGGATATTGGGAATCCATGCCCTTTCTGTCTTTTTGCTTATCAGACACCATGGGGTGAACGTACTCCCTTGCATACGTACTATACTGCCACAGACTCAAAGCAAAAATGTCAAGTGATCAGAGTGAAATCAAACTGTGGGCCAAAATGAACTATTCCTCTTTGTAAACTTTTTCTTTTGGGTATCTGTCACTGCAACAGAAAGGTGACAAACAGAACTGAAGGTGAAATAACACACACACCAGAAAATAAGGAGGTTCTCATTTCAGTCCCCAGAAGCCACATAATATGGGCATAAAAAAGGCACACAGGAACCAGCCTAAACAGTTCCTAGTAACCAAAGCGTTGCCTTAATATTTTAAGTTTTTAATATTATGTTTTCTTTTTTGTCCCTTAGCAACTGCACAAAGTTCATGGTCAGTTTATATGAACTGATTTATAAGTGAATCGGCTGTGTGGAATGCCAGATAGCCTTGGACCCACTTTTTGATTCAACCAGAGTGGGTGAAACAAATGGGACAAGGGGGTTGTGTATGGAAAAGAAATGAGTAAGAGACATGCAGGTGACCACAGGAGAGTAATTAACAATTATAAATTTAAAATAACCTATCTTGACATTGAAAAAAAATTCTTCCATAGATTTCTTACAACATTTGAGCAACAAAGGTATAACTCAGAATATAAATGAAATGTCTACACATCCATTGTTCCATACTTATACAAAATTAACTGGCAAAGGAAGAAAATGAAATGGAGCATAAACTCTTGGTACCTTAAATGTGGATGGTATGTGGTAACATCCTTTCAGAAGTGCAATATGAAAAGGAAGCAGATGTAATGAAACACACCTGCACCCCTAGTTCTGAGTCCTCAGAATCTGAAGGAGTGGGATTGAGAGTTCAAGACCAGTATGGTGAGACTCTGTCTTAAAATAAATAAATGAAAATGTGGAAGGTAAAACAAATACCAAGTGCACACACAGTGGAGTGGGAAGAACTGCCAGGCCCTACAACTACCTGATCCAGGTCCTTATCAATTCTGCTACTTCAGAAGTTTGATGTGGCTTTGACATGATAAAAATGACATTGTAGTTCAGTAATCATGCTCTTAAAGACTCATAGACTCGGTCTAATCATGAGGAAAAAAAATTCAACTATTTTTAATTGTAGGGCAAAGTACCTGACCAACACTCCAAAAACTGTCAAGGTCAGCAGAAATGAAAGTATCTGAGAAACTGACACAGCCAGGAGGAACCTCAGATGGCTTGCTGAATAAATGTAATGTAGTTGGCCTAGACATGGTTGGTAATAAGACACTAGATAAAGCCAATGGGACATTAGCCAGTGTGGACATTAGCCAATAGTGAAGTATGACCAGCGGCTTATTAACTGCAGCAAATCAAGGGAATATATTAATAATGGGAAAAGGGGTATTGGTGTATATGGGTCACTCTGTCTTTTCTTTTTTTCAATAGAAGATGAACTGTCCTGGATAGCCTGACTCTGCTCTCAAAGAACTTCCAGTCAACTCAGAAAGGATTCAGAGGTCTCTGTATCTCTTTTCCTATGGGCTTTAAGCTTACAGAGTACTGCCAAACTGAGCTTAAAGATTTCAAATACTAGGAAGTCTTTACTGATGTCATCTGAAATGATTACTGTATCAAGTATAATCACTGTTTAATGTAGAGCTAGGTTGTATTTAAATGTGCAATTACTTAGTACTCCTCTAATGCCCACCAAACCAGTGGTGTACAATATATTTCTGTGGTCATCTACACTTCATTTCAAACACAGAACACTTTATGTCCAGTGTTTTACCACACTCTACCAAGTTGATAAAGCATCTGGAAATAAAGGCCTCTCTGGAATTCCATTCAATGTACATAGACTGACCTTGAACTTGTGCAGTTGCCAAGGGCAACTGGAAAGGGCATACAACATTAAAAATTTTAAAAACAAAATAAGAATTGCAACATTTGCATGACAAATCTCAAGATAACAGGCATAAACAGTAAGTATTTTTCATGACTGTTGGGATTACAACTTTTAAAGCTAGTTTCATGGAGAAAAATGAACTTTAATAAGGCCTTGTTAAAATAGTAGTGTATATATAGGGTGAAAAAGTAAACTCAGAAAAGTTATAGCATATATATATATATATATATATATATATGGAAAGGAGTAATATAAGGGGGACATGAGGGTCTCTGTAGACAATTACTGTTAGTATTGATGGAGGCCACCAAACTTTTGATTTTATGTGCAATTATAATTTGAGGGTCAACACTATTTAGAATTCTTGGGTTGGACCATGCATAAAATACTGGATTAGCTGTGACAACTTTTTTTCTTTTAAGACAAATTGTTTCATGAATCAATCTACACATGTCTACCCATATATATATATACATACATATATACAGCTACATGTGTTTCTGGACTTATGTAAACTATGTAACCCACGCATTGACCAATGATGTAGTTATCTATTCCATAAAATTCAGCTAATTCTTCCCTAGTTATTCCAGAGACAGTAATATGATAGGCAGGATGCCCTAGGACATACAGGACCTGAGAAAAATATTGGGGGAACTGTCTATATAAACAATGTGATTTTAAAAAATTCATGATCTCACCAAGTGTGATGGTGTGAACACTTGGGAGGTAGGAAGAACAAGACTTCAAGGCCAGTCTTAGATACATATGAGTTAGAGACTAGCCTGGACAATAAGAGGCCCTGTCTCAAAACAAAACAAAAAACCATGATCCCGTGAGATGTAGTATTTTATTGGTGACTTTCTACAATAAATGGGTAGAGAATGAGAACAGGCATCCATTTGTTTGCTGTTCCATCATTAAAAATGAAAATTCCATCAAGGCCTGTTCAAGGTGAGGAACTATTTCTCTATGTTCTTTAGTGTCAAATATCCCATTCTTGGCTATCTTCACACCTCCCACCATAAGAGAAAGTGATTCTCAATATCCATGGCTTTTCAAAACCTGTATTAAAGAATATACACCATTTTTGTCTATGGTTTCCTGATACCATTTATTTGGAGCTGTTTAGATCCTCTACATTACGGTACTAAGCATGAATGCTGACTAGTGACTCCCAAAGGCTGCCACTACATTTCACTGAAGATGACTACTAACAAAGGATTATTTAAAGTACACAGGAAAATGAAAATGCTATTGCATTTCCTGGCTGTGCTAAGTTTAGCAACTAGAACTGTACACTTAAACAGATATTTCAACCATAACCGCTCTTGAACCCCTGGGCTGTAATTTATACATTTCCAAAATGCTATCCTTCATCCTGGGCCTCACCCTGCCTTCCTTAGAGTACCTAAGGAGCACTGAAGGACAGTCCCATTCCCATAACAAACACCTGTCCCTTCCTTTTGTTTTCTTAGCTCAAGTTCAGAAATTTATTTTGTTAAAACAATTTGATACCTTGCGCATTACTGAGCCAACGGGACATCAGAATAAAAGTTGTCTAAAGTTAAAGGTACAGTACATTAACAAACAAATGATCCTTAGTCATGAAGTTATAAATGCAGAGTAGGATGGGGTAAGAGGAGAGTTAATCCAAACTACAACAATCAAGTCTTCAAAGCACCTCCTGAATGGGGCTTCTGGATTGTTCCTTTCATCTCTTCTTGTCACTTTAAGCTCCCTTAAAAAGTATTCAGTGGGGAATCCCAGGAAGCAATGTGCTGTGAGTTCTTGAACCTATACAAGGTATAGTCTGGCTAAGTTACATGTGGTTTCTATATTTGTTTGGTAGAGTGACCTATGGCAAAGCAGGCTCAGTTACCCCACCAGTCAACCCCCTGGGAGCTATAATTTCCTCCATATCCATCACTGTTGTAAAAGCCTCCATAGCTACCTCCACCAAACCCTCTGCTGCTGCCGTGGCTGCCTCCGCCACTGCGACTGTTGCTAGCACGGCCACTGTTGAAGCTGGAACTGCTGGCACCGCTACTTTGTCGATAGTCTCTGGCACCAAATCCTCCACTAAATCTGCTTTTGGACCGTCCACGACTGCTACCCTTGTAATGGCGTTCAAAAGCCATGTTTTCTAGCCAAGATGGCACTTCTTGTTTCGCTTCAACAAGAAGATCCAATAAATCTTTGGTAATATTTATGTTCCTCTCGTTGAAGAATGAGGTGGCAAGGCCGAGGTTCCCGACACGACCTGTACGGCCGATGCGATGCACATATTCTTCGATGTCACTAGGCAGATCGAAATTGATGACATGCTTCACATTGGAAATATCCAGGCCTCTTGCTGCTACTGCCGTAGCCACAAGAATTGGACTTTTTCCTGATCGGAACTGGTGAAGGGCCTCTTCCCTATCTCGCTGAGATCGGTCTCCATGGATACTGGTACAGGCATATCCTTCATGGTATAAGAAATCCTCCAGAGAATCTGCACCCTTTTTGGTCTCTACAAACACCAATATCAGGGAATCCTTGCCTGTCGCATTCAGGAGGTCAAGCAGAAATGACCGCTTGTCTGCTTCTTCCACCCATACGACTTTCTGTGTGATGTTCTCAGAAGTAGACCCAACTCTTCCTACGGCCAGAAAGATATATTCATCCAAGAAATCCCGAGCCAGCATCTGTATTTCCTTAGGAAAAGTAGCGCTAAACATCATAGTGTGGCGGACACCTTTTGGAGGCATGGTGTCTTGCTCAACTATTCTTCGTATCTGAGGCTCAAAGCCCATGTCCAGCATCCGATCTGCTTCATCTAACACCAAGTACTTGCAGAAGTCTAGTCCGATCTTTCCCCTCTCCATCATATCCACCAGCCGTCCTGGAGTGGCTACTAACAAGTGACATCCACGTTCCAAATCTCGAATCTGCTGACCAATATCAGCTCCACCATATACCACACAAGGACGAACTTGAGACCGATACGAGAATTTTCTGGCCTCCTCATAGATCTGCACTGCCAATTCTCTGGTGGGAGCCAGGACCAAGGAGATTGGATACTGTTTGCGACGCCCATACTTTCCATTCTCCTTCATGGCCCTCAAAGCCTCACCTGGACCATCCGTATAGATCTGACTCAATATAGGTAAAAGAAAAGCTGCCGTTTTTCCAGACCCTGTTTGGGCACAAGCCATCAAGTCTCTTTTCTCCTTAATAATAGGAATAGCATGCTTTTGCACAGGAGTTGGGCGTGTATAATGAGTAAGCTCGATGTTTCCCATAATAATCTCTCCCATCTCAACATCACTGAAACTTTCAATATGTGGAGGGCAGTTATTCCCTGTCGCCTCAACCGGAATATCATCATATTTCTCAAAGTTAATCCCAGTATTGCCTCCAGAAAAGAGTTCCTGCTCCAAGCGTTCGCTTGGTGGAAGCGGCTTAGACCAGTCATCTTCCTCCGCTTTGTCACACCAGCGACTGTTCCCGCCCCGTTCAAATTTGCCAAAGCCACTTCTCCCACAGCGGCTACCAACGCCCTCATAGTCACTCCGCCCGCGGTCATCAAACCTTCCCCTTGATCCACTTCCGCGGTCACTAAAGAAACTCGACTTGGCTCTCGTGTCACTTCGGGAACCAAAACTGCTGTAGGCGTCCTTGTCTTTACTCCACCGTGAGCTGTCTTTGTCGTAGGATGCTTTCGTAGCTTCCCTGTTCCGTAGGTGAGGGGGGATGTAGCGGCCTTTGCTGGCTGCGCTGCCTCCGCTCTGGCTATCGGGAGAGTTCAGGTCTAGGCCAGCCAACTGCTGGTTCAGCCCGAGCTCATCTTCCTCTGCCACATGACTCATCCCTGAAGAGTATGGAGAACTCTGGGGTTTACCTCTGCTGAGCTATGGTTTCACCACAGAGGTCCTCTCGGGGGAGAACGGCCTGTCTGCTGGGCGATCTGATCCCCAAAGATGCGATGCGGACAACACGGGCCTCCCGTCCGTCCCTTTCACCGTCTTCCTGCAGCTAATACTATGGCTTTTGCCCTGAAACTGCGCGCTGCTTTCTAATCTCGCGAGACTTCCTGGTCAGACCCGGTGCGCGTCATGGCAGCGATGTGTCACAGGCTCCGCCGCCCTCTCAGACTTACAGCAACAGCACAGCACTCGGTGGAGTTAGATGTACACGGAGGCCTGGAGCCCAGAACATCGATCGATGGCTGTCCTGTTTTGCTCGCACTTCACTTTCCCTGTACTCCGCGAATACCCTTGTCCTGGAAGTTCTCAAGATCTCGCGAGAACTCTGTCCTCTAGCAGTGAGGCCTTAAAATGCACTGTAGGCCTCTTGGCTCCCGGTTGCTCACAATGGCGTTTTGTTTCTTTTGTTTTTGTTTTTGTCCTTCCTTTCTCTCCAGCGCTCCACCTTTTCTCTTAGTTTCCAAGCTGTGGGACTTCTCTGGCTTAATGAGTTCTTGCTTCTCCAAGTGCAGCCTTTCCGAAACTGGAGTTAGGCGGAAAGAGGCCCAAAATCAAGAGGGCAGCGGGTCACGTGGCCACAGGTGTACCGTGGAGTGGCCATTTTGTGCAGCAGGAAACGGTTGCGTTGATTGAATACAGTGTTCTGAATGGGGGGTGGGGTCGGGGGAAGGGGCGGTTGGTGGCCAGGGTGGGGCTGGGAGAGGCAAAAGGGAGTCAAGAATGTGTTTCCCTTAAGACCAAGTAACGACAGAATGCTCGGAGAGCTGGAACCTGTTGACCTGGTGGAAGGGAGGCACCCCAGGATTGCCCAGACACAGGCTGGAGGTGGAAAGGATGGCGACGTCCCAATGGTAGCACAAATTCCACAGAGTAAATGACACACGGAAGCCAGCTGCTCTGACTCTTGTAGTACCCTTAACTCCCTGTATCCAACCTGAGTCCAATTCACCCCAAATCAGTGACTTGACAGGAGCCCACCTTCAAGTAGTACCTGACTTGCAAGTGAATGGTCCCTGGGGTGCTCCTGCTCTGCATAAATAAGACACTCTGGTCATCCTGCTTGGTATGGGGCAAGGAGAGAGGACTTGCGTATTATGAAATAGCTCCAAAATGAGCGATTTGAAGCAAATGGTGTTTACAGATGTGGATTTGTACAGATGGGTGCCCTTGCAGGTCTAAGGGAAGGTATGTTTGAAGTGTGTGCTAATCGTTTTTGCAAAATCTATTTATGACCTGGAAGGATGGTTCAGCAGTTAAGAGCACTTGCTGCTCTTACAGAGGTGGGGGGGCGGGGCGCTTAGTTTTCCAGCATTCACATCTGGTGGCTAACAACAGCTGTTAACATGAGTTCCCGGGGGATCTATCACCCACTTCTGGCGTCCATAAGCACCTTTACCCAAGCAGTACACATACAAGAAAAGCACACACACATGTATATGCATACATTTTAAAAGTGGTTTAAAACTGCAACAGAACTCATTATTGGTTTATTTCATAATACACTTTGTACATCTTGCTTCTGCCTTATATAAAGGTGTTAATATAGAATAGGGCCTCAAAAAAATAGGGCCTCTTTTTCTTCATTTCATTTCACAGAATCTTTAGAATATAGGCAAAAATTTATTGTGAAAACCATGTATTGAATATGATATATGGGGTGCAGATGGGAGTGGATGAGGATGTTTATTTTCATGGTTTCTTTTAAGGTCTTTAACTCCACAATGGACAGCTGAAGATGAAGCCAGTATACCCAGGAAAGCATAGATCAAAAACAAAAACAAAAAAAGTGATCCCTTTATCCCATTAAGTCTGAGGTCTAACTTTTTGGACCTCTGAATTATATGAACTATTAGATCTTATTGTATTTTTATGTCATTTTAAAATCGATTTTTAAAGTTACTGAGAACACAGAGACTTCAACTGACACCAGTATGGGCTACAAAGTCAACCAGATTTAGTAGGAATGTTTTTCACCATAAGAAGTGTAGGCTAAAGGGTCCAAGGTGGGAGGGGGGCTGACTTGACCAAGACCAGGGCCAAGAAACGTAATACCACCAGTCCCCAGGTTACCACAGAAACCCACCAATCCCTGAACCCAAATCCCAACAACCCCTGAATAGGAAAACCCACCAATCCCTGAGCTCGCTTAAGCTCAGGAATCAAAATCCCACCGATCCTCACCCTAGAAAGCTCCCCACTAAGGCCAAGAGACCCTGTGTAAACCTGCCTTCTCAGCTCCCTGCTGCTGCTCTCCCAAGCACAGACAGCCACCCGCCTGGTTCCCCTCCCAACACATCCTTGAGGTTTGCTTTGTGGTGTGACTCTATGGTATCCTTGGCTCCTGATTGTCAGGGTACTTCTGGGAGCAGAGCTGTCACACTTTTGCTAGAGAATAGCTTTTCCTGGGGAAACCTCCCCCTGCCAGAGCAGAGTTGAAACACTTAAAGAACCAAATAGTAACAACTAGAAATTTAGCATGCTGCTTACAAGACTTTTCAAAATCAAGGAGAGTCCCTGAGGACCTTTGACATAACTAGGGGAGATGAGGAACTTTATTCTGAATGTTCTTGCACTGTTACTAATAACAGTGCTGTGAACCTGCCTAGCTAAAGCTCTTCCTTAGAATTCTAGCCTCTCTCATATTCCTAGGGTCGTGATTATGTCATGGTCAGGGATTTGGTTGAATATTTTGCCTTATGTTGCTTCAACTCAAATTTTTAAAAATTCCTACACCAAATAAATTGGGATCTTCCTGATATATATGTTAAAATTCCAGGTGGGTAGCTTTCCAGAACAGCTCTCCTTCTCAGCAGTTCCACATTTTGCTACTCCCCTCTCTTTGAATATAGAAGTGATGGTCTGACTGACGTCTCTGTCATTAGGCTGTAAAACACCATGAGTTCTGTCTTGCTGGATTCTTACTCTACAAAATAAGAAAAATCCAAGCTGTAAAATATAATCTGAAAGGATTCATAAAAACATGTCATGTTCTGGATTCTAAACCATAATAAGATATGAATGACAGGAATATATGTTTGACTTTCCTTTGACTCATTCTTAATCTACAAATCAAAAAAACCCTTACCTTTCAGAGCATAACTCGGGGTCTATCTTTGACTGTGCCTTAAGATCCTCTCTAGGACTCCTAGCAGCAGGGAACATGAAGACTGAAGAGGCCACCTTCTAGCCAGGTAGGATTTCTAGTGGAGGGAGGGGATCACCAACCCACCCACAAAACCTTCAACCCAAAATTTATCCTGTGTACAAGATGTGCAGGGATAAAGATATAGCAGAGATTGAGGGAATGCCCAACCAATGACTGGCCCAACCTGAGACCTACCCCATTGGAGGGAGTCAACCCCTGTCACTATTAACGATACTCTGCTATGCTTGCAATCAGCAGCATAGCATAACTGTCCTCTGAGAGGCTCCATGCAACAGAGAACCCAAACAGATGCTGAGACTCATTGCCAAACATTAGGCGGAGCTATAGTGTCTTGTGGACGAGTTGGGGGATGGATAGATGGGATCCAGAGGGGACAACTCCACAAAAAGACCAACAGAGTCAATTGACCTAGGCCCATGGGGGCTCACAGAGACTGAAGTATGAAGCAAAGAGCATGCATGAACTGGTCTTAGGGCCTTTACACATATGTACTTGATGGACAGCTTGGTCATCATGTGGGTCCCCTAACAAGTAGAAAGGGGGCTGTCTCTGAGATGGACCCTGATGCTTGCTTTTAAATCACTTGCCCCTAAGTGGACTGTCGTGCCTGGCTTCAGTGGAAGAGGATAGGCTCAGTCCTGATGTGACTTGATGTGCTGGAAGGGGGCTCCCCTTTTCTGAGGTGAAGGGGAGGATGGATGGGGGAAGAAGTTGGGAGGGTGGGACCTGAAAGAGGGGAGGGAAAGGGCTACGATCAGGATGTAAAGTGAATAAATAAACTTGTGTATGTATGTATGTCTAGGACAGACTAAGTACAAAGCATGTACCCAGCCCATTTTTCTTGCCTGCTTCACTTGCTTGTCTGTCTGAATCCACTTCCACTCCCAAAGCATTTGAGTCACTCTATATTTCACTGTCTCTCAACTTCTGAGGTGAACTTCTGAAATAGTTTAAAGGGAGATACTCTGACAAGGAGATTTGCTTGCCTCCAAGCCTGGCTGTGCCTTCCTTTAATTAAAAATGGTATTGATTTTTCTCTGCTTAATGATAGGCACCAGTCTGCCCTCCTGATGTTCACCACTGACAGCTTAAGTATGAAACAAAGGGCACTTATTCAGCACTTAATGCAAAATTACGACTGATTAAAAAGTGATTTATCATGAGAACTACATCTGTACAGGGTGTGTGTGTGTGTGTGTGTGTGTGTGTGAGAGAGAGAGAGAGAGAGAGAGAGAGAGAGAGAGAGAGAGAGAGAG
>CAJQZJ010004750.1:8192760-8207536 GCA_907164525.1 Lophiomys imhausi | reverse complement strand
GAGAGAGAGAGAGAGAGAGAGAGAGAGAGAGAGAGAGAGAGAGAGAGAGAGATACTTACTGTACCCAGAGTTCGTAAGGCACGGCAGGATGCCGGGAACAGTTCTCTCCCTTTCTAATCCAGTTGTCTTCATTCAACTCTTTTTCCTTTGTTTCCACACAAAATGGAAAACACAGTTTTCACTGAATTCAGGACCACAACACACAGGAAGAGAATTGTGGAAGCCTTACTCGTAGCATACCCTAACCGTCTGTTGTTAGGGTGCCGTGGTCCCCTCAGGAAGGAGAACAGCTGTAATCGTTCTAGAACCCCATTCTTCCACTGCCTGCCTTGTTGGCTGCTGCTGCTTCACATGGCAGTTGACTCTCTGGAAGTGGATCCAACGTGCTCAATGAAAAAGCGCTACTAAAAGACTTAGACAATATGAGAACCAAGGGGAAGTCAAGCTGCATGATGTTGTCAGCTTCTATTAAGGAAAGCCAAAATAAACAAAAACATTTTAAAATCCCGATATGTAGCTGTATCATTTTCACACTATAGAAAGTCAAGGAAGAAAAATATGAAGAAAGTAGAGAAATAATATATCTTTCTAACAGAGTAACAGAAATTCTTATTTTTTAAAAAATCTTATAATTGCCTTCTCAGAAATGATTCAAGCAAAAAGAGAATGGAATAAGAAATAGATGTATTTTAAATATTTTGTTTTTCAGTGATGGGGTATGAACCCAAGGGCTTTACGCATGCTGAGTAAGCATGTAGAAACTATAACAAACCACCATCTTTAAATGAGATATTTAAAATATTAAGAGAAAGAAACAACATAAAATGATCCTGGGTTCATTTCCCAGGACCCACACTGGAGCACACAACCTCCTGTAACTCCAGTTCCAGTCTATGTCATGCCTTCTGGTGGCACTGCACACATGGATACATATAAAATAAGAGAATTTTTAAAAATACTTTATATCTAGCAGAGAAAGAAAAAACAAGGAATAAATAAATGAAGATTTAAAAATTATTCTTAGGTGGAGCCAACTGACTAGTTTACACAAGTAACAATAACAATAAAGTATTTCATTATGTGGCTCATACTACCCCCTTTTGTTATGTTACTTGATCAAATTTCTGATAGACTAATTATATGCGAGATGTCTATATATATATTGTGTGGGCTTGTCTACACTTACACACATATATGCACAACTGGTAGATTCCTTATACATGAAATATCTTTTATGGATGTCCCTGATTTAGTATTTTGTATACATACATACATACATATATATAGTATTATATATAATCCTGTATATATAAAGATTTTATATGAAGAGAGAGACATTTAAGGTACAGGTCTCTGGAGATTGTTGCTTATGCTGTATAAACACCAAAAGAACTATACAAAAGTACCCTGTAAGGAGTATGCTGCACTGCTTAAGACGCAGCAACACATGGGCTGAGTGACAACTGTCACCTAGAAAATGTGTGTTTGCTGCAAGAAGGACATAGCTGGGGGTCTGGTGAGTCACAGCTTTGCTAAGCTCTATGTTTTGTTCTTGATGATTTGTATTCTTAAAACTCTGATAAAGCTTGATCCTGGGAGCTGCTTAGGTCAATGTATTATTAGGTCATTTGCCAAGTGGGGATTATGTAAAATAATGCAACTTTGGTTTATATTTAAAAATATCAAACTCTGTTATTCATTATATGAAAGGGTAAGAGTGACTGGTTTAAACATAAGCCCATCTCATGACTCCATAATAATTTACCCATAAACATCTAATCCCATGTGCCAGGAACTGCTCAAGAATTTAGTGTATTAGTGAAACAGACACACACACACACACACACACACACACACACACATCACTGTATTGTCTCCTTCCCTGAAGTGACAGTAAAGTCTCTGTGCTGACAGGACTTACATTACTCATAACATTACATAATACATCACATTGCATTATATACATACAGGACTCATTACATTACATATATTACATTACTTATTACATACATACATACATACATTGCATTGCATTGCATACTCATCTGAATCAGACACGTATGGAAAAATTCGAGTAGGGATATGCAAGTTTAATTTAGGAAGTAGTAGCTGCTGGTGTCTTACTGGGTAAATCATTAAAATGTAGTCAATATACTCAGAATTTCCTAAGGATCACAAGGACTTGGTAAAGTTTCCTGTGTAAGCAAGCTAGTGAAGAAGGCTGCAGGGAGACTGCCTCTGTCATGTTCCTTACCAGATTGCTCCTTTAGCTTCTTCAAGATTCCAAGCAGCCAAGACAATGGCCCAAGCCATCACTGCCTACCACAGTTTGAGGAGAATATGTGGAGGCCTGCACATAATCAGCTTTTATCATTCTATAACCCCAACCCTGTGATTTCAATTCAGTTTCTTCAGATCCCTGAGCCTTGGGTTCCTTATCCATTGAATGGATTACCTCATATAGGTAACCTATTTAGGTAAAGATTAAATATGTATTTCACACAGAAGTGAGCATTCAAAACACAAGCTGAATCTGTAGCATGCACAAATACATCATGACTAAAATGTTTTCTGACATTTGTCATGCACCAGGTGTGGTTATTAGTAGCTGTAAGTGCTATCAAACTACAGTATATACCTCAGAAAGTGTTTTCATGAGGGGAAAAGTCCAGTGCCACAGCAAACAATTAAGAAAGATGTCCATAGACACCACAACTTTCTGTGACCATTACCCTTTTGGCATGATCACCTTCTATCAGCAAACAAAATTTTTGGCACATTCTTGCTACTGAAGTATTGCTAATTCTTATATTTTATATTACATTTATGTGTGTGTGTGTGTGTGTGTGTGTGTGTGTGCACATGCACCCTGAACCATAGATTTGTGCAACATGACCAGAGTCATTCTCTCTTTCTATACCATGTGTGACCCAGAAATGGAACTCAGGTCCCACACTTGTTGGTGTTGTTTACGTGCTGAAACATTTTTCTGGGCACCAGTGTAATATCTCTAAATTAAGGTATAATTTAAACCTGAACACAGCATATGCACAGAGAAAGGGGAAGAGAGAACACTTGATTTATTACAATGTTCACTTCATTACAGTGATGTGATGTTTTCTCCTTCATCAAAGAGTTTGAGAACTCATTATAGACAATAGCACAAACTCTGCACTAGAGAATGATAAGATGATAAAAAGTTTCTCTACAAATCTCTTTGGTCATGTCTCATAGATGTACCTTGAGGAGATTCAAACCATTTACTTATCAAACAAATGGCCAAAGCCTTCTCTTTTTTTCTTGATATTCTACTCTTTTGGTCTTGAAAGCAATTGCTTAATTTAGGACTTTCCATCATGACCCAGCTAATCCAACCCTTTCTTCTCCTAGACTGTGTCTCTTCATTCTTCCCTTCCCTCCTTCCTTTCTTCTTTCTTCTTTCCTGGAGGAACTCCCTATTCAGCCCACAGGTATATGCACATCTCTCTGGTGGAAACCCCATTCCCTAAATGGCTGATGCTATTGATTGGCCACACAGTACTGAGCATCTCTTTCCAGTCACTCTTGAGCTTCCAGAATGCTCTGCAGTTCCAACTCCTACCTCCTAAACAGCTGCTCATTTCTTAGCCATTCTGAAGTGGCCCTCCACTGCCACTGCTCTTTTGAAATGACAGCCATGACAGAACATTTTATCACATAATTCAAAATCTCAAGCATGATCTCAGAGTGGTTTTGGTGTTGGATACCACATTCTTATTCTTTAAATGTCCCCTTATCTGTCCTCCATGCTGTATCAATTCTTGTTCTGATCTTTGCGTTTCTCTTTTTAACTTCCTTATCCTGTTTTTCTGATCTTAAATTCTGCTGAATGATTGTCTTACACTCTTACACAAAGACTTTCATAGTTCACGTTTAGCTTTTCAGACTGTCATTCAAAGCCCCCAAAGATCATCCCCAGGGTTTGGTGTCAAGTGGATATCCGTCTAGGTGGTGGAAGGCAGGGAGATGTGGGTATCCCATAGTGAATGATGCAAGCATTGAGGTGGCCATTGGGTAGGAATAGTGTGGAGCTGGTCTTTGTTGCTATATGACACAACAGGCCAGGAACAAAAATCACAGAGGTTTACTAACCCTGTGCTGCCACTGATGGCTGTCCAAGCATGCATGACCAGCCATGTCCTCCAACAAAGATTGATGGCAAATAGATCTGAGAGACCACTAGATGGAAATTCCAGTAGACAAAAGTGAAGTGCCGCAAGAAGCAACATCCCTTGGGACAGGTTGCATTGACTCTCCAGAGACTTCATCAGCTATATGTAAGTGCAAAGCAGGATTACATAGGAAAGCAAATCCCCAGGCAGAGTAATTTTTCTGGGTTTTCATGATAACTTCCAGAGAACATCAACCAATATTCGTACCACATAAAATGACCTGGAACTAGCCTTTGATTCCGGACACACCACAGCTTGCCACTCCTTGATTCACTTTAGATTTTTTCTTTAGGCCTGAAAACTTTATAACATATAGCAGCATGCTAGGAAATATTCTAAGGAATTTATGCATTCAAACTTTTGGAAGTCTTGTGGCAAACTTATGAGGCAGATGCTACAAACAGATCTCAGAGCTATGAATCTAAACCTAGGAAGCATGAGTCCATGTGCATAGTCACATTGCTTCTTGGCTAAGTCTTATACATTCCTCAAGACTCAAGTGCCATTTCTTATGGGATATCTCAAGGCCATCACAGTTAGAGCTCCATGCTCCCACTTCAGACATCCAAGTACCCCTGTGTCCCTACTGTGCCAGGCAAACCTCTCGATGGCAGGGATGAGATCACAGAGTAGCAAAGCACTTCCCTTGGTTCACAGTAGGAGCTCAGCAAGTATTGTTGAGTAGAGACATACTCAAATAAATGGAACCTATTTATCAGATTGTGAAGATTAAAAAGAAATGGCAGTGAACAACAAATCAAGCTCCCTGTCAGCTCAAACTCTTCAAATTTCCATTTGCTCACGAGCTCATGAAATAAACCACTGGGTGGAGGAATTATGAACACAGCAGTTAGATAGAAGCCTCACACGACATTCATTGAAGATACTAAGTCAATGGTCCTTCCCTCTAAAAGAGACAGAGACCAGGAGTGGAGCTGGCCTTTTCACAAAATGCTCCATCCTTGCACTTAAACCTGGGGGGGGGGGGGGGCACACCAGACAATGGCATTTCCTGATGCCACCAAAGGGCTTCCCTGGCCTTCTGTGCCATTGCTTTCTGTTAAGACCAGATCTCTTGGGGGTGATCCTCCACATATCAGAGGCAGCTTACCCCCACACCCCATGTTACATCGGGGTGTCTCTAAGTGGGAAAGTCTCAGGTTTGTATTGGATCCAATTCATCTGGTCTACCTTTCTTTCACATTCACCAGGAAAGTTCCCTTCCCCAGAACCCAGAGAGGCCTCCTGGTGACACAGCAAGTAGCCAGGAGCAGCATCTCACAGTGAGAAGCTCACATGCCCTGAGTCTTAGCTCAAGAGAAAGTTACCTGGGCTGGGGGAGGCAGCAAGAAACAAAAACAAGGAACTCCCCTTCCTCTCTGGGCACCTCTAATGACCTGCGGGGGAAACCGCACAGCAGTCATTTCGCAGATCCGATGGCAGGTCACTGCAACAGATGTTCCCAGCATATGTACAGAATTAATTACCCACTAGTAAACAAAATCTGTGATGCGAAGAGTCATTTTGCCCACATTTCTTACGATTTTGCTGTTATCGGAGGTTTAATTTTTCTTGATCATCTAGATCTGCTTTGATGAAAGCTCTTTTTGGGCACTGAGGAAGGGTCCAAAGAGAAATAAGGCCTGGTTTACAAGGGAGGAGGGCAGTGAGAAGGGGATGGACAGGGAGGAGTAGAAAGAGTACACCACTTGGAAAGACAGTCACCCATCCAGTGATGACTGGCTACACAATGAAGATACACAACTGGCAAATTGTCTGATTAAAACATTGGATGCCACTCATATTTTTAAAAATAATCTAATGGTTACCTTCTACTTAACAGCACTTAAATGTGATTTAGCCTCAGCCTGGGGAACAGCTGCAGTCTAAAAAGACACAACATTCTGAGAATAAGTTTCCAAAAAAAATTTCTTTAGAGTGGTTTTTAAGGTTCTGAACATATTTCTGCCCCAGGGTTGTAGAAGAAATCCTGATGTCCATCAATTAACAAAAAATAAATTAAAAGAAAGGACTCAAGAGTCTCTTGATTTTTCTAAGGTAATTATTTCCTTGGCTGTTTTTGTTGACAACAGCAACAACAACAAAACCTTTAAAACACAATGAATCTCTAAACCAAAAAAAAAAAAAAAAAAGAAAGAAAGAAAGAAATCTGAAAGGCTCTTAAAAATATGGTGCTTTGCCCCTGGGAAAGTTCCCAACTTCTCTAAATTCTAATTTCAATACTCTTACTCAGAACTTTTATGTAACAACATAATAAAATCCATCCATTCCATCAAACAATGTCCATATACACACCCTTGTTTTCCTCATTTTACTTCCTCGTTCATTCACAGTCACCCAATGTCTGTGCTCGGTCTGGAAGTATCTAGGCCAGGGGAAGGTCTGTGATTTGAAGGACTGGCTCAAGGGCTGCTCACTAAAAGCCAGAAGAACAACCCCCACCCTCAGACTCCCCCTACCCCTGTCTGCTTCTAGACATTGTAATAAGTAAAATACGCTCTAAGGGCAGAGTACTGAACGTAGGCCGGTTCAGAAACACGAGTTATGTTTGTATTCAATTCCTCTCAGCAGGGCTTTCTGGAAATGTACTAAGGAGAAGTGGGTCAGAGGCTTTTCTGGAATGTTCTCGAGCTTCTTCAGAACTGGGATATAACTAGGGAATGTGTATTCCTTACTCTAGGCACCAATTTCCTGATCTTTCCTCCTTCAAACGCAACCCATCATGAAAAATAAAAGTGTCCGCAAAATGATCCATGATTTTTGTTGTTTTGGTTTATAAGACAGGGTTTCTCTGTGTAGTCCTGGCTGTTCTGGAACTCATTCTGTAGGCCAAGCTGGCCTTGAACTCAGACTTCCACCTGGCTCTGCTTCCTGAGTGCTGGGATCAATGGTATACACCACCATATTATTTTGTTTGTTTATTTTTCAAGACAGGTTTCTCTGTGTAACAGAGGCCTGGCTATCCTGCACTCACTTTGCAGATCAGACTGGCCTTGAACTCACGGAGATCTGCTTGTCTCTGCCTTTGCATCTGCCAAGACATAGAACTTAAGTGTTACCGCATGAAGTATTTATTAGGTAGCTGATGTTTAAATTACAAAGCTGCTAGGAAAAATAAAATGTCATGTACCCTGCTTCCTAATCTGTCTCTCAATTGTGGGGGATTTAAGGCAAAAAACGGGGAGTTCCTTAGAAAGTGAAGACAAGTAACTTTCACCTCAAAGAATTTCAACTGTCAGACTCTGGAGGCTTGCAGGAAAAATGAATACCAAAATGACATTAAAAATCATAGATTATAGGAAAAGGATAAAGCAATGAAAGATCTCCAGACAAAAATAAGCAAACTGGAGAAGGAAATGTACAAAATGAACACTACCATTCAAGACATGAAAATAGAAATGGAAACAATAAAGAAAACACAGTCAGAGTTAAAAGAGGAAATGGAGAATCAAGAGAAGAGAACAGGAACTATGGATGTGAGTATGAAAAATAGAATGCAAGAGATGGAAGACAGGATCTCAGGCATGGAAGATTCGATGGAAGAAATCAGTACAACATCCAAAGAAAATGAGAAAGCTAAAAAAATCTCTCACCCACAACATCCAAGAAATCAAGGACTCAATGAAAAGACGGAACCTAAGAATTACAGGCATAGAGGAAAGAGAAGATTCCCGACTCCATGGTCCAGGAAATATCTTCAACAAAATCATAGAAGAAAACTTCCCAAACCTAAAGAAAGAGATGCCAGTAAAAATCCAAGAGGCTTACAGAACACCAAACAGATTAGATAAGAAAAGAAACTCCTCTCACCACATAATAATAGAAACTCCAAATGTAGCGAACAAAGAAAGGATATTAAAAGCTGTAAGAGAAAAAGGCCAAGTCACATACAATGGCAGACCCATCAGAATCACACCTGACTTCTCCTCAGAAACTTTAAAAGCTAGAAGGGCCTGGACGGATGTCCTACAAGCCCTGAGAGAACATAGGTGCCCAGCCAGACTACTATACCCAGCAAAACTCTCTATCAACATAGAAGGAGATAACAAGATATTCCATGACAAAATCAAATTCAAACAATATCTCCTCACAAACCCAGCCCTACAGAAGATCCTAGAAGGAAAATTCCAACCCAGAGAAGATAACTACACCCAAGAAAACAGAGGAAATAGAAACCTCCACAGCAACTAAACAAAAGAGAAACACAAGACAGCCAGCTATACCAAAATAATGGGAAATAACAACCCCTGGTCATTAATATCCATCAACATCAACTCACCAATAAAAAGGCACAGACTTACAGACTGGATCCGTAAACAAGACCCATCTTTTTGTGGTATACAAGAAACACACCTCACTATTGAAGATAAACACTACCTCAGGGTAAAGGGCTGGGAAAAAATTTTCCAAGCAAATGGACCCAGAAAACAAGCTGGAGTAGCCACCCTAATATCAAACAAAATAGACTTCCAATTGAAGTTAATACAAAAAGACAGAGAAGGGCATTACATACTCATTAAAGGAAATATCCACCAAGAGGTCATCTCAATATTGAACATCTATGCCCCAAATACAAAGGCACCTACATTTATAAAAGAAACACTTCTAAAACTTAAATCGCACATTGATCCAAACACTTTAATAGTGGGAGACTTCAACACCCCACTCTCAACTATGGACAGATCATCAAGACAGAAGCCAAACAGAAAAATAATGAGTCTAAGAGAGATCATGAACCAAATGGACCTAACAGATATCTACAGAACGTTTCACCCAAACACAAAAGAATACACCTTCTTCTCAGCACCTCAAGGAACCTTCTCCAAAATCGACCATATATTTGGACACAAAGATAGCCTCAACAGATACAAGAAAATTGAAATAAACCCTTGTATCTTATCAGCCTACCATGGAATAAAGCTGGACTTCAATAGCAAAAGAATCAACAGAAAGTCTACACTCACATGGAAATTGAACAACTCTTTACTAGAGGACCACTGGGTCAGGGAAGAAATAAAGAAGGAAATCAAAGACTTCTTAAAATCCAACGAAAATGAAGACACAACATACCCAAACCTATGGGACACAATGAAAGCTGTGCTACGAGGAAAGTTCATAGCACTAAGTGCCTTCAAAAAGAAAATTGTGACAGCTCATATTAGCGAATTAACAGCTAAACTGGGTGAATTGGAAAAAAAAGAAGCAAACACTCCCAAGAGGAGCAGAAGTCATGAGATCATCAAACTTAGGGCTGAAATCAACAACTTAGAAACAAAAAGAACTATACAAAGAATCAATGAAACCAAGAGTTTGTTCTTTGAGAAAATCAACAAAATAGACAGACCCTTAGCCAAATTAACTAAAAAACAGAGGGAGAAAACACAAATCAACAAAATCAGAAATGAAAAGGGAGAAATAACAACAGACATTGAGGAAATCCAGAGAATATTTGGATCCTACTTTAAAAATCTATACTCCACCAAATTTGAAAATGTAAATGAAATGGACAATTTTCTTGATAGATTCCACCTACCAAAGTTAAATCAAGATCAGATAAACAGATTAAACAGCCCTATAACCCCTAAGGAAATAGAAACAGTCATTAAACATCTCCCAACCAAAAAAGCCCAGGGCCAGATGGTTTTAGCATTGAATTCTACCAGACCTTCAAAGAGGAGCTAACACCAATATTTTTCAAACTCTTTCACAAAATAGAATCTGAAAGAACATTGCCAAACTCATTCTACGTGGCCACAATCACCCTGTCCTAAACCACACAAAGACCCAACAAAGAAAGAGAACTTCAGACCAATCTCCCTCATCAACATAGATGCAAAAATACTTAATAAAATACTAGCAAACCAAATTCAAGAACACATCAAAAGTATCATACACCATAATCAAGTAGGCTTCATCCCAGGGATGCAGGGATGATTCAACACACGAAAGTCTATCAACGTCATTCACCATATAAACAAGATGAAAGAAAAAAACCACATGATAATCTCGCTAGATGCAGAAAAAGCATTTGACAAAATCCAACACCCCATCATGCTAAAAGTTCTGGAGAGAACGGGCATACAAGGGCCGTACCTAGAAATAATAAAGGCAATATACAGCAAGCCAGTGGCCAACATCAAAATAAATGGAGAAAAACTTGAAGCATTTACTCTCAACTCGGGGACAAGACAAGGATGTCCACTTTCACCATATCTCTTCAATATAGTACTTGAAGTTCTTGCTAGAGCAATAAGACAACTAAAGGATATCAAGGGGATAAACATCAGAAACGAAGAAGTCAAATTATCCCTATTTACAGATGATATGATAGTATACATAAGCGACCCCAAAAATTCCACCAGAGAACTCTTACAGCTGATAAACACCTTCAGCAAAGTGGCTGGATACAAAATTAATTCAAAAAAATCAGAAGCCCTTCTTTATACAACAAACAAATGGGCTGAGAAAGAAATAAGGGAAACAACCCCCTTCACAATAGCCGCAAACAAGATAAAATACCTGGGGGTCACTCTAACCAAGCAAGTAAAGGACCTGTACAACAAGAACTTCAAGCCCTTGAAGAAAGAAATGGAAGAGGCCTTTAGCAGATGGAAAGATCTCCCATGCTCATGGATAGGTAGGATCAACATAATAAAAATGGCCATCCTACCAAAAGCAATATGTAGATTCAATGCAATTCCTATCAAAATATCAACACAATTTTTTATAGACTTGGAAAGAGCTAGCCTCAATTTCATATGGAACAACAAAAAGCCCAGAATAGCTAAGTCAATCCTGTACAATAAAAAAAATCTGGAGGTATTACCATCCCAGATTTCAAGCTGTACTACAGAGCAATAGTTGTAAAAACAGCATGGTATTGGTATAGAAACAGACCAGTAGATCAATGGAATCGAATTGAAGATCCAGAAATAGACCCACACACTTATGGTCACCTAATTTTTGACAAAGAAGCCAAAACCGCACAATGGAAGAAGGACAGCATCTTCAACAAATGGTGCTGGTCCAACTGGATGTCCATTTGTAAAAGAATGAAATTAGACCCATACCTATCACCTTGTACAAAACTTAAGTCCAAGTGGATCAAAGACCTTAACATAAGGCCGGTCACACTAAATCTACTAGAAGGAAAAGTGGGAGAAACCCTCGAACTAATTGGCACAGGTGACAACTTCCTGAACAGAACACCAACAGCTCAGGACTTGAGATCAACAATCAATAAATGGGACCTCATGAAACTGAAAAGCTTCTGTAAGGCAAAAGACACTGTCATTTGAACAAAATGGCAGCCTACAGACTGGGAGAAAATCTTCACCAACCCCACATCTGACAGAGGGCTAATATCCAAAATCTACAAAGAACTCAAGAACTTAAATGCCAAGAAACCAAATAATCCAATCCAAAAATGGGGGACAGAGCTAAATAGAGAATTCACAAAGGAGGAATCCCTAATGGCTGAGAGACACTTGAAGAAATGCTCAACATCCTTAATCATCAGAGAAATGCAACTCAAGATGACTCTGAGATTCCATCTCACACCTGTCAGAATGGCTAAGATCAAAAGCTCAAATGACAGCACATGCTGGCGAGGGTGTGGAGAAAGGGGAACCCTACTCCATTGCCGGTGGGAGTGTAGGCTTGTGCAACCACTATTGAGGTCAGTCTGGCGATATCTTAGAAAACTTGGAATAGCTCTGCCTCAGGACCCAGCCATACCACTTCTGGGTATACACCCAAATGCCTCTTCACGGAATCATAAGGAAGTTTTCTCATCTATGTTTATAGCAGCCTTATTTGTAATAACTAGAAACTGGAAACAACCCAGATGTCCCTCAACCGAAGAATGGGTTAAAAAACTGTGGTACATCTACACAATGGAGTATTATTCAGCTATCAGGAACAATGAAATTATGCAATTTGCAGCCAAATGGATGGAACTAGAAAAGCTCATCCTGAGTGAACTAACCCAGCCTCAGAAGGACACATATGGTATCTATTCACTTATAGTAGGATTTTAGCTATATAGTAGAAGGTATCAATACTACAACTAAAACAGCAAAGGGAACTTGGATATAGACTTCTTATTTTTAATTTTTATTCTTTATTTATTTTTTATATATTAGTTATATTTTTTCTATTTTTTAGTCTTTTTTATCTATTGTATGCTTATTGGTTTGTTTGTTTAGTAGTTCTCTCTCCCAGGCAACGAGACACTTTTCACTGATGGTACTGCTTCGTAGATCCCCAATGAATGAAGAGGCTCTTGGCCCTCATACGACCTCTCAACTGAGATGAGGGACTGTTATATAAGGACACCCCACCCCAGAGAAATGGGATGGAAGGGTTAGGAGGTAAAGAAAAAAAATGAAATGTGATGTTTGAGCCTTTTACTACTAATTGTCATAAACTGTTTAGGATAATTAAGAAATGCAAACTAATGGTTATGCAAGGCGGTCATTCTGTTAGGTACTATGACAGCCTATTATAGTTATTTGCTAAGCTAATCAGAAATAAACCTGCCAAGAGACAAGCAACATCTGCTTACCCTAATATAAGAGATAGATAGGGCCTCTTCAAAAACCTCAAGAGATCTGCAGAATATGGCACTCAAAGATGTTTTCGTAACTTTAGATTTTTTTATATCAAGACATATCAACTCCTGACAGCACCCCCTATTCTCCTCCAAGTAGAAGATGAGCATCGAAGAATCTCCAGTGGGAGATGATTGAATTAGTCGCAAGCCTATCTCTTGGTAGGAAAAGCCCCTTGCTCCAACTGTAGACAGAATGCTGTCCAAAAAGGACAAAACCTGGAAGCAGGTAAGTCGACAGCCTAGCTCTGCCATGACAGGGTACGGTAAGTCCTTCATAACCCTTGCTCTACAATCAATGTCTGTCAGAGAAACGGGGCCAAATGACTGAAGTTCGATGCTGTAATGTATGGAGAGAAAATGAGAACTGTCCAGGGAGCCACTGATATGTCATTTGTTAGTTTGGGAAGCTGCAGGCCCTGTACTTCCTATAAAATCAGATATATTTATCCCTCTCAGGTCTCTGAGGTGGTTGAAGAACAGATAGCTAGAGTCTCATTATTGAATTTTGAGTTGTTTAGGAGTCAAGAGAGTATTATATATCTAAGAAGATACTTTTAAAATTGTGTTGCAAGTTAGTATGAATGTTGAGTCAGATATAGACCTTTAAACTCATGGAGATGTTTAGATAGTAGAATGTTAAAGTCAGGAACCAAATACATATGGACTGGTCATTGGGAATGTACGTTAAGCCATATAACCCTCATAACTGTGGCCTAATTACCTCTGTTGTACTGTATTGTATTTATTATTATAAGAGAAAGAGCCATTTGTTGGACCGAAAGGGGAAACTGTAGGGGGAAATAAGATATACCTTAAACTTAAAAGAAAAAAAAAGGGAAGAGGATGGGGGGTTGAGGGTGGGAGCGCGGGACGGGAGGGGGAATAGGGAGGGACTGTGATTGAGATGTAACTTGAAGAAATAAAAAATAAAGGAAAAAAATAAAAAAAAAGCAAATAAGAGGGGACTACAATTGAGATATAAATAAATGTAAAAAAAGAAAAAAATCACAAAAATATGTATCTTAGTTCCCAATATTAATGGTAGAACTTATAAACCAAAAAAGGAAGAAGGAAGGAAAGAGAAAAGGAAGGAAGGAAGGAAGGAAGGAAGGAAGGAAGGAAGGAAGGAAGGAAGGAAGGGGGAAAAAGAAAAGTGAACAATATAAACCTTGAAAAAGTAACACACAGAAATTATATCGAGGTACAATGGAAAACAAAGGGATATTTTTGACAGGATCTATGGGCTCAGTTTTCAGTGAGGGCTTATTCAATATCTCTACCTTTGTAAACTCATACTAACTTTTCTGATGACTAAAGATATTTTTAGTTATTTGTTTGACTGTTTTCATCTTATTCGTACTGATTTGGAGAATATGTTAAATTTTACCTTGGGGATACTTTCAAAATAAATATTTCACATAGTTTCAAACACTATTAAATACTTTAAAAAATCGTAGATTATAGCCAAGTGTTATGGCTCTGCGTCTTGGCTTGTTTTATGAGTCTGGACACCCCCCCCCCACACACACACATAATATGGGGTTTGGTAATACTGAAGACAATGAGCTGTAATCAGGGGACTGTAGAGATGGTTCAGTGGTTAAGTGTGTGTTCCACCAGCACAAGGACCTAAGTTCAAATCCCTGGCACCCATATAATAAAAGCTGGGGACAACTACATTTGCCTATAACCTACTGCCATAAAGGATGAAGACAGCAGGATCCGCAGGGCCTGTTGGCTGCTAGCCTAGATCCAGATTCAATGATGAGACCCTGTCTAAAGGAAACAAGGCAAAGCGTGAAAGAGGAGACACACTTCACCATCTTTGTCTGGACTCCAGGCATATGCATCCTTCCTTCCACTGCAGCATGCATACACCACACACACACACACACACACACACACACACACACACACACACACACACACA
>CAJQZJ010004750.1:8174752-8187218 GCA_907164525.1 Lophiomys imhausi | reverse complement strand
AGAGAGAGAGAGAGAGAGAGAGAGAGAGAGAGAGAGAGAGAGAGAGAGGACGGTGTATTTTGGAAGGTCTCTCCTTTCTGAACAGCCTGTGAGCCCATCTGTCTTGTTGTAACTGCAGCTCCTGTGGACTTGGGTGTGAGCTTTGCAGTTCTGCAAAGTATGTTCAGCCTGTGCCAAGAGCCTCAGTGCTTGAGGCCCTTGCAAATTTTAAACTTGTTCAAATGTTTTTAAAATAAAAAGCCATGAAAAATTGATTAATGTTCTCTAGTCACCCAGGAGACAGCAGATTTGATCATATTCAGGAGGAACATAGTGGTAAACGAGCAAAACAGTAGTATTCTCCCCATTGACTCTTAACTCATTTTGGTCGAAAACCTATTGACTTAATTTGCAACGATTTTGTGGAGTAAGTAGATTAGTGCCGCTGTGAACAGTTTAGATGAGCAACTTCTGCTCCTACAGCAAACAATGTTGGTTAAGATGTCAACAACAGGGTTGCCATATTGGGCCCCAGAACAAGAGGAAACTCTTAGCCCTCATGTGACTGATGAACTGAGAATAGTTGATATATGAGGGGCTCTCCTCATCTGAGGAGAAGAAGAAGAGGGATAGGAGAAGGAAGAGGTGAAGGTGGAACAGGGAGGGGGCAGCAATCTAAATGCAACTTAAATATTTAAGTAAAAATAAAAAAAAAGACACAGGCAACAGGCAACATTAGCCATGACCTTTTACAATTACCAGGGAATCTCCCACTGAGCAGCCATCAAATCAGGACAACTTATTGCCTTTAATGTAACATTACCACTTAGCACCCAAGCTTCAAGTGAGTATCAAGGTGGCCTGAGGCAAACTCCTTGGTTCTGGAGTCTGCGAATGTGAATCAGCAGGGAGCTTAAGGTGAAGGAAAGGGACCCAGCCCTGCTCCTTCCTTATCTAACACTCTGGCTTTTTCCTTCATTCCAAGAGTGTCTGTGGAAGGTTAGTGGCTTCCTGTGACTCAGTCTTTCTGAGTGTGCACTTCAGGGGTGCTTCTCTGGTCTGTGCCAGGATGTAAGCAATGTTATGTCACAGGAAGCATGAATCTGAAGAATGTAAAAGTCAAATGTTAAATGGGAAGATCGAGACTGAATGAAGCCAGACATGGTACTACATTCTTGGAATCCCAGAGCTCAAGAGTTTAAGGCAATCCTGGGGGCCATATAGTAATAGCATATGAGAGGGGCAGGGTGAAGGAGGGGAAAAAGGAGGAAAAGGAAAGAGAAGAAACAGGGTGAAATCAAGACTATTTCTACCACTGCAAAATCATTACCAAAGACACAGAAGTCAGAATCTGGGTTGTTCAGAGGCAACACCTGGAGCACCCCAAAAAGTGTGTTCTGCATAAGTATAATGTGAGCGGAATTTGCATTCCACAGAGCTTAAGTTTAAACTAGGCTCATGCCCAACCCTAATGTTTTCACGCTCAGGGCCTCAGGCTCAAGACTACTCCCTGAAGATATTTTTGTCAAACTCCCCTGCTGGCTCTGGCCCTGAGGGAAACACAGATTTGTAAAGCAGTCTCATCCCAAGTTGGGTGGACCAGCCCAGACCCAGGAGGGACAGTGATCATCTTGCAAGGTTCTCAGGGAAGAACAGGCTTGATACTCATCTCCCAGCCATGCCTTTCCCAGTCAAGATTCTCATGAAGTTTGAAAACTCACTCCTGAGACAAGATGGGAGGAAGCCAGTTTCTGGGAGCTTGCTGCCTGGTCACTTATTTGGGTGGCTGGGACAGTCACATTTTGGCTCCTTTCTTCTCAGGAGCTGGGTCTGGAGCTGAGCTCCCCATCTTGGGTGCATTAGTGTAGAGAGCTGCGACATGCCGTGCCCTAAAGATGGCGCCGGTTTCCGCCTTCCACCAGCCCGACGGTGAGCGCTCTCGGTGGTAAACAAGTCCATATTTGGCTAAGACCGCTGATCTGGCTTGCTTCCGCATACGTGGGCTTCTAAGATAGCACCATGTGGCTTTACTTGATTGGCTGTTCATATAGTATTTAGTCTGTGGGTTGGGTCTACCCAGGCATTCGGAAGACTGTTTTCAAGGGACCTGAATAAACTGCTTGAGAAGAGCTTTTGCGAGTTGCGTCGTTCTTGCTGGTCGAGGGGGACGCGACACATTAGCAGCTCCCAGCTTCCACCTTGGCCTGGGCACCAGTTCCACAGAGGGTGGCTCACTGGCATTGCCCAACTACCCAATGACTTAAAAATGCTTCAAGACCTTTCTTCATAAAAACAGTATAGGTGTTTTATTATCTATTATACCCAGGGCCCCTTTTCTTCTCTGGGCCCGAGGGTAGAAGTGAAAACCTTCCATCATTTTCACGTCTGTAGAAGCCCCTTGCCAGACAAAAGAGATGTAGCCATGGTGCATTCCTGACAATCGCCTTGGTTCTGTCTGTCCTACATGTATAGCCAGTCTTGTCCCAGAAGTCCCTTTCTGTCTGTGGAGGAAGAATGAAATATCCAGGTTTAAAAGGGAGCATATCTTTGAGGACAGGTCAGTCATCTGCTGGGAAAAGTTTTACTCTAAGCATGTGAGTCTAACACTTATTACCATGAGGTATCAGCTGTGGGGTAAACACCCAGAGTATGGGGAGGGGCAACCTCAAAATGGTAACAGGCCCTGGAAATAAAAGTCCTATATAAGAAGGATTCAGGGTCACTGGTGGTTTTTTTTTTTTTTTCAATCTCCCGTTTGACACACAAAATTAGGAAAAACTAATAGAAACACTATCTTCAATTACATATTTATAAATTAATACAAGATTACACTGTGGAGATAGATATGATGGCAGAGGACCCAAACATAAATTAAAACAGTCAGGAAGATGAACTCTACGCTTAAACTTTAATTCATTACCCAGCTAACACTGAGGTCAGCATACTGTGGAACCTCAGTAAAGGACAATGCAAAATTACACCAAATCAGCATCACCTGAATGCAAATATAATTTTGAACTATATATGGGTAGAACTGTCAGAATGACCTTGTCACTCTCCACTGACTGTCAAAATGTAGTCAGTGCTTCCTACTATAGTATACTAATGCCTTTAACAAGGTTTCAGTTGGAAAGAGAATGTACTAGTTCCTTTTCAGATCTGGGATTATATACCTCATAGAAACAGAAAAGAAAGATTTATTTTGACTCATGGCTTCAATGTGTTCAGTCATGTAACATGTGATGGGGAAGGAAGACAAGGTGAAGCTGCCACACAATATCAGGAATGTGTGGCAGAGTTCCTCATATAGCATAGACCAAGGAACAGAGCTCAGATCAGACCTAGAGGGAAACTTGAAGGTTCATCTCACAGGCCCACCATCACCAAGTAGGCCACAATCCTAGAGGTCCCAAAACTTCCTACAGGACTATTACTAGCTTCCTACAGGAGCACTACCAGCTTTCTACAAGAGCACTACCAGCTTCTGACCAAGCTAAAACACATAAGCCTGTGAAGGGGCATTGCGCATTGGAGCCACACAAGAAATAAATACAGAAAGTACTTTTAAAAGCTGCCATATATAGGCTAGGGGTATACCACAGCAATGAAAAGCCTACTTAGCACATCCAACATTTTGAAAACATAGTTCTCAAGTGTAATTTTCTTTGCACTTTGGAACTGTATCTGCTACTTTCCCATAGCTATGATAAAGCACTGTGACCCAGACCTAAGAAAGGTTTATTTGAGTTTATGGTTCAAGGGGCCAGCACTATCACGGGAAACAGCAGGCATGGCAGCTGAAGCAGCAAGATAAGAACTCACATCTTGAACCACAAAGGACAAAAGAACCACAGAGGAAACAACAAACTTAGAATGACACCAGCCTTTAAATTCTCAAAGTCCATCCCCTCTCCCACCCATCTGGAGTCAACTCCCACCCTCTGTGATGTACTACCTTTAGCAAGACTGCATCTTCTAAACCTACCCCAAGAGCATCTCCAACATGGGACCAAGAAAATGCTTGAGATTATGGGGGTTATTTCATTCAAACCCACAGCAACCATTTTCAATAGTGTGTCCTGAATAGCAAATGAGAGCTCAAGAGATTCGAACACCCACACACAGGACAGGGAAGCCACAGTTCTCAATACCCCAACTACTCATCAGACATGAATCTACACTGACTTGCTAGTGGGAGTCTGAGTTAGTAAAATTGACAACTTGAAGAACACAAAGACACAGACACACAAGTGAAAGAAAGATGGCAGATCTTTGGTTACTGCTTTGGTATAGAGTGAAAATAAGCTGAAGACAAGTTAATTCTATGTTTGTTTGAAAAAATCAAGACCCATTCTCAAAACACATGTATTCAATTTGTAGATCATATAAGTGTTACTTTTGTATCTTAAGTGGCAGTTATTCCTCCCCACTTTCAAAGCAGGATTCCATATTACAAAATGGTTCCAGCCCATGGCAGGGCCTTCTGGGGTTTTGTTATATTATGTCAGACCAGGATAGAAAAGTTCTTGTTTAGATTTATTTTTATTTTATTTATTACTTCAGGTTACATCTCCATCACAGTACCCTCTCTCCACCCCAGATCAGCAGTCATATGAAGGCCAAGAGCCTCCTTATACACTGGGGGCCTACAAGGCAGCACCAGTAGGGCAAAGTGTCTCATTGACAGGTAAAAAAAGTCTATGCTCCTGTTCCCTTTGGTGCATTCATTGTAGTATAGTTATTGTACTATATGGCTAAAATCTGATTATAAGTGAATATATGCCATGTGCATCCTTCTGAGTCTGGGTTAGCTCACTCAGGATGAACTTCTCTAGTTCCATCCATTTGGAAAATTGCATGATTTTGTTGTTTCTGATGGCTGAGTAATATTCCATTGTGTAGATGTACCACAGATGAGGCACATCTGGATTGTTTCCAGTTTTTAGCTATTACAAATAAGGCTGCTATGGACATAGATGAGGAAACGTCCTTGTGGTTTGGTGAGGAATCATTTGGATGTATACCCAGAAGTGATATGGCTGGGTCTTGAGGTAGAGCTATTCTAAATTTCCTAAGATATCGCCACACTGATTTCCATAGTGGTTGTACAAGCTTGCACTCCCACCAACAATGGAGGAATGTTCCTCTTTCTCCACACCCTCGTCAGGCAGCATGTGCTGTCATTGGAGTTTTTGATCTTAGCCATTCTGACAGGTGTGAAATGGAATCTTAGAGTCATCTTGAGTTGCATTTCTCTGATGATTAAGAATACTGAGTATTTCTTCAAGTGTCTCTCAGCCATTAGGGATTCCTCCTTTGTGAATTCTGTTTAGCTCTGTTCCCCATTTTTTGATTGGATTATTTTATGTGTGTGTTTATCTGTCTGTCTGGATGTGTGTGTACCATGTGCATACAGTGCATGAAGAGATTGTAAAATTCCCCTGGACTGAAGTTATGGAAGGTTGTGAGCCACCATGTGGGTGCTGGGAATTGAACCTAGTCCTCTGCAAGGGCAGTGAATGCTCTTAACCACTGCTTCTTCTCTTCAGCCTCCAGGGTAGACAGACTTTACCTCAGTTGGTTCAGAATATTTCTTATAAATGTTCAACCCATGTTTGCCTCCACTAAGGGGTTTCAGGGGAAGCAGATTGTCTTAGTTAAGGTTTTATTACTGTGAAAAGATACCATGCTCAGGGAAACTCTTATAAATGAAAACATTTAATTGGGGTGGGTTACAGTTTCAGAGGTTTATTCCATTATCATCATGACAAGAAACATGGTAGCATGTAGGCAGATGTGGCGCTAGAGAAGGAGCTTAGAGTTCTATATCTTGATCTTCCAGCAGCTGCAAGAAACTGTGTGTAGCACTGGTCAGTCTTAAGCTTTTAAGATCTCAAAGCCTGCACTCACAGTGACACATTTCCTTCAATAAGGTCACACCTCCTACTAATACTGCTCTTTATGGCCAAGCATTCAAACATGGACTATAGCGGCTGTTCATATTCAAATTACTACACAGGTCAATGTAACAATCTGTCTCCCTATTCCTTCCTGAAGTCCATTCATGAACTTCTGAACATTTTCATAGTGAATAAAAAGAGTAACCAGCATGAAAACCATGCCTTTGGGTCTTCTTCTTTCTATTTCTTTTCTGGGTTTAGGCAGTAAAATGCTCCCATGCTGAAATGGGCAAAAAGCAGTTTTAAAAAGAATATAGGTCAAGGCATTAATATAAATTTGATCACCTCCTTTTTACTCTCTAACATCCCCCACAATAAATCAGCCTTTTTCCCTCCACCCCCTCCTCACACAAGCTTCACTCTCCCATGCTGATTTCAGATCTTGGAATGTAAATCTGTGACAAGGGCATCTATATATAATATTAATAGTGCCAAGGAGGGCTGGTGTGAATTGTGTGAGCTTGCCAAGAAACGAGAGTTCTGAGTCTTAGTGTTCATCCTCGGCGGCGAATGTTACATTTTCAGCAAGACAAATGTACCATCATTAGGGGGTAGAAAAAAAGAGAGAAAGAAAGAGATAAAAGAATGGGGGAGGAGGAGCTAGGGAAGTAGCCATCTTGCAAGGAAATGGGTAAGGTGCCGGTTCTAATCAATCTTACTAAGTCAGGTCCCCTGAGACACTGTCAGCCACTATAGGAAAAACAGATTGCTAGAGAGATCTCTTGGAGTGAGACAAGCAAGCCAACAAAGAAACCCCAGAGAAACACACCAAAGAGATCATAGTGACTTCCCTAGCAGCTGACATGTTAAATTCTTGCACTTTGTGTAGTACCTGAGAAAGAGACAGAAACAGTCCCTTATGCATGAGGAAGGAGCTCAGGAGGTGCTACAGTGGGGCTTTATTAGAAGTCATTAAGCACTACCTGTGGGTGCAAAAATATGTTAGGTGTTCTGTGAGACAAGGAGTCAGATCTTCATTTAAGGTCAAATATCAACCTCTCAATGGGCAAACTGGGAGAATGTCCAGGTTGTGTCTATGTCAGTCATGGAGGGCACAAGTGTCCGGCAAAAGATCTTTTGGTTGGGCATAGTGACTCATACACTTTGGAAGTTTACCCTAAGTTTGAGGCCAGCCTGAATTCCATGAGAGAGAGAGGTCATGTGTCAAAAAGCAAACACACATGAATAACCTCTCATCCATGTTCCTGTAAGTAACCCCAGAAAACTCATGGGTTCCACACAAGCTAGACTTGAGCAGAGTTCTTTGTTCTGTGGTTGCCGTCTATGCACGGCTGTGAATACAGACTCCCCACAAAACACACACACACACACACACACACACACACACACACACACACTAAATCCTAAACCCTCAGTGTGATGTCATTAGGTAGTGAGGTTCAGATTGGCTTCACAAGGGAGGAAGACTGCAGCTCTCTCCCTAATCATCTAGGACACAGAGTGGCAGCATTCTGCCAACCAGAGAATGGGTCCTCCTCAGGGCCTGGTCATGCTGGCACCCTGACTGTAGCCTTTCGGTTTCTCCTCAACCAAGAGAAATAAACATTTGTCCCTTCAGCCACCCAGACTGTGAGGTGGTTACAGCAGTCTGAATTGTCTTGGCCCACCAGGAAAATGACATTCACCTGCTCCTTAACTGTACAAGCAGGATTAATAGAACCCAAGACCTACCCTGCTCTGACCTCATTCGGCCACTTCACTCAGAGCTTGAATCATTATTCTATTTATGATCTAAATAGATGCCAAATGCACACAGAAAGCTGACTGATGGAACCTGGCGGATTTTCTCTTACAAGCATTTTTAACATTTACTTTGGAGGATTTCTGAGTCCTACTGCCAAATATAAAAGTAAGTCTGAAGCCCGTCTAGAGTTGTTAGCCCTGAGAAGCCTTCCCCACAGCAACACTTTCAGTCACTCTTGATAAATAAACTTGGCTTCAATTTTAGTGAGTAATATTCAGAATGACCCTGGTCATTAGAACCCAGCTCTCCTCTACTACCACCAATATATTTTTGAAGCTAATTTAAAAATATTTCAAAGTAAAAGAAATTGGGCAATTCCTCACCAATCCACAAGGACATCTCCTCAACTATGTTCACAGCAGCTTTGTTTGCAATAGCTAGAATCTGGAAACAACCCAGTTTTCCCTCAACCGACAAATGGATAAAAAACCTATGGTACATTGAATACTACTCAGCCATCAGAAACAAGGAAATCATGTAATTTGCTGCCAAATGGATGGAACTAGAAAAGCTCATCCTGAGTGAGCTAACCCAGACTCAGAAAGAGGCACATGGCATCTATTCACTAATAATTGGATTTTAGCCATATAGTACAGGGTAACTATCCAACAACCAACAGACTGAAAGGAACAGGAACATAGAGTTTGTTACCTGTTAGTGGGACACTTTACCCTAGTGGAGCTGCCATGTAGGTCCCCAGTGCAAAAGGAAGCTCTTAGCCTTCATATGACTGCTGAACTGAATGGGGCTGATATATAGGGCACCCCACATGGGGGGTAGGATAGGTGGGAGAAGGAGGAGAGGGTGGGAGGGGGAGAGAGTGGGCCTGGAAGGAGTGGAGGGAGGGGACTCTGATGGAGATGTAAATTGAAGTAATAAATAAACAGTAAAAAAAAAAAAAAGAAATTGGGTATTCAGTTTTTGTAGGAGTCTTTACAAATTATGAAAAGGGAAGCTATTACTCCTGCCAAGCATTTAATTCAGGATTCTGTTCATTGGAGAAGATAACATATGGGTAGTTGCAGACTTAGCTTCACAGGGGAAAAAAAGACAGTGCCTGATATACTCAGACCAAGCAAATGCCGGCCCACTTTTAACTGCACTCACTTCATTCTTTAAGCTCTTAAAGGGCTTGGTCATCAGTATCTTACGATGTGGTGATTTGACGTGAAGTGAAATCACTACACCTGGTCATTAAGTGTTTTCTTCCTTTCAGTAGCCACAGGTTGCACTTCATTTAGACTAAAATACATGAAGTTATGATGAGAGTTATGGAAGATAATTAGGATAACTTATTTTATTAACAATAATGTGTTGTCTCAGTCCTAAATGGGATGTCTTTATCAATTCCCTCTCCTCAGGACTCAGGGAACCCCGGTTCAAGAGGAGGAAGAAAGAGTGGAAGAGCCAGAGGAGATGGAGAATACCAGGAAAACAAGGCCCTCTAATTCAACTGAGCAAAGCTCACATGGACTCACAGGCACTGAGGCAGCTTGCAGGGGCCTGCACAGGTGTTCAGCAGGTCCTCTGCAGATATATTATACCTTCCAGTTTGGTGATTTTATGGGATTCCTGAGTGTGCCTTCTCTTTTTTAAATTTTGTTATACTTTATTATTATCCCTTAGAAGTCTATAAAGAGATATAAAGGGAGTGGATACAGATGGAAGGGAAGGTGGAGAGAAACTGTAATCAGGATATATTATGTGAAAAAAGAATCTATTTTCAATAAATGGAAAAAATAATGTGTTGTATATACACAGTATGATTTGCCACAAATAAATACAGTAGATCTTTAAGTAGGATGTATCAAACAAGAAGTTCTTTAAATAGAAATTTGATTTGAACATATGTGGCCCACTTTCATTGTCTGAATATGGGAAGGAGTGGTCCTCACCCAGAATCGAAACTGCGCTAACCACCTACTAATCCATTCTGAAAAATAATCTGCCACTGGTCACATTGAATAATTTAAAGATACTGGACAGATCATACACATTGTTGGTTATGAGCTCTCTTGCAAAATAAAAACTTTATGGACTGAAACTTGACAATCTGGGAATGAATAAGGAGTGTTTCTCTGTATTCTCAAAACAAGAAAGCAATGATTAATTTATTCACATGAAATACAATATTATATATTTTCTTGATCTGCTTAAATTTGTATTTACTTAATAATTAGAATGTTTGTAACAATAAAACCTTTGTTGTAGAGAGCAGGAAGTACTTGAGGTGGTAAAGTCTTCACCTAGTTTTCATGAAGCCATGAGTTTGATCGCCAGCACTGACTGCATAAGTGGGATGCAATGATGTGAGCCTCAAATCCCAGGACTCAGGAAGTGGAATTCAGAGCATCAGAAATTCAAGGTCATTCTACGATGCATAATAACAAACAACAACAGCCCCATGTGAATGTAGTCTGATTTGATTTATGTTATCTTGGTTGACGGCTCGTCGTTATGGGTCATCTCTTGTAGGTTTTAAATTTGTAGGAAATTAATTTACTTACTAGCACTTAAAAATTTTCTATAGTAGTCTCTCTAAATGGAATTCATCTTCTGTATTGTGGAAGTGTTAGAAAATATGTGGTACAGTATGGTTGTCATGATGATTTTCTTCCCCCAAATACAGAGCTGTGATTTATTCATTAAATATGTCTGACACCTTGACTAGATTCCCAGATCATTGTAGGATGAGGCTGTCTCTCATTTGTCTTTTTATTCTGAACAATGACACAAGGACTGGGCCCTGAACTGGATGCTGTGACTCTGTGTAAGTCACTACCTGTCTGAAGGCTTATTATTTCTTTGATTAACGGGAGGTTTGGCTGAGATGAGCACAGAATCTTGCTCTGAGGAATTATGATTGAGGACATGGTACACACACTATAACGTAGGCCTTTGTAAGAAAAAAATCATGTGAATATACGACCAAACAAACAGCATAATGATCAAAACGTACGGGGAGAACTGGTCACCCCAGCCTCGGATTAAAGAAAGACTTAAAGTGAACACGACTTTGAACTGTGTCTCCCTTGATATGAAACATTTCCAGGATGGGGAAAGAAATGAGGGTGCTTTGGCCTGCAAAAAAAGAAGAGTCTGGACAAAGATAAAGTCTGTTTGGAGAATGGCTGACCAGCTCCACGCAGCTGGGCTATACCTCATAGGTGTAATGGGAGATGAAAATAACACTAATATTAAAAACTGGATTTGAGAGGACAGAAAGACAAGGCCAGTCCATGGGGCATGAACAAGCTACAGCAGAGGAGGTGGGATTTGAGCTGAATCTTGGGAAATGAGAAGGATTTGAGGAGTGGAAGAGGATAAGGTTGAAGTTAATACTGAGCAAGTGTATCTGGTAGATATATTTAGGTCAAGGGGACAATTTGATTAAAATGAAGCGTTTGGGTGAAAAGACTGTGAAATGATAGAAGATTATGAGGAAGAAGGAGATTGTGTACCAGAGACTTTATCTGTTTCTCATGTCCTGGGTAATTTGAGCTATGTGGAGGGCTCCACAATGAGAGCTGGGAGAGGAGTGATAATGGACTGAAAGGCAGTCTAGAAAGCACAATGACTTCACTGGTAGAAGTAGAGGGGAAATATTACCAAGACCAGCATGCCAGGTAATAAATAATCAGAAAGAAAACCTTGCAGAGTCAGCAATAAGACAGGCAGATATATGAGGTATAGAAAACATACAAAGAAGTTATGAGAATGTGGAACATATATGCCATTTACAACACATATGATGTGCAAAGGTATCTCTGCAAAAGTTTCATTTGTGTGTGTTTGTTCATTTGTCTTGATGTGTATATATGTGTGCATGTGTGCTTACCTGGGTGTGCATGTGTGTGTGGATGACAGATAGATAGATGGATGGATGAATAGATAGATAGATAGATAGATAGATAGATAGATAGATAGACAGATGACAACCTAAGGCGCTGTGCCTTTCTTTTTTTTTGTAAATACTTTTTTTTTCTTCAAGTTACATCTCAGTCACAAACCCCTCCCTATTCCCCCTTCCTATCCCGCCCTTCCACCCTCTTCCCCCCAGAAGTTTCCCCTTTCAGTCCAACAGATGGTTCCTTCTCTTATAACAGTAAGTATTATACAAAACAATAGATATAAATATGCCACATTTATGAGAGTTAAATGGCCCAGTATACCTTCCCAATGTCCAGTTTATACATATTTGGCCCCTGACTTTAACATTCTACTATCTAACCATCTCCATGAGTTTAAAGGTCTATATCTGACTCAACATTCATACTAACTTGCAACACACTTTTAAGAGTATCTTCTTAGATCTATAACACCCTCTTGATTCCTAAACAACTCAAAATTTAGCTATGAGACTCTAGCTGTCTATTCTTCAACCACCTCAGAGACCTGAGAGGGATAAATATATTTGCTTATATAGGAAGTGCAGGGCCTGCAGCTTCCAAAACTAAGAAAGGACATACCAATGACTGCCTGGACAGTTCCCATTTTCTCTCCATACATTCCTGCATCAGTCTTCAGCCTTTGGGTCCTGTTTCTATGACAGACATTTGTTGTAGAGCCGGGATTATGAAGGACTTACCTACCCTGTCTTGGCAGAGTTAGGCTGTCGACTTCCCTGCTACCAAGTTTTGTCCTTTTTGGACAGCAGTCTGTCTGCAGTTGGTGCAAGGGGTTTTTTCATGCCAAGAGATAGGCTTGCCACTAAGTCAACCATCTTACAGTGGAGGTTCTTCGATGCTTATCTTCTACTTGG
>CAJQZJ010004750.1:8144223-8164752 GCA_907164525.1 Lophiomys imhausi | reverse complement strand
CTCTCCCTCTCCCTCTCCCTCTCCCTCTCCCTCTCCCTCTCCCTCTCTCTCTCTCTCTCTCTCTCTCTCTCTCTCTGTGTTTGTGCGCATGCGTGTGCATGTGTGCACTCCCGTGTGTGTGGAGGACAGTGGGTTTGATTAAAGAGAAGCGCCTCCCTGGCTTTCCCAGACCACATCCATCAAGATGATCAGCACCCGAAAGGCAACATATTGTCTGGTGCCAGGCCAAGGAGGGATATCAGTTTCACAATTGCACTCATGTATGTCGTTCAGCCAGGAACCAGTTTATTTTTGGCTACTGGAGTCTGAGACCCACTTTGGAAGCTGTGTTCACATGTTCTCGCTTTCTGCCAGCTTCTCGGGAACTTTCTCTTTAGTCAAATAGTCAAGCAAGTTTGCCCCAGGAGCGTCAGCCTGGAGCCAGATATGTCTTCTACAAGTCATGTTTTATATTTTGACAGAATTTTGAGTTTTTCCTTTTCTATTATTAATTCTTATACAAAGAGAGATTTCAAGGAAGAGGGTTCCCTTTCAAACAAAGACCTAATAAAGGGGAACCATTGGAGGTAGCAATATTATTCAAGAAAAGTTTTTTAAAAGCAATAATTGTGTCAACAGTTTGTGAACATATGCTAATAATAGTAACAGTGATAATTATCAGTTATGCTGTTAAAAAGCCAGTCCCATTGGGGTGTATTGTTTTTGGTGTCAGGAACATACATGTCTAAGTGTTCCTTTAAATGATTTTTAATGTTGTATATTGAGAAATAGAGAATTACATATTGTGGTTCAGTTTCTCATAACATTTGTCAGAGTGTTTGCTTAACATTCTGACCAACAATCACTTCCTGCTGTGTTTTCCCCTTTAAAATACATATCCCCTTTAATCCATTTGTTGTGGTCATTTTTCTTACTGGGCAATTTCTCATCCTCTTCAGTCACTGCCCTTGTCTGGAATTCTGCCTGATCAGGAAAGATATGTTCACAAGGGTGAAAAGTAGGTGGATTATTAAAGCAACTATTTGTCAGAGAGAGAGAGAGAGAGAGAGAGAGAGAGAGAGAGAGATCATTATATAGTATGTTTTCAATTCCTGTGTACATCTTTGAAACGTCTCAAGTTTTCGTGAATTGTGATGGGTAACTAAAGGTTAGTCTGCCATTTTCGTTTTGTGAATTATATAACAAATTATAGAATTAAGCAATTTATTTAAAATGTGCCCCTGGTTAGTTTTAATAGTCAAAAAAATTTTAGTATCAAACTTCAAAAGCCAAATAATCTCTTTTCTCACAGTTACATTCTTATGGATTAGTGCTTAGTGATGGCACCCTGGACAAATTCTTTCAATAGTAAATATAATTAAATAACTATTTATTAAACAAACGTTTGTGTTTTATATGTATCAGGCTTAACACTGAGTGTGGGATGCTATTCTTTCAGTTTTCAATATTCCAAAAGGGTAGATTTAACACCAGTTTCAAGCATCAAATTGAACACTCTGTTCAAATAATTTTCTCAGAGAGAACAGGTCTTACTCAGCCAGTGCTGATATTTGATCAAGGTTTCCTTTGCTTCATCGGGCACAGGTGAAACCTCTGGATTATTTTCTCAGTTAGCAAACCCTGAAAGGATGCCATTGCAATGTGTCCTGAAAGTCAACTCAGGTTCTGTTCTGGTGCTGGGCTCGTGGCGTTAGTGGCGTTAATAAGTACTGGATTCTTACTCTTTTGAAATGAGCTGACATGTACTAATGACCCCCAACAAGAGCTATCTTTGAACTATACAGCTATATTCTTTAGTTACCTGTAAATGCTCTCCTTAAATTGTTTGAAAATGATTCCTTTTGGTTTCCGGGAATAAAATGGCTCTTTCAAAACCTGTGTTTACAGTTTAACCTTTACAAACAGTCTACCTTATTTTTAGCATGAGGACTATCTGTTTTGTTTTTTTGTTTTCATTTTGGTTTTTTTTTTCTTTTCCTATTGATACAAAGTGTTGCAGGTGCTTCCACCCTTGCTGTTTCTCCAGAGGGGACTTGTGGGCTCAAGTTCATATTAGAGGACAAAATTACTAATTAATCCTTGTGAATCAATCTGTAGTTGTATAAAATCTTTATATTTTAACTGCTTGCACTACAGGGGTCTTTAAATGTGGCAGCGATGAATGTCACTCAATCACAAGACAGAGGAAAGGTAAACTACAGCTGTCTGCAATGTAGCATATTCGTGGGATGGTGAATCATGACTGCGAAATACCAGCGATTTAAAAAAAATCGCATTTATTTGAAATTTCGAGTTTGGTAACGTGTATTGTAGTTTTGATTGATTGTATCCCTAAGTGTTTGTTTCTCTCTAAATCATATCTTAAATCCCAGAATGGATTCTAACCTTAACGGTGATGGAGGAAAGCTATTATTCGCCTAAATGAATTTCACAACCCGAGATAATGTATCATTAATTTAACTGAGTTCCTTGACTTTCTCCGTCTTGATTTTCCCGTTAGATATCTACCACCTCCACACACCGCCAATATCAGCAAGCAGCGAACTAAGTCAGCAGTTCTGACGTCTTCATTCCATTGTCCTTTTCCGTACCTTCAGCAATGTTAATGTTACAAATTACAGGAGGGCATATTAATAGCCATACCCAAGAAGCAGAAAGAAAAGTGCCTTTTTTAAAAACTAAGTACTAACTTGGGATTTCCCCCGGCCCATTGTCAAGTCAGCCGAACCCACGGTTCCTCCATTGTGATGATAATGGATTCCGTGTTGTTGGCGCAAAGGTCGTGAGGTCACCGTAAGCTCCTTAATGGACTGTGAAATAACTTTAACTGCATTAACCTCTTTGGATCACATGGGTGGCACCAACAGCCACTCCTGAAATTCTCATTCGCTTATAGAGACAATACCATTAGATTATTATATTTTCCATTTGGAACAGCACTAGACTCAAAGCAATTATGCAGCTAAGCATTTCCATTAAGTGAATAGGACCTTAAAGAAGATTAACTAGAAAGTCTCTGACACGAGATAGTGGGGGAGGGGCAGACATTCCAAAATGTCACCCGAGTTTAGATGCCTTATCCTCAAAGTGTCCGCTTTGAGTTTAAACCTCTAGGGTTTAGGATCTATAGTCACCGGGTGAGGCAAATTATATTCCTATATGTTGGGGATGTGTGTGTGAGTGTGTGTGTGCCCGCGCGTGCTCGCGTTCGCATGCCACAAATGGATTCTCTCTGCTCTCAAAGCTGATGGATTCATTTAGAATGGCAACATTTCTCCATCTGTTCTTTCCCAAAACAAAATTACCCATGTAACCAGTAGCGTGGTAAGAAGAAAGAACTCAGACCAGAGAAAACTATACTGAGAACCTCAGGCTAACCCTTCCCTGGCTTTCCAAGCAACACACTCTTTTCCTCAGGAATTGAAACACTGCTGTTCCAATTTCCACCTGCTAGTTACTGTGTTTAAGACCAAAAAGATTTCCTTCGAAATCCCACAAAGTTAGGAAGCCTTGCTTCTGAAGGATGAGAATAATTGTTATTGGTTTGTGTAGTTATAGTTAGCATCTATTTACCGACAAGTGGAACCCCATTGGATAAGTATCCAAGAGAGATTTAAAGGGTACCACGGTCATCAGTATTATCATTAAAGTACCTCATTGTCATCTTGACACGACATAACAGAAACACACATCACATTAAACAGATGCTTTAAATGCAATTTGATTTCCTAGTGGGATAAGGACTGAAGACTGAAAACAAAGCAGATCCTATTTCCTTGCTTCTAGAATGTATGTTTTAATGTTTTGAAAAATCATAATCCAAATTGCAGTCATTTTTTTTATTCATCATAGTCCTTTTAAAAATCCTGGGAACATTATTGTCATTGAAGGTGCCTTAGAACTGGGAAACACTATGAACTAGTTGGAGGAAAAAAATGTCCTTTCTATGATCTTGATGAGTGTGTTGTGTTTTAACCTTGGGGGAAAATGTTTTTTCTTTCTTTCTTTTTTTTTTTTAAAGATTTCATAGGAATTGGTTATTGTTTCCTAACAGTAAAAGAGAAAAAGTGAGTTGAAGACAAGCTTGGCCTATCAAGTAGAAAATAGCACTGCTGGTGTTATCCAAAAGTTCTGATTGGGTAAGTCATATCTCTGTGAAATCTAAATATTTCAAACTAGCATCATGGTAGCTATGTCCTAGAACATCCTATGGGAATCTTTGCCTCTTTTACTGGATGTTGCTTTGATTTGTATGACCAAAACCATCCTGATTCAGAATGTCATCTGTCAAATGGATCAGTCAGCTTGCTAAATCCATTCATTTGACAACTACTTACTGTGCTATGAATGTAGCTCCATTGAAACAGAGCTTGGGCACCATGCAAGAAGTCCTGGGTTCTATCACCTGCCAATCTAGAAACACTACTGTTTCTATGTTGATGCATGCCTGCAAATCCCAGTGCTCAGGAGGTAGAGTCAGAAGGAGTACAAGTTCAGTGCTTTCTGCAACTATATAGTGAGTTCAAGGCCAGCCTTGGATCCATGAAACCTTGCTCTGAAAAGAAAGGCAAGTAAGTCAGCAATTATCACATGTTTTTTTGTATGCCAAGCATTTTCTATATATGTACATTCAAGAGATGCAGACTAGACAGTCAATTGATCATGAAGTGAGAATCCTGTAGTGGCTGAGACCCACCCTGCCAATGTGGGACTCAGAAAAGCTGTCTGTCATCACACACACTTGATGGTTGCAGTAAAACTGTATTTCAAACTTCTGTATCATTCTTCTTGCTTCACCACAATAAGACTCCTTCCTGGGAGGCTTGGATTTCCAGAATACTTTATGCTGTCTTTGTTCATCATCCGGCTTCTTGACATGGCTTTCCAATCTGCCCATCTGGAGTAACCCAGATGCTATCTCTATGGAACATAAATGTGCTCAGGATATCAGACATGACTGTTATCAATTGCTTCTACAACTCACAATTCACTTTTGAAGCCACAGCTCACTCAGTTAAGTGGTCTACAAATATACACACAGAACCTGGCATGCTGGATTTTATTTTCTCTTATATTTCAAGGTAACATTTTGTATCTAAAGGCCGTCAAGGCAAGAACTCAAGCCAGAAACCTGGAGGAGGAAGTTGAAGGAGAGACCATGGAGTAAGCTGCTTACTGGCTTGCTCCCCATTGGTTACTCGGCTGGTTTTAGTCTAAACCCAGGAGCACCACCTTCTCCCATGCAACCCTAGTTTGTGTCAAGTTGACAAAAACTTGCCTGCCCAGTATCTCACTGTGCATCCTTGACTGGCTTAGTGCTCACTATGTAGCCCAGACTGGTTTTGAACTCACAGCAGGTCCCCTGGCTCAACCCCCCCCCCCCAGTGCCAGGATTACAGGTATATGACAATCCACCCAGCTGTTAGAATCTAATTACCTCTACAGACATTCAGATGGCTGATAAACCCAGGCAGAGTGCTCCACATTGAAGGCTACAATCAAGTCAGACAATAACAAATGTTGGTGAGGCTGGGAGGGTCTACACCCCTCCAACACTGCTGATGGTAGTGTAAGGTGCTTCAATCACTTGGAAGAGAATCTGACTCTTTTCTCAAGTTACTAAACATTGAATTTCTGTATAAGCCAGTCATTCTAGTATACTCATGAGAAATGGAAACATATTTCCTCACAAAAACTTATGCATGAGTGCTTATGTTAACATTGTTTATAATAACCAATAAAAGGAACCACCAGGCAAATAAAGAAAACACAGAATTTTCAGACAACAAAATATTATGCAACAAACAAACAAAACCCCCCAAAAGAATGAATGTGTTGATGCATGCTGCAGTAGGGACGAACTTTAAAAACACTAAGTGTACCAGGCAAACAAACTAATTCCAAAGAGATGTGCATGATATCACCAGCTTCCTATGGACAATAGTATGTGGCCATGGGGTTTCTTTCTAAGGTAAAATGAAATTACTTTACATTGATCATGGAGCTAGAATACATATCTATAAATATTCTAGAATCCATTGACTTGAATACTTTAAATAAGTGAGTTGTAAGATATGTGAATTGTATCATACAGTACATATTTTGTGACATGTACTTTAGAATTCTATAATTACTAACTTCCAGGTACAGAAAGTCATTCCCAACAAGAAACATACAACATAAAGATTCTACTACCCTCAGAATTAAAGTTAAGAATCAACCTGGAGTAAGAGTTAAAGAAACCAGCAGCCGACCTTTGAAGAACTAGGAAAATCAACGGTTATTTTCCACAAAAAGTCTAGGTCAGTTTAATTGTTGCTTTTTCCACATAAGCAGGAACAGGAATCTGATCTCTTCAGTTCTAAACCTCAACACCATTTCAGTGCCTGTAATCTCAGTTTCTGTTTGAGCATCAGAACACTCAGCACGGTCCCTTTTCCCACCTAAGTTGGCTTTGGCAGCACTCTATTTCCCGTGTGGCTTTTTCCAGTTCCCACAGTCCGGCCCAGGTCTATCTTTTCCTTTAGGATTTTTAAATTAACGGCCGCTCTCTTCTGTGTTACATTCCACTGGTAACATCCCTCTGAAAGTCAGAAAAAATATTTTTCATATTCCAAAAGGAAGCAATATTTAACAAGTAAGTATATGACCCCTTTAGGATAAATACAACCTCAGAGCTCAAAAAGAGACCCTGAGATCCATTTCTTGTCCATGTGGAGAGGAGAGATAATGGGTGGTGGTGTCTGTCCCTAAGTGTTCTTGCTGAAGTTTATTTGCTTCAGGTCCTGAGGTGGCTCAGCATGTGACACAGAGGCCCTTGCCGCCTTACATTGTTCTGTCTGAGTGGCTTTACCTTTGCAGGTCTTGCTCCCATTAGTACCCAGCACATGATGGATTTGTAATCCACACAGGCATTTTTCATACATCAGAAGACACTTTTTAAAGGCCTGGAGATACTTTTATTAATTTCACACTCTTCAAGGACATTTCAAAATTCCCTGGTGGGCTGTGTCTTTTTTTCTCTCTTCAATGTACCTGGCCTAAGAAAATACTGAACAGTATTCTGTTTGCTCCTTCATCTTTAGGAAGGGAAGGTTTGGGAAGTCCTCTGTGAAGGCTCACTGAAGTTGGCTTACCGGCTAACCTCCTACATGAACCACATCAAGACTCAGTGATGTGCTCAAGTATGTCAAGCTTCAAAGCCCTCTAATAAAAGGCGTGAGATGATTAGCCTTGAGAAAGATGTGTTTTGACTTAAGGTTTCTGAGGTTTCAGTCTGTGACTGGTTGGTTTTATAGTTTTGAGGCCTGTGGTGCAGCTGGATATGGTGGCAAGGGGAGAGTGGTGAAATCTTCTGTCATGACTTTAGGGAAGCAGAGAGAAGGGGCCAGTCTCCCAATATCTCCACTGAAGTCACACCCCAATGACCTGACTTCCAATAATCTGAACCTCTTGTAGATTCCATCACTTCCCAGTAGTTCCCAATGCTGGTGACAAAGCATTAGTCATCCAAGCCTGTCTCATGTGCCTGAAATTCACAAAACACTGAACCACTGGAGACAGTTTTGTAAGAATGTATAAGACTCAGCCTTTGAGAGAGTAAGGGCGATGTTATAAAATGTCTACTTGTGATATTGGGCTCTGGGCAATAAATGCCTTAAAAATGGACAAAAGAATAAATGAGAGAGACAGAGAGTTCAGTTGGCCAAGTGCTGGCTGCATAAACATAAGGACTGGAGTTGGACCCTGGGAATCCACATGAAAAGTGGGCATGTTTATCATCATGGTGCTGGGGAGGCTAACAAACTGATCCCTGGGTCTCACTGGGCATCAGCCTAGCCTACTCAGCAAGCTCCAGATCACAGACTGTATCAATGAGCAAGATTGTTGTCCTCTGGCCTCCCCACATATGCACACAGGCATACCCACATGCATGCACACACAAAGGGTATAACATAGAGGCAAGTTTCTGTGAGAATTTACAGGGGATATTGTATCTCTCTGGAGTTAGTGTTACTTCAGTCTCAACCTGGAAATGGATCTGATTTCAACAAGTAAAATGGGGGACAAGTTTATTGAACACCAAAAGGGATAAAGAGACACAAAGTTTGGGATAGTTCAAGAAAAAGATGAATTACGGTGCTTGGCTGTACTGTGGAAATCAATAGGAAAAATATCTTGGAAAGTAAAATGATGCTAGAACAGGATTATAATCCCTGTTGAAGAAATGTGTTTTTTTCAAATGAATATGTTAAATAGACTCTTAAAGTCCAGAAAAGTGTTGTTTTCCTGATGGAATGTAAGCAGCATTTTGCAGTGGAATTCTGTTTGGTGCCATCGTAAGAATATGGTTTGGCCCCCAAAGGGTTCATGTATCAGAACTTTGGTCCTTGGGGTGGTGATGTTATGGCTAGGTGGTATAGAATCTTCAAAAGGTAGTGGACTAATTGTGGGCACTAATTAGGTCAATTAGAACGCTGTATATACCTAGAAAGGATTAAAAGAGCAAGCCTGTCTCTCTGGCTCACCGCCGTCTCAATCCCTCTTGCTATCTATACACCATGCTGCCATCCAACCAAGGTTGCCCTCACCAGAAACAGCACCATACACCTAGAACTTTCAGTCTTGAACTATGAGCCAAACTGATTCTGTCTCTTTGAAGTTCCTTGGTTCTTTTGCAATAGTGATAAGAAAGGGAATATTATAGCTAGGCACTGGTTGGACCTAGAGAAGGAGAAAAAGGAAAAGTGAAGATACCACATGTGGCTTCAGGATAGGGTGTGGAGTAGAAGCAGGAACATTGTAAAGGAAGACAGATTCAAGTTGGGTTGTGAAACAATGGAATTCAAGTTGGGTTGTGAGACAATGAGAGTGAATATTCACCTTACCCAGGTGTGTACAGTCTGAGGAGAGGTCAGAACTCCTGAATGTAGACTTGGGGTCTACCTACAATCATGGTAACTCAAACATCTTGAATTATAAACAGATAGCTAGAACATGAGGAGGACCCTCATGAGTGGTAATTGTGCCCCATCAAGCAGGTTTCAGAGCTATCCTTTGAGGGCTGGCCACCGTGTCTGTGATGTTGAAGAAAGAACCAGCTCTGCTTCCAGTCAGAGTCATTTGTAACAATTTTCTCTTGTTTATTAGCCATTGGGTTTATGATATTTTGTCAAAGTAACCACAAACACTATTACCAACTTAGAGTTTTATAACCTTTTACAACTTAATATGTGCCAACTTATCAAGCAATTTCCAAACTTCTGAGGAATTTAGGAAAATTTACTGGCCAACCTAGTTTTCAAACAATTTCTATCTTAAATACTCAATCTTTAGAAAGCCAAGAGTAAAACCAATAAGAAATCCAGCAAGAGATTAGAAGATAGGATAATTATCATTGAAGAGTAATTAATGCATCTTATAATTAATTAATGGGGACTAATCTCAATGAGACCCTCAAGTTCCTACATCATTTGTAGGTGGATCAATTTTATAAAACCATATCATATTAAAAAGGAAAAAGGGATTCAAGTTTTGAATTTAATGAAGCAAATGGTGAAGGTCAGCCTTAACCTTTATAACTGTGGTATAGAACAGAGACAACTCCTTACTAAACTCAAAGGTTAAATAAAGGAATGGAGACAGCAGAAAAGTCTATCCAAGGCAATCTTGGAACACCACAGGATTGAACATGCCCAGGAAAGTCTGTGAAATTAAGTGAACACTTCCATTTTTCAGTAATAAAAAAGTCCTCATATAATTTTGTTTCATCTTTTTCTTTCTAAATATATATTGCTCGAAGAACTCATTCTTTGCCAGTAACTTAAACCCAAATTCTAGGAAGAAAAAACTGCACACTCAACTAATTGCTTCCTTTTTTATTTCTCTGAGTGAGTGAGTATCTCAGGTACAGAGGCTGTTTTGTTTGGCTCGGGGTGGAGAGGAAGACCTGTTTGTTGAAGTAACGTTATTTAGATGGGGAAGATGCTTCTACAAACACTCTGAAGTGTAACCTTGAGTTCTCTGATCAAATCCCCAGCCTGAAAAATGTACCAATATTCATAGCCATTAATTCAGCACTGAGGATGGTGTGCATGAACTCCCAGCAACTCTTGGCTTTTCCTATTTAACCAAAAGTTTTCTTTCTTCTCTTTAGTGATACTGAGGTCTGATTTTAACTTTAAATCTAGACTATAGTTTTTCAAATGCCTTTAGGACTTTTTATATAACTTCTGTCACTTGAATGTGTTTTTAAACAACAACAAAATTCCTGGAACTAAGTGAAGCAGTGGAGACACTTTAGAAATGTCAAGTGACTGTCTCATGGCAAGCTTGTATTTGAACTACCTTTCACAGGCAGTTGTGTTTGGCATGTGTCTTTCACACTGGAGTGTCTGTCTGCTCCCAGAAGGCTCTCGTGTTCATTGCTACAACTTCCGGGTGAAAAGAACTTGTCCTGGGATGCACATGATGCCCAAAGAACATCTTTCCTTTTCTTTCTCTCATGTGTGTGCACCTGGTCATGCATATGTGCATGTGTGCTCATATGTGTGTGTGTGTTTATTTATTTATTCACTTTATATCCCAATCCTAGCCTCCTCCCTACCCTCCTCGGGGCCCCATCTTCCCACCCCTCTTCCCCCTATCCCCCTCTCCTTCTCCTCAGAAAAGGGGAGGTCCTCCCTCCCCACACCATCCCACCCAAGCACATTAAGTCACATTAAGAGTGAGCCTATCCTCTTCCACTAAGGCCAGGCACAGCAGCCTCCTTAGAGGGAAGTGGTCAAAAAGCTGGCCTCAGAGTCCATGACAGAGATGGGCCCTGCTCCATTTACTAGGGAACCCACATGACAACCAAGCTGTCTATCATTTACATATGTGTAGGGGGCCTAGGTCCTGTTCATGCATGCTCTTTGATTGGTGCTTCAGTCTCTGTGAGCCCTCATGGGCCTAGGTTGGTTGATTCTGTTGATCTTCTTATGGAGTTCTTGTCCCCTCCAGGTCCTCCTATCCTTTCCCCTCTCTTCCACAAGACCGCCTGCACTCTGCCTAATGTTTGGCAGTGTGTCTCAGCCTCTGTTTCCAACCTCTGCTGCACAGAGTCTCTCAGAGGACAGTCATGCTATGCTCCTGTCCGCATGTCCTGCCATACTGCAAGGACATTGATCAACTATGTTCATTGATCAACTATGTTCATAGCAGCTTTATTCATAATAGCTAGGAAGTGGAAACAACTTAGATGTCCCTCAACCAAAGAATGGGCAAAGAGAATGTGGTACATTTACACAATGCAATATTACTCAGCTATTAAAAATTAGGAAATCATGAATTTTGCAGGAAAATAAATAGAACTAGAAAATATTATCCTGTGTGAGGTAACTCAGACCCAGAAAGACACACATGGTATGTACTCACTTATAAGATGATATTAGCTATAAAGTACAGGACAACCATGTTAAACTCCACAGACCCAAAGAGGCTAAATAACTAGGAGTGTGCAAGGGAGGATGCTTGAATCTCACTCAGAAGGAGAAATAGAATAGAATGGAAGTGGATGAAGAGAGGTAACTGGATAGGAGAGGGAGAGAGGAAGGAAAGGAGGGTGGGGATCAGATGTGGGGAGAGCAGGGACAGAAGGTGAGTGGGTTGGGAGAGAAGTGAGGAACCAATCTGGGGACATCCCTGAGACAAGCTGGAGACCTGTGCAAGGGCGGGCCCTGGGAGGATTTGGAAGTGACTCTAGCTGAGACTCCTAGCAGCAGGGGACATGGAGACTGGAGAGGCCATCTTCTAGCCAGGTAGGACTTCTAATGGAGGGAGGGATCATCAACACACCCAAAAAAATCTTCAACCCAAAATTTACCCGATATATAAGATGTGCAGGAATAAAGATATAGCAGAGATTGAGGGAATGCCCAACCAATGACTGGCCCAACCTGAGACCTACCCAAAGGGAGAGAGCACTTAGATTTTTACATTCAGCTTTGAGAGACAGAAAATTCTGGTGACTAACAATCTTTGTGACTATGGACAACTAACTTAACCCCTGACTCCTTTTGGCATCAGTTTCTAAATAACATTCATATGATAGTTGTAAAAACAAAACAGTTTGTAAGATATGTGAGCAAACGCTAAGTAAATGTTTGTAGTTCTTTCTTTTTACATGCAACTTGCAAAGTCTGGGAGATATAAGGCAAATATGTTTAGAAAATGGTTGAAGAGGCAATAAAATCTAAATACATAAATAAGAAAGAAAAATCACAAATTGGCTTCTGCATTTAGTTAGTAGAAAGATGACAAAGGGAAACAAATGCCAGTCAAGAGGATTTGAGTGTGTAATAAATTAAAAGTATGCACATGAGGGCACCATACACTAGAAAAATGGCGAAGGCTGAGTGTTCTAGTTCCCGTTGTGTTTCTGTGTTAAAATTCCATTACAGTGAGCAAATTGGGGGAGAATGGTTTGTTTGGTTTTCCATGCTATGGTCCACCACTGAAGGGAAGTCAAGGCATCATATCTGCAGCCAAGGGTAAGGAGAAAATAGACACACAGTTCCTTAGTTTTTGCTTTCTGCACTCATATACAATCCAGGCCCTTGCCCAGGAGTCCTGATGCCTATAGTAGGCCAGGTTCTCGCCCATCAATTAAAAATCAAGACATTATCCCATAGAGAAACCAACAGACCAACCTGATCTAGGCAATTTTTCATTAATCTTATCTTCCCTAGTGACTCTTGGTTATATCAAGTTGAAACTAGGTGGCACACACATCACTACCTCCAGGAGAACTTTCTAGAAGGATCATAAGAATTGATCTGACTGGTCTTTGATGATAACACTGCCAAATTGTAATAGTGACCAAGAGAATAGGGAGCCGGGGAGAATAGAGAGTCTTCAGCCATTTTTGGAAATCATTCTAACCCTCAGAGCCCACTATGGATCCTATCTAAGAAGGTCTCCTGGAGCTTATGGCTCAAAAGGTAAAGGCCCATTTACTTGCTAAGCTAGAGGACCCATGTTAGACTCCCAGAACTCACAAGGTGGAAAGAGAATAGATTGCTCCAAATTGCCTTCCCACCTCCAAAAGGGCTTGACTCACCTTCACAGAACAACAACAACAACAAAGGTCTTTTGTATCTTACAGAACCTAGTGGAGGAAACCTAGTTTTTCCAATGGTCTTACATCACTTTTTGACAAGAACTTTAGTTTTTCCTTTATTGCTTTGGTGTCTAGAGAGCTTCATACTGAATTCAGTTCCTGCAAAGAGTTCTGTGTATTTTATGGTATGAATACATACTTTAAAGTTTCAAAACTCAATGATTAATTTAACCCTGACTTTTCATTTTGATTGTGAAATGACTTAAAATTTTAAGCCATTAGATTCTGAGCTTCTCTTGACTCACAATGCATCATTAAGCTCTTCATCTTAATAATCTGAGGTTTATTAACATGCCAAATAAACTGAAGTTACCAGTTTTCCTTCACATCAGTAAGAGAGAAATCTATTTAGGAATAAGATTTTAAAGAATCTTTTATTTTTATTTTTAGCCATGTGTATATGTGTGTGAATGCTTGTGGGTGAGTGAGTGCAGGTACCCACAGGTCAGAAGAGCCCATCTGATAACTTGAACCTGGAGTTATAAGACATTGGTGAACTGTCTAGCATGGGTGCTGGGAACCAAAGTCCAGAGTAATTTTCCCAGCCACCTCTGCTCCATTTTTTCTAATAGTCTATGTTAAAAGATTGACAATTTTGTTTCTTTATTCTTAATAGAGTTCAATACAAATGAAGGGTCAATAAAAATAGTTAAAAGACAACATCAATATATAAAAATCTATACTATGGATTTCAAAATCAACATTGCAATAAAACTTAAGAAAAATTTTCAGGAAGGTTAGAGCTGTTGAGATAAACGCAACTGTTTCAATGTCTGGTGTTACTTCATTTAAATATTCAAATTATAGAAAAATAAAAAGACTGAACCCAATTCCCACAGGAACCAGAGTAACAGAACAGCTGTTTCAAAATGGGTTTACTATAATATAATGTTACCTAAGGAGTTGAGGAGATGACTCACTGGATAAAGGTGCTTACCACCAACCAAATCTGATAATCTGAGTTCAATCCCTGGGGTCCACATGGTGGGAGAGAATTGATTCCCCCTTCACATTTGTGCCATGACAGGGGAACACACTTATACACAATAAATAAATGTAATAAAAAGTTACTTAACAATAAAGTCTGAAATTTTAGAAGAAATATGTAGAGGAATTTTAATACAGCAATATGGCTGCTATGGCAAGGGACAATATCCCAAGACACAGGTATGTGTGATTTGGCTGGAATACAGACATGCCCTTAGAACACACCTTTAATCCCTTTGGCTGTAATACATGCCTTTAGACACAAGAGACCTCTAATCCTCTCTGGTTAGAATTTAGTACATACCTTTAAGCTCAAACAATGACATATAATTGAGGGGCAGACAAAGTGATGAATCAGAGAAAGATTTGACAGAATGAGTCAGAGATAGGATACACCCAACTCTCCTGAGAACAGACAGGAAAGAGAAGCTACTTGAGAGCAGTGTGGAGAGAGCAGGAGAGTTCAGTACAGTAAAATTCAGGAGTACAGTATGGTTTGGTGCAGTTCTGTACATTTCAGTTGAGTGCAATTGAGTTCATGCAGTTCAGTTCATGGAGTTCAGAGGCAGTTTTTCCAAACAGAGCAATTCAGTTCAGTGAGAAGTGGAGAGAAGCCAGTTTGAATCAGTCAGTTTGGAGAGAATTTCTGAGCCAGAACAGCTGAGTTGAACCAGCCAGCCAGAGTTCAGAAAGAACTAAAAGGGTGAGCTTATTCAGCAGTGTCAGAGGCTTAAAATATTGTAGGCCTAGGTTGGCAGACAGAGGCTGGAAGCTGAAGCTTTCAAGGGCTTCCAGAAGGTCAGATTGTGTGGAGGCTAGAAACTTCCAAGCCTAGGCATACGAATAGTTAGATAGAAATGCTCTGGGCTCAGCCTAATCTATGGATTTCATTCATAAACCTTGGATATGGCTCTCATTTCATCTCCCCTTCTGAGGAAATAACACTTACAGAAATAAATACTAGATAGATAGATGATAGATAGATAGATAATTACATAATTTGAAAGAGAACCAAGATATGCAGTGTGATTATAAGATAGAAAGTGAATCAGAAAAACTGATTCATGGGAGCAGGATTAGGTGCTGATGGGCCTGAGGAATGGCGATTATAAAATTAGACCAGCTCTGGAAAAGAAATAATCAGAAGCAAAGAAAACAAGTACATAAAGGGGTTCATCCAATTAGCTAAGTAACAATGTGTAAACATACTGGGATGTAGCTGTTCATTCTCATATACGTAGAGATGATGAGGACATAGGGAACTTTCAGAACATCCAGAGTCTACTGGACGATGGGCACCCCAGGGGTGGGGCACTTCGTCTCTGTGGGTGACTTTTCTAATAACGTTCAGGTGTTTAAATGGTTTCTGACACTAAACAGTTCTAAGTGAAAGAATGATTAAATCACAAAAGACATCCAGATACAAATTCTATCTATAACAAATGCTCACTTACCACTTTTTTAATCATTTGAAAGCTGAAGAAATGGTGTGTGTGGGGTAGCGATGGAGTGGTTGTGTCATGTTCAGGGCCTTGGGTTCTAATCCCACCATACACACACTCCCATATACACAACTGCAGAAAATATATGGATTTTTTCCACAGGAAAAGGGAAAACATGCAAATAGGATATGCAAAGAATCTATGTTTAAGGCATCTGTTAAACTCATTATGTAACAAACTAATTCAGATCTGAACTGTGGGAAATATAGATATTTGAAAGTGTTCACATAATATTTTCCTAAGTGGAAAATCTCGTGTATAATCAGTCAGGCAAGGAAGACCACATAGGGAGGCAAGGGAATCGTAGAGATTCTGCACATTTCTGAAAACCCCAAAGTTGCAGCTCAATCCCACAGGGCAGTTTCTAGGAGACTAAGTACAGCTCTTCATGCTCAGTGGCTCACCAGACTTTACTGGAGGGCCCCGGGGCTCTGCGCCGCTGCTTATCGCTCAGCTAAAGAAGCCCGTGGGGTGCAGAAGGTGTGCACAAATGCTCAAGGGTAGACTGATAGATTGGAAAGAGGGAGACGTGAATCTGCAGGACAGACAGAGAGTTGGCTCCAGATGGTCCCCTGAGGAAGAACAGGAGGCGATCCCGGATCTCTGCCCCAGAAAAAAAGAAAACACAAGCTGTCAACTAGACTCATCAAGCAAAGCTTACTGGAGTCGTGGGGGAACTGCAAAGGATCAAGACGTCATTCTTCAACACACACCTTTCCTGATACCTTATCTCTTCTATAGCAGACTGCAGGGCATCCCCACGAGTAACTGGGTCTACATGCGGCTCTCCAAGAGGCTCTTTAGATGGGTGTGAATTCAGTTCAGCTTCACGGTTCTGTTTGTGCCTCTCCCCATGCACTGAGCTTCCGGTAATTTTTCCTCTTAAAAAAAAAAAAAGTTTATTTGCTGCCAAAGAGAAAGTATGGGTCTTTGTTATTAATGTTGTAGAAATACAAATATGTCCACCTCAGGAAGGAGTCTTCATTAACTCCCACAGCCCAGAAAATTAAGGCACGCCTCATCAGGATCCACGCTTGCTGCTGTGGGCTAGATTGCAAGGGACTAGTTGAGTTGCTGAGAGCGGTAATGCTGATGGAGCGGTTTCCACGTGAGTGAAGGATAAACAGCGATTAATTTCAGCCAATAAATAATGGTTTGAGGCCCACATTGAAAGAGGCACAATTACTTTTACATTTTTCCTGCCAAATGAGCTGATAAGAGAAAACAGGGGAGTTGGCCGCGTAAATCAGTCTTAATTTTATCTTCCCCATTAAAAAGCAGCCATTAAGACCATCTTCGGCTCATTTCACCCTCCTCTTGTTCACTTTTTCAATTTGCACAAAAGGGGGGAGTTTGCTCCTCATAAAATTTCACTCTGGCCAACCTATCATTTGCATCTGGGCCAATAAATACCAATTAGCATAAACATTTAAATCAGGAACTGGAACAAATCCTTGTTCGCCCAGCAAGCTGTTAAATTACAGTGTTTTACTATATATAAGAAGCACCAAACAAAAGATCTGCCGGGCGCTATTATCCTCTTCTGAATAGGGCATGGTTGAGAGAGAAATGATAACTCCGAATCCATGAACTTCCCCACGCACTTTGATGGAGACTGTCTTCAGTGGGCATGGCCTCTTGAATCCATGTTACTTGCCCACTGTTGAAATTGTCACCCAAACCAGTAAACTTTCACCTAGTTTTGTGAAGTCTGAAACCGTAGTAAAGAAATTCTTGCGGCAAAGAATGTTTTATATTCTTATTAAAAGAGCAATCAATAGAGCCTGTCTGGGATAAAATCAGATTTCCACAACATGGGTTACCTGGGAGGTGAGACCTGGTCCTTCGGCTGCAGAGAAAGAAAATTGGCCTGTGACCAAAATCTCAGGGTAAGGCCGTCTACAGTGGAGCTCATTCTGCCTGATGCCTCTTTCTCACCCACCGTCCCTGGTAGTGGCTAATCATAAGAGAAGGGTCATCTTACAAATGTTCTCAAAGTAAAGTCAAAACCTACACTTGCCTTTGTTTAAAGCTGGTTGCTATTTTGGCCCATCAAATTTATCAAAGGCTTCTTCTTTAAACATTTCAGAAGGTTGTGATACATCTTTAAAGATAAATAGTAATTGTAAACACACTGAGATATGCCCCAGGTGGCTGTCCCCAAACTACATATTACACTTGGTACCTTCTCCCTTCAAGGCTTCCCTTTTATTATCAACTGAAACTTACTTCATTACTTATCTGTGCATCATTGAAAGTCAACGTAGGCATTTCTCCTGATGGACCCTAATTGACTTGGGCTGCAAACCAGAGTGGACAGAGAGGCTCTGATGCTTCCTATGAAGGCTTCCAGGGGAACGTTTGGTTTACTCATAAAACACTGTTAGCTGACTCTCTGGACACATGTGAACTGTACCATGTAAGTAATAAGTTGGTCTTGTATTTAGTTCTTAGGCTATTGTCTCTCTCTGTCTCTGCCATCCTTTGAGATTATGTATAATAGAAGAGCTGTCTAAGTCCACTTCTTATATTTCTATGTGGATGCATTTAGTTCGCTCATGTGTTTATTATTAAAAAAAACATTTTATTTTACATATGGTAATGCAATCTGCTTACTACACTTGAATGATTGCCACTACAATTGAATGATTTAATTTTAATACACTTTTTTAAATTTATTTTTTATTTCTTCAAGTTACATCTCCATCGCAATCCCCTCCAGTCCCACCCTCCCACCCTCTTCCCCCTCAACTCTCCCATCCACTTCCTTTTTTTTTAAGTTTAAGGTATATGTTCCCCCCACAACAGCTCCCCCCTTTCAGTCCAACAAATGGCTCTTTCTCTTATAACAACAAATACAATACAAAACAACAGAAATAATTAGGTCACAATTATGAAAGTTATAGGGTTTAGCATACATTCTCAATGTCCAGTACATACCTTTTTGGCACCTGACTTTAACATTCCACTATCTAACCATCTCTATAAGTTTAAATTTCTATATCCAACTCAGCTTCCATCCTGATTTACATCACAATTTTAAAAACATCTATTTAGATCCAGAACACTGCTTAATTCCTAAACAACTCAAAATTTAGCTATGAGACTCTAGCTAGCTAGTCTTCAACCACATCAGAGACCTGAGAGGGATAAATATATCTGATTATACAGGAAGTGCAGGGCCAGCAGCTTTCAAAACTAAGAAATGACATAACAGTGGCTGCCTAGACAGTTCCCAATTTCTCTCCATACATTACAGCATCAATCTTCAGCCATTTGGCCCTGTTTCTCTGACAGACATTGATTGTAAAGCAGGAATTATGAAGGACTTGCCTACCCTGTCTTGGCAGAGCGAGGCTATAGACTTAACTGCTTCCAAGTTTTGTCCTTTTTGGACAGTAGTCTGTCTACAGTTGAAGCAAGGGATTTTTCTTGCCAAAAGATAGGCTTGCCACTAAGTCAACCATCTCCAACTGGAGATTCTTCGATGCTCACCTTCTACTTGGAGTAGAATGGGGGTGCTGTCAGGAGCTGACATGTCTTAATATCAAAAAATCTTAAGTTAAGAAAACATCTTTGAATGCCATATTCTGCAGATCTCTTGAGGTTTTTGAAGACCATCTATCTATCTCTTATATTTAGATAAGGAAATGTTGCTTGTCTCTTAGCAACTTGATTTCTGATTAACTTAGAAAAAAGCTGTGATAGACTGTCCTAGTACCTAACAAAATGACATGCTTGCATGACTATTAGTTTGCATTTCTTAATTATCCTAAACAGTTAATGGCAATTGTTAAGAAAAGGCCAAAACTTCACATTTCATTTTTAAGCATTACCTAGGTACAATACCTCAAAAAGAGTTAACTTTAATTTTGGATCAATATACAAAGATCAATACCAATGTGGCCAAATATAATCTTAATTTTGTATCAATATACAAAGATCAATACAGATGTAGCCCAATATAATCTTAATTGTGTATCAATATACAAAGATCAATACCAATTTAGCCAAATATAATCTTAAATTTGTATCAACATACAAAGGTATAATAAGAGCATATTCACTAATCTGTCCTTTTTTCTTTATCATTCCTATATTATATCCCATTTTTTTCTCGAGTCTTTTCACCCCTACATAGGAGATAAAGAAGGATACAGAAAAGAAAAAGAGAGAAGTCCCTAGGTCTAACTTCCAAAACCTATTTAATAAGACTAGTTAAATGCTTGTAATCTCTTCCCCTAAATAACAAGAAGTATCTATAACCCATCAAATGACCAAAGGAGGAGAAATCACCCACCCCTCCTTCTGGAGATGGGACATTGCTCTCTTAAAATGACTTTCTGATGATTTGGGGCATGGTAAACCTGTTTGAGGCCCAAATAAGAATAGAAAAATGGTTAAGCATGTTAATAAAATCATTTGATGTTTAGTCCTTTTGTGCTCAGCTATTTAAATGTCCTAAGAAATTGGTAGACAGAAGCTGAACTTTAGGGCTTTACTGAAGTTCTGGTTAGAACAGTCTGTGGAGCTGAATAATCCTAGCGATTTTGAGTTGTTTTGGTTGTAGACTTTGAGGAAACAGCTATTGAGGATGTCTGCAAGGCTGGATCTTCTGGGCTACTTGTCTTATTTGGTGTCTGATCTGTTTTCTTCTGAGGTTTCAGTTGTCCAGTTGTCCCTGGATTCCTTAGGTGGATGCTTTTTTTTTTTTTTATAAATACTTTATTTTTTTTCTTCAAGTTACATCTCAGTCACAAACCCCTCCCTATTCCCCCTTCCTATCCCGCCCTTCCACCCTCTTCTAGCCAAAAGTTTCCCCTTTCAGTCCAACAGATGGTTCCTTCTCTTATAACAGTAAGTATTATACAAAACAACAGA
>CAJQZJ010004750.1:8113467-8128216 GCA_907164525.1 Lophiomys imhausi | reverse complement strand
TTGTTTTGTTCGTTTTGTGCATTTCCTTCTCCAGCTTGCTTTTTTTTGTATGAAAATCTTTTATTGCTTTTTCCTTTTCCTGTTCAAGGTCTGTCACCTTGGCTTGGAGCTCTTTAATGGTGTTGTTCCTTGTTTTGACTTGTAGAATTGTGGTTTCTTTGAATTCCTTCATAGATTTAAGTTCTTCTTGCAGGGACTCTATCACTTTCCATAATGCAGAATTGTCAACGTTTTCATGTGTTTCTGTTGGTGTGAGGTCATCCGAATTGGATGAGCTAGGATGATTCTGCTTTGTTGGAGTAATATTTCCTTGATTTCTATTTTTTTTTTGACCTTTGGCCATTGGATGATTTTAGCTGTCTGTTCTTGTCGTTTTCTGTGCTTGGATCCACAGTGGATGTTTTGGTGCAGGGGACGAGTTACTTGGCTATCTGTCATTGCTTACAGGGGGCTTTCAGGGTCACTATGGTTTTAATCGCCTGAGTCACTGTGAGCTGGTGCAGCCTATTCCCAGGTTGTGAGTAATGGACCGGGATTGTTTCACTGCTCCCAATTCAGACTTCTCTATGTTGCACTCTGAGTTATCAGCCTGTAATGGTTCTGATGGTATGGACCTGTTTGCCCAGGTACAGATTCTGTGGGCTTTGTTTGTCGTCACGGAGGCTGACAGGGTCTGGCTCCACACCTAATATGTCTGGATTTTCCAGAATACAGCTATGGTCCTGATTTCTGGTTTCTCACTAGGCTTCTCGCCACAGGCCTGGCCTCTGTGCCTGATTCCCTCCCTGTCTGCGCAGCTGCGGGTCTCCCTCCCTGGTTGCTCGGCCGTGGGAGCACCAAGCCCCCGGATCCTCCGGCCGCCTGAGTGGTCCTCTCGCCCCAGCAGCTCAGCTGTGGGTGCGTGGATCCCTGGCCCCACCCACGCCTGGCTCTCTCCCCAGTTGTCCTGCCGTGGGTTCGCGGGGATTTGGCCCTGCCAGCCGGGCTCCCTTCCCAGCTGCACTGCCGTCAGTGCGCGGGATTCGGCCCCTCCCGCCCGCCTTTGTGTTCCCGTCTTCCCGCGCTCTCTCGGAACCTCCCGCCCTCCCCTTCACGAGCGGCTGCGGACCACCCGCTGAGCCCCCCCTTTTTTTTTTTTTCCTTGCTAAGACTTCCACTATCTCGCAAGGTTTTTTAAGTGGGTATAAGTTCTACCTGAGGTGTGGGGAGTCCAATAGGCTAGTGAACTATTGCCAAGTGGCCTCTGATTCTGCCTGCTGTGAGTTGGGGTCGATCTTACCAGGTGCCTCTCCAAATGGGAGTTCCCGAATCCCGGGTTTAGTGGCTTCCGTGTCTGAGAGAGATGGGGAGAGAGCCTTACCCTGGGACTTTTAACAGTCCCTTGGGAGCTGTGAGTGTTCCCGGGGGGGGGGGTCTAGCCCCTCTGGTTTTTGCACAGTGCCCAATAACTCTGTGTTTTTTATGGCTCTTTTTTCCCCCCGCATTCAAAATGCGTCAGTGTAGGTCGCCACCATCTTGGCCCCCCTAGATGGATGCTTTTAATCTCCTGAAAAGATAAGAACAGAGCCCTGCCCTAATCCTAACTCTGGGACACTACTTTCTGTTTGGAGGGGGGTGTCAGGTCATATTTTTCCTGGAGCAAATTCAGGTTTTTTTGACAATATAAAAAGTATTATCTTTCAGGTGAGATTTCAAAAGAAATTATTTTGATATTTTGGAACTATACAGCCTTTAAGTGTATATATTTTGAGATCTCAAAGGACAATTCGCTTTGAATTTCAGCATGCCTTTTGTGAGTAGCTTTTGAACTTAAATCCTTCCAAATCCTATGTGCCTGTCTCTGCATTCTAAGTACTGGGATCAAAGGCATGTGCTTCCCAACTGATGGGATTAAAGATGTGCACCACCACCTCTGGATCCAAGTTTTTTTCTATTTAGAGCTTGTTTTGTGTCAGGCTGACTTTGAACTCCGAGATCTGCAGGTCTCTGTGTCTATTTGTGTTGGGATCAAGGATGTATCCCTCTCAAATGATGGGATTAAGGGTGTGCACCATCACCACCCTGTTCCTTGTAACTCTAGAATTTATAAGACAACTAACTCTATAGTGATCCTCCTGTCTCTGCTGGAGTTAAAGGCATGGGCTAACACCATGCATTTCATATATTTTACCTTAGCTCCAAATTTTTTCATCTCTTGGAGGTTTAGAAAACCAGGTTGAACTGCAGTAACCTTTAATTTATTTACAGCATTTAAAACCTCTTACCTGCTTTTTTAATGCCAAATCATGAAAATATACTTTATATCTACAACAAAAAAAACAAAACTTTTAAGCTGCTATCAAGTTTGTGCAAGCTATGTGGCCACCTGCAGTCTAACATTCCAATCTGAAATTAAGTCCATTTTTCCTTTCATGCCAGTAAGGCAAGTATACCTTTGGTAAATTATAATTTGAAAAATTTATATTGTATTTTTATTATATTTTTATGCTTATTAACTCTTTTCTTTAAAAAAGTATTAGTTTGTTTTCTCAAGTTACTTCTAGAACATAATTTCCTCCCTCCTCCCTCCTGGCTCCTTCCCCCGTCCCTCCCTCCCTTGCTCCCTCATTGTTCCTCTACTTGGTAGTCTCTTTCTCCTCAGATGAGGTGGGCCCTCACATATCATACTCCCTCAGTTCTTCAGTCATGTGAGGCCCAAGAGCTTCCAGTTGTACTGGGACTTGATAAGGCACACCATCTAGGGTAAGGTGTTCCACTAACCTGCAGCAGATTCCATGACTCACTGCTGGGTTAAAATTTTCCTACGATAGATATTCTAGGTAACTGTCTATTTAGGTCTGTGGGTTGTAGGATGGTTAACTTGTGATATATGGTTAATACCCATTTATAAGAGAGTACATACTATGTTTATCTTTCTGGGACTGAGTCGGTTCACTTAGGATGAGCTTTTCTAGATCCATCCATTTGATTTCAAATTGCATTATTTTCTTATTTCTGATAGCTGTGTAGTATTCCATTGTATAAATGTACCACAGGTGTTTTTTTTTTTTTTTTTTTCCATTCTTCAGTTGAAGGACATCTGGGTTGTTTCCAGTTTCTGGCTAGATTTAATACACTTTTAAACAGAATGTCTGAAAACTACTTTTTATGTGTATTAAATGTGAAAAATGTTTTCAAACATTTTATTTATTTTTATACAAATCTTTTTTATTATATAAATCTTTTATTCAAATGTCTTTTTAGAAATCTCTTTTATTCTAGATTGACAATTATATTGAGCTTATATTTTCCTATTTTAGCTGTGAGTAATTTCTTTTGTTGTACCTTGTCCCTTTTGGATACAATTAACTCACCTATGTTACAAATGTTGACTGTGGGTAAACTCTTGAATTAGGAGTTTTGTGGTAGAGTAACTAAAGAAATAAACAAGAAAGAATTGTAGCTTTTGTTTTTGCAAACTTAGTAAACAAAATGAGTCAAAATCAAATAGTGAAAAGCACAGAGTACAGATCATAGATAAATGTAGCATTCAACAGCTTTTAAAAATTCAGTTATTTGTGTAAGGTGGTGGGGTGAGTAGCCCATAAGTGATATGACACAAATGTGGAAGTCAAAGGACATGTGGGGTCAGATGTCTCCTTCTACCATCCAACTCAGATATCCAACTCAGGTCTCAGTTTGGCTGCAAACTCCTTTAATTTCTGAGCCATTTCCTTGGCCTGAAAGACATGCATTTAGCATCCTCAGAAGACTTGTTGGTCCTCTCTTGTCTGCGCCAGCCATCTTGCATTGTCTTTCGTCTTTCTTGTTGTTGTTGGCATTTTATGTTATTTGTTCAAGTTGTTTTTCTCATCACTCTCAATGAAAACTTTAAGACTACTCATGTTTGGTTTCTTAGCTGTTTATCACTGCTGTTTCCCAGCTCCCCTTTCAAACTCACCTTCTTCCATTTAATCTGTTCCAAATGAAGACTATATTCTACATCTATTTTTTAATTAAGCTTTTGTGCATACCATCAAATTTATCATTTTAAATAATGAAACTCAAAGGTTTTTAGTGTTCTCACCATGTTATTTAGTCATCATCCTCTCTAAATCTAATTCTAGGACATTCTCATTATCTCAAAATGAACCTCTTTCCTGGGTATCTATCTCTTTCTGTCCCTGCCACCTCTGTACTCTGGAAGCATTTGCTGTCTGCCTTTGTGGCTCAGCCTGTTCTGAAATTGTCATTTGGACGTGTGGAACTCATGCAGGAAGTGACAGCTGTCTCTAGTTGCTTTCATTGTATTTTAAACCCATCACTGTTGAAACGTGAATAGAGTCTGACCTCTTTGCTCTACTGAGTTCAGCACTTTTATACATTCATTTCTTCTTCCCTCAGTAAGAGTAATATTCAGCTGCTTCTACTTTGTGTTGATTTTGGATATGCTGTTATCAACATTTCAATAAAAAGTTTTTGGTGGATATGTTTTTACTTGGGGTCAAAGTTCTAGATCATGGGATAAATTTGTACTTAAGGTTTTAAGAAACTACCAAGAAGAGCTACACTGGTGTGTGTGTGTGTGTGTGTGTGTGTGTGTGTGTGTGTGTGTGTTAGAAAGAGAGAGAGAGAGAGAGAGAGAGAGAGAGAGGGAATATGTGTTTTCTTCTACCACTTCTCTCTTGATCCTGCCTGCCTTTGGGTTTTGAGATATGGCTATACCATATAACCCAAGCCAGCTTGTCGCTGGTTGTTGCTGAACTTGTTGCCTGGTCCAGGCTGGTTTTGAACTCGTGACCCAGTTCCCTACAACTCCTAACTACTGGGATTACAAGGTATGTACCACCATGCCTATCTTCTTGCCTTATTTTTAACCTTTAGCTTTCCAAGTGGGTATGAAGTGGTTTCTCATTGTGCTTTAGATTTTTATATCCATAAAGAATACTAATATTGAGTATCTTTTCATATGCAGATAGACAATTTGTGTACCCTCTTTCATGAGAAGTCTATTCAAACCCATGGTCAAATTTTAACTGGATATTTGTGTCTTTATGGTATTGAAATACAAGAATTTTGAGCAGGGTCTGAGTATCTGAACTTTTCAGATGTATGGTTCATGAATGTTTCTCTTGCTCCGCAGTGGTTGAACTTTCTTGATACTGGTGTAAACTTTTTGGTTTACAATGATAACACTTTTTTGGTTAGATTTGTTCTTAATTATTTTATTTGAATTCTGTTGTAAGTTTTTTTTTTAGAACATTTGGAAATTACAGAAAATTTGATCTTTCAACAACTTTACTTTCACTTTTTTCTCTCCTTCAGTTTCTCCCCCATCTCTGAGAAATATGTTTCTGAATTTCCAAACACAGAATTACAAATCAACATTTTGAATCATACACTTTACATTGATTGAGGACTGCTAATTAAAACATAGCATTAAAACAATGACTCTCTGCCTTTCTTTAATGAAGCAAGGAGCACATCCTGAACACCTTCATTCTGAGTGTGATTACAGTGTTTGGGCAGGAGAGATAAGGATGGTTAAGACCCCAGCTGTGAAAATGAAAATAAAGTAGTTTCCATTGTTGCATTATAATATTATATATTCTATGGCAAAACAACAAAATACAAATAGACATAAGAATTCTGCACAACTACTACTGAGACACTTAATTATGGGCACAGTGTTTTACAGGAGCATAGTGGACAGCCAAGACTCATTAAGATAAAGCAATGTAGTTTTTTCATTCATTCGTACACTTAATAAGTTTGAGTGCCTGTTGTTGCCAGCTGTGGTGGCTGATACTAGTGGTACAGTGCTAAGTAAAATAGACCTCATCCCAACTCTGACTGAGTAAGCACAGCTAGAAGCCATGATAGAATGAATAATGCATATGTGTATGTGGGTGTGTGAATAAGGGTGTACATATATGTGTATGTGCACGTGTGTACCTTTTATATCTAAAATGCCTGAAAAATAAATAATTATATGAGTTTGTTTAGCAGTAAAAACCCAATACATTGATTTATAATGCCTTTTTTAATTAATTGCTTTATCCATAGATCCATAATTCACCCATCCATCCATTCATTTAGTAAGAAAATTTGAAATTTCAAATTCAAAGTTGATCCTTCCTGGATCTCCTGCCAGTCTGTAATTCCCAGTGAAGACAAGTGTTGCAAAAATGATTTGATGTTCATAAAAACATTATCATAACAGAAAGAAATTTCACTGCCCATCAAGCATTGAACATTAAAATGTAAAAAATGCAATCTCTAGGTTCATAGCTTTTCTAAAAATCTATAGAAAAAAGTCTGGAAATTTCACTGGATTGAAAGTCACATTTATATAATGGAAAATAGTGAATGAATGACACTAACTGATTATCTGATTATCTGGATGTTTGATCACATAGCATCAGTGGCAACAGAATTGATAATAATTAACAACTGGCCAAACATTTGACTTTTTATTTGATTGGTTGGCTTCAAAATCTGCTCTACCACAACATACCGGAGGGTTGTAACATATCCCATCAGTTAGACAAGCTCTTGGGGAGGAGGGTATTGGAGGAGGGCTGTTCAACTCAGAATCAAGGGACAGCAATGGAAAAAGTCTCTCAGGTAACTCTGAGATGTGTCCCTTGGGGACCATCATGTGGTGAAGACAAAGTAGAAATGAGGCGTTTTATGAGTGAGTGGATGCATCAGCATCACTCTGAAAATGACATCATCAATTATGGCGTTTAAGCCCTTCGTTTCCAAACCTGAACACTCTAGATTGATTTTTTTTTTTTTAAGGATAGACTTAGCAGAGAAAATGGAAACAGAAGCCAAGCGAAGACTGACTGGGAACTGACCAGTTTTGAAGACTTTGAGAGGGGACTGGGACAAAACAGCCACCCTCACATCCTCCACCCTACAGTCCACGGATGGGCGAAGATTGTTTATGTAAGATAAGGTCAATTTCCCTTTGTCTCCTTTTCTTAAATGTACCTGTTAATCTATTCAACACATTTGTGTACTCCTTTCCAAAGAGAATTCACCTGGGCTCTATAACCTGGTATTTTATAGCCCTAAGAATTGTCAACTTATTGGGAGTTTTAAAACAATCTTGAATTTCTTTTAATAATTACTCCAATGTATGCATTTTGGCCTTCTGAGTACATATTTTTAAAAATCAAAAGCCAAGTTTGAGAGCTGATTCTCTTTTTTTGTGCCACAGTGAATTTCTTCTTACCTGTTCTCTCTCTCTCTCTCTCTCTCTCTCTCTCTCTCTCTCTGTGTGTGTGTGTGTGTGTAAAACACACCTGTATCTAAATGCCCACTACATGAAGACACACACAATTTAACTATATTAAACCAAAGATTAATGTCCAGAATTAGGTGACTAATATACCAGATGAGCTTGGCCATTTAATTAATGCCAAGTGTTCAAACATAAAATATAAGAACTCTTACCTCCACTTTAACATATAATTTACCTAGACAATTAAGAAGGATGGAATCACAGAAGTATAATACACTTACAACTCTGTTCTCTTTGCCTTGATTAATTGTTTTGTTCTTGACTATGCCTGGGTGGATTCCCAATTTCCGAGGTGTCACTGTATATATGTCTAATGAGGAAGTCTTTCCTGTTTCCTGAGACTCAGAAGAAAAATGATTATAGGCATGTCCATGGTACTTGAAAGGGCAGTCATCTCCTGGTGGGACCTGGACACCATCCGATCCTAAAACCTGCCTGTAAACTCTTGGGATAAATAGACACACAGTCTTTTTTTTTTTTTTAAATACTTTATTTTTTTTTCTTCAAGTTACATCTCAGTCACAAACCCCTCCCTATTCCCCCTTCCTATCCCGCCCTTCCACCCTCTTCTAGCCAGAAGTTTCCCCTTTCAGTCCAAGAGATGGTTCCTTCTCTTATAACAGTAAGTATTATACAAAACAACAGATATAAATATGCCACATTTATGAGAGTTAAATGGCCCAGGATACCTTCCCAATGTCCAGTTTATACATATTTGGCCCCTGACTTTAACATTCTACTATCTAACCATCTCCATGAGTTTAAAGGTCTATATGTGACTCAACATTCATACTAACTTGCAACACACTTTTAAGAGTATCTTCTTAGATCTATAACACCCTCTTGATTCCTAAACAACTCAAAATTTAACTATGAGACTCTAGCTGTCTATTCTTCAAGCACCTCAGAGACCTGAGAGGGATAAATATATTTGCTTATATAGGAAGTGCAGGGCCTGCAGCTTCCAAAACTAAGAAAGGACATACCAATGACTACCTGGACAGTTCCCATTTTCTCTCCATACATTCCTGCATCAATCTTCAGACTTTGGGTCCTGTTTCTCTGACAGACATTTGTTGTAGAGCAGGGATTATGAAGGACTTACCTACCCTGTCTTGGCAGAGTTAGGCTGTCGACTTCCCTGCTACCAAGTTTTGTCCTTTTTGGACAGCAGTCTGTCTGCAGTTGGTGCAAGGGGTTTTTTTCATGCCAAGAGATAGGCTTCCACTAATTCAACCATCTTACAGTGGAGGTTCTTCGATGCTTATCTTCTACTTGGAGTAGAATAGGGGGTGCTGTCAGGCCCTGATATGTCTCGATATCAAAAAAAATCTTGATTTAAGATAACATCTTTGAATGCCATATTCTGCAGATCTCTTGGGGTTTTAGACACACAGTCTTAAATCTACAGACTTGTGAGCTTTCTCACACCTTAGGGATATCCTCTCAACTACTTCATTTTGAAAAGTTACAATCTACAGGAGGAAGAAAAAAAATGAACAGAGTCCCAAATGACCTTACTTAAGATTGCTCATGGAAAGAAATGGGTTAAGGAAAAATAAAGTTCAAGGAATAGAGATCATTCTAGAGCACATGCCACAATGTATTTTCTTCCCCTATAATCAGTGTTTTGAAGATCATTCTAAATAGTTCCATAAATATTATGCCATTAGAAATTCAAATAGTCACATGAACTATTTATTTTAAAAAATAGAAGCAGTCCAGACACAGTCTGAATGGTTAGGGTAGCTGGGGACAGCCTTTTTAGCGTTTGTTTCATGTGTAGATTCAGTGGCTTTGTGTTGAAACAGCCTAGAGGAAAGAGCAATGAGAGAGCCACTGTCAGGGTCTTTGCTGATAAATGGGCTCATGGTGATAAAGACACAAATGGATGTCAAGGTCATGCAGGAAGGGTGTGCGACACTGACATTAAATGTAGGCATGGATAGAGCTTTTGTTTCTTACTGTGTTACATTTGTATCTGTTTCTAAAGTAAATTCTACAAGTACACATTTGACTACTTTAGATGTATCTGGATACTATCCAAGATCAATAATTAGTTTTTAAATTCGATTGAATGAAAAGAGTCTTCCCTGAAGTGATATAAGGTGTCTGTGGATGCCTTTTACTTTTGGAGAAGGAGTCTGCATCTACTAACTAATGGTGTGTCCACTTGCACACCAAGCCTCATTGTGGCACACCCAAACATTGCTCCATGTGCATTTTAGCATCAAGAGGATCTCATTTTTCTTCCCTCTTACCTTTGTAGACACATGTTAAGTTGTCGTGGGCAGAAGATCACATGTTGACTGCGTGAAATTTAAGTGTTCATAATACAAAACTGTCCCTGGTGAATACAGCCAGATATAGCTGTTAAAATATAGAATAATTGTGTTTAATGTATTGTCATTGTAAGACTAAAAACAGTCATTGTCCTGAAACTTGATTCGAATAAAAAATATCTTTTGGAGTAAATTAAGAATTTTTTTTTATGTTCAGAATGAGTGAATTTGGAAAAGCACACATTGCAATTTCAATATAGGACTAGGTGATAAATTTACTTTCTTCACCACTGAGCACAGAGAAATGTAAACAGGCTCAGAGTATGGTGTTGACTTTGTACCTACAAGATCCCTTCCAAAATGACAGCTTTTGTGTCTTCACTTCTGTGACCCCACCGCCGCTGTTCCCATTCCTACTCTCACTCCATAGAGCTATCCAAGGCAAAAACTGAATGAAGGATGCCATACGACAGTGCATGTGGTGCAGGATGCTGAAAAGAATTGTTTGGGGAGAAATACCCAGTTCATCAGGGAAACATTCCTGGGAGGGGTGTACCAGACACAAATTAAAAAAAACATAAATCTAGAAATCCTCCTTATCAAATCTTACCAGCCTTCTAAAAAGGGTTTTCTTTAAAAAAGGTAACACGTGGGACCTGGAGTTATTTCTGCGTGACATTAGTGCCTATTACCTTTGTGCATATATTATCAACATCATACAAGGGTCGTGGTGAGCTCTGCAGTGCAAATTTTCATAAGGCGATTTATTCCCACTCTGTGGATACTTAGGCCTCTTCCACTCCTCCACGTGTAAGAGCAAAGTGCATTTCAAAGATAAATAGAAAAAGAGGGAGCGAATCTCTCTTCAAAGCAGACCTTGGTAGATCTAATTTCCCTCCCTCTCTGTCTCTCTGTCTCTGTCTGTCTCTCTGCTCCTCCCTGCTCCCTCCCCATCTATCAGCTCTGGCACTACCACAAAAAGCATTGTTCTGGGAAGGTTGTAGCTGCTTAACACCAAACAAAACCCAACAGGTCGGGTGACCTTTTATTTTATTTTATTTTTCCTTTTTGGCAGTGCAAGTCAAAGTACTTAACTTCAATCACAATCTCATTACACTCCCCTCCCTGGTAGAAAGCACGGCAGCAAACACTAATATGATGGTAATTTCATATTGTTTCTGCTTATGAATTTGTCTTTCCCTTATTAATCATCCAATAAAGTACTGACACTGCAGAATCCTGACGTGGCTCAACAAACCATGGACTAAGGACAGTAGCACCCTCAAGGAAGAGGCTACCGCCAAGCTGGAGAGGCGCAAAGCTTTTATTAACACCAGAGACCCATTAGAGTGCTCTGTGTTCACCTTCAGTGGAGCAAGAAATGAAGGAGACTGCACGGGAGAGGACTCCTACTGTCTTTGTGCTGGTAATGCCCAGCCAAGCTGTAGTCATGTTGTAACGCTTGTAAGAAACAGATGTTCCTTCCCTGACAATTCTCCTTTCTTGATTTATTATTCATTTGCTCAAATCACAATGGAAAGTCTTTGGCCCATTAATTAAATTCCAAGCAAAATAAAATTTGCAGCAGAACTCATTACTGGTAAATGACTTTGACACTTCATCAGATTTGAAGGTAAAACAGGCGACTTTAGGAAGTTAAAGGTGGAGGGAGCCTAGCCCTTTTCTGCAACCACGGCAAGATGATAAAGATTGTGATGAAATTTTTATGTTAAGTACTGATCTCAGAAAGTTCAATTTTCTCCTACATCTCCCCCCATCCTCCCCGTGTCCCCACCGAGGACCACTTCTGATATCTTCTAAAGGAAGGTCTGGAAGAGACAAGAGAGTTTCAAACATGTTTATGCATATGTGTGTCAGATTCCATTCCAAGCACAAAAGCATATTCTATTTTCTTTTCAAAACTCAGAGAAACTTGGCGTGCTGTGTATTTGATGTACCGCTTTTTGGATAAAGGTCTGGGGGATATCTAACTGCTGTGACATACAGCTTGATAAAGGATTTTAGATGAGGAATTGCAAACAGAGCAAAAGGAGTTTTGACATTCTGGCTCAAACTAGATTCAAAAATATTAGCTAAAGAACGGCAAAAGAAATGTTGAAAAATGAATTTCAAAACATGCCTGATTTACACTGAATCACAGGAAACCTCAACATAGGGAGGTTGGTAAAAGCTTCCAAAAGAAAGGCAAAATCATGGTTTTCTTCAGAAACAGAATGCACTGCTGAAGTTAGGATTTTGAAGAAGAGGGAAACATGACCAGTTGGACAGTAATTCATGCATCTGTGGAGAGGAATTCTGCTTCTCATTAAGTTGGGCCAGCTTTGGTGCAAGGCAGAGATGAAACATCTCATTCCACAGAGTCTAACATCTCCCCCACCCCATGCCATCTCAGGTGTGATACCTTACCCCTCCACTCCTGAAGTTAAATCTACGCTGAAAGCATCAAGAAGAAGGAATTTGTTTTCGGAAGTTAGATCTTAAAACTATGCCAACAGATAAATACCTAACAAAGCCATATCAAAAGTGTCTATGTTCATAGCAGCCTTATTTGTAATGGCTAGAAACTGGAAACAACCCAGATTCCCCTCAGCTGATGAATGGATAAAAAATCTGTGGTACATTTACAAAATGGAATATTACTCAGCCATCAGAAACAAGGAAATCATGCAACTTGCTGCCAAATGGATGGAACTAGAAAAGCTCATCCTGAGTGAGCTAACCCAGACCCAGAAAGTTGCACATGGCATCTATTCACTTATAATTGGATTTTAGCCATGTAGTACAGAATAACTATCCTACAACCAACAGACAGAAAGGAACAGGAACATAGACTTTGTTACTTGTTAGTGGGACACTTTGTCCTAGTGAAGCTGCCATGTAGGTCCCTACTGCAAGAGGAAGCTCTTAGCCCTCATATGGCTGCTGAATTGAAGGGTGCTGATATGTAGGGCACCCCACACCAGAGGAGTAGGATAGATGAGAGAAAGGTGAGAGGGTGGGAGGGTGAGAGGGTGGGCCCAGGAGGGGTGAAGGGAGGGGACTATGATGGAGATGTATATTGAAGTAACAAATAAACATAAGAAAAAAAGTGTCTATATTAAAAAGAGTGAACTATTTCCCCCCCACTTGGAGCCAAGCATCCGTTTCTGAACTAGGTCTACCACAGAGAACTGAATGACCAACCACTCAGCCACTTGAGCCAAAGTTACTCTGACCCTTAGGGGAAAAGCTGAGGCAAATGAGAAATGGTGACACATTTTTAGCAGAATGTTACCTATTTAACATTGTAGGCAAATAATAGCTATTTTGTGAAAATTCAGACAAAATGAAGTCAGTATCAGACAGGTACATTTTAAAATATAATATTCTATCAACTAAGAGAATTTCATACAATATATTTTGATCATATTCATTAATAACTCTTCCTTGATCCATCCCCACCTTCATACTCCACTAAGTTCACCAGTATATTATTTTTAAATCCCATTAAACCCAATTTTTACCATGCATATACCATCACTGAAGAACATCTGAGTGACCAATGGCCTTATCCTTAACAGAAGCTCTCCCTCCCCCAAAAGCCACCAATTGTCTGTATTACCTCAGTTTGAATAATATATTTATTCTTGGAAAGTTCTACTCATTTATGTGATATGCATTGGCAGATATGGGTAAAATTTTAAATGAACAATGAACCGTCAGATTAGCAGAACTTAGTATGTGATCTTCAGTAATGATACAGTTTGAATGTGAGATAACCCTTGCAAGCTCACGTATTTGAGCTCTTCTTAGACACCAGGTAGTAGTGTTGTTTTGGGATTGTGGAACAGTTGGAAGTTGGGGCATCCTTTGGAGGAAGACAAGGTCTGGGCAGGCCTTGAGGGATTTAGCTCCATGGCCTTTGTAAAGTGGTATGCTCTCTAGAATTAGAACACAGGGACCTCATTTGATCCAGACAGAGGAGCTGGCTTTGGCAGAAGCAGATAGTGACTTCAGCCACCTTTAGACACCATACTCTCTGCTTTTGGTCTTCTAATACGTTCTTTTCACATTTGAATTTTTGTTTCCTTTTTTTGTTTTGTTTTTCTTTTTAAAAAGTAATTTTCTTTCTGCCCAGTCTCTCTGCTTCCTCGCTGGCATGATTTCACAAGCTGCCACATGCTCATGCCCCCACAGAACCACCTATCACCATGCCTTCCCTTCCAAGATGGATTGTATCCCCTTGAACCATGAGCCAGGATAAATCTTTCCTCCCTTCAATTGCTCCTTCTGCATGTTTCACTGAAGAGAAGGAAGAAGTAATAAATACAAGCAAATCTTTAAAATGTAGCCATTGTTGATTATGGGTCTGTGATAATTCCAGAGAACTCACACAGCAAACAGGGCTACTTACACAAGGTGGCCTAAGACAGAGAAGCAAGGCCTTGCTTGCTTTCTTTCCCCTTCTTTGTTCACTTCGCCTTTCTTCTTTGGGTGGAGGCATTTACAATACTCAGGACAGGACTAAGTTGCAACAGGGTTGAGATGCCCCCTCTCCTCTGTGGAGATGGTACAGGAAGTCGTGAGCAGCAAAGGTGGTCCTAAACTGGGTCTGCCTGCTGTAGGAGGCTCTGTGGGCTACAGCAAAATTCCTGGAAGCTGGAAGTGGGTCCAGTGCAGGAATCTGGCAGGAATCTGGAGCATGGTTCCTGGATGGTATAGGCAGGTCAGTTTCCCTGTTTGCTACCAGAGGCCAGAGCAACAGCTTTACTTCCACTGAAAGATAATTCACATTTCATGAATCCATATTCTGTCTTGTCTCTCTGTCCCAATGGCCCTCCATATCTTCAGCTTCAACTTGGTCTGAGAAGTAAATATACTAACAAGAAGCAAACAAAAAAACCAACTATGGTGCTGCACACATGTAATCCCAGAACTCAGGAAGCTGAACCTAGACTAAAGCAAGTTTAAAGCCAGCCTAGGATACAGTCTGTTTCAAAAAAGGCAAAATATTGCAAGCAACACCAAAACAAACAAAAGAAACAAAAACCCATACATGGAAACAGCACAATAAAGGACAGAAAGCAACAGGGTGCTAGGTTGTCGAAAGACGGAGGCCAGAGCTTGCTGCTCACTTGTGTTGAAACCCAGAGCTTGCTGCTCACTTGTGTTGAAA
>CAJQZJ010004750.1:8078253-8107961 GCA_907164525.1 Lophiomys imhausi | reverse complement strand
TAAAGATCGGACCCTGCTTCTGAGCTCTTCCCTTACTCTTTCTTCCTTCCTTGACGACCACTCCACTCCTTGACTCCTCTGTGCAGAGGAAGTGCAACTCTTAGACTTTTTGTTTTTTGTTTTTGTTTTTTTGGGGGTGTTTTGGGCTATGAAGTTCACTACTTGACTCTTACAAAAGGTATCTCAGATACATTACAAATAAAAATAAATTGCTCAGGAGGCAAAGGCCTCTTGCTTTCTAATTTTTAGAAAATACATCCCTTTCTTCACAGCACAGCAGTCAACTAGGCATGTGATTTCTCTTCCCCAGCAATCCAGGAGGAGGCAGATTGGTCTTAGCTCCAAGGCCTTTAGAGCTCACTCCCACTACAAACCTGTTCTGATTACTCACTGTACCTCAGTAGAGTTGCTTCCATGCACGCAACTCTCCCACTGGTCTCCTCATCTCTAGTTCACCTTGGAGCGTGAGACCCCAGAGACCTAATAGCATCATGTTCTATCCCTCATTCCCATATTTCCCATAGTCTAGTGTCAGCTACTTCCCAATGCTACACACGAGTCCCACTCAGCCCTTTAATATCCTTGACCATATGCTGGACTCCCTCCTGTTCTATCTTCTTCCAAACTCCATGTATGTTCAAATCATGCCTGTTTTGAGTGAACATCTTGACTGAAAGTTAGGCACAAGGCTAGGGCTTATCTCCAGCACAGCAGAGCTGGCAATCACAGATGGAAAGGTGGACCCATTCACTTTACATCTCCTCGATGACAAGAGCACAAAAGAGCACAGTAGCTTCGAGTGCCACTCAGCCTGGATTAATGATACAGTTCTGTGCCCTCAAGAAGGTCAAGAAATTGCCAGGGTGAATAACGACTGCTTGTGTTGAGAATTTATTTTTAACAGAAACAGCCTACAGTCAGTTGAAAAGTTCACCTCCACAATGCCATTACAGTTGCTAAGGTGGCTTAAGATAGTATGAAAGAAAGATATGTAAGAATAGTTGTCATTAAAAAAAGAATGGCTTGGCTTTCATGTCCAGTGATTGGTACCATGTGCACAGCACACAAAAGCAGATGTCCATTGTATCTGTCCCCATCCTTGTCTCCTCTTTCCTGGACACCCTGACACCATGTCTTCTTTCCAATCTTCATGTTCTCCACTAAGGAATAACTGAGCAGTGTAAATAGTATGATCCCCGCCCCCCCTTCCCTTCCTCTCTATGTACCTTTTCTCTAGCCTCATCCTCTGCCACACCTATTGAAAGTTTATTTCCGATTTCATAACTTTTTTTTGGCTATGCCTGATATCCATCCCAGGGTTTTGTGCAAGTGTTCTGTCTTGCACACAGATCTGCTGCCTTAGGCCTTCTAACAGCAAGATTCTTTAGGAGGAAATAAATATCGATTGTGATTTCAGAATAGCCTTACTGTTGCAGTTGATGCACATGTGGTTTTTGAAGGGCTTTGTTTAATTTTGGAAGAGCTTTATGTAACTTTGTCAGCTGGTTTATCTGATGGCTAAACGTGTGGGATGCTAGGACTAAAAATGGAGAAGGAAAGATAAAGAGGAGACAAACTCTAAAGGGGGTAGAAATGATGAAAAGAGTTGATCTGGCAAGTTAAACAGAGAACAATCCCTGTATCTAGATGGTATATGGAAGAAAAATCACTATAAGTTGGTGTTTCTCTCATGCCAATCTATGTCCACAGCACAGCCAGACCCCACTTCCTCAAAGCAATGAAACACTTTCTGAGAAAGGAATGTCGGTGCTAGGTCAACTTTCTACCTTACAGAAAACTTCAAGAGCATCTGCTATTTAGAACTATAAACCTGTGCATTAAACTACTTCTTACAAATCATTCACGATAGTAGCAATGTGACTTGTACTAAAAGCAAGAAACAAAGAGGGAGAAAGGCAGAGATAATTTGGGATCCAGAAGTTGACTTCAGGTGTGATCTTGGAAAAGTCATGATGCCTCTAGGCCCAGGTTTTCATACCTTACGATAATAACTTGGGTTTCTATGAAAAGTCTTTGATTGGCTCCAAAAGTCAACATGCAACGAGGTATTTTCCCAGCAGCCAAACATCCTCTAAAACCGATGATGGCTTCGGTTTTGATTTTTTTTTTTAATGCACAGATAGACACAAATATTACAGAACAGTCAATGCTTAAATAAAGTTTTCTCCTGCATCAAACAGCAATGCAAACAGCCGGGGTGTGCAGAACTGAGGGCCATGACTTCATCAGGGCTTAAACACTCCTGTCTCCCAGTGCAGAGATTTGAGCAGCCACAGAAACCCATACACCCTGGGCAGCACGAGAGGAGTCCCTTTTATATTTAATTAGGTGAAGAAATGCCAGCTGAATGGGTTAAAAATTGCCACTATTTCACAGTAAGTGATTTTCTTAACCCGCAAGGGTTCAAATTACTTTGGCAGGAAAAGCAATTATGCAATTAATAGGGGGGAAATCTCCAGAGCTCTGTAATTTGCAAAGAGGCAAAAAGGTTCCACTCTGGCCTGCAGGGACAGCTGATCTCTAAAGCCATTTCCATTCTTTCTTTTTTCTTTTCTAATTTGACCACACCTGAAATGAAAACCAAGGATATTTTGAGAGGTAGGAAAACACAACAGCCTGGATAATGTTCCTGCCAGTATATTCATGACAGAGTAGGTGCCTGCAATCCGAAGACTAAATGTCCATTTGCCAGCATTCAGAGGAGGGTTTGGTTTTGTAATGTGTCCTCCTCTATTCCCTGGGAGGCCACTTTGTTAGATAAGATGCTGAGTGAGGTGTAAAAATATCCCCCTCTCTGCCATGTGCACTCTTCTCCACTTAGAGCTGTTCTCACTGCAAACAGGAAGTGGAGGCTGCTAAAAGTAAGTGGCGTCAGTTCTCGATGACACTTTAATGACAGAGCGCTCAGCAAGTGAGATGAGAATGAATTCCAGTATGTCCACTAAAGATAGCACAGACCCTCAAACACCAAAACATTCTGAGTGGCCACACTACACCTGCTTCATTGATACATAGTAGAGCTGAACTGGGGACACTATCTACCCTTTAAAGGGCTTCTGAGAGAAAGGTGAGCATATTGCAGGGCCCTTGGGGCAAAAGAATAGAAATTTGAGGTTGTGAGCCTGAGGTCCTCTCTTGGGCCAAGCACCCTACTGTTCTAACAACACAAACCCGTTAACACAGCACATGACATTTCAAGAAAGTATAGCATGTATCCTGTTGACCAAAAGCATCTTTCCTCAATACTGTAATCAGGAGGACAGGAGACATTGATTTATTTCATTAGAGAAGTAAATGCTTGTTGGGACTATGCACATGGCAGTCCCTGTACAATTGTGTTCTGAGACAGAACACTTACATCACATCTGTGATGGCATGTTCTTGTTGAAGGAGAAAGATGGTGTCTTCCCTCACAGTGGGCGAGAAGGAGTTCTGGGAGTTCTGTGGCAATAGTGCCCCTCCAGAGCACCAGAGATCTGCCAGCACCATACAGGAAGCCAGCTGATGCCAAGAGAACCACCCGCTCCACACAGATGTGGACTCAGGGGGTCAGTTTCAGATGTACAGTCATGGAAATGTGAAAATAAAATCAAATTATCCAGCCAGTGGCTCAGTGGTGCTTGCCACCAAGCCTGAAAATCTGAGTTCACTCACTGAGACCTGCCTGATGGAAGGAATACACATACACACACCACAACACAACACACAAATGAAAATTTAAAAAGAAGCTGGAAGTAAATTGATTATAACTTTTTTTTCTCACGCACATTCACCTCAATTTAAGGATTAATTTTAATATTTAAGCTTACAAAGGCCACTCTTTGTGTGTGTGTACATATACACAATAAGGTCTATACAGAGGTAAGGCATTGAAGTGCTTACAATCTGCCTTAACAAAACAAAGGCTAATGAAAAACATCTAGATTGCCTCAGCTGGGAGGAGGAGCAGGTTAAGTAAGTATGGCTTCCTTGGAGGAGGTGGGGGCTTGAACAAGTGGTGGACCTCAGTAAGAGGAAAAGAAGGCAGAGGAAGTAGGGAAGTCAGGGGAAAAGATTAAGGATGGTTTTCTGGAAAAAAAATATGGAACAAAGATAGAAAGGGACAATGCTATTTGATGAAGACAAGAGGATCAGTGTGATGCCACTTGGCTGTCTAAGGTGACATATCTATCACCTGCATGCTCATAGTCAAGCCTGGTCGGAAGCTCATTAGTAATTAGAAGTCACCACAGGTCCCTGAACATTGTGTAAGTGTGTTGCTAAGAGTAGATGAGGAATCATAGGAAGAGGAAGAGTGGGTAACAGATAGCACAAGCTTGTACAGGTATGTGATCTCTGCAGGGGTGTGGCCTGCTGAACAGGGTGCCAGGGGACTGGTGTGAACAGTAGGAACCAGAGGTGGGAGAGCTGGGACTCCTCCTGCAATCCAGCCACAGGGTGACAAGGAGACCTCAGCACTGTGAATGCAGACCATATGTCACTAGATTTCCACAAAAGCTGCCATCTGCCACAGTCACCATCTGATGGATCTCTGCTGCCTGGATGATGCTGGCCAGGGACTTTCTGGACAACACATCATACTGCAAAAACGCAGTTCACACATGTTCCCTGAAATTACAATGTGGTTTTTGAAACAAGAAGTTGTACTACCCAGGAAACTGAAGAAAACAGTGAGGCCAAGTGATTGATCTCTCATGCCTGGGCTTCATTAATAGTCAGGACCCTGGAATTCTTATGGAAATGCACTATTAGCATTTGTTTTAAAAAAAGACCCCAATGTTTTAAAATGACTACTCATATCTGCAGTCAGATCATAATGAAACACATTGAAACAATTTTATTTCCACATCCCTGGAGACCATTAGTGGTTGGGCAGGGCAGCAATTTCAACTAAGTACCACTAGCCTCTTCTGAGTTAACCTGGTCTCTCTTGTCCATCTATCAGCTCGGCAATGATTAAAGAGAACTTCATGGTGATTCATAGTGTGAGCAGCAATGCTTGGCACCAGCCAAAACATTGACCAGCTTTGCCTTTTAAAGATAGTGGTAAACCCATCACTGTAAGTGCTGGAGGACAGGGAAAGGTGCTGTGAGGTGCCATCTTCTGGACATGGTGTGGCCGGTGCACTCAGGAACTCACTGTAGCCACAGTTCCCAGCACAAGGCCTGCAGAAGACCAAGCCAACAAGATAGTCAGCACTCCAGTAGTCAGCACTAGTAGAACTCAAGGTATTATTAAAAGAGAGAAAGAGAGATTGAGAAAGAACGTGAAGGTGGGGAACAGCTGTTAAGGGATTTCTGGGGGGAGCAGGAAGGGAGGATGGGGCCAAATAGGATCAAGATATATTCTATAAATGTTTGAAGCTATCAGAAGACAAATAGATATGTTTTAAGACATTTAAAGGTATTTACATTACTAATCTTTCAGCTCTTTTATAAATTCTAGAATTTTAAAAATGAAAATTTTTAGTTAAGAAATGGCAAAGTGTTAGTAGGTAGTTGGTTTTTTTTTGTCTTGTTTTGTTTTGTTTGTTTGTTTTTCTTTTTTCTTTTTTTAAGTTCAGGGAGTAAAAGATAGTCAAGCAAATTGCTCCATGTTTGTTTTGTTGAATGGTCAAAATTCAATATTTCTGGATTCCCTCTAGAAGTCCCCTATTGGGCTTGGGTTTAGGTGAACTCATAGCAACTTTTGTCTTGATAAAATCTTGTATCATTTTCATCATTGAGATAAAAATTTATGTGTCTTAAAGTATATATTAAATACAGGATTCAATTAGCTCTGACATTGTGTCTACGCTCAAAATCGGTGACACTGTGTTTATCGCCCAAATCAACCTCACCATAAAGAAAACGAGTGTGTCTCTCACTCATACAAGCACCTCATGGCAGCCACTTCCCACCTGGAGTCTGAAACTCACACTTGCCCATTCTAATCCCTCAGAAGAGACCAAGCAGAGCCAGCACGATGAAACAGGTATTACTTTTAGGCACCAGAAAGAAGATAGGGTCTCGCTCTCCAGGAAAGAGGCACCACTATCAGGCAGGCTCCAACAGTGAGTGAGAAGCAAGAGACACTGTCAAGCTAGCTCCCTAGCTACACAGAACCAAGTTCCGAGGATTTCACTGGGGTAGGACTGAAACTTATGATGACTCTACTCCTAGAAACCTCAAGACCAAATGAGAGGACCAGGAATTCCCCTTGTTGGTAGGTCCATCAGTTACTTTTATGTCTGAGGCATGAAAATAAGGCAACTCAAGCAAGGAGAGGCTTATGGCTCATGACTCTGGAGCTCCAGGCCACCATAGACAGGAAGGTGTAGTGGCAGAAGTGGCTTGGTGTGGGCAGCACTGGCTTGTTGTATTTCTCCAATCAGGAAGCAGAGAGCTGGGGCTAGAAGTAGGCCAGGACATCACCCTCCCCACAGTGGCCCACCCTCCCAGTCATGTCCCACTTCTTAAAGGTTCCACAACTTCTCAAAACAGCACCTCCAGCTGGGGGCCAAGTGTCCAGACACACTAGTCTATGGGGAACATTTCATATGCAAACTAAATAGCAGTTGTATTCTTGTCAAGCTTGGGTCTCTTAATTACTAGAGCCTGAGTAGCTTAAAAGAAAGAATGTATTCTCTTCCCATATTAACATACACAAATGGTGAATCTGAGGTGGGGCCAGGGCCACAATCTCCTAGAAAGCTGACAAGAATCTTTACAGGATTCTTTCCAAGCCCCTGGTAGTTGCTGTTAACCCCTAGCCTGGTGGAACATCCATTCATTTTCCCTGCTCTGTTCACACTCATGGCTCTCCCATCAGCATCAGTGGCCTAGAGTACCTCAGTGTCCACCTCTGACTCAAGAGGCTGAAGCCATGAGGTTTCAAGTTCACAACTGAAAGGAAGTGTCTTTGTGGTAGAATAAGCCACACCCGGTGATTGGGAACTGAGTTGTGACATCACAAAGTGTGATGATGCCTTGCTACAAAGGGAGTGCAGAGACCAACCAAAATGCCTAGTTCACATAACACTAGAATAGTTATGTTTACATATGTATGTGTACATACACATGTACATGTTCATAAACAGGCACACACATTTGGCTTGAGATTGTATTACAGGACTTTAATAGAACATCCATCCTTGTTATGTGAAGAAAACTATGCTTTAATAAATTTGATTTATGTTCAACTAACAGTGAATTTAGATGGGGTAAAAATTGCTTCATGATCAAATGGTAACCTACATATGAATTTATCTAAACACACATGTCGCAGGTAACAATATTGAACTAAAAAGAATTCAGTTGCTTTAACACAAGGCCTTCTAACATGCTCACAAAAACCCAGAAGCTTTTTTTGTTTGTTTGTTTGCTCTGTTTTTACCTATTTTAATCCTTCAATTGGAGCAAAATACTACTACTTAATATTTTTACAGGTATGTCTATAAGAAAGAGAGAGAGAAAGAGAGAGAGAGAGAAGCTGATGCCCTATGGCAGTCTAGAGCTCAGAAGTTACAGAGACAGAACATCACACATGAACCCCAGCTCCCTGCAGCCCAGTGTATCCTCTGAGTAGCTGTTCATCCTGTCATATAGTGATATCAGACAGAACATGGATGTATTCTTGTTGAGCATGTCACACCAAACATCTTATCAGCCTTGCTTAGCACCTTTTCCCTGTGTCTTGAGTCCCATCTTATTAGACCTGGGATGATATGATCTATGTTGTATTTAAAGTATCCTTTTACAAGCTCATACTGTAGGTAAAATGTTGATTGATAGTCATGCTAGAATAAAAAAGTCAGATAGATTTCCATAAGATTTATTCTGGAATGATCAAGGGATTTCTTTCAAGCTTATCTTGAGTTCCAAGTTGGCCTTATCAAGTCTTCCAAACTGACATCCTACTTAAATTTTCTCTCTTTAAAATTAAAAAAAAATGACAACTACTTGATAGAAATGTTTACAAAAGTTCCAGGTCACTTATTTAAAATTTAGAGCACCCAGCTGCTGCTAAAACATCAGAGAAATATATTTCTCCTCTTGTCTCTACCGTCTATTTGAAACAATTATGTATTCTTTGAAAAGTTCATGCATATATGCAGTATACAGTGATCTGACTCACTGTTTACTCTCCACCATCTTGCCAACATTGCTACCTTAAGAATAAACTGAACAAGGACAGCAATGGACCTGCTCACATGAACAGGGGTTGAGGGTAGAGGAATCCAGGAGGCCTCAATCCTTTATAAAGGCAACTGAACAGTGCTGAAAATGGAAAGAAATAGTCTTCCCTAAGAAAAAGCATACAGATTGGTCATTCAATACCAAATGGTCAGTCCTGAAAACATAAAACATACAAGTTACATTATACAGACTGAACAGGTTGTATTTATATATTTAGGAACACACACACACACGCACACACACACACACACACTCATGTGATAACAATTAATTGCAAAAAGAGGCCATGAATTTTAAAGAGAACAAGGAGGGGTACATGGGAGATGGATTGGCAGGAGAGTCATCCTTTCCTAAGAGATGGTAGGACTGACAACTTGTAGGAAACTGTGATTACAATCATAGTCAGCCTTTAAAGTATAAAGGTCACAGCGGCCCCTTCTATTTATCAATGTAAACTTTCCTGTTAATCAGAATCATGAGAAAGTGCTAGTAGATAGAAATATATAATTAAAACATAAAGCTCTCAAGATACATTGCTGCAATTAATTCTAAGTATATTGTTGTAGAGTTTGGATATCAGGAACTGTATTAAAATAAAAAAATATTTAAAGTTTAGCATGTTCTACATTCATGTATTTCATATTGTGTGCTTGGCATTTACATTTCTTTGTGAAATAAAGAAAAAGATTGAGATTAAAACTGGACCTGGGTTGAATCCCTTCAAACTCATTACCACAGGAAGATCCAAAATCAACTGTTTAGCAACCAGCTAGTGAGACAATCATTTCCATGTCTTTAAGGGAGGTGGGATGAGTCTCAATGTCAGTTAACTTCAGAAAGCCAAGGGCAGGAGCCATGCTGGATTTTTTGTTCTGGAAACCAAACTACAAGTAGTGATTCAAACTCAACAAAGAAATTTTTCAGTACTTCTGCTTCTGATTTTCTTGAACACAAACTTTCCCCATTTGCCTGATGTCTTTAACCTTCATATTGTCCTCTCCAACAGCCCCACTCCATTAGAAGATACATGTTTACTTAGAGAAATCTAATTTGTGTTTTGTTAATGTGTGCTGTCTTTACTTGCTGTATTGTATTAAATGAGAAATAGAGTTACCAAAAAAATAATCTTACTTGAAATCATTCATAAGCAGTCAACAAGGGAATCCATATACGAATTTCCATTTTTGCTTCATAACCATCCACCGTGCTAACTTGACCTTTACTGGAACAAAACTATAATTGCAGTTAAGATTATATAATTTACAATAACAACAAAAAATTACTTTGGAGGCACTGCTACTGAGCCCAAATGTCTCCCAGCCATTAAGTGTATCATCCATCTTGAGAAGAAAATTATTCTTATCCACATCGACATTTTTAACATAAACTGTAGTACTCTCTGTTGGCACCTTTTTATGTACCCATTAATCTCAATAGTAAAGTCTCAGGCTCACCCACCTAGTCTCTGAAGTCTACATGTCACTATTGTGTACCATAAAAATTGTATATTCATGAACTCCATTTGTTTTATGTCCTTCTCTCTGTCAAAGCCTTCCAAGCAGCATATGCTTTGCTCTGTGGAGAATAAAATCAAATTTGTCTGTCTTGTCATATTGTCATCAAACTGATAGTATCACAATTAGATTAACATTTTGTGAAGAAGCTGACGGGAGCGAATGAAACAGGAACACATTATAATAAAATCCACTTAACCCTTTCGGTCGCCAAGCCCTTTTCTCCCAGCACCCGGAGGCAAAGAAGGCAATCAGCCTCTCCAGTAAGTGACACTGGTAAATTATTATGATCTATGTTGGAATCAAATAGGTCAGTTACTAGGCCTGCGAGGTACGTTTTTGTTTGAAGGGACCATTAAGATTTTGTGACAACGATTGAAAGAAGTTGGATACTTCCTAGGGTTCTTGAAATGAATCAGTCTGGGATTAAGTTGGCAAGAACTGGTCAAGAGTGCTTGTTGTCACTGCTTCGCCCTACATACAATACACCTTCACTCTTTGAAAGCTTGGGTTCCAAACAGGAGAGAAAGCCATGCACTTCAGTGGGGAGGTCCTATAAATTTATTGAATTATAATCACTGTATGAAAGAAATGTTACTTTCAGTATTTTGGTAGTTTCAAAAAGTGCTGAGGCTCAAATTGAAAATCGTTTAAGGAGAATCAAAGTCTTAATTAAGAACAGGTTAAAGGAGACAGGGAAATGGCTCAGACAGTAAAAACCTAAGTACATATGTGAACATGCACGTATATGTATGTGCATGCATGCACACCCACATAGAGTGAGTTGAACTGAATAGAACTGAATAACAATTCTACAGTTAATCATCCTGCCAAATTTTTCTTTTTCCCCAAGGTATGGAGAACAAACATGCTTGCACATTTGTACAAAGGGATGAAAATGGAAATTATATTTTTGTTCTTGCACAGAAAGGAGAGACATAGTCTGTTTTCACCATGGGCTGTCAGGCACACAGGAATAACCATTGCCCATAAGCATGCTGGGTGACGGGCATCACAGTCCCTGGGGCTGCATGGGCTTCCTGGTCTGCACTCATGTTGGAGCAAGGAGACTTTCCATGACCTTCCAGGAAGGAGACATCATTTCTGTCATGAAAATGTGCCGGTCACAAAGAACAGTCACGTAACAGTCACCATCATAGAGACTCGAAGAGCAATATGTAGTCAGCTTCCTCATTCTAGAGAACTGTGTAACCTAACTTTTAAATTATTATTTAACACTTATTTATTTATTACTAAATTCACTTATAACAAACACCAACAATTTCTTAACTATTAATCCTATAAATTCCTACAACCCCTTTAACCTATCCACTAAACCTATTGATAATTATAACAACTACTTTCATAACCTTTTAGAATGATACAGTCTCTGGGGCAGGTCCTCAGTCTTCAGGAACACAGTCTTTGTTGTAGATTCTTTAACGCACTTAGCAGTCCTTTTTCTGGATCTCTCAGAGGCAGGTTCGTCAGGGTCGTTGGTTATTGCAGTCTCACCTTAAATAAGGCTTCATGCTTTCTTCTCTGTGGGAGACCCCAGCTGTCTGCAGGCCAACTTCTTTTGAATCAGGAACTCAGCTGCTCTGCCTCAGTCCTTAAAGCCAGGCACCGTTTCCTTTAGGCCACTGTTTGGACAGATCAAACCCCTCTAGGCAAAAGCTGAGCCACAGGGTCCAGTCACTGTCCTTTTGGTGTCTTGCTCAGGCTTTCTTTGCTCACCGGCTTCTTTCTGCTTCAGGGAGAGAGCTGGCCATCAATGGCCAGCTGTTTTTTCAGCAGGACTCTTGGAGCTCTCTAGCATCAGGAGCCTCTTCTCCCCTGGGCTCCACGCACTGACCTCAAATAGGAGGAACTCTGTTTCAGCTTAATTTGGGCTCTGCCCACTTAGCAGCTGAAAACAATGTCAGGCCAGATACTTTGTTTCTTCAAGTCTATTGAGTCTTTCCTGTTTTTCCTGACTTCAACCTTGTTTTTCAGTCTATTAAGTCTTTCCTGTTTTTGCTGACTTCATGCTGATAATGCTCTTCAGGCCCCGAATTAAGAGACAGCATCAGAAACTCCTATATACTTTCTAAATCTAATTTATCTAACCCCTACAGAACTGTTTGACTTTTCTCCATCCTGACTCCCTTTCCTTCTTCCAGTCTTTTAATAAAGCAGTTAAAATAAGCAATGATTCATTAAATAAGCAACATTCCATCAAGTCAACTACCACACAATATTATTCATTAATTTGTACCAACCCATTGTCATCACCTCCCTAGTATCAGTTCTTATGACTGAGGTAAAATATAGTTTTTGCTTCAAAGGAACTGCAAAACAATTTATTTTGAGCCAAATGTATGTAGTAACCATGAGTGAAGAATATAGACTCAGGATGCTCTTAATGCCATGTTACATAGCAGAAGCGACTATATTAGAAAAATATATTTCTCTGTCTCCCTCATGTGTGTGTTTGTATGCACACTGTGTGTGTGTTTGCATGTGTGTATGCATGCATGGTGTGTACATGTCACTGTGTACATGTGGAGGTCAAAGGATAGTTTTAGGAGATAGTCTTCTTGCAATGACCAAATTCAAGTCATCAGTCTTTGTGGAAAGGGCTTTTCTCCACCGAGATGTCTCCTGGTTCAATGTGATCTTCTGCCCTCATAGAATAAATCAGTGACTTTACCAAATGCCTCTGACAAGGGCATCAGGGAGACAGGTTTCAGGCAGTGTGAGGAAACAGCTGTAAGTTTCAGATATTATATGAGGACATCTTTAGTTTTCGAGTTGGTGGCCTGCTAAATTAATATATTCTGAAGGTTTTCTTGATATTCAAAAAGATGTTAGGTCAGGTACAAAGGCTGATGATAAATGGCTGTTAAAAAAGCTAGCCTAAGATAATCCTGGCTCTCAATGTAATGTCCCAACATTTCACATCCTCCAAGTTCTAGTCAGCCAATCAGTCTGTAGGAGCACCAACATGTACATGTGCTTCTCAGGGGACTTCAGGTCTCACTGCCAGTTCCCACAAGAGCAGGTCTACCAGCTTCTTTGACCTCAACAGCTACCTCTCTGCCATACCTGCATCCTGTCACATGCACACTTAATTCCTCCCTGCATCCCATTGAACACACACTTCTTTCTGCATCCCAATAAATGCACACTTCCCTGCATCCCACTGAACACATACTTCTTCCTGCATCCTGTTGAACACACACTTCCTGCATCCCATGGAACACACACTTCTTCCTGCATCCCATTGAACAAACACTTCTTCCCTGCATCCCATTGAATTGAACACACACTTCTTCCTGTATACCATCACACATACACTTACTTCTGCATCCCACCACATACAGGATTACTTCTTCAAATCCCTGACTGTTTCCCTGTACCAGCACTGACTTGTCTATACTCAGACCCAGTGCCTGTCCTTAAGGATGCTTCAACGGACTTTCTTCTTAGCCTTTGTATTACCTAACTACAAATTTCCTATACAATGCTGACTATCTGCATTCCCTGAGCCCTTTTTTTTTGTATTTCTTTAACTTTAAGTCTTCTAGAAAAAAATGTATGCTTAGTTCTTTTTTTTAATTGCAATGACAATTATTGAGCACACAGGGGGTTCTCATTAGAATGGAATAAAGAAAGAGTAAGTGCTTGAATAGTCTCTAAAGATTCAGAATGTCAGATGTTCATAGAGAAAATAACAATGCAAATTTCAGGTTCTGATTTTAGGTATTCACTTCTTATCATGAGAATCCATATCATCCCTTATTTGAGGAATATATGGAACAAAAACTCTCATTTTCATTCTCACAAGAAGGATAAGTATGGTGTCACTGAACAGCAGTAATGCCATAGGATAAATAAGAAAGATAAGTAAGGTTGATGATGAACCCACTGGTCCATGGAGGAGGTTATACCTGCTTGGATGCTGGGATGTATGGCTTAGTCTCGGCTTAAACCCTTTATTTTAAATGAATTATTGGACAAAGATAATGGCAATGATTCTTATCACACTGAGAATTTGTTACAAAATTTCCACAAATTAACTCCTTTGATACTGCTAGGGAACTTTTGGATTTGGTGTTATAACTATTCCCACTTCATGGATAAGAAAACTAGGGTCTGATAGGCCTGAGGACATGTTGCTCACACTCTGAGATGATAAAAGGCTGAAATTAATTATCTGTTGGATCACAGAAGGGGCTTCAGCAGGACTCAGTAGACTGGAATAATGGATGAAAAATTCACTTATAAAATATGGGGGTCTTGGCAGACATTTATAAAGAGAAGATAATTCTATTAAAGACTTATTAAACACCAGAAATGGTGGTGCTGCTTGACATCAAGGAAACTCTGGCAAGTTTAAACTTACTGGCTCTCGGGAGCCAGGTAGATTTTGAAGATTGATCCTTCTTGGAGAGGAAGTCAACAGTTTGGCCCCCAATGTATCAGAGATTTCTGTACATGGAATGGCTGAGGCCAATCCAAGTACTGTTAGAACATTCCATTGCCATATTCCAGGATAATCTACCAAACACACCTCTTGTCCTTCAATCTTGTCATTTGTCATTGTTAATGATTCAGGTTGTAGACTTAGCAAGAGCAGCTTTGTGGAACCTAGGGGATTCTTTCCTCAGTTAGTGCCTTACAGGTGGTGTCTGCCCCTGAAAACAAAGCAGGCATCTACCCGAGGTCAACATCACTTAAGGATAAACATCTCTGTCATTGAAAAGGGAGCATCTGGACCTGATGGTGACTAAATATGCAAAGTTGTGGCAATTCTCTACTCCATGTTTTCATGAGGAGAAATAGGCTATGAAATAAAATGTGTAGAATGCTCTGCATAAGAGAGAAGCATAGTTTAGAACATGATTCTTTTCACCCTATATGTTACACTTAATCATTCCTAATGAAGCTTCCAGAAATTTTATAACAATACAGAAAGAGAAGACCTTGTGTCCTGGAATGAATTCTATTGACCTAATAAACATCGTTCCAAGGTGCCTAACAAGGGAGAAACGAAATGGCAAAATCATGAAGCAGTTTTCTTTTTTTTTTAATTTTAAAAAGTGTATATGTATGAGTATTTGCCTATTTCTATGTCTGTATACTGTGTGAGTTCAATGTCCTCAATGGCTGAAAGAGGGCATTGGATCCCCTAGAACAAGAGTTATGGTCAGTTGTGAGCTGGAAGAGAAGCCAGTGCTCCTAACTACTGAGGCATCTCTCCAGCCCCAAAGCATGTTTGTGAGAACTATTCTCCAAATCCACTGAAAGAAATACATTGATATCTTGTACTAATTATATTATTCAAAGGAAAGGTAGGCTCCAAGTCTTCTTATGATTGTTTGATACATTTTTATTTTCAAGGAATTCATTAATCTGGTCTAAACAATTTCAGAGGCATGAAGTTATCACTGAATGCATCTATTACTGAAATTTCACATTTGTGGATGGGGTTGTTCTTGAATGATTCTCTGAGAGACTTTGCCAACCTCTCCTAGTAAAGCAGGCATGCACTGATATTGAGAGTATGTAGCAGATAAACACTAATTCAAGCAAATCTTTGTATCTCAGTAACATCAAGAGTCTAATCTCCATCTTGTTCCATTATGTCTCATCTTGGCACCTTCTCTTAGTTCTTAACCCAGGTCTATGGTTCCATATGGGAAAGGGATGGCCGCCAATGTTTCTCATCCCATTTCACTGTGGCACAAATTCTGTTACCAGGTGGGCATGTCCAGAGAACGGTGCTCTTTTGTTGCACAAGCTCTTAGATTGAATTGCTGTGCCAACTTTAGCAGGCCTATTATTGGTGACATGTTAACACCTTTCCTCTCTTATCTCATGCCCCTGCTCCATCTTGCCTTATAGGCCACAGGCTAAGCCTTAGAGACCACCAGTTACCATCCACTCTCAGAATCAACAACCAGGTCACACACTAAAAAATGAGTCACCTGCCCTCAGCTACAATGTAATGACCTTTAAGTTCTGCATAGGGGAGGAAAAGAATATGGTTTGGATGCAAACTCCAAAAGCTGTATAAAGGGACTGAGTTTATATTGAGCTGCATAGGGTGCACCATGCTTAAGGCCCTTGTCAAAAATAATGGAATCCTGACAGGCACAGTTAAGAAGAGACATCTAGCTTCAACAGACAATCGAGTGTTTACAGAAAGATGGTGACAATCCAATATTAAAGGAGAGTTCAGCCAGAATCACAGTCAACCCTGTGCTCTGTAAAAATGAGTACATGCCTGGGTTTTGGCCACAGACCCAACCGGACCAGCCATGAGGCAGGTTTTTTTTTTTTTTTTTTTTTTTTTCGAGACAGGGTTTCTCTGAATATCTGTGGCTGTCCTGGACTCGCTTTGTAGACCAGGCTGGCCTCGAACTCACAAAGATCCGCCTGCCTCTGCCTCCCAAGTGCTGGGATTAAAGGCGTGCGCCACCACCGCCCGGCTATGAGGCAGGTTTTAAAGGATTGCATCTCGTGCAAGTTTATCAGGAAAATGTTGGCAATCTTACTGGTTCCAGGAACTTCAGTAGGAAGTCTGACTCACCACCAGCTGAACTATGAATAAGCTCCCTGACCAGGGTTACTGCAGGAAATCTAAAAGCAAGAATAAACAGTCTAGATCTAAACTGAAGGTTTTAGACAGTATACACGCTCAGCATTTTAATCTCTCAAGAGTGCCAAGAAAAAGGAACTTGCCACTTTTTTTTGGCTAAATGCAGATATTATTAACTCCCCAAATGTGAAGGAAGTCTGAAAAACAGTCAGAAATAATAGAAATGGCCTAAGGAGACTCAAGTGAATACTTTGACCAGTAACTTATAATATCTTAAGGTGATGGGGTAAAAAGCTAAAAGGTAAAACAGGCAAAAAAAATCTGAGCAGAAACATCATAGAATGAGTACTATAGAGAAAATAGACTCTAAAGATGTCTTCAAATGATCCAATTAAAAACACAAGCAGCTGAACAAGCAATAACCAACAGCAGAGGGTTAGAATCAGGCCACAGTGGCTGTCATATATTACAGAAAATACTCAGCTTTACATTAAAAGATATAATCCATGCAAAGAAACAGAAGTATGACTCATGTCAACATTGGCTTATTTATTATAATCAGTGTGCCTTACTAATGCTAGAGGTTAATTATGGAGTAATGGGTGTGGGAACTCATGGTGCTGTCTGTAATATTTCTGTATGTATTAAATGCATTTTATAATGAAAAGTGTATGTTGAAATAAGAACTAAATAGAATTATAGAATTGAAAATTACAGTAATCTAAATGACAAGGTTACCTCAATAGAGGATTCAACAATATATATGAATGAACAGAAAGAAGAATCAATGAACTGGTAGATCAATAGAGACTATGCAATCTGAAGAATACAGAGAAAAAAAGAAGAAGAAAAAATTTGCAAACCTTAGGAAATTCCAAAACATTGTGAAACACATGGGTTTCACAGAAATGTTAGAGGAGAGAAAGCAGGACCATGTAAAACTGTTTGATGAAACAATGGCTATAAAGTTCTCAAATTAAATTGAAAAGATTAATCTATGTAGTCACAAGGCTCAACCACCATGTATTTTGAGTAGAACAAACTCAAGGAAGTCTTATATAATGCAGAGACAAATTATTGGAAGTCAGAGATCACTTGAAGAGCCGTGAAAGGAAAGCAATGCCTCTATACAACAAAATCACAAAGGGGCCAACAGCTGACTTCCCATTGGAGCAATGGAGGTTGGAGGACAGATAAGGGAAATCTGTGAAGAGCTGAGCCAAATTCATGTTGGTAGGATCTGATATCCAGCAAAACTATCCTCCCAAATGTAAAATAAAAATATTGCCCTATAAACAAGCCCCAAGAATCCATTGCAAATAGAACTCTCTAAAATAAAGTTTTAAAGGAATTTCTTTAGGCTAAAAGTAACACCACTCAGTAATTGAATTCATATTAAAACAAGAGCAAAGAGTTGTGATAAAGATAACTATGTGTTATATAATGATAAAGGATAGGATACACGTAATTGATTGTTTAAATATAAATAAATATATATGTATATATATATATATATATACACAAATATATATATTTGGGAACTTTCTTCTATCTTCTTTAAAACGTGTACAGTTATAAAATAATTATTACAACAATGTTGTATAAGCCTGTTATATATAATTATAACATATTTGCATGCTGATAGATATCAAAAATATGTAAAAAGATAAAGGAATGGGTGACATACTGGAGTAATTTTTTGTGTTTCATAGAAATAAGTCAGTATAGGGGATCCAAGATGGTGCCAACATTAGAGCATTGTATCTGAGTAGTAGGTGAATGAAATTAATCACTATGGAGTGAATGTGAAGTCCTGCAGCCAACTGTGAAACACAGACGGTGTCTGAATTTCTGTGGCAAACACTGAGACTGGTCACCATTTGAAACAGCTCATACAGTTTCTTGGAACACCCCTTGAGATCAGCCAGCACCCATCTGGAGAGGAGCCCTAGCCAGAGTAGATCTAGCCCACTAGTGGATCCAGCCCATGGCTCCAGACACAGATCAGTGGCCACGCCTGTCTGCCTGATATCCAGCCTGCACTTGGACTTGTACACGCAACAGGAAAAAAAAGCTGGACCACAAGAGCAAAGGTAAGTAAGATTTTCTTTCCAGAGGAGTTCCCAACATGGTGGCACAGTATGCACTGTAGCTGAGTGGCAGAGACCTAACCCAGTCACAGCAAAGCAATTAGGGCCAAAACTTAGAGCAAACAGAGCCAGCTACTGTGTGTTCTCCACAAATATTGAAGCAGGCCACTCACCCTAGCATCTGAGCATTTGAGGGAGTCAACAACAGGTAAACTGAGGATAGCACTCATCTTGGGTAGAGCTCCCTGCCTGTACTGTGAGCCTAGCTGCTGAACCAGATTTACTGTGTCAGTGGGGGGAGAACACAGGCCCAACCACAGTTCTACCTGCCTTTCTGAGGAGACCTTCCAGCTTTCAGGTCCTCAAAGGTAGCCCCTCCCCACTACAATCCCCTGCATATTGGTCCAATTGAGTCACAACCAGTTGAGGAGAGTGGCAGTCACTCTCCCAGAGCCATTCTATTACAGGAACCTACCCACCATCTGGAGGTGGACACCAGGATCTCAGGATCACCCAACCCCCAGAACAGGAATTTTTCCTGAGCACCAAGGACAACTGACATCAGAAATAAGCAGACAACACTAGGGTCAATCAGATGACAAAAGATCAGCAAAAGAAAATGTTAAAGCAAAACAAAAAACAAAGAAATATGATGTCTCCAGAACCTAGCTATAATACTACAGACAACTCTGGACATCCTAACATGATTGAAACAAAGGAAAATGATCTTAGTACTATGCTTATAGTGGGCCTAAGGGAGAAAATCAACTATCTCAGAGAGTAACAACAAAATACTACAAAAGAGGTGATAGAAATGAATAAAGTGCTTAAAGGAATGGAACACCTGAAAAGGGAAGTTGAAGCAATAAAGAAAATACAATCCGAGACATTGATAGAACTGGAAAACCTTAAGAAAAGAAAAGGAAATACAGACACTAGCATCACCAACAGAATACAAGAGATGGAAGAAAGAATTTCAGGCACAGAGGATAAAATTGAAGAAATTGATACATCTGTCAAAGAACATGTAAAATCTAAAAAGTCTTGACACAAAACCTTCAGGAAATCAATGACACTATGAAAAGATGAAATCTCAGAATAATAGGAATAGAAGAAAGAGAAGATTCCCAGCTCCATGGACCAGAAAATATTTCAACAAAATCATTGAAGAAAATTTCCCAAATCCAAAAAAAAAAAAGAAAAGAAAAGCCAATAAGTGTACAAGAAGCTTACAGAACTCCACATAGATTAGACCAGAAAAGAAAATCCTCCTGCCACATAATAATCAAAACACTAAATGTACAGAACAAGGAAAGAATATTAAAAGCTGCTAGGGAAAAGGGTCAAGTAACATATAATGGCAAACCTATCATAATCACACCTGACTTTTCATCAGAGATGCTAAAAGTCAGAAGGGCCTGGACAGACATTTTACAGACCCTAAAAAACCACAAATGTCAGGCCAGACTACTATTCCCAGCAAAACTGTCAATCAATACAGATGGAGAACACAAGATATTTCATGGCAAAGCTAAATTCAAATAATATCTATGCATAAGTCAAGTTCTACAGAAGATGTTAGAAGGAAAACTCTAACCCAAAGAGGTTAACTACACACAAGAAAGCACAGGAAGCAAATAATGCACCTGCAACAAAACCAAAAGAAGAGAAGCTCACTCACACACTATTTCCACCAACATCAAGATGATAGGAAGTAACAATCACTGGTCATTAATATCTCTTAACATCAATGGACTCACTTCCCCAATAAAAAGACACAGGCTAGCAGAATGGATGCGAAAACAGAATCTGCTACTTACAAAAAAAACACACCTCACAAAAAAGATAGGCATTATCTCCAAGTAAAGGGCTGGAAAAAAATCAACAAAATAGGCAAGACCTTAGCTAAACTAACTCAAGAAGCAAGCTGGAGTGGCCATTCCAGTATCCAATAAATTAGACTTTCAATCAACATTAATCAAAAGAGAAAGGGAAGGACACTACATACTCATCAAAGGAAAAATCCACCAAGATAATATCTCAATACTAAACATCTATGCCCCACATGTAAGACCACCCACATTCATTAAAGAAAAACTACTGAAGCTCAAATACCACATTGAACCTCACACATTAATGGTGAGAGACTTCCACACACCACTCTCACCACCAGACAGATCAACGATGCAGAAACAGAGAAATAACGAACCTCATAGATGCCATGAATCAAATGGACTTAATTGATATCTACAGAACATTTCACCCTAAAACAAAAGAATATACTTTCTTCTCAGCACCTCATGGAACCTTCTCCAAAATCAACCATATAGTCACTCACAAAGCAAGCCTCAACAGATACAGGAAAATTGACATTACCCCTTGTAACGTATCAGACCATCATGGAATAAAGCTAGACTTCAACAATAACAAAAACAACAGAGAGCCTTCAAAAACATGGAAACTGAACAACTCTCTCCTCAATGACCTCTGGGTCAGGGAAGAAATAAAAAAAGAAATTAAAGTCTTCTTAGAACTCAATGAAAATGAAGGCAAAATATACCCAAACTTATGGGACACATTGAAAGCAGTGCTAAGAGGAAAGTTTAGAGCACTAAGTGCCTTCAAAAAGAAACTGGAGAGTTCCCATACTAGCAACCTAAAAGCACACCTGAAAGAGCTAGAACAAAAAGTAGCAAACACTCTCAAGAGGAGCAGACAAGAGGAAATTATCAAACTCAGGGCTGAAATCAACAACTTAGAAACAAAAAGAACAATACAAAGAATCGACAAAACCAAGAGTTGGTTCTTTGAGAAAATCAACAAAATAGACAAGATCTTAGCTAAACTAACTAAAATGCAGAGGGAAAATACCCAAATCAACAAAATCAGAAATGAAAGGGGGGAAATAACAACAGACATTGAGGAAAGCCAAAGAATCAAGAATCATTAGGTCCTACTTCAAAAACTTGGACTCCACAAAATTGGAAAACTTAAATGCAATGGACAATTTTCTTGATAAATTCCACCTACCAAGGTTAAATCAAGAACAGGCAAACAGGGGATCCAAGATGGCAGCGGCCGGCGTGGACGTATTTTGATTTCGGGGTCAACAGTCACAAGGCGGCAAGTGTTCCAGGACGCTGTACAAAGGGCACGACCCCTACTAAATCTCACCCAGCTACACAGGGACCATGGATGATGCCAGGGCAGGATGCCCCTTCCAACTCTCGGACACGCTAGGAAGCCTCTGGACTCGGGAATCGGGACCACCCATCCCCCAAAAGGAGAGACCCCCGGTAAGCTCCAACCTAATATCCAGCCAGCAGATTCAGAAACCATGCAGAGATAATCCCCACCCTGCTGGGCACTTCCAGGTCTCACACAGACAATCGAATTATCTAGCAAAAGGTTGCGATCCTTGGAAGTGATGTAGCTCCACTGCAAAGTGCCTTCAGACCACAGATCGCAGTCTGTAATGTCACTGGCCAGTTTCCAAGCCGCAGGAGCAGCAAAGTTACTAAAGCTGAACTGCAGATTTACCTGCTACAGGAACCAACCCCGGGCAAACTGCAAGATATTTGAAACTGTCATATATCGGACTTATGTACGAGCACTGGCAGTTCCTGTGGGGAACCAGAGCTTACTTGTGCGCAGCTCCGCCACCTGAATTAATTAGGTCTCCACCTGGGAGGTGGGACTGAATGACTCACCTTATAGGGGTGGAGTAAGGCAACTCGAATCCTACACCACAGTGCCACCTTTGGACCCAAGTCCAGAAGACAGCAAAAAAAAATTCTACATGGTCAGAGGCCCCAGACAAAAATGAAAAAAAAAAAAAAAAAAACAGAGCGAAATGTCTCCAACAAAAGAAAGCAATGCTATTTCGTACAGCCCGAACCACCTCACCACAACTGAAACACATGAAAACGATGACAATTCTACATTATGGAAAGTGATAAAGTCCCTTCAAGAAGAACTTAAAACTATGAAGGAATTCAAAGAAGCCACAATTTTACAAGTAAAAACAACGAATAACATCATTAAAGAGCTCTAAGCCAAGGTGACACAGCTTGAACAGGAAAAGGATAAAGCAATGAAAGATCTCCAGACAAAAACAAGCAAACTGGAGAAGGAAATGTACAAAACGAACACTACCATACAAGACATGAAAATAGAAATGGAAACAATAAAGAAAACACAGTCAGAGTTAAAAGAGGAAATGGAGAATCAAGAGAAGAGAACAGGAACTACGGATGTGAGTATGAAAAATAGAATGCAAGAGATGGAAGACAGGATCTCAGGCATGGAAGATTCGATGGAAGAAATCAGTGCAACATCCAAAGAAAATGAGAAAGCTAAAAAATATCTCACTCACAACATCCAAGAAATCAAGGACTCAATGAAAAGACAGAACCTAAGAATTATAGGCATAGAGGAAAGAGAAGACTCCCGACTCCATGGTCCAGGAAATATCTTCAACAAAATCATAGAAGAAAACTTCCCAAACCTAAAGAAAGAGATGCCAGTAAAAATCCAAGAGGCTTACAGAACACCAAACAGATTAGATCAGAAAAGAAACTCCTCTCACCACATAATAATAGAAACTCCAAATGTAGAGAACAAAGAAAGGATATTAAAAGCTGTAAGAGAAAAAGGCCAAGTCACATACAATGGCAGACCCATCAGAATCACACCTGACTTCTCCTCAGAAACTTTAAAAGCTAGAAGGGCCTGGACGGATGTCCTACAAGCCCTGGGAGAACATAGGTGCCTAGTCAGACTACTATACCCAGCAAAACTCTCTATCAACATAGAAGGAGAAAACAAGATATTCCATGACAAAATCAAATTCAAACAATATCTTCTCACAAACCCAGCCCTACAGAAGATCCTAGAAGGAAAATTCCAACACAGAGAAGATAACTGCACCCAAGAAAACAGAGGAAATAGAAACTTCCACAGCAACTAAACAAAAGAGAAACACAAGACAGCCAGCTATACCAAAATAATGGGAAATAACAACCCCTGGTCACTAATATCTATCAACATCAATGGACTCAACTTGCCAATAAAAAGACACAGACTTACAAACTGGATCCATAAACAAGACCCATCTTTTTGTTGTCTACAAGAAACACACCTCACTATTGAAGATAAACACTACCTCAGAGTAAAGGGCTGGGAAAATGTTTTCCAAGCAAATGGACCCAGGAAGCAAGCTGGAGTAGCCACCCTAATACCAAACAAAATAGACTTCCAATTGAAGTTAATACAAAAAGACAGAGAAGGGCATTACATACTCATTAAAGGAAATATCCACCAAGAGGTCATCTCAATATTGAACATCTATGCCCCAAATACAAAGGCACCTACATTTATAAAAGAAACACTTCTAAAACTTATATCGCACATTGATCCAAACACTTTAATAGTGGGAGACTTCATCACCCCACTCACAACTATGGACAGATCATCAAGACAGAAGTCAAACAGAGAAATAATGAGTCTAACAGAGATCATGAACCAAATGGGCCTAACAGATCTCTACAGAACGTTTCACCCAAACACAAAAGAATACACCTTCTTTTCAGCACCTCACAGAACCTTCTCCAAAATCGAACACATAGTTGGGCACAAAGACAGCCTCAACAGATACAAGAAAATTGAAATAACCCCTTGTATCTTATCAGACCACCATGGAATAAAGCTAGACTTCAATAGCAAAATAATCAACAGAAAGTCTACACTCACATGGAAATTGAACAACTCTTTACTAGACGACCACTTGGTAAGGGAAGAAATAAAGAAGGAAATCAAAGACTTCTTAAAATCCAACAAAAATGAAGACACAACATACCCAAACCTATGGGACACAATGAAAGCTGTGCTATGAGGAAAGTTCATAGCACTAAGTGCCTTCAAAAAGAAAATTGTGACAGCTCATATTAGAGAATTAACAGCTAAAATGGGTGAAATGGGAAAAAAGAAGCAAACACTCCCAAGAAGAGCAGAAGGCAGGAGATCATCAAACTTAGGACTGAAATCAACAACTTAGAAACAAAAAGAACTATACAAAGAATCAATGAAACCAAGAATTGGTTCTTCGAGAAAATCAACAAAACAGACAGACCCTTAGCCAAATTAACTAAAAGACAGAGGGAGAAAACACAAATCAAAAAATCAGAAATGATAAGGGAAAATAACAACAGACATTGAGGAAATCCAAAAAATATTTGGATCCTACTTTAAAAATCTATACTCCACCAAATTTGAAAATGTAAGTGAAATGGACAATTTTCTAGATAGATTCCACCTACCGAAGCTAAATCAAGATCAGATAAACAGATTAAACAGCACTATAATCCATAAGGATAGAAACAGCCATTAAAAATCTCCCAACCAAAAAAAGCCCAGGGCCAGATGGTTTTAGCATGGAGTTCTACTGGACCTTCAAAGAGGAGCTAAGACCAATCCTTTTCAAACTCTTTCACAAAATAGAATCTGAAAGAACATTGCCAAACTCATTCTACGAGGCCACAATCACCCTGATTCCTAAACCACACAAAGACCCAACAAAGAAAGAGAACTTCAGACCAATCTCCCTCATGAACATAGATGCAAAAATACTTAATAAAATACTGGTAAACCGAATTCAAGAACACATCAAGAGTATCATACACCATGATCAAGTAGGCTTCATCCTAGGGAAGCAGGGATGGTTCAACATACGAAAGTCTATCAATGTCATTCACCATATAAACAAGCTAAAAGAAAAAAAACCACATGATAATCTCGCTAGATGCAGAAAAAGCATTTGACAAAATCCAACACCCCTTCATGCTAAAAGTTCTGGAGAGAACGGGCATACAAGGGCTGTACCTAGAAATAATAAAGGCAATATACAGCAGGCCAGTGGCTAACATCAAAATAAATGGAGAAAAACTTGAAGCATTTCCTCTAAACTCAGGGAGAAAACAAGGATGTCCACTTTCACCATATCTCTTCAATATAGTACTTGAAGTTCTCGCTAGAGCAATAAGACAACTAAAGGACATCAAGGGGATAAACATCGGAAAGGAAGAAGTCAAATTATCCTTATTTGCAGATGATATGATAGTATACATAAGTGACCCCAAAAATTCCACCAGAGAACTCTTACAGCTGATAAACACCTTCAGTAAAGTGGCTGGATACAAAATTCAAAAAAATCAGAAGCCCTTCTTTATAAAACAAACAAATGGGCTGAGAAAGAAATAAGGGAAACAATCCCCTTCACAATAGCCGCAAACAACATAAAATACCTGGGGGTAACTCTAACCAAGAAAGTAAAGGACCTATACAACAAGAACTTCAAGCCCTTGAAGAAAGAAATGGAAGAGGCTTTTAGCAGATGGAAAGATCTCCCATGCTCATGGGTAGGTAGGATCAACATAATAAAAATGGCCATCCTACCAAAAGCAATATATAGATTCAATGCAATTCCTATCAAAATAACAACACAATTTTTATAGACATGGAAAGAGCTAGTCTCAATTTCATATGGAACAACAAAAAGCCCAGAATAGCTAAATCAATCCTGTACAATAAAAAAACATCTGGAGGTATTACCATCCCAGATTTCAAGCTGTACTACAGAGCAATAGTTGTAAAAACAGCATGATATTGGTATAGAAACAGACCAGTAGATCAATGGAATCGAATTGAATATCCAGAAATAGACCCACACACTAATGGCCACTTAATTTTTGACAAAGAAGCCAAAATGGCACAATGGAAGGACAGCATCTTTTTTTTTATTATTTTATATAAGTACTTTATTTTTTTTTCTTCAAGTTACATCTCAGTCACAAACCCTTCCCTAATTCCACTTCCTGTCCCACCATTCCACCCTCTTCCCCCCAACAGCTTCCCTTTTCAATCCAACAAATGGTTCTTTCTCTTATAACAGTAAATTCTATACAAAACAGCAGAATTAAATATGCCACATTTATGAGAGTTAAAGGGCCCAGTATATCTTCCCAATGTCCAGTTCATACATATTTGGCCCCTGACTTTAACCTTCTACCTTCTAACCATCAAAGGACAGCATCTTCAACAAATCGTGCTGGTCCAACTGGATGTCCATTTGTAAAAGAATGAAGTTAGACCCATACTTATCACCTTGTACAAAACTTAAGTCCAAGTGGATCAAAGACCTTAACATAAGGCCGGTCACACTAAATCTACTAGAAGTAAAAGTGGGAGAAACCCTCCCTCGAACTAATTGGCACAGGCAACAACTTCCTGAACAGAACACCGACAGCTCAGGACTTGAGATCAACAATCAATAAATGGGACCTCATGAAACTGAAAAGCTTCTGTAAGGCAAAGGACACTGTCATTCGAACAAAACGGCAGCCTACAGACTGGGAGAAAATCTTCACCAACCCCACATTGGACAGAAGGCTAATATCCAAAATCTACAAAGAACTCAAGAAATTAAATGCCAAGAAACCAAATAATCCAATCAAAAATTGGGGGACAGAGCTAAATAGAGAATTCACAAAGGAGGAATCCCTAATGGCTGAGAGACACTTGAAGAAATGCTTAACATCCTTAATCATCAGAGAAATGCAACTCAAGATGACTCTGAGATTCCATCTCACACCTGTCAGAATGGCTAAGATCAAAAACTCAAATGACAGCACATGTTGGCAAGGGTGTGGAGAAAGGGGAACCTTACTCCATTGCTGGTGGGAATGCAGGCTTGTGCAACCACTATGGAGGTCAGTCTGGAGATATCTTAGAAAACTTGGAATAGCTCTGCCTCAGGACCCAGTCATACCACTTCCTTATGATTCCGTGAAGAAGCATTTGGGCGTATACACACCCAAATGCTTCTTCACGGAATCATAAGGAAGTTTCCTCATCTATGTTTATAGCAGCCTTATTTGTAATAGCTAGAAACTGGATACAATCCAGATGTCCCTCAACTGAAGAATGGGTTAAAAAACTGTGGTACATCTACACAATGGAATATTATTCGGCTATCAGAAACAATGAAATTATGCAATTTGCAGCCAAATGGATGGAACTAGAAAAGCTCATCCTGAGTGAACTAACCCAGACTCAGAAGGACACATATGGCATCTATTCACTTATAGTAGGATTTTAGCGATATATTAGAAGGTATCAATACTACAACTAACACACCAATGGGAACTTGGATATAGACTTCTTATTTTTAATTTTTATTTTTTATATATTAGTTATATTTTTTTCTATTTTTTAGTCTTTTTTTAACTATTGTATGCTTATTGGTTTGTTTGTTTAGTAGTTCTCTCTCCCAGGCAATGAAGCACTTTTCACTGATGGTACTTCTTCGTAGATCCCCAATGAATGAAGAGGCTCTTGGCCCTCAAACGACCTCTCAACTGAGATGAGGGACTGTTATATAAGGACACCCCACCCCAGAGAAATGGGATGGAAGGGTTAGGAGGTAAAGAAAAAAAAATGAAATGTGATGTTTGGGCCTTTTAATACCAATTGTCATAAACTGTTTAGGATAATTAAGAAATGCAAACTAATGGTTATGCAAGCCGGTCATTCTGTTAGGTACTATGACAGCCTATTATAGATACTTGCTAAGCTAATCAGAAATAAACCTGCCAAGAGACAAGCAACATCTGCTTACCCTAATATAAGAGATAGATAGGGTCTCTTCAAAAACCTCAAGAGATCTGCAGAATATGGCATTCAAAGATGTTTTTGTAACTTTAGATTTTTTTATATCAAGAGTATCACCTCCTGGGGGGGCCAAGATGGCGGCGACCTACACTGACGCATTTTGAACGCGGGGAAAAAGAGCCATAAAAAACACAGTGTTATTGGGCACTGTGCAAAAACCGGAGGGGCTAGACCTCCCCGGGAACACTCACAGCACCCAAGGGACTGTTAAAAGTCCCAGGGTAAGGCTCTTCCCCCATGTCTCGCAGACACGGAAGCCACTAAACCCGGGATTCGGGAACTCCCATTTGGAGAGGCACCTGGTAAGATCGACCCCAACTCACAGCAGGCAGAATCAGAGGCCACTTGGCAATAGATCACTAGCCTATTGGATTCCACACACCTTAGGTAGAACTTATACCCACTTAAAAAACTTTGTGAGATAGTGGAAGTCTTAGCAAGGAACAAACAGGGGGCTCAGCGGGTGGTCCGCAGCTGCTTGTGAAGCTGAGGGCGGGAGTTTCTGAGAGAGCGCGGGAATCCAGGAACACAAAAGCGGGCAGGAGGGGCCGAATCCCGTGCACTTACGGCAGCGCAGCTGGAGAGGGAGCCCGGCTGGCAGGGCCAAATCCCCGCAAACCCACGGCAGGTCAACTGGGGAGAGAGCCAGGTGTGGGCGGGGCCAGGGATCCGTGCACCCACGGCTGAGCTGCTAGGGTGAGAGGATCACTCAGGCGGCCAGAGAATCCGGGGCTCAGTGCACCCACGGCCAAGCAGCCAGGGAGGGGGACCCATGGCTGCGCAGACAGGGAGGGAATCAGGCACAGAGGCCAGGCTTGTGGCGAGAAGCCTAGTGAGAAACCAGAAATCGGGACCATAGCTGTATTCTGGAAAATCCAGACAAATTAGGTGTGGAGCCAGACCCTGTCAGCCTCCATGACGACAAACAAAGTCCACAGAATCTGTGCCTGGGCAAACAGGTCCATACCATCAGAACCATTACAGGCTGATAACTCAGAGTGCAACATAGAGAAGTCTGAATTGGGAGCAGTGAAACAATCCCGGTCCATTACTCACAACCTGGGAATAGGCTGCACCAGCTCACAGTGACTCAGGCAATTAAAACCACAGTGACCCTGAAATCCCCCTGTAAGCAACGACAGATAGCCAAGTAACTCGTCCCCTGCACTAAATCATCCACTGTGGTTCCAAGCACAGAAAACAGACAGCTAAACGCATCCAATGGCCAAAGGTCAAAAAAAAAATAGAAATCAAGGAAATATGACTCCAACAAAGCAGAATCATCCTAGCTCATCCAATTCGGATGACCTCACACCAACAGAAACACATGAAAACGTTGACAATTCTGCATTATGGAAAGTGATAGAGTCCCTGCAAGAAGAACTTAAATCTAGGAAGGAATTCAAAGAAGCCACAATTCTACAAGTCAAAACAAGGAACAACAACATTGAAGAGTTCCAAGCCAAGGTGACAGAGCATGAACAGGAAAAGGAAAAAGCAATGAAAGATTTTCATACAAAAACAAGCAAGCTGGAGAAGGAAATGTACAAAACGAACAAAACAATACAAGACATGAAAATAGAAATAGAAACA
>CAJQZJ010004750.1:8029500-8063253 GCA_907164525.1 Lophiomys imhausi | reverse complement strand
GGCAGCCTACAGACTGGGAAAGGATCTTCACCAACCCAACATCTGACAGAGGGTTAATATCCAAAATATATAAAGAACTGAAGAAATTAAACACCAAAGAAATCAAATAACCCCATCAAAAAATGGGATACAGAGCTAAACCGAGAATTCACAGAAGAGGATTCTCTAAAGGCCAAGAGGCACTTGAAGAAATATTCAACATCTTTGGTCATCAGGGAAATGCAACTTAAAACAACTCTGAGATTCCATCTCACACCTGTCAGAATGGCTAAAATCAAAAACTCAAATGAAAGCACATGCTGGCGAGGATGTGGAGAAAGAGGAACACTCCCATTGCTGGTGGGAGTACAAAATTGTACAACCACTTTGGAAACCAATCTGGAGATATCTTAGAAAATAGGGAATAGTTCTACCTCAAGACCCAGTCATACCCCTCCTGCATATATATCCAAAAGATTTGAAACAAAACCACAAGGACATTGCCTCAACAATGTTCATAGCAGCTTTATTTGTAATAGCCAGAAACTGGAAACAACCCAGATGTCCTTCAAAACAAGAATGGATAAACAAACAAAAAAAAAAAAACTGTGATACATTTATACAATGGAATACTACACAGCTATCAGAAATGAGGAAATCATGCAATTCAAAACCAAATGGATGGAACTAGTAAAACTCATCCTAAGTGAGCTGACTCAGTCCCAGAAAGAGAAACATGCTATATACTCTCTTATAAGTGGATATTAACCATATATCTAGGATAACCATCCTACAACCCACAGACCCAAATAGCATATCTATCCTAGGAAAAATTTCACCCAGCAGTGGGTCATGGAATCTGCTGCAGGTTAGTGGAACACCTTACCCTAGATGGTGTGCCATATCAAGCCCCAGTAAAAGTGGAAGCTCTTGGGCCTCACATGACTGAAGAACTGAGGGAGTATGATATGTGAGGGTCCACCTTATCTGAGGAGAAGGAGACTACCATGTAGTGGAATAATGAAGGAGGGAGGGAGGGATGGAGGGTCTAGGAAGGAGGAAACTATGTTGTAAAAGTAACTTGGGAAAACAAAATAATACTTAAAAAAACGGGTTAATAAACTTAAATAATAAAAATAAATTATAAAATTTTCAAATTATGATTTACCAAAGGTATACTTTCCTTACTGGCATAAAAGGAAAAATGGCATTAATTTCAGATTGGAATGTGAGACTGCAGGTGCCCACATAGTTTGCACACACATGATAGCAGCTTAAAAGTTTTTTTTTTTGTTTTTTTTTTTTTTTGTAGATATAAAGGATATATTCGTGGTTTGGCATTAAAAAGCAGATAAGAGGTTTAAAATGCTGCAAATAAATTAAAGTTTACTACAGTTCAACCTGGTCTTCTAAACCTCCAAGAGTTGAAAAAATTTGGAGCTAAGATAAAATATATGAAATGCATGGTGTTAGCCCATGCCTTTAACTCCAGCAGAGACAGGAGGATCACTATAGAGTTAGCTTTCTTATAAATTCTAGAGTTACAAGGAACAGGGTGGTGTTGGTGCACACCCTTAATCCCATCATTTGAGAGGGATATACCCTTAATCCCAACACACTAGAGACAGAAACCTACAGATCTCTGAGTTCAAGGCCAGCCTGAAACAAAGCAGGCTCTAAGTAAAGAGAAACTTCCATCCATGGGTGGTGGTACACATCTGTAACTCCATCAGTTGAGAAGCACATGCCTTTGATCCCAATACTTAGAATGCAGAGAAGGCACATAGGATTTGGAAGGATTTAAGCTTAAAAGCTACTCACAAAAGGCATGCTGAAATTCAGAGTGAATTGTCCTTTGAAATCTCAAAATATATACATTTAAAGGTTTGTTTGGTTCCAAAATATCAAAATAATTTCTTTTTTTATATCACTTGAAAGATAATACATTTTATATTGTCAAAAAACCACATTTGCTCCAGGAAAAATATTCCCCCCCACAAAAAAAAAAGTAGTGTCCTAGAGTTAGGATTAGGGCAGGGCTCTCTTCTTGTCTTTCCGGGAGATTAAAAGCATCCATCTAAGGAATCCAGGGACAACTCAGAAGAAACCTCAGAAGAAAACAGATCAGACACCAAAGAAGACAAGTAGCCCAGATGACCCAGCCTTGCAGACTTCCTCAATATCTGTTTCCTCAAAAGTCTACAACCACAACTCAAAATCGCTAAGATTGTTCAGCCCCGCAGACTGTTCCAGCCAAACTTCAGTAAAGCCCGAAGTTCAACTTCTGTCTATGAACTTCTTAGGACATCTAAATAGCTGTGCACAAAAGGACTGAACATCAAATGATTCTATTAACATGCTTAACCATTTTTCCATTCTTATTTGGGCCCTAAACAGGTTTACTATGTACCAAATCATCAGGAAGTCATTTTAAGAGAGCAACATCCCATCTCCAGAAGGTGGTGTGAGTAATTTTTTTACCCACTTTGGTCATTTGATGGGTTATAGAAAATCTTGTTATTTAGGGGAAGAGATTACAAGCTGTTAAATGGTCTTGTTAAATAGGTTTTGGAGGTTAGACCCAGGGACTTCTCTCTTTTTCTTTTCTCTATCCTTCTTCCTCTCCTATGTGGGGGTGAATAGACTTGAGAAAAAATGGGATATAGACATAGTATAGGAATGATAAAGAAAAAAGGACAGATTATTGAATATGCTTTTATTATACCTTTATATGTTGATAAAAATTAAGATTATATTTGGTTAAATTGGTATTGATCTTTGTATATTGATACACAATTAAGATTATATTGGGCTACATCAGTATTGATCTTTGTATATTGATACAAAATTAAGATTATAGTTGGCTACATCAGTATTGATCTTTGTATATTGATACAAAATTAAGATTATATTTGGCCACATTGGCATTGATCTTCGTATATTAATACAAAATTAAGGTTAGCTCTTTTTAAGGTATTGTACCCAGGTAATGCTTAAAAATGAAATGTGAAGTTTTGGCCTTTTCTTAGCAACTGTCATAAACTATTTAGGATAATTAAGAAATGCAAACTAATAGTCATGCAAGCATCTCATTTTGTTATGTACTAGGACGACAGTCTATCACAGTTATTTTCTAAGTTAATCAGAAATCAAGTTGATAAGAGACAAGCAACATTTGCCTTACCAAATATAAGGAGATAGATAGGTGATCTTCAAAAACCTCAAGAGATCTGCAGAACATGGCATTCAAAGATGTTTTCTTAACCTAAGATTTTTTTTGATATCAAGACATGTCAGCTCCCGACAGCACCCACTATTCTAGTCCAGGTAGAAGATGAGCATTGAAGAATCTCCAATTGGAGATGGTTGAATTAGTGGCAAGTCTGTCACTTGGCAAGAAAAATCCCTTGCTTCAATTGTAGACAGAATCTGTCCAAAAAGGACAAAACGTGGAAACAGGTAGGTCGACAGCCTAGCTCTGCCAAGGCAGGGTAGGCAAGTCCTTCATAATTCCTGCTTTACAATCAATGTCTGTCAGAGAAATGGGACCAAGCAGCTGAAGATTGATGCTGTAATGTATGGAGAGAAATTGGGAACTGTCCAGGCAGCCACTGGTATGTCATTTCTTAGTTTTGGAAGATGCAGACCCTGCACTTCCTATATAATCAGATATATTTATCCCTCTCAGGTCTCTGATGTAGTTGAAGACTAGCTAGCTAGAGTCTCATAGCTAAATTTTGAGTTGCTTAGGAGTTAAGAGGTGTTCTGGATGTAAGAAAATGTTTTTTTTTAATTGTGATGCAAGTCAGGATGGAAACTGAGTTCGATATAGAACTTTAAACTCATAGAGATGGTTAGATAGTAGAATGTTAAAGTCAGGTGCCAAATACATATGGACTGGACATTGGGAATGGATGCTAAGCCATATAACTCTCATAATTGTGACTTAATTATTTCTGTTGTTTTGTATTGTATTTGTTGTTTTAAGAGAAAGAGCTGTTTGTTGAACTGAAAGGGGGGAGCTGTTGGGGGGAAAAAGATATATCTTAAACTTAAAAAAAAAGGAAGAGTATGGGGGGGGTTGAGAGGGAAGAGGGTGGGTGGGTGGGGCCAGAGGGGGGAGTAGGGAGGGGATTACAATGGAGATGGAATTTGAAGAAATAATAACTAACTAAATAAATAAATATATAAATATAAAAAAAGAAATAAGTCAGTATAGACATGGAACTGTGTGTATTCCTTTAAACATAAAAACACACAGACTGATGGATCTGTAGTGATACACTTTCCTTAACTTCAGACAGTGTTAGATGCTTGTTCCCTTTCCCTTGAACATCTTGGCTAGAGGCTTGCTCACTCAATAAAAAACATCAATTTTGGAGTAATTAACTTTTTTATATTTTGTTGATTTTCACTTTTAGCTTCATGATTTCACTTCTAGCTACTTTGGGTTTAATGATCATGTCTTTTTTTGCTTTCATTTTGGAGTGCCAGCTTAGACAGTGGTTTTAGAAATTTTACCCAATATCAACATTTTAAAGCAAACCTCTCTTTCTTTATAATTTTGACATGTTCTTATTATCATTCAGAAAAATCTTTTTCTAATTTCTCTTGTTATTTCTTTTTGAACCATAAGTTACTTAGAAGTACATGTAAACTAGATCCAGAATTTGGAAGGTTTTCCTGGTGTGTATTATCAATGGTTAATTAGTAAATGTAAGCATATAATTGACATGATTTTACTCACATATTTCATGGCCTCACAAGTGTATGAGTAGTATATGACCTCTTGAAAATAATATGTTCTTAGTGGATGTCGCGTCCCCCTCGACCAGCAAGGATGACGCAACTCACAAAATCTCTTCTCCAGCAGTTTATTCAGGTCCCTTGAAAACAGTCTTCCGAATGCCCGGGCAGACCCAACCCACAGGCTAAATACTATATGAACAGCCAATCAAGTAAAGCCATGTGGTGCTATCTTAGAGGCCCACGTATGCGGAAGCAAGCCAGATCAGCGGTCTTTGCCAAATATGGACTTGTTTACCATTGAGAGCGCTCACCATCGGGCTGGTGGAAGGCGGAAACCGGCGCCATCTTTAGGGCGTGGCACATCGCAGCTCTCTACAGTTCCCCCTTTTTTATTTTTTCTAAAGTTGGTAAAAGTCCCTGGAAAGGCTTCGTAATCCCCCTATCTGGGGATCTCACGGTGGGCCTGAGCCTGTAGGAGGGCGGTGCTCAAACTCTTACCCGTCTCTGGGTCAGCCTCCCCACTCGGGGCTGCCCTGTCTTAGGTGGCCGAGACTTACCCGTCAACTCCGTCACTGACTTGCCAGACCCTAATATCCGTGGAACGAATACCTCAGTGGGCAGGGACTATGCTCAGTGAAGATTTAAGGCTTCACGGCAGCGAGCCATGCCTGAGGGGACTGGCCCGCCTCAATGGCAACAAGGGCTTGTATAATCATGGCTGCATTACGCTTTTGTGTGGCTCTCATTTTGTAGATGCGCCATAGGCAAACCAGACAGGCTAGTATCATCAGTATCGCCAAAGAGCCTACACCCGCCCATTCCTTAAGATGATCCATAGCCGTCTGTATCCAGGAAGTCAAGCCAGTAACCAGGCTCAGATCCACCCGAGTGGAGTTGATGTGGACGATTGTCGCTCTCAGCTCTCTCATCAAATTTTCAAATTCAGCCAACCAATCCTGTAAGAGGAACTTTGACAATTGTCTAGACAAATTAGCAGCCTTTGTAAAATTTTGATACTGCACGGAAGTAACACACAAACCTTGCATTTTCCACTCACACCCCAATTGTGCTAGTTGCCAAAGAGAATCAATCTGTTCTTGTATTAAATCTATGCATTGATTAACTATCATAAGGCCTCCTTTGAGATGAGAATTCATAGAGGTCTGAGTATCCAATGCCTGTGCTACAGTGGCTGAGATGTTATTTAAGGCATTGGCAGTCTGTATAGAACTAGACAAGGCAATAGCTGAGGCAGTAGCTCCCACAGCAGCAATAGTGATGGCAGTAACAATAGCTGCAGTGATGCCAAAATCTCTTTTAAACCTGAATAGCATCATGGTATTAGGAGCCTCTACAGGAACTGGTACATATCGAGGCATTCTAGTCACCACAGCCACAGGAAAGGCTGTGGCATTCCAGCATAGGGCATAAAAACATGTGCCCGGAGTGCATACTAACTTTTCTTCACCCAAGGATGCACTCCCATTACTTACAATCCACAGAAAAGGAGGCCAGAGACATACTGGCGAAGCTGAAAAGGTCTTATTGCGGTAAGAATGAAACAAAGATTTCCAAATACCAGAGCCACTACCGCTAGAAAAATCCAATTTGGTAGCGGACCCTAGGGAAAAATTACCTCTTTGATAAATTCCTCCCCCAAGCATAATGACAGGTCCCAAGTCCATGCAACTTCCATTTACCCTACACAAAAGCCACAAATCAAAAGGATTGGTGGCAGTCTGCTGAGGATCCCTAGTAGATATATCAAACATCTGATCTTTGATATGTATGTAAAGGACATTGTAATGACCCCACGCCCAGTAGCCAACCAGGCTGGTGCCATACCCGTCCGGTATCTTTTTCTCAGAGATGGAAAACTAGTATACCAACCCATATGCAATCAAACATGCCCTTCTTGAAGTCGCTAGAAGCTGACCCCAAGTGCAGTGCTTAGCCTCGCATCCTGAGTGTGATGATAGCTTAGTCCTTTAGGTCAGTCAACCAAGCTTGTGGCTGTCTAGCCTCCAAGGCAGCAAAGGCTTGCACCAGCATGGCATTACTTCTCCTCTGTGAAATCCTCATCTTACAGATACACCATAGGGCAATGAAACTGACTAGGAAGAGCATGCCTCCTAGGGCACCCATTCCCGCCCATTCCTTCAGATGATTCATGGCTCGGAGGATCCATGTTGACAGTCCTTCAGCAACAGAGACATCAACCCGGGTGGAATTCACATGCATGATGGCAGTTCTCAGATTCTGCATCAGCTTATCAAACTCGCCAGACCAATTTCCTGTAAGATACTGAGAGAGTTGCTTAGACAAATTTGCAGCTACAGTATAATTTTGATGTGGCACAGAGGTCACACACAAACCAGTCATTTTCCACTCACGGCCAATCTGGGCCACCTGCCACAATACATCCAAGGCCGTGGCTACATTGGCTGACAAATTATTCAAGGTAGCGGCAGTCTGCACTGAGGCATCCAGGCTTCCAACCCGTTGTTCTTATAAGGGGTGATAGCTGCTTTACATTCCTTTGTACATTGCTCATACACAAGTTGTTTAATTAAGGGCATTGCCAAATCAGGGTCTCCAAATACCCTTCCAGCTGCTTCAACCATTATAGCCACGAAGTCTGAGAAAGGCTCCAGGGGATCCTGAATAACCTTGGTTAGACTGCCATTCACTTCCCGTTTGTTAGGCAATGTTAAGTTTCAAATTCCTAGCTAAAAGTAGCTCCTGAAGAGCCAGAAAAATTGGATGTGACTCAGACAATCCCATGTTTAAAAATTTACTTTCAGTTCGCAGCTTCCCCGCGAAACTTTACCTTTTGTTCGCTATCTCCACGAAACTTTACCTTTTGTTCGCTATCCCCGCGAATCTTTACCGTATGTTCGCTATTATCCGCGAAACTTTACCTTGTGTTCGCTATCTCCGCGAAACTTTACCTTTTGTTCGCAATCTCCGCGAAACTTTACCTTGTGTTCGCTATTTCCGTGAAACTTTATTGTCCTAATTTATCCCAGGAACTTACCAGTGCTGCCCCTGACTGCAGGAGTTCTGAGTCTTTTCTGGGTCCCCGTACGGGCCACCACTTGTCGCGTCCCCCTCGACCAGCAAGGATGACGCAACTCACAAAAGCTCTTCTCCAGCAGTTTATTCAGGTCCCTTGAAAACAGTCTTCTGAATGCCCGGGCAGACCCAACCCACAGGCTAAATACTATATGAACAGCCAATCAAGTAAAGCCATGTGGTGCTATCTTAGAGGCCCACGTATGCGGAAGCAAGCCAGATCAGCGGTCTTTGCCAAATATGGACTTGTTTACCATTGAGAGCGCTCACCGTCAGGCTGGTGGAAGGCGGAAACCGGTGACATCTTTAGGGCGCGGCACATCGCAGCTCTCTACAAGTGGATAGTTGCATTTTGAGATGATGACTTAGATTGAACAAAATGAAAATATCTTTTCAATCTCTAATTTTATAGGTATGTTCACTCCATTAGTTACTGAGAAAGGACTCTAAAGTGCTCAACTCTGGTGTGAATCTTGTTGTCTTTCTGTGTCCTTTTCTTGTGAAGGTTTGTTATTAGGTTCGTACACATTGGAGATTGCTGTCTTCAGGATGAGTTGAGTTGTCCTCATTAGGACACCATCTCTGAGATTGGTTTTGTGTTACAGCATTTCCTATCCCTTTGCTTTCAGTCTGTTTGTGTTTTAATTTATGAAATGTGTCTGGATGGGTCAGTCTTATTTTATTATAGAAGAAATAGATCAGTCCTATTTTATTGTCTGGTAATTTCCATCCTAGAACTAGTGTGCTTATTCTACTTGCATATAATGTGTAGTAACATAAGTATATGTGATTTCATATTTTTACCATCTTGTTATTGACTATATTCTTACCTCTTTTTGAGTCATTTTATGCTAATCAAATAGTATTTCAGTATTCCATTCTATCCACTCCACTATTTTATTTTGTACTGATTTCTCTAGAGGTTTCAATTTACATCTTTATTCCTAGTATACCTGGACTTGATATTACTGACTACATATGTAATATAGGAATCTTAAGGACCATATTTCCATTGAAGTTCTTCCATAATTTTATGCAATTGTTGTTGTGTATATTTCCTATATATGTTCTAAACCTTTCATTGTAATGTCATTTTGTTGTAAATACTGTACTCACTTTTAAGTAAGTTGACATAGGAGAGAAAACTGATATCATAATGAAATGTTCACCCACTTCTGTACTCATTCCTCCTGTTCTTAAGGTGCTACACTGACCTGAGGATCCATGCATAAGCAGTAGAACCTTACCATCAGGTTTTGGAGGGCAACCAATAGCTTTAGCAGTAGTCTGTGATGTTTGGGGGGCTTTATGGGAATCCTTTGGTCAATGACTCAACAACATGCAACCTATTCTTGGAACAAGGGGTTTTATTTGGTGGAATAAAATACCTAGTTGGGGCATTGTCTTCCTCTTTATATGCTGACTTAAAAGTATTTAAATTATTTTCATATATATCCGTATTTTAGACAGTTTCTACAGTAGTAGGTTTTCATATGGGTTTTCAAAAGTTTTGACCTCTCGCTACCAACTGACATAAACTGTTTAGGATAATTAAGAAACGGAAACTAATAGTCATGAAAACGTGTCATTTTGTTAGTTACTATGACAGTCTATCACAGTTATTTTCTAAGCTACTCAGAAATCAAGTTGCTAAGAGACAAGCAATATTTGCTTATCTAAATATAAGAGATAGATAGGGCATCTTCAAAAACCTCAAGAGATCTACAGAATAAGGCATTCAAAGATGTTTTCTTTTTTTTTTATAAGTACTTTATTTTTTTTTCAAGTTACATCTCAGTCGCAAAACCTTCCCTATTCCCCCTTCCTGTCCCACCCTTCCACCCTCTTCCCCCCCCCAACAGCTTCTCTTTTCATTCCAACAAATGGTTCTTTCTCTTATAACAGTAAATTCTATACAAAACAGCAGATTAAATATGCCACATTTATGAGAGTTAAATGGCCCAGTATACCTTCCCAATGTCCAGTTCATACATATTTGGCCCCTGACTTTAACCTTCTACCTTCTAACCATCTCCATGAGTTTAAAGTTCTATGACTGACAAAGATGTTTTCTTAACTTAAGATTTTTTGATATCGAGACATGTCAGCTCCTGACAGCACCCCCTATTCTACTCCAAGTAGAAGATGAGCATCGAAGAATCTCCAGTGGGAGATGATTGTATTGGTGGTAAGCCGTTCTCTTGGCAAGAAAAACCCCTTGCTTCAACTGGAGACAGACTTCTGTCCAAAAAGGACAAAACTTGGAAGCAGGTAAGTCAACAGCCTAGCTCTACCAAGACAGGGTAGGTAAGTCCTTCATAATTCCTGCTCTACAATCAATGTCTGTCAGAGAAATGGGGCCAAATGGCTGAAGATTGATGCTGTAATGTATGGAGAGAAAATGGGAACTGTCCAGGCAGCTACTGGTATGTCATTCTTTAGTTTTGGAAGCTGCAGGCCCTGCACTTCCTATATAATCAGATATATTTATCCCTCTCAGGTCTCTGAGGTGGTTGAAGAATAGATAGCTAGAGTCTCATAGTTAAATTTTGAGTTGTTTAGGAATGAAGAGGGTGTTCTGGATCTAAGAAGATATTTTTAAAATTATGAGGCAAGTTAGTATGAAAGCTGAGTTAGATATAGAACTTTAAACACATGGAGATGGTTAGATAGTAGAATGTTAAAGTCAGGTGCCAAATACATATGGACTGGACACTGGGAATGTATGCTAAGCCATATAACTCTTATAATTGTGGCCTATTTATTTCTGTTGTTTTGTATTGTATTTATAGTTATAAGAAAAAGAACCATTTTTTGGACTGAAAGGGAGAGCTGTTGGGGGGAAAAAGAAATACCTTAAACTAAAAAAAAAAAAAAAAAGAAGGGAAGAGGATGGGGGGGTTGAGGGGAAGGAGGGTGGAAGGGTGGGACTGGAGGGGGGAGTAGGGGGGGATTGTGATTGAGATGTAACTTGAAGAAATAAAAAATAAATTATTAAAAAAAAGTCCTTTAGTGTTAGTTGCCCCTCCCAATATTTCCTTTTTACTCTGATCTCCCATCCCCATCTCCAGTTCGCTCTCCTATTCAGCTCCCCTTTTTTCTTTGTAGCACTATAGTCTATTTCCCCTTCCTTGGATGATCTCCTTTTTTCCCTGTCCTTCACTACCCACCTAACCTCTGTTGTTATTCTAATTAAAGTAAACATATAAAACTGAAAAACTAATATCCACACATAAGAGAAAACACTCCATATTTGTCTTTTGGGGTCTCGGTTACCTCGCCCAGGATGATTATTTGTATGTGCATCCATTTATCTGCAAATTTCTTAATTTCCATATTTTCTTCCATCAAATAAATGGAATATTATTCTTTATCACCTCTTCACCACATCTTCTCTATCCATTTACCAGTTAATGAACACCTGGGTATTTTGCAGTATTTGACTGTTATTAATTGAACAGCAATGAACATGGATGAGCAAGTATCTCTGTAGTAAGATGTAGATTCCTTTCGTTATGTGCCCAAGAATGATAGAGCTGGATCACGTGGTAGATTAATTTTCAGTTCTTCAAGGACCCTCCACATCAGTGGAGGTTTCCATAGGGGCTGCACTAGCTTGTAGTCCCACCAACAATGAAAAAGTGTTCCCTTCCCCCTAGATTTTAGCACTTTGTAACACGTAATCACACACATACACATACACAAATATATAAACATACAAATGCGACTTGCTCAGTTCATTTAGTGTAACTTGTATGTATATGATTTCAGGACTGAACAATTGGTATTGGATAACCAATTAGGGGGTTCATCCTTATGGAAGACTATATAAATGTAAGTGTGTGTGTGTGTGTGTGTGTGTGTGTGTGTGTGTGTGTGTGTGTGTCTGCATGCACACAAATGCTCCACAATGCCTTTGTAAACTTCAGAGAACAGCTTGGCTTTCAAGAATTGATTCTCTCTTTTCACCATGTGGATCCTGGAGATGGAACTCGGTTGTCAGAATTGACTGCAAGTACCTTTGCCCACTAAGCCATATGAGCCCACTGCTACACATGTTAAGGCCCTGATACTCTCCTTCATCTTCCCAGGGATCTGTTCATTTTTCTTAACTTATTTTCTGTTCAGAGGATTTTCATTTTGTCTTGTGTTCTTCTGTGCCCCACCTGTTGTGAATTCCATTGAACTAACTTATTTCCAGATGTTGTTTTTTTTTCTTTTTAATGAGAGAATTCCAAATTTAACCTTTTTCTGATGAATTCATAGTATCTTAATAATCCTACCTATTATCCATTAAACTGTGTTAATAGATTCTTGGGATATACTATAGGCTCTATGATTACAGAGGCCTGGCAAGCAGAAGAATTAACCACCTTTACTGTAGCTGAAGTAGTTATCACAACGTTGGTACACAAAGAAACTAGTGTGGTTCTCCCCATTAGATATTTGTTAGATATAGAAATTGTTTTCTCAGAAAAAAAATTCAAGGGCATTTGTATAATGCATTAAAGATAAATAAAATGTTAAAGTAAATGTTTGAAATCATCTATTTGAATTGAAACCTTTTTGTCTAGAAATCTTGATTCCTCTTTCTTGCATGATTCCACACTTGAACCCTTCTAGTCATCTGTGGTGAACCATCACATCTAATGGATAAAATGCTTTATTGTACATGGGGTAGAGAGGGATGTGAAGAAAAACTGATCATACATATGTGTAAATTGCTAAATATCACATTTAACATGTTTTAGTGATTCTAAAGTGTCATGTGTGTTTTCAGATGCATCATTAACCATTATTTTATGATCTCTGATAAAGAACCCCACTATCAGTCTGATTAAGTTGTATCCTTGGTTTCTGAGATAGTCATAGAGCCAAATATTTTATTCACTCCAGGCTGCTGTAATAAAGTGCCAGAGGCAGCATGGTTTACCAACAACAGACTTTATTTTCACAGCTCTGAGGTCAGGGTGCCAGTCTGACCTTTCTACTGAGGGCTCTCTTCCAACTAACAAACTGCTAGCTCTCATGATGCAGGAAAGAGCCAGGTAGTAGCATCTGGCATATTTTTCCTAAGCACTAATAGCATCTCTGAGGTCTTTGCCCTCATTCCCTAAATATCTTCAGAAGATCCCAGGTGTAACAAACATTAGAATGGGATTAGGGTTCCAACACAGATATTCTGAGGGGGGGGACACAAGTTGCCTATCTACTTGCACCAACAATCTAGAGAATGAAGAGCAAACCATGTGCTAGGCATTGTGGTACAGTCCTGTCATCCTATAACTTGAAGGGCTGAAGCAAGAGGTTTACCTGGAGTTTGAAGTCACCCTGGGCTACAGTTTACAACCCTGATTCAAAAACAAAAACAATAATGATGTGCAAGTCTGAGAGAAACCCTAATCTCCTGATTCCAGATCAGATTCCTTTTCAGGACCACACTGTCTCATTCATCTGACAAAGACTTTGATTTGCACACAGAGCTTCAAGTTCAAAATCATTCCTTTAAAAAATTTAGGCAAAATCTTTTCTATTCAAATGAAAATACTCCTTACCTTTAAATCTTGATGGTTATTAGCTAGAGATATTTTTGAAATTATTTTCCAGACAAGAGAGAGAATACAACATACAGTTGGAAGTGGTAGGAACTTAAGAGAAAAATAGCTGGGAACACAGACAGCTACCTACTCTAACAGCTCAAGTTTTGCTCTGGTTATCATTGGTTACCATAACATGTTTACTATAGATCATGCAGATGGTAAACTTTCTTGATGAAAATCATTCAATAGCTTCAAGAAAATGATTCTGAAATCACAGTCTATTCTTTTCTTGTCATTGATAATTATGTGCCAATCATCATCTTAACTAAAGTCCAAAACAAACCCAAAGCTTTAGTAGTCCTCGGAGGGCTTGCAGCTGCAGTGATTACAAGGGTCGAGAATACGTGGAAATGTTGCTTAAAGGATAACTAGAAAAATCAAAGTGATGTCAGTGAGGAAATAATTCTGTTTATATGATCAAATCAAATTACATCTCATTCACTCTAATTTTTTTTTTCTTTCTGAATGACCCAAAACTGTTAGGCAAAGCAAACACTAAACAAATGTGATGAAGCCAAGGTCTTCATTGGAGAAATTCATTCCAAATGTGATGCAGGTGTGGTCTTCACCTGAGAAGTTCATTCTCAGTAGGAGAATGAGGCATGCAGACCAAGCCAGAATGAAACAAAGAAGTATCATAGGTGTTGGATGGGGGCTGACAAATGGTTTAGTGGGTAATGGTGCTTAACTGAACAAGCCTGAAACCTGAGTTCCATCCTTGAGTCCCAAATAAAGGTGGAAGGAGAGAATGAACTCCACATAGTTATCCACATGCATACCATAGTGTGGTGGGGTTAGTGATAGCATTTAATAGCATAGGGATCTTGGAATAGCAAAAGCCTGGACTTTAAGGTAAAAGATTTATGTCCCATGTAGCATGTCCTTGGGAGCCTGCCAAGGATGGATGGCATTTTTTGATCATGGGTCTTTGGGTGGGGGTATGCCCTGAGGTGCCCCTTAGAATCCATGGCAATAGATCCGTGGTCTCGGACCGCCTGCTGCTCCTCGGCCCTCTGTAAGAAAAGCTATGGAGGGACACATTGCCTAGGGGCATGACTTGGAAGTGCTCTTGGAAAGCTTCTGCTGAAAATCATGCTGCTAATTCACTACGACAGGTGAAGAGATTTAAGTCAAGATTCACATGGACAGAGGCTCTCCTCCTCCTATCTCACTTACCATCCTCCTCATCTGGCAGAGAAACATCAAAGTCTTATCGGGAGACTTCACCATCTTGTACCAACCTGTTGCAGGTCTGGGGACAGATTCTCCTCATATTCTAGAGTATCTAGGAGGGGAGTTATCTCCCCTCAGAGCAGATGGAGCACTGAAGCGAGACCCTTGCAGACTTAAAGCATCTGAATGGTGAGCCCAAGAAACTTTCATCTTGTAAATAATTGGACTCTAAGACTGCAGAGGCCATTCTTGCTTGATAAACTGTCTTAAGATCTTATGAATAAAATGCAAAGACTTTAAGACTGAAAGATTTGATGAGGGCCAACCATCCATAGGGATCCACGGCCAGAGGAAAATATCCTTTTGAGAAACTTTAGGTTAGTGTTAAGTGTTTGTTTTATAGGGATTAGGGTGTTTTAGGTTAGGGTTTGGTTTTAAGGATTTAGGAATCTTTATAAGTAATTGCTAGGTATTTGTTAAGTTTTAATAAATATATGTCTGATAATTTAAAAATTTACTGTTACACCATGGCATATACACCTCTCCAAAACACACACACACACACACACACACACACACACACACACACACACACTATATATACCATATACAAATGCACACAAAATCTTTAAAAAGAATTTGAAGACTAAGCATTGCAAAAAGAAACACCCCCCCCCATTGCTATATGTGGATTGGATCAAATAACACATATTCTATCTTTTCCACATTTTTCTTTGAAAACACTAAACTGAAAATGAATATTGCACTTCCCAGATTGCCCTGTGTGTGTACATACATGTTCAAGTGTGTGTCTGCATGTATATATGTGTGTGCAAAATATTCAGGGTTGAAAGTTTTGAGAAAAGCTAGAGTCAGAAGGTTCCAGCCTAGATAAATCTTGTTGATGACTAAATATTGGTAAGATGAGCAGCTTCGATTCTGTGAGGTGTTTCAGTCAGTAAGGTGGCTGCCACAAAGCATGAGGATATGAGTTCAAGGCCATGTAATAAAAGGCCACTTTACTAGGCCAGAATAATCCATAACTACATCCTAAATATTTGCCATCATACCCACAAGTAACTGGATCAAGGAAACTTATTTTTGCAAAATGGAGACCATTACAAAAAAACCACAACCAATCAAAATGCAGAGTTGTGAGGATAGGTCCTAACTGATGCTTCTACAAGGCAAATCCTGCAAATTAGTTGCTGGGGTGGGGGGCATTGCAGAAAAGAGGATGGGAAGATTGTAGTGTCAGATGATCAGGGAGTTTCCTGTGAAATTGTGTTTCTAGACTGTGTAGGAAACTGCATCAATAAAGTCTCACCAACAGGACTTTGGAAATGTGAGCATATTAAGGACAATAGACATGTAATGTGGACAGGAGTGGGGAGGGGTTGAGGGTGGTGGGAGGAAGCTCAGGAGGTCTCAACTCTATATGGAGACTTATAGGCAACTAAGGAATGCTGAGAACAGAAGAAATAGTCTTCCTCAGGAAAGAGAACATAAATTGATTACTCAATAGCAAATGGTCAGCCCTGAGAATATATACTTACAAGTAACATTATACAGACTGAAAAGGTTGTATTTATATATTTAAAAATACATACAAACACACACATATATGACAACAATTGATTACAAGAGAAGTCATGAAATAGTAAAAGCAAAGAAGGGTGTATGGGAGGACTTGAAAGAAAGAAAAGGAAAGGTGAAATGAGGTAATTGCAATCTAAGAAAAAGATGAAGATGAAAGAGAAGAAGGAGGAGAAGAAGAAGGAGAAGGAGAAGGAGGAGGAGGAGGAGGAGGAGGAGGAGGAGGAGGAGGAGGAGGAGGAGAAGAAGAAGAAGAAGAAGAAGAAGAAGAAAAAGAAGAAGAAGAAGAAGAAAAGAAGAAGCCTGGTGTGGTGGTGCCTGCTTGAGGTCCCAGAACTGGGAGGCAGAGACATGTGGATTCCTGAGCCTTGCTGTCCTGCCATATTAGCTGAAATGGTGAGCCTTGGGCCAGCAAGACACAAGGTGAATAGAGACTGAAGAATATCTGAGATTTACCTCTGACCTCCACACACATGCATATTCATACCCATATACAAATAAATTAAATAGGAAATCTGAAAAGGACATATCTGACTTAGTACTACCGAGAAAACTGGAAGGGCTAGTAAGACCACAGGTCTTTTGATGCCTATGTAATGATTTTCCTTACTGTATAGTCACTATTACCTCCACTGTTCTCCCTTATCCTACACATTTAAAATGCTTTGGGAATGTTTTCTATTCAATACATGTTCAGCGTATAAATATTTCATCATCCTACTTATGTCTTTGGAGCTGCTGAACATGTGACATAAGACCAGGAGGTTGTGAACATGTGAGGCTGTGGAACAGTTCTACCTGCTGCTCCGTGTCTGACTTCTTAGAATTTGACTTTGGTGTACACTGAAATTTTCTCCTGAAGTGTTCAAGAGTATGCTTGTGACCCAGTGGTGTCCAGAAGTCAGATATATGGCTTGGGGCAAGAGAGCTGCTTCAGAAAGAAGGGTCCACGACTGGTGACCCCGGGGCCAGTTTGATGTGAGGCTCTGCAGTGTGGAATGTCAGAACCAAGTGATGCAAGCTGAGCTTTCCGGTTTGTGTCTTCTGCTGTGGGCACTTCTCGTCCTTTGCATAAATGTCTCTTTATTTTGAAGAAAAACTATTTTGGATGTTAAGATAATCATCATAACCAAAAGCAGACATTTCATTTGAATGTGAGGGGTGACCTGAATGTAGGTTACTGTCTGTGGTGTAGAAGACTGTAAAGACTTTTCATGGGACTTCCTTTTCCCACAGACTTAGCTTGAGGCTAAGATCGCATGGAATTTATGCCAAGTACAATATTGGTCATTGGTAGTGAGTGGGACAGATGACTAAACCCTTATCTTTGAGTTAACATGGAGGCTGGGGAGTCATACCAATGATCTGTTCTCAGAGCGAGATGGCTGGATTAGGAGGATTTAAAAGAATCTTGTAGGGTTGGGAAATGATAATAATTCAACTTCATTTACATATATTTGACAAAGAAATTCTAACCACATAAGTTGAACTTTCCTGATCCCTGGCAGGGACAGAGACCACTTGACTCTTGGTTCCTCCTCTGCCATGTGGAACCTGCTGAATGTTGAGTGAGAGAAGCCCACAGTAGAAGAAAGGCTGACATGGGATCCCTCAGCCACAGTGTGTTCATTTACACACGATAGGACGTTATCAATGTAGTAAAAATAAATTACATGTAACAATATAACAGATTTTAAACAAGTAATAATCTTACACTGTACAAAGCCCAAAACATCTAAGAGCATACAGTACAATAACCCAAAACATTGCTCCTGACATAGTCCTCTCTGACCCCTCCTGTTTTCAGTTCTTCCTACCTTCCTTTCTGTTCTTTTTTTTCTTTCTTTTTCTGTTTGTTTTGAGACAGGATCTCATGTAGCCAAAGCTGGCTTAAAATTTGCTCTGTAGCTAAAGATGAGCTTGAAATCCTGGTCACCCTGGCTTTACCTCACAAGTGCCGAGCTGACAGACAGGAACGGCATGGCCAGCTTTCCTGGAGATTTAATTTCTGGGGACAATCAGAAGTCCCAGAAACTCATGATTCTGACAGAGTTGTGCTCTGCACATGTAACAGCCTGCTGCACTATGCTCCTCTTCTCATCCTCTACTTTCATAACAGAAATAATCATAGGTCATAAAGAGACTTCCCCTAATTTTTTTTTTCACTTACTATGTCATGGAGACATTTCCATAACAGCACATAAAGAGTTTTTGTGTTCTTTCTTATGTCTATGTACTGTTCTCATGTATAGATCCCTGATTGATTTCTCAGTCCCTGAACGATAAATGTCTATGTTTACTGCAGTCTTTGGCTATGCAAACAATACTATATTGAATAATCATATTTTATGTGCCATTTTCACATGTTTTTATAAATACTACTTAAATTCTAAAGGGGTCTAATATTTGGATCAAAAGCTCATTGTGCACTTGTAATTTAAAGAGATACTGACAAATTGTCTTCATAAATGGTGTACCAATTTATATTGCTACCAGCAGGATGTGAGCATATGTTTTCCCCACAAATTTGCCAACAATAAACAGTTTCACATAATTGAGTTTGAGGGTGAAAAATAAGCACCATGAGTTAGTAAGATGGGCCAAGAATATGCTTCTTCTATTCGGAGCTCACTTTCTTTGTGAGGCATGTCTGTCCTGACTATGATATCCTTAAAAAATCTTTACTAAAATAAAGACCCAAAAAGAAGACCTTCAGTTCACTGGCAAAGAATGAGCTCCAAATGTCCAACATGAGTGAAGCATGTTCAAACACAGCTTCTTCTGCCTTCTGCCTTTTGTGTCATCAGCAAATAAACACTTTTAATTATTATATCTTATAATATCCCTTATATTTCTATTTTATGTAAACTTTATATATGTATTATATATGGGTGTGTGTATACTATGTAGATATATACGTGTTTTGTGTAAACATATCTTATTGTATTACGGTATAGAATGCTTTTTGGGGTTTTTTTTTTTTTTTTTTTAGTTTTTCAGTATTTGGGGACTGATGGGCTATGGGGAAAATGTTTTGAAAACTACTGGCTTGAATTTAATAAATAAGTTAGGAAACCAAGAAGCCTTAAAATTACCTTCTTTTTAACTTGTAACTATTTCCTCCAACATTTTTTTCACATAATTCTTATTAGAATCTCAGGACCAAGATACTTCCATTTTGAAAACCCCATCTTGAGTGGGCTTGAAATATCTCCAAATTTCTAAAATATAGGTAGATATGTAGATAGAAAAAATAGATTGATTGATTGAACGCACAAAGAAACACACAATCATGTATTTTTCTGGAAAAATTATCATGAAATTCTATAATTTTTAATCTTCTGAAACAAACCATTTGAGCAGGAAAAGGAAGGTGGCCACTGGAGAAGGTTCATCATCTCCCACATAAAGACTTCATATGCTGTTCCCCAGGCAATTCTCTGCAAAAAAAAAAAAAGCTTCCACAGAGTTGTCCCTGGAAGCAGTAGCTGGGCAGAGCTTCTGTTGCAGACCCCTGTCACCTGGACATGACATGGCAGTTGCCCCTGGAACCATCAGCAGCTTGATTGGCCTCAGAAGATGTGCACAAGAACAAGCTCTTCAACTTCCCATCATGGCGGTGGTGGGGAGGGGATGGAGGAAGGGAAGCTCCCACTCCCTCCTTAATATTTATAAACAGTTGATGGCTACTGGGTGGGGAGTGTTTTCTTATTGGGGGGTAGAGCTGCCTCCAAATTGCCCACAATCCTATAAGCAACTCTTCAGCCATGCTTCTACAAGTAACCTCAACTAAATCATTTGTTCTTCAAACTAGACTCGACTGGAATCCTTCCTTTGCTTCTGTCATTGGTGCCCTATCTGGAGTGAATAGATATTTATTGTTTGCATCTCAGGATGAAAATCATACAGCCCCTTCCTTCCAGCCCAGCAGCTCCTGACCCCAGCTCCTGCAGTCACTGGTCCTTCTCTGTCTTACAGCTCATGATTCTTAAATCCCTGGACCACTCAACCTAACTTTTGAGAGTACCACAGAGAGCACGCCAGGAAACCCAAAATCATAAAAACATATTTTCCGTGGGAAATACAGAAAATAGCAAAGAGCAAAACAAAACCTAAGTATGAAGAAAAATTTTGATTAACCTTATAAACAAACAATAACTATTAACCTTTGCCCTGATTGCCTCCATCCTTTTCTTATTATAGAAATATATTATTTTGCATAATGGAATTAGGTAGCATACATAGTTTTATATTCTAATTCATGCAGTCACTGAACTGCTGTCAACATTTCCCACTTTATTTGAAGCACTCTGCGTCTTTCTGGTGACTATCTCATAACTCATGGTATGGTTGAATCTTATTTAATTGGATCACCCCTGTTGGTTCCTATATCCTGTTCTAATCTCAGCAAGATTTTTGTTACAACAAATCTTTGCCCAAATTTAGGTGAGTTGCATGAGATGTGTTTCTGAAAAGTGACATCCTGTGTTGGTTGCTTGTCATAGGCAGACTCTTCATTTCTGCCTGTACTGCTTCATCATGCTTACAGCCACTCACTGGGTCCTAGTCAGTGATTTTAAAAAGGGCAACACATTCCTGCTACTGTTCGCATCTTATTAACTAAAATGTTTTATTTGAGAGGAGGTCACACCGGCCCTCAGCTCACTAGGTGTCCTATCCCCCATCCACATCATCATGCCTATTGGTGCTGCCATTATTCAGCTCATGTTAGGCCACCGTGTTGATGAGACTTCATGAATGTAGCTTCTGATGTTACTAGGAGACACAATCTCCCAGCAAACTCCCTGTTCCTCTGGCTTACAGTCATACAGCCCTCTCTTTTGCAGTGATCCCTGAGCCTTGGGTGGGGGAGTTGTATTGTAGATATATGAGTTGGGAGTGGGCTCCACAACTCTGCATTTTGATTGGTTATGGTTTTCTGTAACTGTCTCCATCTATTGCAAAGAAAGGCTTCTTTGAGAGGAGTGAAGATTACACTTATCTGTGGGTATAAGGACAAATATAGAAAGTAGTTAGGGATCATGCAGACTTAGTAAAGTGGTGGTTGCAGATTTTCCTCCAAGGCCTATGACGTCACTAGCCCTGGGGAGTTGTCTATGTTTCCATAGCGCACATGATTTTTATCTTGCTGAGGAATTAGTTACACTTTTTTAAACAAAAAAAATGCCATTTCATTGTTATTTAATTGGTATTTATTTCATTGTGTGTTGAATTGAATTTTGAAAGACTTTCATGGGTTATCAATTTATATCTATTCTTCTATTTCTCAGTGGAATTACTGTTCTCTTCATTCAAATCAGCTCTTTTGAGTAAAGATATTAGTTCCTTATGAGCCATATTTACTTCAAATAATTTTCCATTTTAATGGTTTAACTTTAAGCCAAATACCTTTACAGCTTTATGTGCTCAACTTCACCCATTCTTTCTTTTGAAGGCTTGTCCATTTTGAACATATTTTAAGAAGAAAATTTCCAACCTAAATCTAGGGAAATATTCGACTATGTATTCTAGTATCCTTTAATAAGATTTTTGTGTTTTATGTTGAACTAAATGTATTTAATTTGGTATATAGTGTAAGAAGATCCGGTAATTCTTTCATGCAGATAAGTCACACACAAGGGAAAACTGACTTGGTGGAAAGCTCTTATACAGACAGAATCTCACAATATCCACACAGCAGCTCCTTTCTCCAGAGCCTTCACTATAGTCGCTATTCTTTTCATGTGTCACATGAGATAAACAAGCCAGCTTGGGAGAAGGCACTTCAAACTCTGGGAGACTATACAGTCGTCTCCTGGTTCTCTGGAATGTTCTAAGGAATCAAAACTGAGAAAACATTAACTTTCTCTCTCCTTCCAGCTTGCTCACTCTGAGCACTGTTGTCAGACTAGAGTGGAAGGCAGCCCTGGTCACCCACTCCCATAAGGCTGTGCATGCTCCTCAGCTCCTCTGCTCAGTTTAGATCATTGGCTCCCTTGCTTGTCAGCATCGTTCCTCCAAAGGGATGCCAATGCACCCCCCAGGAAACCAGCTCAGACCCTGTAGCTGTGAGCTGTCACCCTTCTGTCCTCTTTTTGCAACTCCCGAGCTGGATCTCATCATGCCTCAGTTCTTCAGAGGTGAGTCTTGCTGGTCCCTAGAGTTATTCTGGAAGCCACCGGGCTTGTTTAATCGCTTGTCTATCAGTGTCATCAAATAAATATCTAAAAACAGAGTCCAGTGAAAACAAGGCAAACTGTGAATTTGTGATATCAAGATGTCACTTTTAAAAAGTAAAAGCATCAAAGAAATTAATTAAAATAGCATTTTTTAACCCAATAGATCAATTATTTCAGCAGGTGATCAACATAAAAGTTATTAACTGGCTATTTTACACCCGTGTTTAAAATACAAAGTCTTCCAATTCTGGAGTTTACTTGATAACTGCAGTACAGATCAGTTTGGGCTGCTGGCATTTTGAGTGTCTGCTTGCCATGGGTAGGCAATGACTACCCATAGAACACTACAGACTGAAGGGGCTTTCTAACCAATCCCAGATTTATCTTTGTATTTGTGAGACTCTATATTTGTTTATTTTAATTGTTTTACTTTTATTAATGGGTGTGTGTGTACTTGTGTATGGCTGTACACATGCCGTGATGCACACTTGGAGGTTAGAGGGCAACCAGTGGGAGTTCTGTCCTTCCACTCACTGATCAAACTCAGGTCTTCAGGCTTGGTGGCAGGTGCCTTTACCCAATGAGCCATATTGCTGATCCTTCTGTGTGTTTGGAAATGCAGACAGCCTACATACATCTCCAAGACAGAATGAAAACTAACCTTTCAATGACTTTGTGCTACAGCACTTAAACAGCAAATCAGAACTAAGAATGAGATCTCTGTCGCATGTCCTCTGTGCCACCACATTCTTTAATTCCACGTTTCCCCTGGAGGCAGGCAGCCCTGGATGAGGGGCATGCCTGGAGTTCTGAGACTCAGGAAGGGTACAGCCAATGAAAAGCCTGAGCTAGAAGCGTTAAGAAGTAGTTTCTTCTTTGGGTAACACAATCTACGAGTGTCCCCACGTCATGTATTCATTTCTCCATCCTAAGACAATAAAGGTTTTGGTTGCATTCTTACTTTAGGTAAATAGAAAAATCTGCATTTCTTAATCACTACACATCTTCAAGTTGTAAGTATTCATAGACAGAGAATGTACTGTACATAGTTAATACTGGTTTTATATTTTAAAAGGAACATGCAAGTGTAGCTTTTGCTGGCATTGCTTTACAGTGAATCGAAGGTTCTAGGTAAACTTTGCCATTGCTCTGCAACATGTTTTGTTATAAAAGCCTGTGGTAGTATCTAAAATTGTGTAAATCATCAGTTTTTAATCTGGCAGGAAGTAGATAGTGGCCCATTAAACTTTCGTAATTAAATTTTCCCTCTACTCCCCCATAGAACCATTATCTGAGTTTTCTAATTAACACAAGAGGAGGGAGTCAATTCAGATTGATGGATCTAGAGCCATCCCCTTTCATTTTAATGACCTTTAATAAACTTTTATTACTATTGATATTGATAATTATAATACACCCTTTAATTCTGCAATGTGATTCTAAGGACCTTTTCAAAAATTGCAAAATTCACCTTTAAAGCTAGAGTAGGCAGAATTACTCTACGCACAGATGGCACACATTTAAGACCGTGACTTTAAGTGAGCAGAAGGGTGAACAGTCATGGAGCCCATAGTCATCCCCATCCTGGAGCCACCATGTAAGTCTCTGTTCTCTTTGTTTCCCAGTGCACCTTTCCACCTTCACATTAGGAATGGCAGTCAGCTGAATGGAAAGGTGGTGTGGATAACAGATCCACAGGGAATCAGGCAGAGCTGAGTAACTTGGTTTTGTTAACAGTTGGTCCAGCAATGAGACCAAGAGACTAGATATATCCAAGTAGGGAAGCCACTAGCCCAGAGACCTGGTTTCCCAGACCTTGCTGAGGTTTAACATAATTCCACAACTTTTAGGAGCTGCTGAGCTCACCGTTGAAACTGATCTTTAGGGGTGGGAAAGTGAGTTTGCCAGCAAGAGCTCTTAGACACCAAGAGGACCTTCATTATCAACTGTGGGTTGTTTCAGGAGTTCTGGGCTCTGAGAGGACTCATTACCAGAAGAAGTGACAGTAACCCAAGTGAGTACCCAGCCTGCTGCCACCCCTTAAGCGTTTCTCAGGCAATAGCATACATCAAGCTTCTACGGGATGTTTATGGCCTTGGTAAATAAATAAAAACTTTGAGTATGATATGCTAAACTAGTCAAAGTGAAGGAGAAAGGAAAATAATACACACTAGAGATTTTGTGTGACTCAAAGCTTAAAACATTTACAACTCATTTTCTTACAGGAAAAGCTTATTGGCTCTGATCCAGGATTGCAAAACTAAATTAAATTTCACTTAAAAAAGTGAAATATTCAAGTTTTTCCTTCATTAATTTAATTCTTTCAGGAACAATGTGCAACATATTTTGAGCACTTGTATCAGTTATCATTACATATCTCCTAATCTCCAGCAGCCCATAAGATTCTTAGATGTACGAGTAATTAGGAAAACATTATCTATAAAAAATTACTCAATTGAAGTGTTGCACAATCAGGGCTGCGTGCTAGCTCAGCCAGTGAAGCACTTGCCATTGTTGCTTGGGTTTTCCACTGAGATTAAGGAAATTAAGTGTAGGAAAACACTGGTTATGCTTCTGCAAGAACCTGGATCCAATATGGAGCACGCAGAGAAAAGACCCAGTGTGATGGCTTACATGTGGAACTCAAGTTCTGAACAGATGCAGGTGGGTGGATCCCAAGACTTTCCTGGTTAGCCAATCTAGCCTAGCAAGAACCCCAGAACCTAGTAAGAAACTCTGTCTCAAAATGCAAGGCGGACAGCTCCTGAGGATCAGAGTGTAGTCTGACCTCTAACCTCCACACACATGGGCACACTTGACACACATGTACATACTATTGAGCACATGCGCAACACACAGAGATGAATTACATAAAAATGATGAAGATGATGTAACAAGTAGAGATCTTACATGGCTATTGCAAATGTGTAAGAATGTAAAGGATGACAAAAGGGATGACATTTTCCTAAAATCCCAGCACTTAGAACACTGAGGCAGGAGGATTGCTACAAGTTTGAGGCCAACCTGATCTACAGAGAAAGTTCCAAGTTCTAGGCCAACCAAGGAAGACTATGCACCTGTGAACATTTAAAATTAACTTGAAATTTAAAAGTACTACTCCCAAAAGCCCTTAAAGACTAAAGAGGTACATATTGCACCTGATGTATAACAGAAGTGAAGTGTGTGTGTGTGTGTGCGCGCGCGCGCGCACACACACACACACTGCACACATCAAATGAGTCTGCTCTGTAATTCCTTAATTTTTATCTCTGAAGTTGCTAACGTAATTCACAGGGCAATATTTATGATATAATGAGAAGATGAAGCTACAGCAGAGAGAAGACCTCAGGGATGTGTGTCTGACACCCCTCTGCTCTGGGTAGATGCCACACTCTTTGCTAACTGTGGCAGTGGTGGTCCTGAACAGGAGGGCTTGCCTGTTGAAGCTGCAGTAACTGTTGGCTGAGGATCATCATTCCTTCTGTAGGTAAGTTTTATGGTCCTCTAATACATCTAGGACAATTGTCACAAAGCATCCCACGGCAATTCCTGACAATCTCTCTGTCTCTGTATCTATCTCTGTCTCTCTCTCCTGCTAGGGACTATTGCCCTTTCTGCTGTTTTGAACACTTCCTGCTTTGAACACTTCCTACTTTGAACACTTCCTGCTTTGAACACTTCCTGCTTTGAACACTTCCTGTTTTGAACACTTCCTGCTACCACATTCACCAGTTCCAGCCCATCGTGACACGTCAGCCACCGCCATCATGCCCACCACCACCGCAGCTTCCTCCACTGCTCTAACCAGGTCGACCCCCGTAACTGCTGATGTCTGATTCATGTACCCTGTGCTGGGCTCATCTCATCGTATTACTGTTATGGCTTAAGTGTGTGATGTGTCCGTGCCTGCCAGGGATCCTGTCTTAGGACGTGGATCCTCAGGGACAGGGCTTAAGGGTCATAAGCCTGGCACACTCACACTTCTGACCTAATCTCTCCTTTCCCATCTGCAGAGACTCAAGCAATCCCAGACTCATACAGCAGGCAACCAAGAACTCCACCATGCCTACCCTACTGTGTCGGATTTACCCTCTCTACCCTGAGCTGGGACAAATCTTCCCTGCCTTAGGTTGCGTCCTATCAGGTATTTGGTCACAGTGGCAAGAAAAGTAACTAATGTACTGCTTTCGGCCTTTCGTGTTGGGGCTGCGTTTATGAATCTCTAGTCACTACAGTGCCTACAAAGGCCACAACTGTGTTTGCTGAATGAGACAAGCAAACCAGCGAAACACAAAGCCTGCATCCATTCAAGAGTGTTTAATGCATTTGTGGACGGGATTTTCCGCGAAGTGTCCACTCTAGTGAGATGAATTGCAAGACGCTGAACTTACAGGTTCCTGCTGTTTGTGCATGGCCATTTCAATGCATCATGGCTGACTGGACGTGTGGAAACACTCCATTAGTCTTGTTTTGCCATGATGCATACAGCCCTATCTAGAAATAACAAAAATGCCACACAGCCCCCGTGATAGTAATAGAAGAGGCAACATGTTCTGACTTTGTGGTCTCAACATTTGTAAGATTGTTGCCATTCAAAGGACTGTAAAACTAGGTAGTTACCTAGAGGGAATCCTCTAATGGGTGCAATTGGCAGGGAAAGAGCCTTGTCATGCTGCCCTCTGATCTTCATTGTGCTGACCATTGACCCTTGCTATCCTGACCACTCATGGGTTTGTCCTAATAAACAGAAATTAAGAAAGGATATCCAGGGACTGGGGAAATGGTTCAGTAGATAAAATGCTTGCTGTTCAAACATGAGGGTCCAAGATGAGGCCCCCAGGACCCATGAAAATGTGGGGTGAGTGTGGTGACCTCCCGTAATTCCAGCATAGGGAAAGTGGAGAATAGGGATCCCAGAGCAAGTGGGCAGGAGTAGTTGTGTCTGTGAAACCTGAGTTCAATTAAGAGAGAACCTGCCTCAATGAATAAGGCAGAAACCAGACTCCTATATCAGACTTGAGCTTCCACATGCACCCACTTGCATGTGCCCACACATGCTAACATGCACACATACAACAAACACACTATATATAAATGCATGTAAAACAATTTTCAAAAGGACTAAATATAGTCCAAGTAAAAAATGCCATGATAGAAATTTTATGTATTTGATATGCTCCTCTTCAGTATTTCACCAAGAATGTAATTTACGCAAAGTGAGACTGGATGGATTCTGACAAGGATTTCATTTTTGAGGGACACAGATCTGGGACTTACAACAGAGATTGAGAAAGTCATACACTTCATCCCAACATTCATGCATGAGGACAGGGTTGCCTTAGACAGAAAAATGGGAGGTGCAGGCCTTGGTGCTAGAGGTGTTGCCTAATGTGCATGGGTTAAAATACACTGAGTTAAAAACAAAGCACTGATATTTATCAGTATTTTGGCTATTCACAATTAATTTCATGAAGATTATACAAATGCTATGGAAGTGCTCTTTAAATTCACCCATAACTTTTTCTTTTCTTTACTGTATGCTTTTGGATTTTGATGTTAGTAAAATCAGTAACAAAAGGAAGCTTATGGGTGATGGGAAGGAGCACTCTTTCCATTTCCTTCCTTTCGAGAGTCCAAGTGTTTCTGTCATTAGAGCTGATGCTGAGATTTGAAATTGTTTTTACGGAGTTATTGATGACCGTATCTAAGCAGAGCCCAAGTCAAATTACAGAATATTACAGAAGCAAGCGCTTCTTTCAGGTTTCACATTACTGTGCTGTAAGAGCCACCCAGACCCATTACAAAGCTGCCATGAATATTATGTCCAGACTATAAGTCATCTTGGTTTTAACCAAATTAAGTGTCTACCGCATGGCTTGAATTGGGAGCTTTTCAACACAGCAATGTGAATACAGATGTGGGATGGTCCTAAGAGGAACCAAAGCACATGCCTTGCACACAGTGGGCACCCAACAAACATTTGCTAAACTACAGATATACGTGGCCCAGCTGTGAACGTTTCCTATAAGTGAACTAGCAGAATAAGAGCTGCCAAGCTAATACATTTTTTTTTTTTTTTTGGTTTTTCGAGACAGGGTTTCTCTGTATAACAGCTCTGGCTGTCCTAGACTCACTTTGTAGACCAGGCTGGCCTCGAACTCACAGAGATCCGCCTACCTCTGCCTCCCAAGTGCTGGGATTAAAGGCGTGCGCCACCAACGCCTGGCCATTTTTTTTTTTTTTAATAAGACCAGATGTGTGAAATGATGTCCCAGAAGAGACTGCGGGACTCAAGGTAGCCAGGATATTAGTGAGCCATTATACATCCTGTCTGAGAACAGCACATGTTCTTCTGTCGCTGGCCAGTTGCTCTCCTAAGAGAAATAATAACAAAATATAAGTATGCTAAAATCTGGTTTCATTAACCATGGTTACTTTAAGACCACTTACACAAAGGATAAAGATGTTTTTTAAAATTAATAATATGTGACTTCCATTATTACACACTAAATTCTTTCCTTCCCTCTTGCTATATAGACCAGGCTGGCCCAAAATTACTTTGTAGCCCAGGCTGTCCTCAAACTCATGATTCTCCTGCCGTATCCTCTCTAGCACTCAGATTACAGATTTGTATCAACATGGCCAGTAAAATACACATGTAATTCTAAAGGAATAAATGATATAACAATGAGCTCTATTCTCAATAAACATTTGAATTTTCACCCAACAAGAAGAGCACTAGTACTTGTTCACTTTATAAGACAGTGGTACTTTCTGAGCCATGACCAGTTAAAGGAAGTACACTGCATCGCTGAATGACTAAGAATATCCAGAAGCCCTATGCAGAGATAAATCCCTGCTACGCTTCCTCTGTTCTGAGATGATAAAGAAGGAACACAGAGAGCGGATTGGAGGGCTGAGAAAACGCTCATTGGTAAAGTGCTTGCTTCAGAAACACGAGGACCTGGGTGTTCCCTGGCAAGGCAGCCTTACTCAAATAGTGAGCTTCTGGTTCAGTAAGAGGCTCCATCTCAAAACAAACAAACAAACAAAAATAAAGTAGAAAGCAATAAAGGAAGATGGCAGACAGTAGCCTCTGGCACCCACACATCTGTCCACAGGCAGGGGTAGGGAGCCCTCATGTGCACGTGCTCACATACTCACAAATCTTTTTAAAAGGAGAAACGAAAATAGATGATGCAACTTGGGTTTCTATGTGTTTTTCCCCTTATGAAATCACAAGACAGGGACTTTTTAGAAGCCCTTTTAAGGAGAGATTCTAAAATAAAATCTATTCTCTCTATCTGGGACAGTTTTAAAGAGTTGGAGACAGAATAACAATCACATTTCTGAATTCTTGGGAGTTTTAAAAGTTGGTGCAGAATTTGTGTTTGCATTGGCGATTGCATTTCTCTACTTTTTTTCAGTTCAGCCAAATAATCAAGCTCAATGAAGGCCAAGATTACCTGAATGTCTCTGTTTTAAGGCATGTACAGATATTTTTAAATTAAATGCACAAGAACTTACAAGCACAAATGACTGAAGTTTAAGGAGTAACTGGGTGGACAATTTAGCTCTGGAACAAGAAGGGAGCTATTCATCCTAACATTTTTGGTCTGTTCAACATATAAATGCTTACTCTGTTTTGAAACACAGCGAGAGAAACATAAAATTCTTGAAACTGTTAAGAGAGACTTGGTCAGAAAGAATGGATCATCCTTGGAAAACGCTGTTTCTTTGCAGAACTTTTCTGCTTAAGTCGTATGTGGACTGGGATCTTGCTGCAAAGCAACATCTACAGAGAGCCCTAGACAGGTTTACCTTCAACTTTCTCCAAGTTCACGGTTGCCCCAGTCTCTGTCGCGCTACCCAGAGTCCATATGGCCACTGTTAGGCGAGGCTGCAGCACCACTGAGTCACTTCTGCAGAGACCCATGAATGAGTTAAACGCAAAGCCCGAGAATTAAAGTTGAGCAGTAAAAGCAATAAGTGTTTTACTTCTGTCTCATTTGGGACCTCCTAAGGTAAGAAACTAGTGAGCTATGCAGACTTGAGGGGAAATAAAAAAAAAAGAAATTGTCCCAATGCTATTCAGTAATCAATTGGAAATAAAAGGGGGAAAAAAAAGATCAGGAGGTATCAAGCAATAAAATATGGAATTAGGATAGAGCGCTTGCCTGGGGGTCTATTCTGTAGAAAAGGTTATTTTTCATGATTTATTTGGGTGTTTCAAAAAGCTTGGGAATGCCACAGGAGAAATGAAGACTTCAGAAAGCTTTTCCTTGTTCTGCCAACGCTTCCATAATGCTTGTTTATGTTTTCAGGTGGGGGGCGGGGAGGGTCTGTACAACGGGGTGGAACTGTTATTGACCAGATTGATCATGGGAACAAATCTGCCGGTGGTAACCTTGTTTAATGATATGTTGCCGGGCTCAGCACCTTGCTGAGGCTGTGATTCTTCACCGGCTGGGGCCGCATGATGGATCGCGGTGGGAAGCTGATGGGGCCATCACTCACTGCTTCAGCAACACCTGCAGCCCCCTCACACCCGTCCCTGCTGGGCACAACAGCCAGGCAGCAGGGGCCCAAAGGGAGACAGACACTAGTGCTCCTCAGAGAGCACACTGGAGGGAGGCAGGCAGCCTCCCTTCCCGCCGCCCTGCACCTTCCTTCCCTTGGAGGGGATTGCTTTTAAGTGTGTGTTCATGATTCCCCTCCTCTAGCTATCCTGTCCAGCAGCTTAGCCGTCTCAATATTCTTTCTCATATGACTTGACTTTTATTTCACTGTAGCTATTTCACTGTGGACTGACTTAAATATGAAAACCTAAAGATTCGGAATCATAATTATTTCTTAGCACAACATAAAGTCACATTTAATCATGTTTAATAGTCAAGTTAGTGGTCTGGTACGCAGGAGATCTGTTACTTGCACTGATGTTACTAATGATGGTAGGCCAGGAGGGAGCTTGGGAAGAGCCAGATCTGAGCCCTTTATCTCTGCAATAAGCACCTCATATATCATAGCAAAGAAAAGTACAAAGCTACTTGCCATTGGCTTGAGAAAGAACAAAAGTAGGAGGACAGGTGGTGTTACTGTGTGACCTCTCTATTCAATTGGCCTGTGACAGCCAGGCCTTATTGTCTGTTGCATTAAATCTGAACTTGCCAGTCTATCAGATATGGCCCCAGACACAAAATAGTTCTGAAACTCTCTAACATAGAGCTGAGATAGGCACAGAATCTGCTGGGAAATGAACCCACTATGAAACCCAGGGGCTCTGGATCAACCTCTCAGTGCTCCTAGTAAGGAAGACAGGAGAGGAATTTAGGTATTGGTAAAGTAGATGCTGCCCATTTGAGTTTCCTTTTTGTTGTTATTGTTGTTGTTTTTAATTTAATTGAATTAAAGTAAAAAAGTTGGGAGTTTGCCACAAATGCCTTAGTTGCACAGTCTCCTGGTTTTCCTATTAGCCCCTGAAGAGAGCTCTCCAACTTAATGCCTCCCTAGGCAGTGGTTGTGCAGCTATGACTTGCTAGCTTCCTGGTAGTGCTTGCTCCATTAGAAGAATCGTCAGTATAAGAGCTACTGCAGTCTCCTTCACCAAGCAGAATACTTATAGAAACACACACACACACACCACACACACACACACACACACACACACACACACACACTGTTTAAAAATTCTTTACACAGATCTTTACCAACCTCCATCATCCATCTAATGATCATCTATTAGTGGATCTGGGTTACCATGCCTAACTAGTCCTATGTTTGTCCAGTCTTGACTGATTCGCCAAAGCAACACAGGCCATTTTTGACAAACAACCACCACAAACCCAACCGTTCGCCAGTACTTTTGTTGTCCTACTTCTTTGATGATCCAGGGTGAGAAGAAATACATGCCAAGAAAGAAGGAAGACAGGAAGGAAGAAAGAAGAAAGGGAGAAAGAAAGGAAGGGAGAGAGGGAGGGAGGGAGGCAGGAAGGGAGGGAGGGAGACAAGCTTTAAATCCTCAAAAAGTATGGTTAGTGTTTCAGTCTTTAGAGATAGAGATGGTTGTTGAAGACCAACCAACAATTATTGCAGTTACTTAACACACTCATGCCTTAGGTAATCAGAATGCATATAGGGAATCGGGCCCCAATTAGGCTTTACACTATGTAACCAGTGAGTATGATTCCAACAGATTCTTGATCTCCCAAAGTTCCTACTGTTTCAGATGTTGAACTGAGAACAGCTCTGATCAAAACTTCCCTAAAATAGTCATCGATTGATGAAAATACATTTCCAGGAAGGAGTGACCCTGCTTGCTGTGTCCCCCTCGGTACAGTGAATGTGGCTAGAGCTGTTGCTGAGTCTGCGCACAAAGCTCTGAATGGCTCTTGCCAGTTCTCCTTCTAAAGAGTAGGATGTTTGTGGTTTTGTGTTTGTTTCAGCTTTAACCCCAAGCCACAATGTAGCAGACAACAAAGTTCCAATTGCAAAATTGCAAAAATCAAGTCTCTGCCTAAATAACCCAATTTGTTTTCATGGTCTAGAATGGTAGCTTCAATAATTTTTCTTGACTGATTTTTAGCTAAAGGAAAAACAATAAAGGCTGCATGTGAGTTAACCTGTTGTGTTGAATGGGTATCTAAACTCCACTTGCCTATGTGTCATTTATCTTTTTCTCACAGAGACCCCCACATACTTTCTATTTTGTAATCTTGATATTACTACATATATTGCTGTTATTGGAGAATTACCCATACACACATATGGACTGAGGTCTTGTTGACAGTTGATGGTTTCCAGGGAAGAGAATTTTTCTTTAAGAGTGTTATCCCTGGCAATCTGCTAAACTCAGTGGATGACCACTAATAATAATTCACTGTGCAAGTCTACTTTAATAATTTTTATGTAGATGACATTTTTCAGTGAGGAAATTTTAACTGGAAGGTACATGTCAGGGCTTAGAGAACATCTCAAAAGAGAAGGCAGAAGGAACTTAAGCCAGAGGATGGGGAAAGTGCTGTGTGATGTTTTCTTCTGAACATGACTGATGAACTCACAGATGCTGAAGTTACCTGCATGACACCAGCACAAGGTCAAGCCAGACAAAATTCCACTGTCATTAGAGGAGCAGCTCCAGAGGCCCCAGACTTAACTCAGGCGCTATTGGCAGTTGACTGATACTGAGGGAGGGAGACTGGTACTACTCTGGGGCAACTGTCACTGGTAAGTTGCCCATGGACCAGTGGATAACCCCACACCCATGTAAACATGGGCAGTACTTAATGGACTTAGTGGGTTATTTAAAAAAAAAGAAGGAAGAGAAAGAAAGAAAGAAGGAGAAAGAGAGAGAGAGAGAGGAAGGAAGGAAGGAAGGAAGGAAGGAAGGAAGGAAGGAAGGAAGG
>CAJQZJ010004750.1:7991925-8029490 GCA_907164525.1 Lophiomys imhausi | reverse complement strand
AGGAAGGAAGGAAGGAAGGAAGGAAGGAAGGAAGGAAGGAAGGAAGGAAGGAAGGAAGGAAAAAAGAACATGAAGTTGTGAGGTAGATGTTAGAGGACACAGGGAGACCCAGGCAAATTAGAGGAAGGAAATAGGAGGTAGATATAACCTCATTTCATTGTATACATGTTTGAAATTCTAAAATGAAAAAAAAACAAAGCTGTAAGACACTAAACAAAAATAGTAACCCTATTCCAAGTCACAAACAGGCCACCTATGTCCCATTCCCCTCCCACAAGGCGCAGGGAGCATCATGGATGAGAAGGAAGAAAGACTGTGAGGCCAGAGGTTATGGAGGACTGGAGCACAGCATGACAGGACAGTGCACCCGTGAATTCCAGCACAAAACATGCACAAGAGCAAAACAACCCACATTCTAGCATGGAGGGGAGGCAGATTCCCAAGTGTCCATCCTTGACTGAGGTGTTGTTGACAGTTGATGGCTTTCAGGGGAGAGAATTTTTCTTTAAGAGTGTGATCCCTGGCAATCTGCTAAACTCAGTGGATAACAAAACTGGACTGAGGGGGTTATTAAAAAAAAATGAAGACATGAAGTCAGAAGGGGAAAAGGGTGGGTGTGGATACAGGGAGAATTAGGGGAGAAATGAAGGAAGTGCTGAATATGATCATATGTATGTGTAAAATTCTCAAATAATTAATAAAAAGTTTTATATATATATATATATTTAAGAGTAACTACTGAGATGTACTGGAGGAAAAAGAAGAAAATGTAGAGGTGAAACTCCTGTCTTCCAGCAGAGAACTTGATGGTTGTCTTCTCCTTAGGTCCTTGTCCCATTGCCTCATTGGATTCACTTAGAGAAACATTTGAACATGTACCCTGCTGCTTGGACCTGAGAATGCTGAGCATGACAGTGTCTGCAACCTTCCAAAACCATCAACAAGCAAGTGGGGTGACATTCCTCAAGCTGCTTGAGAACATTGTTCAGCTTTCAGCATTTTGTATTCCCTTACTCTGCTCTTCCCTCTTTCCTTCCTCCCGTGTGTCATGACATTATTCTTTGAAATATCCCATCGTGTGCACACATGCATATGTATAAGTGCACACTTCTGTTTGGAAGACGGAAGGGTACAGATGCTTTTTATTGACTGAGCAACATCACCTCACCGGTTATTGAAAAATCACCCCTGTTCACTTGTGGTCTTTCAGAAGTAACCCTCACAGCCAGAAGCTGCAGAGACAGGAGAACATTTGTTCTGGTCCAGCACCTGGGTCTTTGACAAATTCACCTCATAGACACACTGGAAGCTTCAGGTCTGCTACTTAGCGTAATATATTTGGGAAAATGTATGCCAAAGAAGTTAATTTGTTCCTGTATGATATCTTATTTGCCCTCTTGGTCAACTTTGAATCATGCATCAACATTCATTCATTCATTCATTTATCTATCTATCTATCTATCTATCTATCTATCTATCTATGTATTTATTTTGCATGGTGCTAGGGGTCCAAATCCAGGATGTTGAACATGCTTGGCAAGCACTCTTCTGCTGAGCTACATCTACAGCCTACATCAATATTTAGATAAAACTATGTAGCACAGAGCAGACAAGCATGTGCCTATATCTAATGCCAGTTATGTTTTCTGTTTACATCTCAGGACGTTTCTGCTTCTCTTAGCTAGTAATGGTCTTTGGTTATTTTAGTGCTGTGAGTGTGTCAGTATAAACCAGAAACTCACTGGCATTCAAGAAAGCAGCAAGTCTTATGCTGTGTGCACGTAGATTCTTCTTCATTTACAAACACTGGGGTGCCATCATTCTGAAGATGCTTTTCATCTGATGATAAATCAAATGCTGGAGGAATATTCTGTATCATGAATACTTCATAACTACTATTTTTGCTTGATGTTTAACATAAACAAAATGGACAGAGTTAACTATGAATGCAAGACAGCTGAACGCTAATTACAATAAAGTGGTGTGTGCTTTAATACTGTATCTTTGTTACAATACACTTTCTTAACAGCTAAAATAATTAAGAGCCATCTGAATATTTAAAGTCTTGTTTTGTAAAAAAATGTTGAAAATAAAGCTATAGCATCATCTTTTCAAAGTGCAGGAGTGGACAGTGTTTGAACTTGCACACAACATTTTTACAGTTGCATTTGTAGAGGTACTTGCTTAGTACTGCATGAGCAATTTCCTGGAACTACCTCGACATTGGGGGCTTACTGAGAAATATCTAAATTTTCATATCCCTTCTCATTTTAATCTTGTTTCAAAAAGGAGAAATTGCTATATAAATTACCATTAGATATATCTAGTACATCTTTACAAATGTTTCTTATGTAAACCTTTACCCCAAATGATGGGTGATTTGAGCCATCAGATTTCTTTTTTGACTGTTGAGCTTGCCAGACTGTCTCAATTACAGGGACAAGGAAACACACACACACACACACACACACACACACACACACACACACACATATATGTATGCATGTATATGTATATGCATGTATGTATATGTATATATGTATATATATTATAAATGTGGTCCTTTTTCTAAGAAGAGATTTATGAACTACAATGCTCAGCTTTCTTTTTATGTGCGTGTAATTTGTAGCTTCTTATAATTTGTAGCTTCTTAAAAATTCACATTTTGGGATCATAATTTGTTAGCAAATTTTTTCAAAGGAGCAGTGTTGTTTGCTGCAGTTATAAAATGAGATATATTGATATAAAAGAATGTTCTGCTGTCAAAAAATGGAACATTTAAAAAGCCATTCAATTCCCCAGTTTTATCATTTCAAACAATCGATTAGACTGTGTATTTAAAAAAACCCACAAGAACAATATTAAAACAAGGTAGTAGGTGCCTGAACATCTGTGGGCATCGTTGAAAGCCTCTTAATGATCCCAATGAAAGAAGTTTTACATTTTAAAATCTGAGATCTCCTTATGCAAATCATTTTGCCTTTAGCCATTTCAAAAAGAAATGAAGGAACTAGAGGAATTTACAGTTCTACATAACACGGGTGTGATGATTGTCAGCCTTGATCTTACAGTAATTAAGTTATGATCTTGGCTGATCATAGCAAAAGCAAACACAGACAAATCTGCACCCCAGTAAGTGAGGGATAGCCGCAATGTAAGATGATAAAGATTCTGCTTTTTTGTCTTGCATTTTTCTGCAAACCAGAAACTGGATGTTAGTCAAGGATTCTGTTTATTATTGAGTGGAATATAAAACCATAATTCATTGTCTAGTGAATTAATTCATAACAACAGTAAGTCCTCTGTTTAGCCTTCTGATACAGCGATCAGGTTCACTATTAGGTGACCATCTGGAGTATAAACATTTATTTATTTTTCTGTTTATACACTAGGATTTTAAAAATAGTAATTACTAATTATAAAATACAATTGTAAGAAACGTGGGTGAAGGTGTGCTCTATAGCACATCAAGGCTACATGTAACAAAGTGTACTATGTTGTGATTAGCCCTTTTGTTTTCCCCCAGCGTGAAGTTTATTCTGTGATCAACCTTAAAGCTATACTTCGCTTTTAGGAAATATGACCTTTCTATTATATATGAGGAAGTAAAATTTAAAACTCACTAAACAGCCAATCCTCACAAAGAACTTGCTTTTCCCTACAGGTAGTATGAAATGGAGCCCAAATGACAGGGCCCCATCTGAGCCCCCTCGACTCCCCCAGTCTGCGCAAACCCACTCTATCAATCACTGCGGGATAATGCATAATGGCCGCACCCGTGACAGGGGATGATTGAGTGCTGAACACAGGGCCTGCTTCGCCTGTCGCTTTGTGCGTTTGTATTTCTCTGGGCTGGTTTGAGAATTTTCAGAACTTGGACATGGAAAGGGGCAACGAGGGATTTTAAAAAAGAAATAATAATGTATTTTCATTATCGAGACATAATACAAAAGAGAAATTAGGCAGTAAGATGCCCTGGCCACTCAGGTGTGTGAGAGCATCCACGCAGCAAGACTGGATATTATTAAAGCTGTAATTTACTTTAGATAAGTAGAAGATGCTGGCGAGGCCGTTCTTTGGGAAATGTCTCATTCACCCAGCCGCAATACATTTGTTCTTCTATGAGCTCAAGAAAGAAAAAGAACAAAAGGTCGAGGGCCACTTATTGTCCAAAATGATTGTGAAATCTAAGTTTAGGAAGGCAGAAAAAAATTCAAGTTGTTGTTTTTTTTTAATTCTAGCCTGTTGTTTTTTGGAAACCTTTGACAGTCTAGATATTCAAATGCTTTAACTTACTGCCATGATCTGTGTTTGAAGAAGTTGCAATTTGTAACATGGACAGTTTAAATAATTTTTCTGCTTGTCTTTTCCACAGCAATCAATATTTTCTTTGATTTAGTCATTTGACATAGAATTCTGCTTTATGTTGCAAAAGAATAAAATATTCGATAGCGGATTTTATTGTTTATGTTGATTATATACTTTGAGTTTAGGTTTCTAAAATTATTTTTTAGAATACTTTTTAAAAATATTAATTGCTTTTTAAAGATTTGAGATCAAGTCTCAATAAAACAGGAAATATTCACAATGCCTCATCACCGAGATTGGTGGGCAGGGCACAAAAATAAAATGTCTAATTGTGTAATCTCACTTTCTTGGGTTAGAATTTGCATTTTTTGTTTGAACTGTCCGCTCCTTCACACAAGACATCCGGACATGCTCAGAGTTCTAAGAAAAAGAATGAGTAGAAGGGACTCTGGCTGCCCGTTTTTTTTTTTTCCCCCTGTGCAGTAAGTATCATTTCTTTTCACCATCTTTCAATGTAAGCAAATAAAAACACACAAAATAAAATGAGTGCCGCTGCGTGCGTGCGGTGGCCTATTCTTGGGCAATCGGGTTCAGGGGGTTCAGGGTAATGTGTAAGCAAACGGGCTTCTTGGTTATTTCATTGTTCGCCTGCGGAAGATCTACACTCCCCACGCTTTTGTCGACCTGTCTCCAAGAAAGTTGGGTGGTTCAACAGAGATCAAGGCAGCTGATGAAGAGGGGGTGGGGGAGTAGGAGCCTTGGCTCTGGGCGCTCACTGATCCATCGGCGCTAAGAGGGTGGAGGCTGGCAGTGGAAGCCAGTGTGTTCCTGGGCAACAGTTCCTTCAACCCAGAGCTGCGGTGGCCACATGTGCGTGACTCTCCACCAAAAGCATTTTGGCTCACCAAGGGATCACCCGCTGACCGCAAGGGATTTGGGGTGGGTGGCCGTGCAGCTGACCACCTACCCAGTGGGGCCGGGTTGACAGTCTAGAGCCTGTACGCTCCTGTCAGGTCCTGGGTGCGCTGCCGGCCCAGCTCTTTCTCAGGATGACTAAGGGCACGCCTCGCAAGACTGTCATTTCCACCCAAGGCTTGAAGTTTCCGCTTGCTCGAACTGGGGTCACCTAACAGGCGAGGGACACTTGCGGCGGGAGCCCGAAGGTGCCAGCTCGCACCCGGGTGAGCGGGAGCAGGTGTCTCCAAGACTAGTCTCGTTTTTTCCCTTTGAGGTGACTCTTGTGGTCTGCAGTACGAGTACACAACCTACCCACGCCCACGTACCCCTGTGGAGGTGCCAGCGCCTGGGGACAACAGCTTGGGACAGCCAGAGCCCGGGTCACCTCGCAGCACCTCCTGTCCTGTCCCCACGTTGCCTCTCATCTCCTCTGCACCCCATGTCCTGTTCACGGACCAGAGGACCCTTTCCTTGCAGAGTTAAGCACCAATCACTCGGCTCTGGGAAATCTCGACTTGGCGGTGGTGCTAATCAGCTAGGAAGACCAGAGAAACAAAAGGCTTAAGCGGAATGAAGCCACTTCTCACAGGCAATTGGCCATGGGGGCGCGAGGCTTCACCAGCAGCGGGCAAGGGGGAGGCGGGCCTGGGAAGAAGAAAGGCCATGTCTGGGGATTGCACCATATGCCCAAGCTTTGTCTCGTCCTTCCAAGTTCCACTGCCCTTGAAGTGATTTTGTAGGCGGCCCGCCGGTGACAGGGAGGGTGCTCAGCCGGGGAGGGGAGGGGGAGCAGCCGAGGAGGCCGGCAGCAAAGTGACCCTGCAGCCCCTGAAGACACCAGCATCCGCAGAGGTGCACAGCCAGAGATGGGGAAGAGAGCCGGGCTTTGGGGAGAGCTCAGGAAGCCACTGCAGCAGGGACCGCAGAGAGGAAGGCCTTGATGAAAAACAGAAGGCAAGAAACCCGGGAGAAGGCATGGAGGACAGTAGCTGAAGCGAAAGAAAGGATGCGGCTGCCTCCTATTTTAGGAAAAGACACACACACACACACACACACACACACACTCACACACACACACTCACACACACACACTCACACACACACACACACACACACACCCACACACACACTCACACACACACACACACACACACACACTTTTCCTTTCTTTTTTGCCCGCCAAAGGCTGAACTGATTAGACTGTAATTAAGACCATAAAGCCCTCAGATTATACACCTGTTTATTCACTAAAGTCGGGGTCTCATCAAGCAAATTAGCTGCTTCCAGGCTACACAATGGGCCTGAGCTTGCCTGATTAATGAAGTTTATTGGGAGCTGTTAAAGGCATTAACTGAAGAAAATCTCAGCAATTCGTCATATTTAAGGGATGGAAATTAAATCTTGCCATGCAAATGAGGGAAAAATTTAGACCATCTTTAGGGGTGACTATCCACATGTTAGTTTTCTTTAAAATTCTGTTCAAGACATGAGCTTTAAAACGAAGTATATTGGAGTTGAAAGTTATCAAAATGTTCAGTTCCACTTTACCAGATTGTGGTGAGGAGTGAGAAAGAAAACAGCAAGTCCTAAAGCATGCTTACAGTCCTGTTGCAAAGAAACATTTTAACACATAATGTATTCACCAGAAACCACCCAGTTTTAAAGTTAACGTTTGCTTGTACAGAAGGTGATTTTGAAGTTGTCCTTCAAAGGATTCAATGTCTGCAGCTCTCTCTCTCTCTCTCTCTCTCTCTCTCTCTCTCTCTCTCTCTCTCTGTGTGTGTGTGTGTGTTTGTGTGTGTGTATAGAGAGACAGAGAGAGAAAAAAATCATAGATGTCTTAAATAAGGAAAAAGTGTAACAGGGTCAGACAAAGGGCACTGTGGATAATTAACACCTCCAAATAAATTAATATTTTTATAAACAGGCTATAAAATGTTTCTAGGTCAAAATTGATAACTTAACCATATTGGTTCTTTGGTCAGGTGTGAGAAGCTTGAGAAAATAAAGAAGAGAATGGCACATTTCAGCCCCAGAAGGAGACTGGAGGGCAGGTGGAAGCTAACTCAAAATTTGGAAAGTATGCTTACATGTATTTATTAATGACTCACATACAGAAGTAATAGGAGCTAAGATCTCAGGATCTTGTTAATTCCTGGAAAAAGAGAATCTTTTTTCCAATAAGGCTAGCAAGCATCCACGTGCAGATGATTTCTGTTTCAAGCAAAGAATGAAAATAAACCCATGTAATGAAAGATATTTTTTCATTATTCAACAGAAAGCTTATTGCCAAGCAAAACTTTCTAGACAGAGCTTAGATTTGTTCTATCATACCTCCTAAAGATATCCTATGCATAGTAATAGTGTGAAATGTCTGTTTGATTGGAATATTGTTCTGTTTGTCTTAGGACATTTATAAGACTTATAATTTCAGAAAATGTATAAAGTAGTGAAGTTTATGACATCTAACCTCTAATGTCAAAAAGTACAATCAGAGCTAATAGAAATGGGTTGGTTTCTAAGAAATTTATCTTATCATGTCATCACCTATTATAGATCAGATTTTAAAGCATTTGGTAGAGTTTTTTGATGATTTTCACTAATATCATTCAAAAGTGATTTTAGAGTTAATTTTTTCTTTTAAAGCTGTCAACCACAGAACTTTGCTAATTTATCTCACCTTAATGAAGTCACTTTTGACCAAGAGAAAGAAAGAGTAATGATTTGTTTTTTGTTTTAAATATTTGAAATATTTCTAGTTTGTGGATCCCTCCCCTTTGGTAGATAATATACAGCTATGTGAAGCTTAATAAAATATAAATTCTAAGTCTACAGAATTCAGTGGCTCCATCCGTAAGTATAGATAACCTTAAAAATCAGTATTTGTTTCTTTCAATGTCTAACAAATCTCTAAGCTATTTACTACATCCTAAAAACTTTAAAATGCATTCTAAATTTGAACTGAAAGAAACAGTGTGTTTTTATCAGCACAATATTTTATATTGACTCATAACACAATTCTGTGTAAGAAATGGCTATAAACATTTGTATATAGTAAATAAAATTATTATTTAAGAATCAGTTTTGGTTACTGGCCACTGTCTTTTAGACTCTTATAATGTCTTCTATAACAATGTTCTAATGTTTTGAATGAATCTGCTCAATAGAAAAACACATGTAAATTTTATTCATTTTTATTCTAACAAATACATTAAATTTTTTTCTCCTATAGTTTTGAAGTAGATTGAGGGAAAACAATCATCCTGTGCTGAAATTTACTCATTTCTTAGGATTTTGGTTTGCTTTAAGTATTTCAGTTAAGAACATAAATGAAAGAAGAGAAATAGGTCCATTTTCTGGGGATATTTTAAAATATATTCTACCGTGAGCACTTTTCAAAATACTCTTTTGTGTTTCATTTTTAGAATCAAAGCATTTAAGTGGTATCATTATAATCTTAAAATACTTGTCTTTATGGGCTTTGTGCTCCTAATAATTCATTTAAAACATGGATTTTTATTTATTTATTTATCTATCTATCTATCTATCTATCTATTTATTTATTTATTTTTGCCCAAAGGTAATTCGCCTGTACAGTATATAGTCACACAGGGAGGCCTTCCAGGCTACTGACTGATGGCTCCTAGCTACTGTCATTTGTATTTCTGATCTCTAGTCTCATGGATAAAGAAGGTCGAAATGGTCCCTGATGAAAGAAAACTTTTAAAACCATTTGGAAAAGTTAATGAATTAGATTTCCCGGCACTTGAAGATATTAGGATGGGAGATCAAGACTCCCATCGGCCAGATCAAGTTGACAGGAAAGCTCAAAGTTTCTTTTTCCCTCAATAGGAACGTCCTCCAGGAGCTGAGCCCTGGGAAGTCAGGAATGACATATTAGCCTAATGAGTTATGTTTCACAATCAGGGAGCCTTCAGTGGGTGCAGCTGAATTTCCTTATATTTATTTCAGTCCGGCACTTGAAAACACCTCTTGATAAAGTATCTCTTTTCTTTTAGAACGTACCTTTTTCTGCCATGGACAAAAGGATTGTGTCTGTAACCAAGAATTGCTTAAAAAAAAAAAAAAATCTTTGCAACAATAGTGAAAAGGACACAGGCAGAAGAGGTGAGCCACAGCTTTCATTTTAAATGGCTGTTAAGTGATTTGTAAAGTAAAAGTACCACTTCACCCTGGGGGAAAAAAGCATTTTCTATCTTCCCAAGTGTTCAAAATATTAGGACAGAAAAGAAACTCACTTTAGGATCCACTTACCTGAGATCTCAGCTTCTAAAAATTCAGTTTCCACTGAATTTTGATCACAATCCACTAGGTAGTGTGATCAAGTGGAAGTAAATGTGTGGTTTTCCGTTTCAGAATGGTATATGGAACCCTTTTTATAGCATAAGGTGCTGCAAATACCTTTAAGGACAAGAATGTCACAGTATTCAGCAAATGTGCTCTATGCGGCATCTCTTCCATTTGGTTCTAAAACGGCAGGCTTAGTGGTGGAAGCTTCCAATGTAGTAACCGTGTACAGCTCAATATTATTTTATTATTTTTTGTTATTTTACTGCTGTGGAATTATTAATGGAAAGTGAATACAGGAGATAATAGAGTGGAAATTATTTTATCCTTGGCTGTGCAAATACTGCTCAAAAATGGGATATGTTTCATGATTTCATATTTTCAGGTCAGTCTTTCGAGTCTCTTTGGGAAGGTAACAGAATTTTGATCCATGACATGATCTAGATCTTTCAGTTTTTTAGAAATTCAAAGTGGGGTGGGGTGCCCTCCCCCCTCTCTCTCCTTCTCTGTCTGGCAAGTCCACACTGCAACAGTTAATGTTCCTTTCGGTAACTCTGATGCAACCCATGAATTGTAAGCAGGGGATGAATCGATCATTGTAAACAGCAGACATACCCCCAGCCCCCAGCATAAATCACAAGAAACCAAACCAACCTCAGGATTATAAAATGAAACTTTGACAAGTATTCAAGTTTTTGGATAGTCCCTGTAGTGAGGATGGAGTCTCTACTAGCAAGAGAAGGTGAAGTTTTATTTGCTTACTAAGCCATACATACATATTAAGAGGTCACATAGAATAGAGCTTATTTTTTAAAAGAAAGATATTTTGCAGCTATAAAAAACAAGTCAATCACAAATGCATCCATCTGAAGAAACCCCAGAGTACACTGGGAAAGGTTAGTGAGAACCTATGGATTTGTGAAACAACAAAGTCCTCGTTTACATTGTTATTTTAATGAAACCATAAGATGAGTAATAATCACAAAGCTTCATAAAAGAATTCAGAACCACCAAAGCTAGTCTTAGAAAGTCCAGGATCTGATAGTTTTCAACTGGGCAGAGAAATAAAAGATAAAGTTTTAGGACTGAAGACAAAGAACAATGCCAGTTTTGTTCTTTTCCTTCACAACCCAGAGCCAGGCAGGTTTCCACTGGGTTGGGAGACTGGGCCTAAATGAGGGCTCCCTGCAGAGAATAGCCCCATTTTCTTCATATTCCTTCCTTTTTAACTCAAATGTAACTGATCGGAAACCTTAAAATTAACCATTATGAATAATACTAAAACATACTAAATTCAAGTGGCAAATGCTTCGTCTTTTTAAAATCACCTTCAGAGTGACTAAGAAAATAGCCTTTTCTGGGTTTATCTCACTCCAATGATATCCTTCATATCATTGAACTTCTAAATCCCATAGAATCAGATTGTTAAGTAAGAAAGTATGAAAATCTTAATACACATAAAGGCTGTGCCATAAGACTGCCTCGAGCCATCGTAGGAAGCCGTTTCCTAGCCTGTGTTTTTATCAATGCATTTCAGGCATTGAACACAGAAGCAAAAGTTATGGTTCTTTAAAGACATGTAATAGAGTCATTCTAATTCACCACTCACAGCTCCTTATATGTAACCCAAAGAAAGGATAAATTTAGATTTTAATGACACATATGCACTTGGATCATAGCATATACAGAATAAAAAGGTAATCTGATGTTTACTTTTTGCAAATAAAATTATGCTGAAGATGAAATTAAAAGATGTTTATCTATCAAATAAGAACACTAGAAATTTTTGCATAACTGTTACATATATTAGTGAGGAAATAGCATCTCTACAGCAGGTTTTATGTTAAAAAAAACAATATTTTCCCACCTGGTTTATATTTTGTAAGAAGGAAAAAACTATATTTGATGTTCTTAAAATAAATTACCCATATTCCTATATTTTGATTAAAATGTAGTCATATTTTGGGACATAGACATATGTCAATTTTACAAAAGGAAACAGTTATTACTGTATATCATAAATGTAAAGAAATCTTAAATATAAAACTACATCAAGAAAAATAAACTGAAATCAGAATGCTCCAATCAGAAGCTGCACATGCATGTGTGAAACAGCTCTAATGAGTGGCATTACTTTTATATTCAAAGACAAATTCTCAAGTTGTGGGCTGGTATTGAGAAGGAGAAATATTTCCAGAATAGCGGACATTTGCAAAGAAAAAGATAATGCCATCTGCTGCAAGAAGAAATTCAAATTTACAATGAAAGCCTGACATCTGGTGGCTAAGAGGAGAAGTGCCCAAAAAGAAGGCGATTTCAAGGTGCCTTCGTAAACTGAAAGATCACATTAAAGCTCAGAAGAAATTCTTTCTTTTCTGTAGTACAGAAAGTCTGCTGACCACGCTCATCTCTTCCTAGCGATTTTACTTTGAGAGTTTTTTTGTGGTTATATTTCCTACAGGTTGTTTATATTGAAGATTTTTTTTCAAGAGATTCAAAATGAGAGGAAATGCTTTAGATGATAGTAAATATGCAGTTAGAAGTAGTTTAATGCTGACAAAATTAACTCACCAGAAATGAGTTTTATATTATTCTTGGAAGCAAAATCAACCTTCCTCAAGTCTTCCCAGTAAACAAATTAAAAAAAAACTACCAAGATATTTAAAATAGTTTTTCACAAAAACAAACAAAACAAAAATAAGAAAAATACTTCAAGTCTTAAACAAAAGACAATCCTGGATTCCTTATACATACTTAAGATAATTCATAGAACAAAAGTAATAACAAATAATACCCCTCAATCTAGAATATTATTTTGATTAAAATGATCTGAAATAATTTCTCATTATTTGCTGCAAACTGTTGCCTAAGATTGAGTGCAATCTGCAATGGAGTCCCTGCATGTTAGCTGAAATTAAGCTTGCTTAAGAGATACAGTGCCAGTAACAATTTTTAACAATTAGCAATACTGTTTCACGAGATATGCTTTTCTCAGAGAGTTCGTCTTATTTTAACATGTTCTTCAAATAATTCTTTAAAATACCACTATATAAGAAAAATAGGAGAATAATAATAAGATTAATAACAAACAGAAGAAGAATAGCTCCTTGGTGTTTGCTTTTTAACCCCCTCAATTTCAAAATAGGGAATGAAGGATGCCTACAAAAATCTCACATCTTGTTCTACATATTCAATGTACAATGAAGTAGCCAGAGGGGAAGACTGTTGCATAATTTATGATCCTTAAAAGATTTGACCAAACAGTGTGAAAATTGTTGACAATTGTTAAAAAGCATCCTGTCAATTGCCTTGTATTCCCATCTTGTTGGTTGATACAGGCAGAACCCTGGCAGTGAGTTTGTTTCCATTTGGGGCTGGTTGAGATCTTCATCCACGGTCCCACATGCATCTCCAAAGAAAAAAGCTCCTGTCTCACTCATCTCAAAAATCCGTCTGCGATGCCAGATGTGCAGTATATCAACATCTGGTTGTTCCTTGTTTCCGAAGAGCTTTAGACTGATCCAGTAAATAGGCTGTGCTGAAATACAGGGTTCACGCTCAGGGTTTCTCAGCTCTGCCATTTGCCTCGTGCTGGAGGCAGGTCCCTAATATTCTGTGAATTTGCAGTGTGTACCTTCAGGACATTCCAGATGCCCAGGACTCCTGCTAGAGGCTAAATGATCACAACACAACAATGCAATCAAAGACATAGAATGGGCATCTGTTCATTTGTTCGTGACAGGTTGAAATTCCCCCAAACCAAAGAGAGCCTTGTGTGCTATGTTCTTACAGTCAGATTATTTCAAGAATGACTATATAATAATAAAAAGTAATAATGAAAACAGAGTTTTCCCTCTTTAGCAACATTTCATTTTTTCTAAAAAAAAAAACCTTTTATATAATTTCTCTCTGTTTCAAAATACCAGTTGCTTTGGAGATAATTCTTTCTTGGCAAAGACTTATGAGTCAGCAACACAAGCCAGTGTTAGGGCAGTTTAGAGTACTAACAGCATTTTGTGTTTGTTAACATAGGTGTTCATTTTCCTCAAATAAATTGTCTAGCTTTGTTCTCATGAAATGAGCATATTTTAACTCTGGCATATATATTTGAGGACTCTTTACATGGAGCTCCAGTGTTTCCACCTTAGAACATCCTGGCTCACCTGATGGGAACATTCTGCTATTTTCAGTATCCAGAGAAAAAGGTTTGGCATTGTTTTTCATGCCGTTTCTGTGTCTGCTGCACAACTTTGCATCAGCGCCTATTTTTTTTTTTTTGAGGAAATAAGTAGACATGAGTGTAAAATGCTTTTCATTTTCTCCCCATCAATATCGATCACTTCTTCCCAAAAGAAGGCAAATTCTTAAACATAGCCCCGTAGCAGAGTGAGGCTGAGGGTTTGATCTTGAGCACAGGAAAAGAAACAGCACACACTTTGACTGTTTCAATAAAAGGGGCGGGGGAGGAAAAAGGATTGCAATGTTCTTGTAAAAACAGATAATTATTGTGACATGTACTCTGGCATGCAGCCTGAAATATTATGTGTGATGGTTTGAAGGAGAGAGAGAGGGAGGGAAGAAGAGAGAGAGAGAGAGAGAGAGAGAAAGAGAGAGAGAGAGAGAACTGATTCACATAATACAAACCTTTACAATTAAGTGACCCTAGGAGTCCATGCTCTGGAAGTAGGTACAGGGAATGGGTAACATCTGACCAGCTAATATCTGCATTGATAATGTCTGTACAGAGAGAGACCATCTGCTGCTGAGCCATGTGCACATATTAATGGGCCCTGAGCTTACAATGATACATTTTACATACAGAAGCATGTCAGAAATTTGTAGCAGATCAAATATGGGAGCCTATAACAGGCATCCCATTATCATGTTAACAATAATCTTGAACATTTGGTTTCCTGATGATGTTACTGTAAAGTGACATATTTTTACAGTCCTCTCGACCCTATCCTCCCTGCTCACTGCTAACCACGCTATTTTCCCTTCCATTTATCCTACAATATTTACTTCTAGCCTCTCATTTTCTATACCACTGTTTGCTAATTACATGATTGTCTTCCCCAAAATGGTTGTAACTCCTCCAGTGAGCATGTGCAACTTCTCTCCCTGATATCTGCACAATGCATAGAGCCAGATAATGTCAACTTTTCAACTGCTAGTAGTAAATCTTTCCTGAGTATGTATTTCTGTACAGAAATGTAAATGTCTGCTCTCATTTGCCTGTTCATCTAACCTCATTTGGTCTCAACACCAGTCATTCTCTGTATATTAACATATTTTTCATAATATTTATTGCTACCTACAATTGCTTTGTTTATTCTTTACTTGCTTGAGAGCCATTTCTTTCACTAGAATCTTGGCACTGGGAGGACAAGGACCTTTCTATTTGTTTGTGGTTGTCATCTCCAATGGCTGCCACCAAGAGGGACTCTCTGCAGTTCATTTTCATTTACCCACCTCATTTAGAATCAGAATCTGTCATGGATTAGCTTTATAATGATACAGGAGATTGAAGAGTTCCCTTAACCTTACTGTCCACTCAGAACAGGGTTCTGTAGAATAACATCCTAGGGAGAGACTCATAGAGCTTCTGCTTGTGTTTTTGTGGCAGGAGACTCACCACACATAGAGCGATGTGAGTCAGGACCTTTGAGATGTGATTAAAAATGTCTTTTTTGTAACAATATAACATGACTTGTTGATTCAGCCACAAATCTTAGTTTTACTCTATGAACTAAAAAACAAGATAATTCCTGCCTGATTATGTTCCTTCTCTGATATGTTCATACACACAATTATGTTTCCTCTTAAATAAAACACTGTTAACATTGCTCATTTGTTCTAAGCGCTCTAGACAGAAACAACCCCTGCTTTCATGTCCACATAGTCAAACGGAAGAGACAGATAATTAAGCACATTATGTCCATAACACATGTTAAGCACAGTGCTTGAATAGGAAATACAAGATCAAAGGGAGTCATAGTGAACACTGGTCCAGACCATAGGCAATTCCAAATCATGCTGACTCTAAAGGGGTGTCCATGAGACATCCTTCTGTAGTGTTTCCTCATTCTCTGCTCAAAAATGGACATTGCTTTAAAACGCTTCAAAGGGCTCAGTTGGTTTGAGCTCCAGAACATCATAATCCTGACATGTTGGGATGTGCCTATAATCCTAGCAGTTGGAAGTTGAAGGCAGGAGCATCATAAATTCAAAGTCATCTTTGTCTATATAGCAATAAAAGAAGAGGGGAAAAATCTTGGAGTTGTATTTGTGGGGCTGGAGGCATGGCTCAGTGGTCAAGAAGTCACACTTTTCTTGCAAAGAACGCAAGTTCATTTCCTAGCACTCTCTTCAGGCACCTGTAACTATACCTCCATGGGATCTGATGCCTCCTTCTGGCCTCTGAAGGCACCTGCACTCACTTGCATAGACCCACATACAGACACACGTAATTAAAAACAGAACTAAAATCTTTAAAACAAAAAGAGAGCCGGGAGTGGTAGTGTATGCCTTTAATCCCAGCACTCAGGAGGCAGAGACAACGGATCTCTGTGAGTTCAAGGCCAGCCTGGTCTACAAAGTGAGTCCAGGACAGCCAGAGCTACACAGAGAAACCCTGTCTCCAAAAAAAAAGAAAGAAAAAGAAAAAGAAAAAGAAAAAAGAAAGAAAGAAAGAAAAGAAATCGAACTTGTGATTTTTGTGATTCCCTGCTGGATGTGGCAATCCAGTAAATCTTGCTTCAACAGAACCACAAGACATGACGAGAGTCTATCAAAACCATGACTTTGTATTTGGTTTATTTGTGTATTGGACTGGATGTTATTAGAGTGTTAGAAATGTGAAAGAAAGTCTTGATATTCAGCAGTGTATATCATTGAAGTTCATTGCAGCAAAAAGGGACAGAAAACCCTGACTCAAAATGGCTTATGCAAGGAAAACATCTCAGGGAGCTCAGAAGACAGGGATCTTTAAGCAAGGCTTAGACTTGGCTACTTTGAGTCTCTTGGGTCTGGGTCTGCTCCTTTGGGGACAGGCTCCATGCATACACTGACACCAAAATGGCTACAACAGCTCCCAACATCGCATCCAAACTCAACAATGCCCAGGAAGAACCATTCTCATTTAGAATGAGGATTCCTCTAGCACCTCACATTCGTTCATTCAGGGAACTGATGATAACTGCTTTCCTAGCAAATTCAGTAGGGAAAATATATTCCATAGGCACTCAACTACGTCTACAACCAGAACTTATAAAAGTTGGAGAGATGGTTCAGTGGTTAGTAATGGTGCTCTTCCAGGGACCCTGCATTTGGTTCTCAGTACCCATGTCAGGTGGCTCACAACCACCTATAACTCCAGCTCCAGGGGATCTGACGCCCTCTTCTGGCCTCTATTGTCACTTGCATTCACAAACACTTGTACATACACATAGCTACACATAAATTTATAATAAAATAAAACCTTCAAAATTTATATATATATATATATATATATATAATTTCTTGATTGGTGAAAGCAAGGCAATAAAATAATTTGGAATAATCTCATACACAATACAGGTTAAATAACAAGGATTATTTTAAAGAATATAAAAAGATCAGTACTATTGTTTAAATCAAAACCAAAGCAAAACAAAAAAGTTACAATCTAAAATCATCAAATAGCAAGAACAAAATGTCCATAATATATTGTCTGAAATCGTTATGGTAAGAGAATTTGTGGATTTTTGTAAAGATTTATTTTTGTTGTGTTTTAAATGTGTGTGTGTGTGTATGTGTGTGTGTGTGTGTGTGTACATGAGTGTGGTACCTGTGAAGACCAGAGGCTCGAACTGAGTCCCAGGTGATTATGAGCCATCTGACATATGTGCTGGGACTCACTCCAGCCTTGTGGAAGCACAGTGAGTGCCCTGAACCAGTGACTCACCCTCCGCTGCCCTATCAGTGTGTTTGTAAGTTCTCACTAACTTTTAGTGAGCTAATGGCTTTTCATAAATATTTCTTTGAATAAAAAGTTAGTTCTTGCTAACAATGTTCAGATGCATCATCTAATGTAAATCAAAAAGAAGAAACTTATGAAGCCTGAAGCTCCCAGTCTCAGATCAAGGCAATAAAATCGTTATCATTTTTTTTAATCAGTACTTCTTGCTCCATCAAGAGGTATGCAGTTTTAAAGAAAGAAGTACCTTGCCAAAAAAAAAAATCATTGAGTCACAGATCAAAAAATGTTGCTGTACAGTTCAAATTCTTATAACATATTTAAAAATCTACAAACCCAAGGGTCTTGCATTATATCTGGTGTATAGAACTGAATTGATGATGAATTTTCAGAAAGTCTATCTTTTTTGTGTAAAGGATATTCCATGCATCAATAATCTTAATTTCCAACCCTCAAATAAATGATAAAGTCTCTTCATTATACATTACTGTTAATTTTTGTAGGGTTGAGTTTGAAAGGCTAACTATGGCCTTTCAGGCTAGTAGGAGATACATTCTCTCTGTCTCCCTCTCTCTCTCTCTGTTCCTCTCTCTTTGTCTCTCTCTCTCTCTCTGTGTATGTCTCTGTGTGTGTGTCTGTGTGTGTGTGTGTCTGTATGTACATGTGAATACATGGGCGTGTGTATGTCACAGTGTACATGTGGAGATCAGAGGGCAACCTCGGTTGTAAATCTTTGTCTTCTAACTGGTCTGAGGTCGGGGGCAGGGTCATTTGTCCTGGAACTTTTGCACAATGCTGCATGTGCCTCACATGGGTTCTGGGGATACAAGCTCATGTCCTCCGACTTCAACAGCAAACACCCTCCCAAACCACCTCTCCAGCACTGTTTATTTTTTTTAAAGGTTTGTTCATTTTATTTTGTGTGTGTGTGTGTGTGTGTGTGTGTGTGTGTGTGTGTGTGTGTGTAGAGATCACAGAACAACCTTAGGTGTCATTCCTGAGGCACTGTTTATTTTCGTTGGCCTGGAACACACCAAGTAGGTAATGTTACCTGGCCTCTGAGGCCCAGGGTTTCTGCCTCCCTGGTGCTTGGATTAAAACTATGTACCATTACACATGGCTTTTTAAAAACGTGCATCATGGGTCTTGAACAAGGGTTATCCTGTTTATAAGGCAAGAAATTTATGGCCTGAGCTATCTCCCTAGCCCGAGACACGCATTCTTTGGTGAAGAACAATTTTGAGGCTGAAAGGCAATGGAACTGTCCTTTGTCACTGTAGGCCCGATGACCCACAAAATCCACCGAGTGAGAAGTAGAACAGTACTCTACAAAGCACTCACACTTTTTCAGTTGTACTTTTCCTTAAGTAGCCAGAATCGAGTGCCACTCTGCCCTTAAGATGTCAACCCATCTCTCATTAAAAGGCTAAATTTAAGACTCTGGAAAACAGTTTTGGAAGATAAAGCATTGAGAGATTTGCTTGTGAACGGTGACCACCTAAAAAGCTACAGAGTTAAAATGTCACAACAAATGTGACCCAACCCTCAGCCCAGAACCTGAAAAGGGTGGGAACCAGGGGAGGAGCCACCCGTATTGTAGACCTCTCCCGCCGCTCCCGGGAATCCTGGGAGTACCACTTCGTTCCATCAGTTTGACACTGGAACAGCTCAGAACTGATTGGATTCTTCATCAGTCACCCTCATCACATTGCTTGTGGACAGGGGAGTTAAGAGCGCTGATCTGCGCTGTCACTCTGGGCTATGTGACAAACATTTTTCTTTGTTCTCCCCCTTTCTTCCTTTTCTCGAGGCCATCTCATCCATCAACCAAACTACACAACATCTGAGACCTCAAACTCAAAAACACGTATAGAGACACTTGGCTAAATGATTGGGCACTGTCAAACCCACAAGGAATTAGCTAGCCATTTCATTAGATTTAAAGAACCCATCGATCGTTCCTTGCGTGTTCATGTAAACAGACTCTGGCTCCATGCATCCTAGGCTGGAATCACAGAAATTGTGAAGACACTTTTGAAAAACTAAAGACTTTGAAATCTTTAAGTGGCATTTTGAACCAATCAATGCTACATTCTTAGAGAAGAATTGAAGTATAGAATGTAAACTGGTATGTTTCAAAAAGTGGTCCAGGCGCAGCAGGTCTGTCTGTTGTCTGTAGGCTTGAATGAAATGTAAGCAGAGGCGATACAAACAGTCCTTCGGCAGGACTCTCTGAAACCTCTGTCACCTTGAAGGTCACTCCTCCCTCTGCCTTATTTTGCCTCTTACACACACAAGGAAGATTAAAGTCCTGCTGTTATGCTGAATTTCTAAGATTGTAAAAAGTCCAGGGAACTAAAAAGGTCACCATACTATTTCATTTTATGTGAAGGAGGTACGAAGTGATTCAGAAAGAGATCCTGTACTCCAAGTCTAGAAAGTTGAATTTAGGATAAGCTGAGTGGGAAAGAGGTATCATCCTCAGTGTGTAAGCACATAAGAGAACTCAGTGATTGATCCTATATCACAACCAGGATGTCATGTGATCAAAAAAAGAGACACGATCCAGGTAGCCTAGTGGAGAGAGATGCTGTGGGCTAGTCACATTGCTTTGTGTGAACATCTGAAGTGGTATTTATTTATTTACTGTATGTGTGTGTTTATGTGAATTCTTATGTGTGCAGATACAGGGGTGCAGGCACAAGCATGTACTTACATGTGTGTGGAAGCCAGAGGACAACCTGGGGTTTTATTTTTCAGAACATCGCCCATTTTGTTTTGTGAGAAAGGGTTTCTTATCAGCCCAGAACTCACCAGGTAGGGTAGATTACTTGGCCAGTGAGCTCTAAGAATCTGCCTCACTAGAGCTGAGAATACAAATGTGCCCCCAAGCCAGTTCCACTTTGATATCGGTTCTAAGGGATTAAACTCAGAACACCATGCTTATATAGCAAGCATGATCAATGGAGCAGTCACCTCACCCGAAGTTGGTTGAGGTTTTTGGGTTTTTTGTTGTTGTTGTTGTTTCTGTTTTTGTTTTGTTTTTTATTTTGGTTGCTGTTTGTTTCTTCAGTGCTGAAAATAATGTCGATCATGTAGCTACACCAGCAAACTGAAGTGGTTTATAAATTAGAAATGGAGAACATTCCAATTTATAGGTAGTATTATTCAACACCCCAAAGCCTATATCTCATAACACTCCGGCAACCGTGTCTCATAAAGATACATGATGACCTAAGGGCCTGAGGAGAGCTTTCTTTCCTTGTTGGGAGAAAGAAAAGCTGAGACCATTGTGGCTTGCATTCTGATCTAAGGCAGAAAGATGAAAGTTAATAGTTAAGACCCTTTAAAGTGCAGTCCAGCTTTCTGCATGAAAACACAGGACTAATTTATACACAGGTGTTATATTTCAATGTGAGAACCTGAGAGTATCCTGCTCTTCCTTTGGTATCCCCTCCTCGTCAGTTAAGGAGAACTCTGACTGTCACCCCTCTCTACCTGCCCCAAATTCCCTTCCTGTGAAGTTAGTAAATTCAATATTTGTGGTTAAGGAGAACCAAAGCAATGGATAACATTCTAAAGATCTTTTTTTATAAATACTTTATATATTTTATTGAAGACAGCAGTTCATGGAAGCATGTGTGTTCTGGTTTACTCATTCTTATGTTGAAAGAGAAACTTTTCTCCAACACAAGAGCCACAGTAGGAGAAGCAAGTGGAGACACACCGGAGACTGTTATAAATGTTTATAGACATAGCTGCAACCTTATCTAAAGTTCATCCTGTTTGAGGACATGTTTTATGCTGTACAATTCCTCTAAGAACATCAATCTAATAAGCACCAAGTGAGGCTGAAGACAATGCTGTTGTAAAAAAATGGAGAAAAATGATTAAAATATGATAATTATACTGACAGCTTATATGCTCAATCTAATCAACCAAGCTTCCAATTTGTCATAACGCACACTCGCTCATACATTATTGCTTAATTATAGCAACACTTCTATTTGGAAAGGCTGTCAATCATGTGAATATTCATCATTTTTCTTCTCCCCCACCCATGATAGAGCATATTTTAAGCAAAAATTGGATCATTTCTGCTATTAATTTAACCCTTAAAATACTTTATATGTAAAAGCCATTATTCTTATCTTCTTTAAACCATGTAATATTCTACTTTTATATGAGGATTGACATATAATATCCCCAAAATGAAGCTAAACATTGTCAGAATTTGGGCAATTTATGGCTATAAATATACTTATGTAAGGGCTGGAAAGATTTCTCTGTGGTTAAGAGCACTTGCTGCTCTTGCAGAAGAATGGAGGGAATTTAGTTCCCAGAAACCATGCAGGCAGCTTACAACCACCTGTGCCTCCAATTCCATGGACTCACCAGGGACTTGCACGTATGTGTGTATGAATACAAATGAAAATAAATGTGATCTTTTAAAAAAATTAACACTTTTTTTTGTTTTTTGTTTGTTTGTTTTTTTTTTTTTTTAGGCAGGGTTTCTCTGTATATCAGCCCTCACTGTCCTGGACTCACTTGGTACACCAGACTGGCTTTGAACTCACAGAGATCTACCTGCTTCTGCCTCCCAAGTGCTTGGATTAAAGGCATGTGCCACCACGCTCAGCCCATTTAACACTTTTAAAAATGATACCTATATACTTGTATGGAAAGACAAAGGACACACCTTATTTTTAAGAAGAGGAAAAGTTGACCATATGTGTCTCCATTCACCTGTGATCAAGGACCATGAAAGGGACGGCTGTGAGGCTGAAAGTTAAGTGAGTGACCATCTTCATCTGCAGCAAATTTAAGGTTTCTCTTCCCACTGACTTTCTCTCCTCTGATTCCATTGTTCTTCCAAATGCTAAAAATGCTGCACATGTAGTTGAAACAATTACATAAGTTCTAGTTTCCTTTCTGCTGCTGTGTTAAAAACACTCCCACCAAAAACAATGTAGGAGAGGGGATGATTTATTTGCCTTCTAATTCTAAGTCATAGTCCATCATTGAGAGGGGTCAAGGCAGGAAATCAACCAGAAACTTGAAGTTGCCTTCAAAAATCATGAGCGAATGCTACTTGCTATCTGACCACAGGCTCGTGCTTAGCTAGCATCCTTGTATAGCCCAGGACCACCTACCTGGGGGTGGTGCTGTACATAGATCAACCTGATAAGACAGTTCCTCCATTGAGAGGAACTGAAATAGTAGGAATAACCTACTATTTCAGGTGATTCTAGGCACTGCCAAGAGGATAGTTAATGATGTCAACCCACCTACTGAGCTTTTAGGAACTTGCCCATGTAGCCAAATTCATTGCAAAGTAACAAATTGAAATGATTATTCATAGTATTGAAAAGACTGAAGCACAAGCTCCATTATTTGGGAAATACTATTGAACTTATAAGATACATGTGAAAATATGTGCATATGTCCACTATGTGATGATGAATAATGAATGAATGAATCATGTCTTGAATACTGTGTGCAAAGTATTGTTCAGCATCTGCAAAGCATCCAAACCCCTTCCCATGGTACCAAAACTCCCTGGATGCTCAAAACCCCGAATCCTTCAGATTCACATATGTAGTTCAATCAGTCAAGGGTCAAATATTTTCCTACTGCTTTCAAGTTAGAGTAAGATTCCAATAAAGTGTATTTGACCCAATAATGATGAAATCTGAAGATGTAAGAACCTATGGCTTTGGAAAGCCTCAGATAGAATGCAAGCTACAGTGAAGGACCTAAAGTCATATCGAGTTATAAAATTATAGAAACTTTTATGTAAGTTATATAAAGTTGATAAAAAGTTATAAACACACATTATTGCCTTCAAGAAATTTATCTAGAAATTAATTGCAAGAGTCAAATATTAAAATCTGAATGCAAAATTAAAATTAGATTTTAATAGTTTCATATCACCAGGAACTATTATATTATTGGCAATTTTTGATCAATTTTTTTAATACCCAGTTATAACTTACTTATAACTTACTGTAGAGCATGGACTTCATTTCTTAATTTAAAAAAATTATTTCTAAACTTACATTTCCTAATAATAACTAATTAAATTAGAAATTGAAACTACTGACCCTATTATGTATGTATGGACATTACTGGTAAACTTGACCTAAAACTTCATGGGATGGTATTTCAATGTAAATTCTTTTCAGTGCTCTGTCAGGTGCTCAGTGAGCATTCAAAGCATACTCAAACCCTAGAAGCACATTATCTCAACCCAGCAGACAGCAGCCAGGTAGGTAAACATACATCTCCTTTTGGTTCCACTGTGTTCTAAAATGAATATGTTCATGTTTTGTTCTAGAAATATATATATTATATATATTTCTAATAATCCTAGTATGTCAACATGTAAGAATGCCTGTGACTAACTGTGAGATGTATCTCCCCCCCAAAAAAAAGCATAGTAAAATGTTAGTTATAGAATTTAGGTTAGATATATTATTTTTGCCACTCTATAAGTCTTTAAACTTAGCTGTACATTTAAACTTTCTGGACTAGCCTGTCAAAAATTAATTTAATATCATTAATTTACCTCATAAGCAACAAAAACTACAGTCGTGGAAAAGAATGAAAATCTTGGCATCCAACTTGTGTCCACAGCTTGGATATAAAAACTTTGATATTCCTACAGCGGCCCACGGGGAACTCACCCTCCTGAGAGCATCGTTTGATCCAGCTTCTTCATCAGATCACTATCAATCAGGGATAGGGTTTTAATTGTATCAGAGGTGTCATTGAAACATTTCTACATATCTCACATCACAATCTTAGGAGGCAGATGCTTTCTACTGTACAGGATATGTTCACATGAAAACAAAAACAAAAAACAAAACACACACACACACACATTTAGTGACTAGAACCTTACCGCAGCATCAACTGCTGTTGTGTCTCCCATTACAAATCAACATGGGGCTGTCATCCTATTACCAGATGTTTCTCCACATATGCTTCTGTAGAGTGAAGATTTTTAATACTCCTTAGAACTTCCTTACATATTTATGGTTTTTTTTATATGGTGGCAAGCTCCTTTGTAGCTTTCTTATACAGAAGTAGGTCTAGTTCCCTTTTGTAGACTTAAAATTTGCTCATAACACATACATGGATGGAAATTGTAAGGCTTCCAGCTCTGATTCTGAAAGATGGGTTAGGTTCTTTTGGTTTTCTCTTGACTCTGGTCCTGAGGGGATCCAGCCATCCTCTTTGACTACTTTGAGAGTGAATGTGAGAGGCTCCGTGGGGTGACTTAGGTTACTTCTCAGCTGTATATGACTCCACCAAGTCACCAGGCTCACAAATGAAGCTATTACCAGGGCCCCCATCTTTAGGAACCCATTCACCAGCCAATCTCCACTGAAGACCTTTGTCAATGAGATAAAGGTTAGAAGAACTGACCAGCTGAGACCTGGAATTTCTCAGCCTGTGGGACTCACACCATTACAATGAAATGTCCATTGTTCATAACTCATGGTGTTTCAAGATAGTTTATGCCCCAGCGAAGAGGCTGAAACACTTCAGAACACACCTTCCCTCAGTGTCCCCTTCATAGACATCAAATCTCAAAATGTAACCAAATAGAAGCCACATTTCACAGCTTGAATTTTCACTGACAGAGGAAAAAGTCACCTCTTTTCTGTCATTTTTCTGCATGATATTACAAAAGCTGACATTATGCAGGGGTGTTGCATATTGATTTTCAACTTGAAAGGGTCTATCGTCATCTAGGCTATGAACCTCTGACTGTGTCTGTGAAGGCATTCCTATATTAGTTTATTTGAACTAATCTAGAAAAGAACTCACAGGCTGGATGTTCTGGACTGGATGCAAAGAAAGAGAGCTGAGCAATAAGATTCATCTCTCTCTATTTCTTGACTGTGGATGCAGTGACCAGCTGTGCCTCTTGCTGCCATTCCTTCCCCAGTGTGTAGCCTCCAGTATGAGCTGAGATAAACCCTTCCTTAAGTTTCTCTTGTCAAGGATTTTGCCACAGTCAGAGAAAAGAAACTAATGTGCACACTATTGCTCGGGAATAGTTTTGTTCAATAGGAAATTGCTAACTTGCAATTATAGCTGATATCCCCGAACAATAGGACAGTATTGTACAGTGATGTCCAAGAGGTTTCGTGCGATAAAATAAATTCTGTCAATGGTTCATTCAGCTGTTTTCCTGGATGTGTTTATCACTAATGCTGTGGCTGGAGTTAAGCACTTATTCCCTGGTAGATGACACACACTCAATCTTACCTTGCAATTCAGTCTTCAGTTACAGCTGGAATGTTAATCCTTATAGGATAAATGTGCTTGTAATTTGGTCTCTTGCCCCAGTCTTAGGTACAAATTGCAGCAGCTTTATACCAAAAAGTATTATTCTAAAGTTTATCTGGTATCAGAGAGATAGCAGGATGTATTTTCCAATATAGAGAGAATTCAGCAAGAGAGGAAGAAAGCTGGTATTTCATGCCACCATCTGACAGGACTTATGTTCATTTTCTGCTGATCTAATTTCACGAAATTTATCATTGCACATCTTTACTGCAGAGCTGTTTGGATGAAATTATGATGTCACATGCATACTCATGCCAGGAAATTCAGCTAGAATTTATACTAGAGTTGGATAACCATCAGAATCAAATTTGAATTACTCACTTAAGCCTTTTGTAAACTGTAAATAAAAATATAGCCATCCTTATAATTATAACCATCATTGATTAAATGTATTGTGATGCTATGTGTGCAGACATTATTCTTGAGTTTTCATTTCTGTTGCCTCATCTGCCCTTCCTGACAACTCTGACACTGGTACTGTTACCATGCATTATTTTCACTTACAGCAGGGAAGGATTAAGTAACATGTCAGAGTATGCATTGGTACTAAATAATAGAAACTATTCAGGTTGGGATTCAAACCTGAGTTGGCCATGTGACTATAACAACAGTGACAAGAAACTTGCTTTGAAAGTGGAGACCCATTCCCTGGCTTTTACAGTAATCTTCCCACCTCTGTTGATCTTAACTGCTGAGTTACCTCTTCAGGCCCCTCCATTGATCTTTTTAGCACTGCGATGTAGACTCTCTGCAGTCTTCCTCTTTCTCCTAACCCTGGGGATTTGGTTCCTGGCAATAGCTAGCTTCCCTCATAACTCTGTGTTGACTGAGCTATAGGAAGCTTCCAGATCCAACACAGCTCAGTTTTGAACTCTACAGTGCTGTAGTTTATCAAGTTTCCTTCTGTTCATATCATGTGTCTGTTCAAAGCTCGACTCAAACATCCTAAGAAGAATTTGCAAATGTTTATAACTAACTCAAGCCAATGTTACTTGTAGACATCTAGGAGGGAAAGAACTCAATCAAGGGGCCAAGACTATTCTCAGAGTTAACATGCCTTCATTATTTCCTAGAAGCCAACTGCAGCCATCTTTGCTTATTATGAAGGAAGGCAGGAAGGAATCAGAAGAAAAAACACCACACTATAAAACACATGGGAGGGTGAAATGGAAGGTGATTTAACTGTGTCACTGATGGATATCCTGCCCACTAGTCCACTCAAAATCAGTGACCACTGCTCTCGGGAGTGTGTACAACAGATCCTTACACACAGCTTTTTAATATGTAAGAAGAGCATCCCAGAGAATCAACTTAGTGTTTAGAAGAGCAAACTGACACAGAGAATATTTCAGTAGAATATTGGATGTTGACATTTAGATTAGACTTAAGCCAACTGGATGAGAAGGGAAAAGTCTAACTAAGCCATTTATATGGTGGTATAAGAGGCAACACACCTGTTCACAGTTAACTGAATACTTCGTTGAACTGATGAAGTATAACACACAGTTTAATACCAAAATGAATGTCATTCAGGTACTGAGAGATTAGACATCTCCACAAGGATGTCTAAATATTGTACACACAACAGTGAGGATACAGTTCAGATTGGGAGAGCTGCCTAGCATGTACCAAGCCCTGGATTTGGGGCTAAAGAGATGGGTAAGTGGTTAAGAGAACTGACAACCTTTCAGGGCACCTGGGTTTGATTCTCAGCACCCCCACGACAGCTTATAACCAATTATAACTCCAGTTCCAGGGGGTCTGAAGCCCCTTTCTGGGCTCCACAGGCACCAGTTATGCACATGGTTCACTAACATACATGCAGTTAAAATACCTCACACACATAAAATAAAAATAAATTAAGTTTTAGATGCCTAGGATTTGCTTTTCCTATAAAGAAAGAATAAATATTTCTTTCAAAAGTGGGGGAGGGGAGAAGAAAGGACAGGGATGGCCGCCCAGTATTGCGATCACTGTGCTCTGGGGGCTGGGATTGGATGATCGCCAGTCTGAGAACAGAAGAACTTTCTGCTGAACTTGCGAGCAGCCTGAGCTGCGTACGGAGATTGTTTCTCAAAAACAAAACAAAGCAAAAAGGACTAAAGAATTTTAAAACCCATACATCAAAATTTGTCTAATTCTAGTTAATAACAAATATATATATAAATATATAAGTATGAATCTTTCTCTGTGTACATTTATGTATACTTCAAGAAAAGTAGATATATTAAAATTTTTACTTTGCTATCAAGATGATTAAAATACCCAACATGTATTTATTGCAAAGTTGTATACCAGATATTGAAAGTAAAAAATTTTATATACACTATATTATTTAAAACTGTTATTACTAAATACTCATTTTCATTTTCCTTATTAAAATTTTTGAATCCAAATATAGCTTGAGGGAAACCACTTGTATTTAAAATTGAGTTAATATGTACTTCCCAAGACAACATGAATACTAGTTAATTAAGCTTGGTAAAGATTTTGACAACCAAATCTGTGATAATTTCTAAGCCGGATATCATCTTTTGTTCCCTACAATGTCTGTTGTCCCTCTTTCTTTTTGATTCCATGTCTTTCAGAAGGGAGCCATTTCACTCAAAACAATCTAGTTCTGGCCATACTTATCAACTATTAGAAAGATCTCGTGGCTTTGGAAGATCCTAATACTTACATAAGCATATCAAATTGTGCATTAAATATGAAAATTTCAATTGAAAATACCATGCATGATGCAGATTTTTTATATTGGTTTTCATGAGATTTTTTTAAATGTGAATATATACTCATTTTTTTAGATTTATTTAATTTTATGTGTATGAAAATTTCACCTTCCTGTTATGTATGTGCACCCCATGTGTGCAGTACCCTTGGAGGTCAGAAGAGGGCATGGATCCTCTGGTCTGAAGTTATGAATGGTTGTAAGATACTATGTGGATGCTAGGAACTGAACCCAAACCTTGCAAGAGCAGCAAACACTCTTAACAGCTGAGCTATTGCCCCAGCCACAGTATTTCTTATTATTGGTGGCTGTGACACCTCCAAAATTAAGTAAGCCAATACAAAGAACAGATAACTGCACTTTCCCTTTCTTGAAGGGGACACTTTTGTTTAGGATAGTCATATGTCACTGAATATGTTTAAAGAATATGCAACACAATATTCTTAGTCTTATGAGGCTACTTTATAATAACTAAGCAACAATTTTATGTGTGCAATATCAAAGTTCTAAAAAGACAAAATGAATTGCGCTCTTCTGGAGCTTCTTTAAAATTAATATTAGGCTCTAAAGGGAAGGCTCTTCCTCCTTCAAGAGGACCAACACTTACATTTCCAGAACCCACATGAGGAGGCTCACAGCTGCCTGTAACTCCAGCTCCAAGGGAATCTGATGACTTCTGGCCTTCATGAGCACTGTACTCATGTACACACAAATGCACACATACAGACACAACACACACAAACAAACACACACACACACACACACACACACACACACACACGTGCATGTGCACAGACACACTTTAAAATGATAAAATAATTCTCTTATGCCAGGAGTAAGGAAAGGACCTCAAAAGTCCTGAAATTGATGAGATGTGCCTTAAAGTGACAAGTTTAAACGCATGGAGGAATATGCTCATAGTCTCAGCACTTGAGAAGTTTGAACAAGAAGATTGCTAGTTCTAAGACATCATGGGCTCTGTATCAACATAAGATATGCAATAAAGTCCCTTATCAAAAGAAAAATCAGGTTTTTATTGTTTGGGAAAGTAAAGCTCCTCAAAGACTTCTATTCAATGTCAGGACACATTAGGCCTAGGGAAGTTTACACATCCTTGTTCATGGCCCTGAAAATTTCAAGGGATAGCAATCCCCACTGAGGTGGTAGGCTAACTTGTACATCTTCCCTGGAGTGTGGTACTTTCATTTAGACCAATTCTGTAAGGTAAGAATATGTGAGTAGAGAACTCATCCACGACATGTGAAATGAGTAAAATTGTTAACAGTCTACTAGTACATCCACACATGAACTATTAGAAGACATGTACACACTGAGGTTCTGTTCTTCAACATTCAGTGATGAACTAATGTTTAAAATCCTTTCTTATTAAACTGTAACATTCCTAGCTCCTTCTTTATGGGAAGATTATTTAAAAGACAAACCATAAGGTCTGAATTGAGGAAGAATAATTAGCACATAATTCATATTCCTGTTCTTTTTGTTGTTATTTCTTTGAGACAGTGACTCACTATGTAGCCCTCACTGTCCTGGAACTCATTTTGTAGACCAGACTCATGTCAAACTCACAGAGGTCTACCTGCCTCTGTCCCCAAGTCTGGGATGAAAGGCATGTGCCACCATCCCTAGTTGTTTCTCATATGTTTGTTGTTTGCTTTTGGGTTTTTTTTTTGTTTTGTTTTATGAACTGGTCATTTGTAGGAACTTGAGTTCTTGGTCTTTGTTTTAATCATTAGTATTTGTCAGGAAAACATGGCAGCATTTAATTCTGAGCTTCTAAGTTACTGAAATAACCTTTCAGGAAGTAGGCATGAGTAGCATCCTTCCAAAATTCATTTCTTCCCTCAAAAGGGTCTTACTTCCCCTCACGTCAGGGGAATCTGTTCTTTGCAGGTATCCTCACAGTCAGAAGATGCCTGATTTGTGGATGACAAATAAGAGATTATTTGGGATAGGGTAAATTCTCTTTAAAATCACAAGCTTTAGGCCAGCAAAACTAGTCAGTTAAGGAGCTTTACTGTAAAAAGAAAAATATATGGCTAATTAAACTATTTAAACAGTATTTATATTAGTGTTGCTTGTTCGGCAGCCTTTAATTCTTATCCCGCCATTAGAAATGAGCACACACAGAGACCACATGGATTTTAACAAGCCTTGGCCTGAACTGTGCAATCTTGGCCCATCTAAGCTAGCTCTTAATTCTATTACCCAAATATGACTCCATATATACATACGTCCCCTTCGACTGCCATTCTCCATGATATGCCGATATTCCTGGCCATGTGGAATGAGGTTCCTTTTTCTAACCCATAGTGTGTGCCTCCTTCTTGCTGCTCCTGGTTGGAATGCTTCTTCTTCCTGCTCCTGGCTGGAATGCTTGAATCCTCTGTCTAAAGCACAGGCTTCCTGCTCTAATCCCAGGAAGTCCCACCTTTCTCCGTCTTTGCCCAATCTCAGGCCTCGGCATTTTATTTAACCAATCAGAGTCAATGTAAGTAACAGACAGCAAGCAGGACCAATTAATTAATATTTAGAATGCTTAACACTATGCCAACACTTTACACCAAGTCTAATGACCTGACTTTAATCCCTGGCACCCACACAGTTGAACAGAAGCAACTCCTGCAAGTTGTCCTCTGACCTCTGCAATCATGCTACTTCATGTTTTTACACTCACACTTACACATGCGTGTACACACACACATGAATAAATAAAAAGATTAAGACTATTTCTTTAAAAATCAGTATCTTTTAAAATAACATCTCAAAATACGTTACATGAGCCAGGCAGTAGTGATGAAAACCTTTAATTCCAGCACTCAGAAGGCAGAGGCAGATAGATCTCTGAGTTCCAGGACAGCCTGGTCTACAGAGCAAGTTCGCGGACAGCCAGGGCTACACAGAGAAACCTTGTCTCAAAAAAAAAGTACACATACCATATGACACAGACTTGATATTGTGGAAATAATTATAATTTTCTAGGTTGATGTTCATGAGAGTTATCTCTTGTACACAATCACAATGAGTAGATACGTGTTTATCAAGCATCCTTCCCACTACAGAATCCAGGCTCTATAGAATGAAACAAAGTTACTACTGTTATGAAAAGAGACTTTCATATACTCAACTTTCTTTCTTCACTTAAGATGATAAGCAAGGGTGTAGCTTGGTGGCAGCGTACACACTGTTCCCTCTCCTTTGTTCCCTTCAGTGTCAAGGACACTTGCAAGCTAAGCACTGAAGGGAACAAAGGACAGTAAAATGCTGGTAAGATTGTTTTCTCTGTTGCAGTAGGAGGAGAAATAGTAAAGAGGGCAACCCATTATAATGGGGATTTCCCTTAAAAGGTTACACAAAACAGCAACAACAGGAGGCAGGACTCTTCTCTGGCAGGGTTTGAGGATTGTGCCTTTTCTTTCCACTGTTAAATGGCTATTGCCAAAAGCAAAAATAAAGTAAATAAGTAATAATCCAGAAAGAAGAAGAAACTGAAGATGAGATATATATATATGTATAAAATGCATATTTTATAAATATTAAAATATATTTTTAAATATATAATTTATATAATATATATTATAAAATGTATTTATAAAATACATTTTTATTATATTTTTATATAATATATATTATCTCATGGGATGAACTATAATATACATAACTAGTTGGACACATCGTTTTAATTAGTACCTGGTGAGCACAGAAGTACTTGACTCAGTACTAACGATCTTGATACTGGTGCTGAACCATAACTAATGTCTAAAATTTGCAAAATTTTAAAGAACATGACCCATAATATCAACGTGTCCTAACACCAAGGTCATTCTCTAATGATGGGGATTTTATCCACCTACAGAATTTATGTGTAAATGAAGAGTATGGATTCTTGACGTGTCTGAAAGGAAAGAGGGAAAAAGCCCACCGGTTTCAAATTTCTGCTCCCAGACAGCGCTATTCTGAGCATAATTCCCAATCATGGCACACCCCTAAAACCTCTGGCGAGAGTGAGGCGAGAGCAGCACCACCCTTCCTATGAATTACCAATTACTGTCTTTTACACATCCTCCTGAACTGGATAAACGCTATCCATCTCCAACTTATCCGAAAATACATTATTACTCTAGAGCTGAGAGCCAAAAGAGTTTTTCCTTAAATCGTCAACTCGGGGTAATGGCTCTTTTCCTAAAGGCTAGGAAATCTACCTTTGTCTTTGTTTGAAGATTTATCTGAGGAAGCTGTTCTCTTGACTCTGGGTCAAGTGTCAGTTTTCTATTTCCAATCCATGTCTTTTAAACTAGTGTCAGGACACCAAGTGGAGGTCAGGAGAAAGGTGTCAGGACCACACAGTCTAAAATGATGCTAGGGGCCTTTCGATGTCTTCTGAGGGGAGATGACTCGGGATGTGTGAAGTGAGTGAGTAAGCCAGTCCTGCCTTCGATCCAGCCACTTTGGTAAAATCCTCCATGAAGCTATCAGAGGGCTAATGGACATCAGTAGCAAGGGCAAGCAGAGTAGAAATCCTATCTGTTCAACTACCAGGGACAAAAGCTGCACGGCCCGATTTCACCATCCCCACCGCACCCTAGGAATCAACCCCAGGACCTCAAGCTTCCTGTGTAGCTCTTCCACTGAGCTGCCTCCAGTTACCACTTGTCAATTTCCCACTGCAGCCCTGACCTTTTCAAAAGGAGCACGTATTCTTATGATAAGACCGATAAAACAGAAGCCCAGAGAGGGCACAGCTTCTAAGAGCTAAGACAGACCGCAAACTTTGTTTCCTGTGCCTCTGGTGTCTCTGGGCTCTCTGTATTTTATGCCACCTGCCTATGGAGGGTGATCCCAGCACGTGACGTGTGTGTTCTCATTGGGAGGTCAGGGAAGAAGGAAATCGTTGAACCTCTGAATTGAAAGGCTTACACAGGGTCATTACAGTGAGGATCTGAGGGATGGGGGAAGTCCCGTTTAAAATGAATAGCCTTGCGAATTGTGGCTTCTTAATGGGAAGGAGGCGAAGCAGAGGTGAGATTCAGGGGGAGGGAAATAAAGACCTGAGACCAAAGACACAGAAGCAGTGCCAGAAGAGCGGCGGACTCGCTACTGCCAACAAGAAAGGACAGAGCAGCCAGGACCGCTCTTGCAGCCCTTGTTTCCATGCAGCTGGTTGCAGACTGCGGGAAGCGATGACTAAGTTCTCACCTTCACATTTCTACGCAGCTCTTCTCCCAGAACACCCTTCTCCAAGCTGACAGAAATAGGAGTGAGGAGTTGTGCAGCGGCGCATGCCTGCTCAGCTTATTAAAACGTGGGAAGAAGGCAATATTTCACCCCCCAGGGGGGAAAAAAAGATAGACAAGGGACAGCAGCTAATCCATCGGAAGAAATTAGCAGGCAGACTCTGTAGCTGTTTGAATGATGAACGAGGCTGAAATGGCTACATAGGCTAACATGCACTTGGATAATTACTCCAAGCTCTCGGGCTCAAATCTGTCTTGGAGGAGCTGGGAGGCTTTGATGACTCAATTTCAATCGGCATGCTTATGAAATACATAGTAAAACCTATTAAAATTGAAATTGTTCTTGGTAGGCATTCTGTGCCTGGGCCACTGACCCTGTCAGGTGGCTTTGTAATAAGGTACACACTATTTTTATTCTCAGAAGTGGCATGTACTTTAGCTGCTCACATACTCAGCATTAACCCTCTGATGACCTGCCTGTGATTTCCTCACATGTACACTAGGCAGTCTTACATTCGTTTTATACCAAGTGATCGGTTTTCCAGTTGAACGTGGATATGATTGGCTTTCACTATGTATTTCTTTATTTCTCTTTGACATTTTTTTCCTGCTCCAGAGATAAGAACTTGTTTTGTTTACATTTATTTGGGGTGGGGTATTTTGCCATGGGGCACACGCAGACAGCAACTTATGGGAGTCAGTTCTCTCCTTCCATCATGTGGGTTTCTGGGATTGAACTCAGGTCAGCAGGCTTGGTGGTGAGCACCTTTACCAGCTAGGCCTCCTTGCCAGTCCAAGGAGGATTTGTTGACATAAAAAAGATTTATCATTCTTTTGTCTGTGGAAGCACCTGCAAACATTTCTATAATATGTATTCTCCAATTTAAATCAACTTCGTTGTCACAACAGTGGCTATTATGTGATGCCATGGCCATAATTAAACTACTTGTGTAGAATATATCCAACCTTAATCCAAAAGAAACTCCATATTTGAAAATGAATCAAAATGACATAACTGTTCCCAGGCACTGTGAAAGGGTGCCTAGGGGTTTCTAAGGCTGCAACGCCTGAAGTATGATATCCAGACAGCAGCACAGGCACCTGGGAGCCTGCAGGTTGACTTGGAGTTCAGAATCATCATAGTTATCACAAGATTCTAGGATCATATGCACACATAGGAAAGCTCGTGCCACACTCTACTTCTGATCCATCTGTCTGCTAACTGCTCAGCAAAATGTTTCTCAAGTAACATGTGTGTGGGCCAGCGAGATGGCTCAAAGGGTAAAAGTGTTTGACTGACAAGCCTGATGAAGCAAGTTTGATCCCCAGAACCAACTCCTGAAAATTGTTCTCTAACCTCCACAGGCAAACTATACCATTAGAGCACACGCCTACATGTACACACATGCATAAGCACACGTGCGTGCGCATACACGCGTACACACACACACACACACACACATACCCTGTAAATACAAGTTTTAAAAACACATTTGAAGAAGACTACATATACACAGAATCGATCCCTTTATCAATATATATATATATATATATATATATATATAGAGAGAGAGAGAGAGAGAGTCTCAAAACCACTACAAACCAAACCAAACAGTGCATACAGATGCTAGACAAAACCAAAGAACGAAGACATGAAATGAGACGTGATTTTCCAGTCAGTACTCTCAGAGCCCTCAGAAGCGATACTGCAATTCTTCAAAGAGCAGGCTACTCCGAGAGCGGAGACGTGGCAGAAAACGAATGAATCCTATGAGTGAAAAATAGACTTCCCAAATGAAAAATACGCTCAGAAAAACTGGAAATGAATACACAGAGCATTCCAGCAGGGAGAGCATTAGAAAAAGGATGGAAATGTGCCCCCTGCCCGTTCCTCGAACGAGCATGCGCTGAATGAACATAACAGTGAATGGGAAGTGGGAAATCCTCTGGGCTGCTAGCACTGAGGAGGTGAAAACTTTAAAAAATGACAGGAGAAGAAGAGTAAACGAGGGTGCCTGGGGATTCATTCACTAGGAACTTCAAAGGAGAGAGCAGGGAAAATAGGATACACCAAGAAGCTAAACAACACGCTAAGCAACAATTTGACGCAGATTTCTGGTCTTATCTGATCTTCATCACCTGCTAAAGCCCATGGGCAGAACCAACCTCTCAGCTGTCTCTACAGACAGGAGTCTGAATACCTCCTAGTCTGAGCTTCTTTCAGGCATGTACACACATCCGTATTCTTCATCCTTGCTTAACCTCTCCTCAAACCCCTCATCCCACCACGACCTCCAGTGCCCATGGCCTTCACCTTGATCCATATTGCCTCGAGGGTCACATCATGGAGTATTTGGGTTTTTCTTTGTAGCTGGTTGACAGCTCAGGATTCTACAAAGTTCTACGCCATGACTCCACAGCCTTCTCCACCCCCTGCTCTATCTCAGGCAGTTCCCAGTGCTGTGAACTACTCCTGGTCTCTTTTCCAGTAAAGCCCTTCTACCTGGTGAACCACAGTACCCCGAGTGCTACTGCTCTCACATCAGCTTCCTCAACTGATGAGGTATATACCTTTGTGGCCCAACTACCCAAACCCAAGCCTTAGGCGTTTAGAGGAAATCAAGAAATCATCTGACTTGAAAGTTCCTGAATTGTGGTTTCATCTGGACTTCACTATCTATCACTCAAGTCTTTCCTTTCCTCCCACTCATCTATTCTCTCCTTTCTTTCAACGTATTTCCAACCTTTCACCACTGTCCTTAAACTCACTTTTCAACCCTCAGGCCCCTCTATCTTAAAGCATTGTGACCTTGCACATTCTTGTCATGGGTTTCTTCTCTTGGAGCCCATCTTTATCCGTAACCCGCCCTCTCCAGCCAACTAACTCTGTGGCCTTGACTCCTTAGTCATCTCGTTTCTACTCCCTCTGCATCTTCAATGACTTCCTCCCTTTTTCTCCCTTTTCTGACTTATTGATCTCATCCTACAATTATAGCCTCCCTTCTCCCAGACCAAAAGGAAAGAGACAGCCTTAACTCATTAGCATCATTAAATCCCCTTTTGGAATCAAAGTTCACCCAAAGTGAAGTTTCATTTCATATTTGCAACACTCAGCTCAGCCCATTGCACATCTGACTTCTGTCAACTAGTTGCACAGGCTGACTTGCCTGTCACCTCTTATTGCCAAGTCTGAACTGGCTTCTTATCAAATTTCTCTGCAGTATCGTATTTATTTCTCTCTTTGGAACCAAACTCCCCATTGTGCTGGCTGTTCTCTCTGACCATTGCCTTCTTCTGGTTTCAATGTTGGTATTCACACACTTACTCCAAGGCTTCACAAACACTGTAACATTTTTTTCCCTTGAGTGATCTTATTTGCTCACACCTCAAAGGAGGGTTTACAAGAGACTCAGGGTTTATGAAAGACAGATGTGGAGTCCTTAACCAACAAGAGTGTTCTGGAAAGTCTGTATGATGTATTCAGACTAGAAGCACCATCTTCATACTCATCCTGATTCCTCCAATCATGTTGATACCTATCCTGGCTCCTCTAATCGTGTTAATACCTATCCTGGCTCCTCTAATCATGTTAATACCTATCCTGGCTCCTCTAATCATGTTAATACCTATCCTGATTCCTCCAATCATGTTAATACCTATCCTGGCTCCTCTAATCGTGTTAATACCTATCCTG
>CAJQZJ010004750.1:7977445-7991915 GCA_907164525.1 Lophiomys imhausi | reverse complement strand
ACCTATCCTGGCTCCTCTAATCGTGTTAATACCTATCCTGGCTCCTCCAATCGTGTTCGTGCCCACACTGCTTCCTCTACTCATACCCATCTTGATTCTCTTCATCATGTCCATATCCACCCTAGTTCCTCTAGTCATATCAAACTCATCCTGATCCCTCAAATCATGAACATAACCAATCCTCATTTCTCTAATCATATTTATATACATCCTTATTCTTCTACTCATGTTCATACGCATCCTAGTTCCTCTCATCATATTCATGCTTATCCTGGTTCCTGTATGGATTCCTATGTCTGGATTCCATTTGGGTCCTCTAATCACATTTGTACTCATCCTGATTCCTCTAATTGTATCTATACTTATCTTGATTCCTCTAATAAAGCAACTCATTCATTATATATTTTTATGTTTTAAGTGATTAGGTATCCTCATTCATTTACTAAAGTGATAATAGATATTTTGGTTTCTCCATATATATGTTCCAGATAAACCTGAATATCTCGTGACCACACAGGCACTTCAATCCTCATGTCTTCACCAACTTAATGGTGTTGCCATTTGAGCATCTATAATCACAATGGACATTGAAAGTGACATATGTGTTATAGATGCTGCAGGGTGCCAATATTTTCTATTCATTAGTGTATATGCACTGGTAATTGCATACTTACTTCTACTGCATCTCTGACCACTCATTTAGGAAGATTTGGTCTTAGTAAAAAGAAAAACCTACAAACACTTGAATCCTTTTACCTGCAAGAAGGTCCCATTCCCTGTGGAATGTAGGACACACTTCTTTCATTAGCATCTTCTAGTACATGAAGGCTTTACGCTGCTGCAGTATTTGTAGCTTAGTCAATGCCCATAAAATAGACAGCAGCTACTAACAGAAAAACAGAGATTTATTGCTAAAGAGTTAAGTCTCTAAGACTTTTATGTGTTTATTTTTATGGTCATGTTATCAGAAATTACACAACCTTTCTATTTTTCTTTCAGGAAAAAAATAGAGACTAGATATGTTTTAAAGCCACAGGGGCACAGTTGTGTTTCTGTTTTTATTTGCTTGTCTTTTGGATTTTGCTTTTTTTATTTAGTTCACTAGCAAAGTGCTGTTTGGATTGTGTCTGATATACAAATATGACACGCATTTACCTTTGCTGAGAAAAATGCTATATTTTCAGTTCAAGTGACTTTTTCCAGCTGAGTGTGGGAGTCCTTGGCTGTAATCCTTGTACTTGGGAGGAAGGAGGTAGGTGGATCAGGAGTTCAACGTCATACAGAGCTTTGTAGAAAGTGTGGGGTCTGTTCAAAGCCACATGATACCCCTTCTCAAGTAACAATAAATTCTCTTTACAAATAGGTTTTCTTTCTCAGACTCCTTTTGGAACAAGTTGAATATTCACACCATTGAGCTGTTTCAAAACAAATAGTTTCCTAGGTCAGAGTTATTGCTTTGTATGAGTCAGTACATGCCAGAAAATGAATCTTAGATTTAGATATGAAAGTAGTCAAGCTTGAGTTTGCAGCTGTCCATTCTCAGCAACCAGCCCAGCATCGCAGGTGTTTATATACACAAAGTGTGTCCAACCTTTTGATGTTATGACACAGTTCTTGTCTTTTTAAGCTCTTTTAAAGCATTAGATGCTTAAAAACCATGTAAATCAGTTACAAAAATCAGATTAAAAGCACATCATAATGCTTTCAGTAGCTTATGACTCTGTGTTGTGAACATTCGTTGATATCCTGCAACACATGTGTATCATTTAATGACCTTCTTGACCCATTTAAGAAGCAAAGCATTATAGATAACATTCTTAAATTAAGAAAATACTAAGTATGCCACATTGAATCATGAAAATGAATAGAATTTCATTCATTTCTTTATGTGAGCATTATAAGTCATCTTACTTGAATAATCTAATTCAAGTTTTTGTAATAAACTATTCACTTGACTTTATCCTAAAGCTTATACAAATCAGAGAAATTTAATTGTGTTTTAACGCAGTAATCCCTAAACTGCTATAAGCGCAATTTCACTTCATTCTTAAGAAGTTTAAAAAAAAAAAGCAAAATCTAGCTGGTTTTTAGATATGTCTCCTCCCACTACGGCAATATGAAAAAATTTCAGAAAGCTAGTTACCAAGTAAATATTTAAAAATCAGCAACAACTTCATAGAATACTCATCAGAAAAAGACTGTAAAATTATAATTCTATTTTCATTTACAACAAATGCATACAACAAAATCGAAATTAAATACAATAAACCAGACAAGTAAAATGAAATAAATATTTTTAAAAATTTAAAAGTGCAGATCTCTATGAAGAAAATTACAAACACTTCCCTCAGGGATGCAAATGCATGTGTGAAAGATGTTGGTTTAGTTCCACCAAATAAGATCTGATAGTTTGTTCTGAATCAATTTGTGGCTTATTACAACTCCTTTCAAAATTTCATGGATTTTATTTTGTACCTTTATCTATAACTGTGTTTGCCATGAAGAAAAAGTAAGTTAAACAATACTTCTGGGACGAGCACATGTAGCAACATGTCTATCTATCTGTAGATCTATCATTTATTTTTCATCATACATATACATTTATATATAATCATCTACTTATCCATCATCAGCTATCATCTACCTACCATATCTATGTGTATATGTGTATGTATATGATATATATGTACAGTGTTTTGTGTGTGTGTGTATTCTATCTACCTATCTACAAAAGTCAGCAAAGTAGAGGTAGAAAATATTGATGTAGAATTGAATTTTTGTATCCTGAAAATTATGTCTTATGAAACTAAAATAATAAAAACATGGAATCAGTGGTTGGTTCAGAACAATGAAGCAGTAACTATATTAGAAAGCCCTCAATTATACCTGTCTTATGTAAGAATTTAACATATTATAGACATTTGTAACTTATTTTTATGTGTATTTATATGCACTGCATGCATGCCCGGTTCCTACAGAGACTAGAAGAGGGTACTGCATCCCCTGGAGCTGAGATTGACTGTGAATGTTAGGTACTATTTTGTCTAATCTTCTTTGTAACTCTTTAATTCAGCTAATGACATCCTAGTTTTTCAAGGTAAAGAAACAGATTTAGGGAGTTGAAATGTCCAGGTCACATGGCTAGAAAACTACAGTTTAAAAACGGGCATAGATGTATGTGCTTGTAATCCCAGCTCAAGGAAAGCTGAGACAAGCAGATCTCTGGGATCACAGACGAGCCAGTTCAGCTAGCTGGGGAAGCTCTAGGCCAGTGAAACACCCTGTCTCAAAATACATGAAGGACTGCCCCGTAGAAAGTATGCCTGAGGCTGACACCCACATGTGTACATCTGCACACTGAGAAATGCACAAAGGTGGGGCACTGAGCAAAAATCTGTAATTCCATCTCAGAAGTCCCTGGGTACAGCTCTGCTCATATGTTTCTATAAAGCAGTATCTAAAAAGTTTCACAAACCTCATTATACTCTAAAAAAAAAAGCTTTAACACATAAATATAAAATATATAAAGATTTAGAGGAAACAAAGCATAAAGACTTCCCAGATGACATTGGCTCCACAGGGCATTGTGACATAAAACAAGCATGTCCTGGAAGAAAGGAAGACACAGATGCTGGGATGGACTGCCAACTACCTAGGAGCAGTCCACTCAGGGGCATCAAGACCCCTCACATGTCATAGGTACAGATTTAAACCCATATGTCTTTTTCTTCTAAGGTGACTTTTCTTCTACTTCCCACTCCCAGTTTTCTCTTCTCCGTGTTAGTCTACATACAGGCTACAATGCCATCCCATGCCTATGGCCCATGTCAGAAATCCAGAGTTTTTCTCCGTTCTTCTCCTTGCTACACTGAATTTCTAACAAGTTTCTGGGGACTGGGATATGCCTGAGTGGATAAAATGTGTGTTGCACAGGTGTGAGGATTTGATTGTACCCCCAACACCTGCACGAAAAGCTGGGCATGGAGTCACCTGTAACCCCAGTGGAGGGGAGGCAGCAATGGGTAGATTAGTTAATCAGTGAGGCCCATATTCAAATGAAAGACCCTGTGTCAGAAAATAAAGAGGAAGGTGTTAGAAGAAGACTCCTGATGCCCATTGTTGACCTGCAACCTGCATGACAGGCATGTGCACACAACACAACACACACACACATTGATAATAAATAAATAAATAAACAAACAAACAAAATAATCAATCATGTTTTATTGGTCATTCAGCACCCTTTTACAGTTGAAATTATTTTATAGAATGCAAAGTTACTTTACACTAGTTGATTTTGATATTGAAAAATAACATCTCCAAGACTGTATGCATGTAACACATAAGCGCATTTTAGTAAAACATGACAGAGTTGGGGGAGAAAGCAATGTCATACTCATAAAAGCCAGTTGATTGGTAGAAACGAATTTGAAAGCTGACTGAGTTCAATCATTTTAGCCGTTTGGGGTTTGCCCTGATGTCAATGTCACTGAGTTATTTGAAATGATTTCAAGGAACACATGTATGGTTTCGTTGCAGATTAGGGAAATAGGGGTTTACTGGCCTCATCACTGACCTTCCCGGAACCTGAGTGGAAAATCTCCTTTGCACAGATTGTGTGAATGTGAACGTGGTTCAGGCACTCCGCCCCTGAAAGAGGAGAGCCGAAAGGCACCTTCCTACAAAGCAATTGATGTGTGCCATTTGGATGAAATGGCGGTACCTTTCATAATGGCTTGCCCTGCTGCTCTATGGAGTCGATGTGCTGGAGTGCTTAACATAAACTTGAGCAAAATTTCATCAATAACAAACAAGCTAGGCTTGAGGAGGATGTGCCTCCTCCAGGGGCCTCTGGAGCCCATCTATCCATCAGTTTGTTGCTAGAGAAGGGAGAAACCCTGTTCTTCAGGCTCAGCCGCTCTTGGTAGCAGAAAATAGTCCGGAGCTTGCAAACCGGTTTGGAAGCCGGAGAGGCAAAGAAGTGACGCCTTGAGAAGAGGGGGTGTTCAGCTAGAGTCACTGGAAATGGGATTTCTGGAGAGTTCATATAACATGTTGGAAGTATGCTTATTTTTCTTGAGATTCCCAAAGAACAAGGAGGAATTCTAATTTGTAATATTGTTTCTAAATGCTAAAGGTGTATCAAATGCTGCGTTGCATTATATGTCAAAAGGGGCCAAAATTCACTTTATGGGGGTATCTTAAGGTAGAAATGCAGCCTCATTAAAGAACAGGAGACAGGGTCCTGGAAGTTTGCCATTTTCTCTTCCCTGTCCATCATGTAATGGACAGACAGGGGAGGGGGACCTTCAGCAGCTGGCCTTTATTTATTTCCTTTGATTCCACACTTTCAGAGTTATTCTGGTTAAGAGTTTTTTCTTCCTTGACTTTTAAACATCAGATCCAATGTAATCATGATCTTGTTGAAATCAAATCACTATATTAGAATAAAAATGCTGACTCACCATGCACCTACCTGATTCCTTTTCCAATATCACATAGTTTTTCTTTACAGGAATGGATGAATCTCACACCTGTGGGTTCACAGAATCTTGCTATGGCTTTCCTTGTGCCTGTTAGCATGGGTTCAGGGTAGAAGGAACCAATGAGGAGTCATAGCCCAGTATACAGCAATAGCAAAGTGACCCTGGGCAGCTGTGTAGAAATATTTTACAAGAATATCATCCTGATTTCCTCTATACCCTGCTTCAAGAATGTTTCATATGAAACCTCAGGTTGAAAACTAAAGCTCTTTCTCTGCCTTACAAGGCACCATGCTTCTCCTCTCTCTTAGACATTAGCTAAATCCCTTCATGGTTCCCAAACCTGCTTTGAGTATAACATTCCTACATTTAACCTATTTCATTGTGTGATTAAAAAAAAAAAAACATATCCAACCCTATAGAGAGGTTAATTCTGTGATTAATTTCAGCACTTTGGAGGCTGAAGTGAGAGGATTGTGTGTTCGAGGATAACCTAGGGTACATAAGGAGACCCTGTCTCAAACAAACAATAAAACAATTAATTTGTGGATTTTTCACAAAAACCAGCAGTATTCAGTGTGGCAGGAACCATAGTAAGAGTCATTACCAGAAATAGATGACAAGATGAAGTAATTTCATGACAGAATTGCCAGTACACCTTTAATTTGAATAAACAGTCAGGTGACTGTTAGAGTAATCTGTAAAAAACAAACCCCACATGTAAGAATTACAAGTTTGAAAATTTGTGGAAAGCTATTCATGACCAAAGGTGTGTCTGCCAAAAGTAAAATTACATTCTAAATAAAAGCAAATCATAAAGTATATTTCCTTTGTTTTCAATGAATATTATGTATGTATATATGGGTATACATATACATAGAATAGTATATGATACATTTCTGTCTCATATATTCCAGTCATCTAACCATTAATAAGAGAAGACAATATGAAGAATCCCTCTATTCCCAATCATCTTACCATAAATGATATGGAAAGATGCAAATAATTTTCTGAATTTTCTTCTTAAGGAGCTTAGTTGCATGATAAACAAGACAATATCTACTAAATAAAATATTGAAAATAATCAATTAAAGCTAAATTATCTGCATTTGTCAATAATTTGAGCATTTTTGTTTCTATAGATACTAATAAATGATATCAATATGGACAGAAAATTAATTTGACACTTCCGAATGTTTCTATGTGTGGTCACATAGATGTGTGTGTGCTTATCCATTTATAGTCCCTCAAGTTCAACCAATAAGTAATGGTCATAAAAGCCACTTTCTCTCTGATGATTCTTAACATCACCAAAAATAATGAAGGGAATTCTCAGCCATGCCTGACTTGCTAGGTCCGACTCTGGAACTCATTTTTCTTTACCATGTTTTGTTTATATGAAATATTGATCTAAACTATTTCCATCCCTTTGGGTTGTTAGTGAACACACACACACACACACACACACACACACACACACACACATATATATATATATGAGGCTGAGACAGGAGAATTGAAATTTTAAGGACTTCCTGGGCCTGTATAACAGATTCAAAGCCAGCCTAGAAAACTTAATATGACCATGTCCTCCAAATACAAAATAAAAACATTTTTTTCAAAAAAGCCTCTGGCCAGTGAGATGGCTGTATAAGTCAAGGTATTTGTGTCACAAGTATAATGTTATGAGTTTGGTCCCAAAAGCCATATGAAGATGGCAGGAGAGAACCAATTCACAAAGTTGTCCTCTGATCTCTATACACAGGCTGTAGTGTGTGTAACTCACCTCCTGCATATGTAACCTGCATAATTATGTATAAATAAATGTACACACACAAATAATAATAATAAATTTAAGCCTGGATTTAGTTCAGTGATGGAGTGTCTGCCTAGTATACTTCAGTACTGGACAAAAAGCCTTCCCAACTCACACATACATTTTGTAAAATGCATGTAATAAATCTTAAATATTAAGTACAACATAATGCTTTTGTTGTCCATATTTCTTTGGAGAATTATGATGAAATACAATCTAAAATAATCACAAATGAGAAGGGGGAGTTTTAAAAGACTAACAACTCATAGGCATGAGATCCCTCAATCTAGTCAGTCAAGGAAAGTGTTAAAGAGAAAACGCCCTAAAGCTTAGATGACTTTGGAAACACAGATCAAAAACAAAGAGACAGAAAGTATAATTAACTCCATTACTGCTCAGTCAAATGAAAACAGCCATGACATCCTGTCTTATTTATGACACCAGCAAGTAGCTCAATTCCACTCCTGGATATTGCTGTAAAAAGCACTGAGTCCCCCAGCCAGTGACACAAAAACAAGCCCTGAAAATTCATGCCACTCGATCACGTTATGGGTGTAAGATTTATGTATGAGTCCATAAAAAAGTAGCTTTTATGTCTTCTTACAACAATTCTTGTTCTCTAGCAAACCAAAAAATCTGCATAGGATGCCAGAATGTCCCAAAGTGCATTTAAAATAATAAAATGCACATTTACTTAAATACATATTTTGTCTTAGATATTGAACGGTATCAATAATGGTTAAACAATCTTTATACAATAAACCATTTATATCTGTAAAGTATATATGCTTCAGAGTTGTCTTCCCTAGTAATTGGAAAATTCATCCATGTGTATATATTCATTACTGATACAAAAAGGAGAGCTGGGGGAGCAAAGGCTCACTCACAACCTTTCTTCCTTCTGGTGCTCACTGCCTCTTTCTTCTCCTTTCTGGTCAAGCCTTGCCTTACCTGGTCCTTCACCCAAGTAAAGCTGAGAATAGCCATACCTCCCTCTGGGGACTGTGAACCCTTACTCACCTTGTCTGTCACTCACCTTACCATTCCTTCTGCCTGGGATGGTACCTGGATTGTAGAAGTTAACAAATGTAGGTACCTGCAAAGAATGTAATTGCATATCTGTATTCCATTCCCTGGAGATACCAGAGACTTCCTCTTAACTCTCTTCACCTGTCTCCAAAGCACAGCATGGGTTCTTTATTTAGATACTAGGCAGCTGCCTGCCTTCCAGAGTTCATTAGTTTTAATGATGTAAACCTCTTTTCTACTGCTGATGGTCTGTCCACAGGAGTAAGTACTGGACTGGCAGTTCATTATGACACTTACCATCAAGAAAGGTCACAGCACACTGCTAGCAGCAGTGTAAGCTGGTGTAGCCACTGTGGAGATCACTGTAAGTTTTTTTACAAAAATCCTAAGAACTATCACATGGTGGAGGCTGTTTTCATTGAGGTAAAATCAAGCAGTAAATCGCTGTAGCAAACAGAAGTGGTGCTGATGAAGCTAAAACCCTGCTAGACTTGTGTCTGCAAGACGTAATCCAGTTCAACAGCAACCTTGAAAATGTCACTCACACTTCTTTTCTTTGTTTCCGTTACATTTCCTCCTCTCCTTGTGTCTCCCTTCTCTTATCTTCCCTTCTGTTCTTTTTCATTCTTCCTTTCTCTTTTCAGTTTTAAAGCAAAGAACTGTTCCTATTGAGTAATCAGCTACACTGTGCATTTGCAGAACAGAATTATTTGTTCACAGGAAGCTGAGGAACCTCATAGTCTTCAGGACCCTGACAAGACTGGGAGGCATCATGGGGAAGAGAGAGCATGGAGGAGATCATATTTTGTTTTCATTTTGCTTCTTTTGTCTTGGGGAGTGTGGCAGTTTGAATGAGAATGGCCCCCGTAGGCTCATATGTATGACTCTTTGGTCATCAGTCGGTGGAATTGTTTGGGAAGGATTAGAAGGTGTGACTTCTTAGATGGGATGTCCCTGAGAGAGGGCTTTGAGATTTCAAAAGACTCGTGCTTTCTCACTGTTTTCTCTGCCTCTTGCTTATAATGTAATATGTGAGCTCTCAGGTCTTCCTGATGCCATGCCTTTGTGGACACTAACCTTTTAGAACCGTAAACCCAATTAAATGCTTTCTTTTATAAGATGCTTTGGTCATGGTGTTTTATCACAGCAATAGAAAAGTAACTAATACAGAGGAGGCATCCAAAACTGGAGATTATAACTATTATAACTCTTAAAGCCCAATTCCCTCTCATTCTTCTCAGCTGACCTAGCTAGCCAGTGCCTTCCACTGTGAGCCAATAAATATTTGTCATGAAAAAAATGGGCAAGTCAGTCTATGAGACATACTGCTCACTGGTGTTGCTGTGGCACCAAAAGCCATAAAACCATAGCTGAAAAAGTGTAAAACTTGATGAAAGAGTTGAGTACTAAAAAAAAAGTATTTACAAATTAATTTGTTTTCAATAGAAGAGCTTGTATGTAAGGTTCCGACACAGTGAATTTTTACAGCAAAGCTATAAACACTACAATGGAGATTATGAATATGGACAATATAATTTATAACACTTGCATAGCTTTCAGTTATTCAGGTGCTCCAAGCCTAAAAAATTGAATAATGATCAGGAGTAATGAATTGAACCCTAAGAACTGTGCAGAAAACACAGGAAGGGCCCACCAAAGAATTTGCATGCAAGAGAATAGGTGTGGGTGAAAGATACATTTTCTGTTTTAGGCCAAAAAATGGATGAAGCAGCCAGGCAATTGGAATTCCTTTAAAGAAATTCCCATTAAGGCATACAAACTGATTCTCAGTACTACATTTCAGATGACCAAGCCAAGGAAGAGAATCAAAAATGGCCTGCTACATTTTCTGAGAGTGTGGATTCTCTCACTATTTTTGACAACACTGAGGGGTGAAATGTGGTCATATAAATTATTGAGGACCATTGACTTAGATGTGTCTGAGATATCTGCTATATCTGCTGGTATTTCACAGAATCCAAAGCAGATTTCTCCACAGCGCTTCATACAAGGTTATGAGCCAGGCCTGTAAACAATGAAATGGCTTCTGTTTAGAAATAATAATAATAATAATAATAATAATAATAATAATAATACCCAAATAATGTCCACATAGTGTTGTAGGGATGATGTGTGTCCAGGCCTTTCACAAACATCTCTGCTCCAGTGACCATGGTCGCCAATAGATGCACATCTGTCAAAACTCATAGTAAGATTCAAATCAAGTACTGTGATGATTCATCTTCCCTACTTGATGGAGTTTAGAATCACCATGGAAGCAAATCCCTCAGAGATCACGTTAAAAATGTGGGAAGAGCCACCTTAAATGTGTGCCACAACATTCCAAGTAGGTTAATAAGGTGGGAAGGGCCATGTTAAATGTGTGCCACACCATTCCGTGGGCTTGGTGGGTCCTGGACCAAATAAAAAGGAAAAAGGGAGCTAAGCACAAGCTTACGTCAGTCTCTGCTTCCTGATGCAAGTGACCAGCTGCCTCTTGCTCCTGCCCCTACGCCTTCCCAAATCCCAGCATCCCCTCTCTAGCATGATGGAAGGATTCCCTTGAATATATAAGTCAGTATCAACCCTTGCTTCCTGGAGTTGTTCTTGTCAAGTTGTTTATAATATCAACAAGAAAAGTGACAACTAGTTATCATCAGGAAAAGCTTAGCAGTCCTCTCACCTCCACCCTCTCTCCCCAGCACACATGACTGCATGCTCACTTCCTACTGCATGAAGAAATTTTATTCAAAGCAACTTGGAAAGAACACCTTCTAGGGAAAAAGCACTATCACGTGATGAATGTACTGCTGAGCTGTAAACACTGGTTTAAAATTTCAGCATTACAGTGAAAGTACAGAGAGTTCAGAGAACATGTCCCAGTAGTGTCCAGCCAGAAATGGGTGAACACTACTATCTATATCAAATCCTCTCTCCATACAGCTTGAGAACTAATGAGAAAGATGAGCAAGAAAGAATATAATGGCCAGGGGTCATGGAGAACTGGAGTGAAACTGGACATGCTAGGACCACTGCACTCTTGACTTTACCGCAGCTTTGCTTGACCACACAAGATCAAGCCAATGAATATTTTTTCCACAGAGTGGGTTCATGAGCCCTGACCCCTAACTGAAGAGCTATGGACAGTTGATGGCTTCTAGGGGAGAGAGGTTGCATTTTCCTTAAGGCTGTGGCTCCCAGTAGGTCAATCACACTCCATTGGACAGTCCTACACCAGTGAGTATATGGGTATCCCAAGTTGGAGTCAATGAGTTGTTTTCAAAAGGGGTGCCTATAGTTATGGGATGGGAAGATGGGAGTGAAATCTGAGAGGAATTAGGGGACCAGATGGGGATGAATATGATCAAAATACATTGTATAAAATTCTCAAAGAATTAATAAACATATTTTAGAAAACTAAAAAAGAAATCTCAGCTTTACTATTTTCATGATAAATCTTGGGCAAGCCATTTAATCCCCTGATAGTTGTATTTTCTATCTGGATAGTGAGGACAACAACAATACTTAGTTTGTAATGTTATTGTGAGTGTTCAATGAGGTAGTAAGCAAAACCTTTAGTATCATTCCTGGCCCAAGGGGTTCACACAAAGCATTAGTATTGCACAATGAGGCATTGGCAAAGATCATTAAACCAGAGACAGAAGCTGGTTCCTGTAAGTAAAGGTCTACCACACAAAAGAGCTGCTTAAGTGACCTTTGCAAGCTTAAGGCTGGCAATAGGGGTTAATGCTACTGTACAATCACAAACAGCATTGTAGTGGTGGCTGTGGAGTAGTTACTGAGATAATGAGTGTATGAGTGGTTTGGGTTTTTGTTTCTTTTTTTACTTCTAACAGGTTTTTATTTTGTTTCATTTCTTGTAGATCAGCAAAATGACTTCGAGGTTTGATAAGAATTGTCGAATATGGTTACATCTGTTGACCATGTCCATGTATAACTTGAGATGGAGCAATTGTTTTGATTGTAAAATACTGTCTCCAGTAGAACTCAACTGATGACAGCACTAATCAGTGCTAGAGACACAAAGTGTTGCAAGATTCCTCGCCAGAAGAGACATAAATAACACTTGCTTTCTAGTCCCTTTAAGGTTCCAGGGACAAACTGAAATATATTCCACCCAAGTTCAAATTGGGGAACAAGTTTATTTAGAGGCAAAGGGCTACATACTAGAACTTAGGTGAGCCCTACCCAAAAGCAGCCACACTGAAGTCTTTATGCATCATGGGTGCTGGCTTCTCCACATGTGACTAAATGGAGCCCTTCAGTTAACCTTCCCCTGTCTACATAGCTAACACCTCCTGAGGTCACATGCAGTTAAAGATATGTACTAAAAGACTGGGGGGAGCTTTAGAACTTTGGGTTAGGGTTGGTTGTCTCTCTTCTCGCCCTCCTTCTATGAGAGAATGCAGCCGATGGACAAGATCCTGATGGAGTCCTGCAAACAGGCACAACCTATGGGCTGGAACACAGCAGAACTTCAATAAATAACAGCAGGAATTATTATTACCCCTGTTACATTTTTTCTGGACAAGCCCTGTATACATTATCTAGCTTCCCCTATAGAAGTAGCGCTATATTGATGTGGCTTTTCAGCACAGGAGGATCTTATATTCCCTCCATCATAAAACATATAGTTTATCTTGTCAGTTTTACAACTGTAAAATCATAAAGACAGAAATTGTTGTACTTACCTAACATATGGCCTTCCGTTCAAGAAACCACTCTCCATAATGGACACCAACAACTAAACTATTGGCAATGATCATGTGGCTGCCTGTTGAGCCCTTACTCACTATAAGGCATGTGCTAAGAACTCTGCATGCATTCTTTATTTAATCCTTATAGAAGTCACATGACATTAATGGCTTCAATCCCCATTTTCCATATGAACAATGGGATGCATTAAGGATTTATCCATCTTATTCATGTCTTTCTTAATGCTTCTTATCAGGGAAAAAAATCAATCCTTCTTTTATAATAATTGTCTCATCTCCTTAATCATTTTTATTACTTTTCTCATGAAACCTTAGTTTGATAGTGTTATAAACTAGGTATCTGTGTCTTCTCAAAATGTGTATGTTGAAACTCTAATCTCTAATGAGTTGGTCTTGGGGGATGAAGTTTTGGAGGCAGAGTGTGAGGATGAAGACATTATCAGTGAGATTAGAGGCCTTATGAGATGAACTGAGATCTCTCTCTCTCTTTCTATCTCTCTCCCTCTCTGTCTCTCTCTCTCCCTCTCTCTCTCTCTGCCACCATTCATATCCCTCCCTTGCCCCCTCCCTTTTTGCCTCTCACCCTCTTTTCCCTTTCTCCTTCTCCTCTCTGCTAAGTAAAAATACTAAAAGAAGACTGTGATCTATAATTCAGGAAGAAGACTTTTACCAAGAACCAGACCATGCTGACACTTCCTCCAGATACCCAGTACTGTATGAAAGCCATCTTAATGGATGAATGTGCACATGCCCCCCCCACCCCCTATCCCAACTCAGGAACAATCTCTAACAGAAAACCACCTGTAAATTAAGATTTGTTTCCTCCAAGGGAGTCTTACTGGAAAAACAAACTACTCTTAATGGTAGGCTGCATGCCCAGCAGTAGAGATATGGTCAACAGAAAATCAACTCAATGACATCCTTGGAGATTCCTTTTCTTATATTGTCATGTCAGAGATCTTATTTTGAAATTATCTTATTATTTCTAATTTTTATTTTATTAATATATATTTTTCTTCTCTCTTTTTACCCTACAGGATGTGTGTGTGTGTGTGTGTGTGTGTGTGTGTGTGTGTGTACACATAGGCTCCTAGTTTAATGTTTTTACAGAATTTGTGAGTCTACAAATGAGTGGGTCTTTGTTTCTTGTGCCTTCTCTTGGGTTCTTTTTCTCCTGTTTGTTTGTTTTGTCCAATTCTGATGTGCTAGTTTTTTGTTTTATTTTATTACATTTTATTATTATCCCACCTGTTTATTTTCTAATGAGAGATGGAAAGAAGGTGGAACCGAGTGGGAGGTAAGGTAGGGAAGGAGCTGAGAAGAGTAGAGAGAAGGGAAATTCTAGACACCAAAGGCAGAGAAGGAAGGAAGGAAGGAAGGAAGGAAGGAAGGAAGGAAGGAAGGAA
>CAJQZJ010004750.1:7963737-7977435 GCA_907164525.1 Lophiomys imhausi | reverse complement strand
GAAGGAAGGAAGGAAGGAAGGAAGGAAGGAAGGAAGGAAGGAAGGAAGGAAGCCACTCCACCTATGGTATTTTTATTATAGCAGCCCAAATTGACTGAGATCTCTCATACATTAAGGGTCTCTGAACAATCACATTAACCATTGCCCCCACATCCCATTCGATCCGTCCCATGTTGGCTGTATGCTTGGCCATGCCTTGACTTTTCCAACAGAACAGTAGCAAATGTGAAAACAGAAGAGTGTAACAGGAAAAGCTTGAGGTTTGGCATGAGAAAGACTCAGCTTCACACCCAGTCTCACACCAGAGTTCTTGGGTTCATTAGCTGAAGCAGTAGGAAATATATCAGGTGCCTGAGGTTTTAATCTTGGAAAGGCAGTTTGTAGTTATAGAATGAGACCCATGTTTGAAGCCTTGCTCTGTTCTTTACCAGCTGTGTGAACTTCATCTCAGTCATCTGTATTATCTGAACTCAGACTCCTCATCATTGAAATGGATACAGTAATACTTATCATGAAAAACTCAGTATTAGACAATTAGCATATTAGAAGTTGTGGACACTCAAAAAGTTACAGTCACTATTGAATGAGTCTGTTAATTTTATAAGCACTGATTGCATTTGTTTATTGTAACTTGGTTCAACATAGATTATATATTATAATTTTATAAATTAGAAAAATGTAAGCAAATACATAACAAAAATTTTTACCACCTTACATTAATAATCATCTATATTTGGGTACTTAGACATTCAGATATTGTTCTAATGACTGGAACATGTTATTAATACTGTCTTGTAAGCTGTCTTTTTTGTCATTTAGAAGAATGTTGGAAACATCTTTGCATTTCTATAAACAAATTACCAAGACTTCATTTTTCATGGGGGTAGCATGTTCCAATACCTGGATATATTTACAATTTACCTAAGAAATTCTAATGTTCATATTAAGTAATTGTCTAATTTTGTTTATTTAAAAATCTAAGCCATATGCAAATCAAACTAATCACCAGGCTTTAATAGGAAAATAATTCATATTAAATGTAATAGGAAATTCCAATTTATAGATTCCACATTGGAAATTAAAGATACAGACCTAGTCATTAAATGCACATGTGGCTCACACCTTACTAGAACCCGCACCCCTTCCTGGACATGGCCGTTGACCAGAGGAGTATATCAGCATTACTGTCCTCACATCACTTTGGGAAAGCCTTCTCCCCAGCCTTCCCCTGAGAGAGTGCTGCAAACTGTGTGAGGGAAACAGTCTTTTCTGTTTTCCTTCCTAAGGATTTATAGGAAATCATTCTCTAAGTCTGATTTACTGCTTGGAGGGAAGAAGCAGAACTGGGCTGAGAGAATAGAACTGGGCTGAGAGAATGCCACTTCATTGAAACAATTTGATCCCAGGGAAGAGAAATTAGTGTTAGGCTTGGTGAGCACGATACCTAGTAAGTGTCAGGTTCACCCCGTAGATAGGGAAACTCCCTTTGTCTTCAACATTTCTATTCTTTGGCTTGCCATAGTGCGCTTTTAAAATAGGGGAAAAAAAAACATGCCCAAATCTGTGGCAATTATATATGTATATATGCAACCACAGAAAGAGTTACATAAAGGACGTCACAGTTCAGAAAACAGCTGGCATGTGTATGAGCATTTCTTAGGGAAGAAATAATAGTGGGCAGTGAGATGGCCCAAGGGGTAAAGGCACTTACCACTGAGGCTGGAGACCTGAGTTCATTCCTAGGAGCCCACATAGAAGAAGACATCTGCAAATTCCCCTATGACTGCCATATACTCATCATGACAGATTTGTGTACACACACACACACGCACACACACACACACACACACACACACACACACACACACACACACGATAAAAAATAAATAAATAACTGTTTTAACAAGCAAAAAGAAATTGTGGTTCTTGGAACCCATCTCAATAGAGGCTAGAAACTTGCCATCACCAAACAGCCATGCAGCACAGGACAATCGCTCAAACACATCAGGTGGCTGGGCTTACATTAACCAATGGCTTGTTAATTAACTAGCATTTTCAGACAGCACTGAGTTGTTTGGTGTCGTGAAACACACAACATGGCTAAAATATGAAAGTCTCTCTATGAATTTTTCTGAATATCATTGATCTGTGTTTGGTTGAATCCACAGATCCATAATACATGCTCAGGGAACACTAACTATATACCCTATATAACTCAGTTCTAGAAGTTACCAGTGAGCTCTAGGACACCAATACTCCTACGGGCAGATGACTATCTTTCTAGAAAAAACTATCTTTACTTTTCTCATCAAGAATACCCATTTCTTTTATCTAAAACAACAAGCCTCTGACAGTATCACTAAACCTAACAGCGATGTCTCTAATTCACCGCTTAACTTGAATTGCTCAGTTGCTTAACTAGAAAGTTTTTGCCCTTTATTTGTTTGACTGAATATACATTCCTCAACTATCCATTGCATTTTAAATGTACAGTCACCCCTGGAAGCAACATGTAGGTGGACTTGGGTCTTCAAATGTTAAGCTCTTGGTGGCCTCAGAGTGGGTGAGACCTCCTTCAACTTTATCCTTGTCTTCTCACTGGCACTTGCATGAGGACAGATGCAAAGGATGTACATTAAGGACTAATCAGGATCTGAAAGGAGAGAATCTTTTCTGGAAGGACATACATGACCACCACTCCATTTATTCTCAAACCTTCCTAACCTTAACCTAACCTTCCAGAACTCCAGAGTTTGTCATTCACAATCCATACAACTCACCTCTAATTTCTTCTCTGGTTGTTCCATCATTTCCCAGAAGCCTGTTGTGGATTCCTCTGTTCATAACTGTGAAAACAATGGTATGCAGCAGTGATACTTGTGTAACATTTTGTACAAGCAGAGTTCAATCCCCAGGACCAACATGGCAGAACCAAAGAACAGACTCCTACAAGCTGTCCACTGCTACTATGGTACATGTACTACATCCTCCCAAAATGAATAAATAAATACAATATATTTTTTACAATTAAACATAGATGAAATTTTATTTTACAATATTTTAACATATACACTGAAAATGCCATTATTCCATACACAAGCCACATGAAAGTACTTAATGAGACATTTCACATTTTTGTATGAAGCTTTAATTCTGACTACTCATTTTCAGCTGCTAGATTGCAAGTGTGACCAGGTACCATCATCATGGCTAATGTACCGTTAGCTCATGCAGAAGGAACTGTAAGTCAGGAAGGGGCAACCTAAAACAAAGCAGAATCCTGGGACTAAAAACAGTGTATGTTGACACAGAATGAAGGAGGATCCCCTTTTTGAAACCTGCAATGAGAAAATGCTACATGTGAAGGCAGAAGAAAGACACCATTAGAGTTCAAAACACTCTTACTTACATCCCTGACTGCAGAGCAGATACTTACTTTTAGCCTTCCCAGCTACAAGGGGTAGAGGCAGGCTCCTTGACAATTACACCAAAGTAGAACACATTGACCATTTCTCTGGAATTTAAGACCGTAAGTCTTATAATGGCCCAACAATTCTACTCCTATGCTCTCAATAGTAGAGAAAACATATGTTCAAAATAAGAACTGTAAGAGAATTCTCACGGCATTTTCTGTAAAAATAAACAAGTGGAAGCAGCCTGAAAATCCACCAAGAGTAGTTAGTATAAACAACTGTGATATATTCATACAACAGAATTGTGCACATCAGTGACTAGGAATGAAGGATGCTTGCAAAACTTTTCATAAATTAAAAACAAATGTGATATGCAAAAGTAGCATGTAAACTGACAGTCTACATTACAGTCTGTAGGACTACAGACTATAACAACCAAGACTCCGAGGGCAAGAGAAATCAGAGGGATTGGGCAGCAATGATACGTACTCCGTAGGATGGCTGGAGACAGCCTCAGACTGACCAACATCTTTACAGCTTGGATGAGTGGCAGTTGTACATCGTGCATTTTTTGTTCAGTATCCTTGAACTGAGCGTTTTGTGTTAGTCTACTTCTCATGACAAGAACAAGCACTCAAGATAACTTATGAGTCTGATATACAACCTTAGAAGTTTGAGTCCATGATTAGCTGGACGTGTTGTTTTCAGGCCGGTAGCAAAGCAGCACAGGATGGCAGAGATGTCTGTCTTAGTTAGGGTTGTAGTGCTGTAAAGAGACACCATGAACAAAGCAACCATAAAGGAAACCATTTAATTGGGGTTGCCTTACAGTTTCAGAGGTATGATGGGAAACAAACATGGCAACCTACAGGCAGATATGGTGTTTGAGGTGCGGAGAGTTCTACATCTTAATCCGCCGGCAGCAGAGGGAGGTTGTATGTCACACTGAGCGTAGCTTGAAGATAGGGGACCTCAAAGCCTGCCCCTACAGTAGCACACTTCCTTCAACAAGGCTATACCTACTCCAACAAGGCCACATCTTCTAATTGTTCCATTTCCTATGGGCCAAGCATCCAAATACATGAGTCTGTTCGGGCCATATCTATTCAAAACACCCCAGTGCCTGAAGAGGCAAGATCAATCAGCTCTCACCAATGAAGTGAAAAGAAAGGAGAACAGGCTTCCATTGTCCCCTTCATGTGTGTGCTTCAGTGACCCAAAAATCCAATCCTAGTCCCCACCTCTTAAAGGTTCCACTTCTCTCAAGCCAAGGGCCAGCCTTAAATATAGGGGGCTTTTGGAGTCCTGTAATATGCAAACTATATAATTTGTACATATTAAAGTAATAAGTTCAACACTGAACAAAAACTAAATTTTTGTTTTTTAATGTAAAAGTAAAATGATCACTTATAGACATTTAGGCAATATTTACTTCTTATTTTTAATTCTATTTTATGGTACTTTACTGATGTTCTCTCCTTCTGGAATCTAAGACCATTTTCACTGAAGAGTTAATGGGAGCTGAAGCTGAGGGTGAGGCTTTGCTGTTCCCTCACACCTCTCCCTCGGTCCTCTAAAATCATTGTAGGATTTTTTTAATGTTGAGAAATAATTCTTCAAAGAGTAAACAATTAGAATATGTGATAAACTTCATGAAACAAACTTAGTTGTCTCTTTATTAGTCTTGAACATGGTCATTTCTGGAAAAAATGAATCAATGTGTTTCTAGTTACTTTCTGATGACATTTAACAGTCAGACTTAAAAATACAGAAGAAAGCATTATCAGTTTTATCCAAAATTATTATGGCCACCATTTGAATGAAATACACATTTTGTAAGCTATAAACCATATCATTACTACACACTGGCCTGAGAAAGGTTTGGTTCACAAACTACACTGATCTAACCAAGTCATTAAATCTGTCTAAAGGGGGGCTCATTTGAGAAGCAATAAAAATTTTAATCATTTTATTATTAAAAGAGTGTTTAATATGTAGCTAATTAAATGCCAAAGGCAGGTTATCTGAGTTTAACCTTCAAAAAGAAAATGATGTATCAAAGCCTGCCTCTGGCATCATGGGATAGAAATGTCATTCTCCTAATCATTGTGTGACAACTAGCTGGTGGCCTTTTCTAGAGCTATAGTTAAATTACCTGATTAAATTAATAGCCATTTAGATATTTTAGGAACTGCACAGACCTATACTAAATGAAAATGAGGTCCATTACATTTTCTGAGTGGGCTAGATAGGTCCTGAAATAAAACACGTATGCCATTGCCCACATTACTTATATTAAGCAATTAAAAGCTCCTTCCAAAAAGCGACTAATTCTCTATAATGTGTGGACAACTGGATCTCCACTAATGAGCCCAGGTAGGGCAGCTTGCCTTTACTGCTTGTTTCTCTCTCTCCTTAAATCCTCTGTTTGTTTTAAAACAGAAGATTAAAACTTGCATACACCCCATAAATGTGTAGCTACATGGAACTACTCGTTCTGTAATTATAAGACAATGATAGGTGATGTTGGATCAGCAGAATAGGAGGCTGGAAAGTGGGATGCAGAATCATCCCAACCAGAATCATCCAGATGTCCCTGGGGTGTTGTGGGGTGCAGCCTTCAAACTCGTCATTCTAGTGATTCCAAAATAACAAAAAGCACATGCATCTGCATCCTTCACTCTCCAAGTTAATTCTTTGGTGTGAATCATATTAACTATATCAGAAAGCACAATGTATTTAATGATGTATGAAGGGAGCAAACTACCATTCCTTCCAAATTATTCCTGTTGAAAATTAGTAAGAACTTGTTGAAGTTTTAAGGACAGATCCTTGCCCACGGCTGTGCCTTTAGTACCTAGAATAGTATCCAATGCATCACAGGTATTCAACAAATACTTATCGGCTTAACGGCTTCTCTGCTCTTCTGTCTCAGATTTAATTTGTAGCACTCTTTAAAAGTTATCTTGAACAGTCACATTTTGACACCATGCTATAAAATTCAATATATGCCAAGGAATTTTTAGGCCAGTCTGTACGGTTTGAACATGTGTGATGAATTAGTTGAGTCACTGCAATGATTTCCTTTATTTATAATTAAGGCTTTGCTTAAATTAATTTTATATCTACCAAGGATAGAATGCTATAGGGTAGTCATGAACTGTAAGGGGCTCAAGATCAGACATAAATCTTTAATAATATTTATTCCAACATCCTCCCAATAGCTAAGAAAATTAGATTGACTCTAAGATATCGTGCTAATTATAGATAAATTCCAACTGCAATGTGTCCACAATCAGGCTTAATGCTCTCAGCTAAAAAGGGACTGACAAAAATGTGTAAATAAACCAATGTTTTGGAATGGACAGTGCAGACACATAATTTAGTTGAATGCGTGTCAGTCTTTATTCATTGAATCAACTTTTATCTGGGGGGTTATAGTGTATCTGCATTATGCTACACTTTAAAAATGTATGTGTGTGTAATTGTGTGTGCATGTGCATGTGTGCACAATGTTGTGTGTGAGTATGGGTGCACACATGGTGGTACACATGGGGAAGTCAGAGGACAACCTTGGGTGCCTGTCCTTACCTTCTACTTTGTTTGGGACAGATCTTCTAGTTATTTGATGCTGGAAACTCCAGGTTAGCTGGGGTATTCTCCAGTCTACATCTCCCTCCCATCTTACCATAGGAGAGCTGCCATTACAGACTTACAACCCCCATCCAGATCTGCATGGGTTCTGGAGCTCTGAACTTGGGTTTTCACATTTGCTTGGCCAGCAGTTTCTCTCCTGAGCCATCTCCCCAGACCCTTGGGTTACGTTCTTAGAATAAACCCAAAGATGAATAGGACAACCACTGCTGTAAGTGTAGTGTGAACAATTACTCAAATGCATGGGGGGAGGTAACAGTAAGATTGTGCAGAAGGGCAGGAAGCTGGTGAGCTCAACCATGGCAGCACTGAAAAGGGGTGGAAGCCAAACATGATGCTGAAGCAGGATGGGAAAAGACTTCTAAATAAGACAGGGTTTGGACCTGTTCATGACAAAACAAAGGAGGAGTCTGCTACTGAAAGTTACTAAATCAAAACTGCTCCATAGAAAGGGGAACACCCCTCCATTGCTGGTGGGAGTACAAGCTGGTACAACCACTGTGGAAATCAATCTGGCAATATCTTAGAAAACTTGGAATAGCTTTACCTCAAGACAGCCATACCACTTCTGGGTATACATCCAAATGATTCCTCACCAAACCACAAGGACATTTCCTCATCTATGTTCCTAACATCCTTATTTGTAATAGCTAGAAACTGGGAAGAACCCAGACGTCCCTCAACCGAGGAATGGATTAAAAAAAAAAAAAAACTGTGGTACATCTACACAATGGAATAATACTCAGCTGTCATGCCATTTGCAGCCAAATGGATGGAACTAGAAAAGCTCAACCTGAGTAAGCTAACCAAGACTCAGAAGGATGCACATGGCATCTATTCACTTATAATTGAATTTTAGCCATATAGTACAGGATAACTATACTACAACCAATGCACCAAAGGGAACATGAACATAGACTTTGTTACCTGTCAATGAGACATTTTGCCCTAGTGGGGTTGCCTTGTAGGCCCCCAGTATATGAGGAGGCTCTTGGCCCTCATATGACTGCTGAACTTGGATGGGGGACTGATATGTAGGGACACTCCACTCCAGAGGAGTGGGATGGAAGGGATATGGGGTAGAGAGTGGGAAGGTGGGACTGGTAGGGGTCTTTGGGTGTGATCCCTTGCCAGAGTAACCATGTTGCTGGATTAAAATTTCTCTACAAAGGAATCCCTCGGATATCATCTGGTGGTGCACCTGTCTTCTAGCTATCATCCGGGGGCTCCTTTCTCCAGCTATTGTCTGGGTATTTCTGTCCATCATTATCATCTGGGGCTCTTTCCTCCCGCTATCATGTGGGAGCTCCGTTCTTGCATTTTTCTGTCTGACTGCAATTCCTCCTAGAAACACAGCCCTCTTTGGTTTGTCTTAAGAATGAGAAGGGTCATAATCACTCTTCATCATAAATATTCATTCTGGAAGGTTCTTCTGATCTGCAGATCAATCTGCTGATCTGCCATTGAACATCAGGGAGAACATTGCTAGGGACAGTTCTCCTTAAGGTTACTTTTGACATGGAGTAAGGATCTGTGGTGAGCAGAAGGAATGAAAATATTCAACAATTTCAAAGGATTAGGTGATGAGCATAGTGACAAACATACTCTAATAGCAAATATTTATTGAACACCCACTGTATTCTCAGTTCCCACTGTATGCTCGCTTCTCAGTTCCCTTTTCATCTTCTTAGAGTTCTCATCTATCCTTGGAGTTTCAGCTGTTGGGGGGCAATTTTTATTCTCCACAGAAAACTTCTCGATAAGCACAGGTTTACTTAGATAGCTGCATTTGGAGATTGCTGGGTTTCATCCCTTTCATTGGCATCTCAAGTACAGTTATGTCTCACACTGTCCTTTCCTCTCACACACTCTCCAATTCTAATCTTTTCCCACTGTTTCTCAGGTGAAGATTTTTATGATTCTGTCAGACTTCTAATGAAGGGAACCTGGAAAATCCCAAGAGCAGATGAGGGCAATAGGACTGGAGGAGGCACATCAGAGAGGAGAAGCAAAAAAAAGAGAAAGTGAGTGGTATCTGTTATAAATGAGTAGGAATGGTGCTGTCAGGGTCTGGAATGGGGCACACATGTCCCCTTTATAAGTTAGTAATGATGAGTAGATGACTGTGACTTGTATGGAGTTAGTTGTGAAAGTTCATGAAGACACTGAGAAGAATAATAGCAGTGACATGCTGGTTCCAAAGACATCTAGAATATAAGACATCTTGGATTCTTTTGTTTTGTTACCAAGTTCGTAGAAAGAGCACACACGCCTCTGATGAAGAGGTCAGGGTGTGAACTGGAAGTTACCATTGCTTTCCCGCTGCCTGTGACTTACCTCAATGGAGTCTGGAGGAAGTAAAGGATACAGAGTCTCTGAGGTTTCTCTGCATAGATATCCCACTCTGCCAGTCCCAGGGAAAGGTTAGCTACTTGTATCTTCACTTGTGTTTATTTATCTGAAGCATTACTACACTGTGCTCAGTGGTGTCGACTGCTACAGGTAGGGACATGTCAAAAAAGGAACATTGACAGCATGTACCATGTTCTAGGGCATCACAGTCATGCCAGTGACATCACTGTGACAGTGGATCACTGAGCATGGACTTTAGATTACATTTTTCACTCAGTCAGTACAGCAGGGACTAGAACGTAGACTCCTGAGCTAGTGTCTCTGTCATCCTTATTACTTCCCAAATGAGGTTGCCCAGAACTAGTCAAAGTGACAGAGGTGTCTGTGTGTGTGTCTCATAGAACACAACTGTCAAGTCTGGAAGGATTGCCCAGTGCATAGAAGCACTTGTTGCCCTTCCAAGGGGCCTGAGCTCAATTCCCAGAACACTCACTGGGTAACTCACAACCACCTGTAGTCCCAGCTCCAGGGGTTGTGGCAGCCTCTTCTGTCTTATGTGGGCACTGCACTGTAGTACACACACAGAGAGACACGTAAGTAGTCAATAGATCGTTAAATAAATATTGAAATCAAGAAGAGGTCTGCATCCGGAGCAGTCTTGGAGTTGTTTGCAGGCTTCATTGCACTGGAGGACACAAAGATGACCTGTGTCTTCCTTTTGTTGTGATTTCTTGTTGTGATTTCTTTTCTCTATCAGAAAAACAAGGAATGCAAAGAGGTGTGCTTTCCAAGTAGTTTCACCCAGAAAACCTGGTCCATTTTCAATTCTCAGATTGTCCTGGCTGCCCTCTGACCTCTGAATGGGACCATGAAGCTCCATTGCCCATTTTATCCACCTGTTATGTAGGGTCAGTTTTGCACTGCTTAGAATTTAGTGCATCTTTGCTGAAGCCTGACAGGTACATGGAGGGTCGGTGGAGGAAGGTTGGAGGGACGTAAGAAGACTAAGAAAGCAGCCATATAATTTACAACCCTCGTGCTCATAAGAGCATAGCAAGCAGGTAAAGTCTGATATTCTGTCACAGGGACATCAGCCAGGCCTCCAGATGCTTCGGACCCAATTCATTGTCACATGACCTGGATGCACTAAAATACGCTAACATCACAATCCCAGCACCATAGTTAACCTGCCATGACAGGAGAGGGGAGCATGACTGCAACTACACTGGAGGCTGGCATTCATTTAGAAAGCAGCAGCAGCATTGCAAATCTCAAGGAATTCTGACCTGGTTCTCACTCTGTGACTTCATAACTGTTACCACAGTGTGGCCAGTAGGGTTAAGTTCACAAGTTGAGGGGTCGAGTACTGCTCTTACCATTTGTCAGCTGGATCATCTTGAATTATGTTTCAACTTTTTTAGATGCAAAATGTTGATCAAAGTAAGGCCAAATAGTAGACTCCTTGAGAGACATGAAAAAAAGAAAACTTACTCATGTAAAATATGCCAGACAGAGATTGACATATATTAAGCACATATTGGATCTCATGATTATGGTAGACCACCAGAAATTCATCTATGTCAGAATAATTTATTTTATTTTCATTTTTAGGTGTATTTCTTTCATGTGTATTAGTGTTCTGCCTGCATGTGCATAATATACATGCAGTGCTTACAGAGAGCAGAAGAGGACACCAGATCCCCTGAAACTGAGTTGCAGATGGTTGTGAGCTGCCATGTGGGTGCTGGGAACTGAACCCAGATCCTCTGTGAGATCAGCAAGCCCTCATCACCACTGAGCCCTCTCTCCTGCTCCTGAGAATAATTTTTCTAAAATTTGCTTTCTTTTTGACTACGTATATATGTTGGGGGTGCAGGTTATGTGTACACTGAGTGTGGGTGTCTATAGAAGCCAGAAGAGAGCTGGATTTACAGACAGTTATGAGCCACTTGATGCAGGTGTTGAGAATAGAACCCAGGTCCTCTGCCAGAGCAGTGCACACTCTTAACTACTGAGATAATTAATTTTTAAGATTTAGCTATATAGTTTTAGACTGATTTTCTTAGGTTAATAAAAAAAATCATTCCATTTTCATAGTGGGATGATCAACTTGAAACTCATTAACTCTTCAAAACCCATATGTGGACATGATCACCAGAATTATTTGACTGAGCCAGGAGACAATTTACACATATGTCCTAGAAATTAGAGAAAGCAAACATCTATACTCAACAGTTTGCATTCAGTTCTTCTGATCAGTTCTACTCCTTCCCAGACACAGCTCACCCCCAAATACTTAGGAAAGCAAGGACACAGCTATTAGGAAACAATCTCATCTGCTACTTTGCCACTTACAAAGAACAACTAAACATATGTCAGTTCACAAATATCCTACAATAAAGGATTCCATCAACATCTGAGAAACAAAACTTCTTGTTCAATTTGGCTTTCAACCAATGAGGCTTTTTTTTCTTTTCTTTTCTTTTCCTTTTTTTTTTTCCCTTGCTTGTAAATGAAAGAAAAAAAGGAGGGAGAAAATGTGCTGTACCCACCCTTTACATCTTAGATCTGAGAAGAAAATGATCCATGGGGTGTGTTTGATCTGAAATGAAATACAATATTCTGTTCAGGAGTTGACATTAGTACTCTGATTGGGGCGGGGGTGGGGGGGAGCGGGCAGGTGAGAACATACAGTCCCTGCATATTTTTTTTGCTTCTTTCTTTCTTATTAGCTGGAGATGTGACAGTGTTAGTAGCAAACCTTCTATCCAGTTTATAAGAACCAGGCACTTAGGCATTTTTGAGTGATAATTCAATAGGATTAAATTACACTCCTGTGGCAGCTGAGCCTCACTAATGAGGTTCATTTCAGTAAACTGTTGACTGAACTGTCTAGATGGTCCTTTTAATTTACCAACATGTAACGACATGGGAAAAGCATTAGTCAACTCGATGAAGATGATAAGGTCTGTGGGTATTTTACATCAATACCTGACAACCTGAAGGGGTTTTTGTCACCTGCTCTATTTAGCCCGAGGCAGACACAGAATAACTGGTACCTGTTAGTGTGATTGACTTACGAAAGCAATGAAAGGAGCAATCAGGAAGAGGGCTGGGTGCAAAACATGTCAGAGAAATGTCTGTTCCTTTCAGTTAGCAGGAAGGATGTTCCTTGCAATGTGGGCGAGGGTTGGCAATGAACTTCAAAGAATGTTTCATTTTTCAAATTCCTTAAGTTTTTCCTATTAGATAAACCATGAAAACCGTCTGTATATATTTCCAGTCAATGGTTGATTAGGACCATAGGAAGACTAACCCTTGCTCATTGAAGTAATGTATCCCAATCAATGGGAAGAAAGAGAGAATATGGGGAAAGAAGAAGCAATAAAGACAAGGGAAGCTGAACTACTGAGACATGACATGCCTGTTGAAAAACATCTCTAGCTATGATTATACTGAGAATGAAGAAAAAGGCTACAAGACCATTTGCATTCCTTTGAAAAAAGGTTTAAAAGACATGTTCCTGCGTGTTCTGGAAAGCAATATGGTTACATGGGAAAACCACAGTAATTCCAAACTAATGAATTAGAGAGTGCTGTGGTTCCCAGACAGTTCCTGGGCACCAAAGTCTGTTTTGATCATTATTCTTTATAAAGAGTCAATCAATCACAAAATGTTAACTTAGACATGTGTTCTGGCACATGTCATAGCCAGGTGCTATGTGTGACTTGTTGGAGGATACAGAGAAACAGGTTTGGAGGGAGAAGGTGGCAAGACTGAATGAGAAACAGAAACTTTACAATTTGAACTGAAGCACTTGAAGAGATATGAAAGAAAAGAGCTGAGAAAATCACCCTGTCATACTGTCCACACATACATATGTCAAATGTCAGACCCTGGAGCAAGAGAAGAAGCCATTGTAGTTTCCATGAACACTGTCAGGGGTTTATATAATAGAGAGAAGAAGCCATCTTAGTTTCCATGAACATTGACAGGGGTTTGCATAATAGAGTGGAAATACTAGACCAGATAATTTTGAAAAAAAAAAAAAAAAAAAAAGGCTTCCCTCCTGCACCAAAAAGACTCCTTCTTTTGCTAACCCCCTGATTCTATCTCGGACCTTGAACATTGTTATTACTCGTGATGGTACTTATTGTTAAGGCTTAAATATGTAATGCCACCCATAGGCTTGTTATTTGAATTCTTAGTCTTTGTATTATTTATTTGAGTATTTGGTCCCTGTGTCTTTTGAACACTTCGTTCTTGTATCATTTGAATA
>CAJQZJ010004750.1:7947469-7963727 GCA_907164525.1 Lophiomys imhausi | reverse complement strand
GTCCCTGTGTCTTTTGAATACTTGGTCCCTGTGTCTTTTGAACACTTGGTCCCTGAATTATTTGACCACTTGGCTCTTATCCCTAACCCTGAGGCCTTCAGTCTCCAGATGGCAGTGCTGTTTAAGAAGGTTCTAGATGTTCGGTAGCCAGGGCCAAGATGGAGGAAATGGATCACTGTGAATGGTCCTTGGGGACGGATTATTCATAGTTGATTTTGGTCCCAATGCCTCCTTCTTGGTCTGTTATGATGTCAGCTGAAACACTCCACTGTCCGTAATGGACTGACCTCTCTGAAATCCTCAGACAAAATAACAACCGCTTCCTTTTTGTTAGGCATTTGCTCATGGTAAGAAAAAACTATTTAATACAGTTACAAAATGACAAAAATCATGAAAATTTACCCCATGTTCTCATTCAAAAGGTGTTGCCATCATTCCACTTGTTTCTGGGGATTAAACAGACCTAGCCTTTTAACAGCTAACTTCAGCATCAGCCATATTCTAGGTACAAAATACTCAATTTTTTTCTGAATCCAAATTCAAATGCTCTTTAAGCTGTGTTAGGCTGTCTATCAGTATCAGCTGTTAGAATATTTGAAGGCAATAACTCTGAGGAGTCCCAGGCTAATCCAGGCAGGAATCAAATATCCCAGAAGGCAATTCACTAGAGCAGTCCCCAGGGGAAATTCCAGACAAAGGATTCCAACTCCCTACAGTCAATCTGGCCCTCAAGGAGACAAATAGCTCAATCCTATCTTTCATTTACTTTCCCCCAACTATGCTAAAAATGAGAGGAGACATCTTGAAGTATCAGAGGCCAAACTAGTATTTAAAAAAATAGTTTCACAATGAAATATTAATAACAAAACAGTTAGAGACTGAGAAAGAAAACAATTAGGAGTTAACACCCTTAAAATATCATTTTAATGATCCTGGAGGTAGAGAGACAGCCCAGCAGCTAAGAGCCCTGGCTGCTCTGCCATGGGACCTGAGCTTGGTTCCCAGCACCCACATGGTGGACTGTAACCAGCTGTATGTAACTCCAGCTTCAGGGGTTGAGATGCCCCATTCAGGCATCAGGTGCACACATGGTGCCCATACCTGCCAGCAGGGAAAATACTCATACATTAAATAAATACATACATAAATATTTTAAGATCTTACCTGAAAATCCTCATCTGAATAGGAACATGTTTCTTTCTTAATGATTTCTATGCCACAATGCTCACCACATTCATAGCCATCCTAAATTATTATAATCAATTGACAATTGCCATCTAATAACCAGCTGTCAATAACTTAAAAATTAAAAATAAACAACCTAGTTTTTATCTGTGGCTAATTTCGCTATCTAATCAGTTGTTTTGGGGGGGTGTTTTAATAATACTAGTTAGTAATTAGTCTTCGTGTTCTGGCACATGCCTATAATCTCAGAAACTGAGAGACAGAGAGAGACAGATCAGAAGTTCAAAGCCATCGTTGGTTACATAAGGAGTTTGCAACAAGCCAGGACTACATGAGACACTCTCTCAAGAAAGAAAAAAGAAAAACAACCCAGTTACATAAATAAGTGAATTAAAATAATGCTAGTAGTTGACGGTGATTAATATTATTATTATTAATTTGACACAAAAATAATATTTTAATTATTATATTTTAACGTATGTGTATCATACAAGGAGGTGGACAATAAATGACTATTTAAAGGAGGTAAAGACAGTCCAAGATAAATTGCAATTAGGCTCCAGGTGTGCATCCCAGTCCCTACATAACCACTGAACTTCTAATCAGCCAATCAGGCTTGAAAATCGAAGCTTCTTTCTGAGGATGTTAGTTCACATTGAGGTACCACACTTCTGTTGTGGATCTTAGAAGATAGCTAGCCAACTACCGAGACAGAGAGCTCCGGGTTCAGGAAGAGACCCTGCTTCAAAAACAAAGGTAGAAGACACCAGATGGTGACCGTGGCTTCCACAGGTACATGCTTTGGACGAGTGTACCCCTGCACACACATGCCTACAGCGACCTCCCTCAGGGAATGTCATGAGATGGTAGAGGCGATCAGGCTTCTAGCGTAAGAAGTCATTCAAAGGCTAAAAACAGAGACAGATGTTTCAGTGAAACTGAAAGAGAGGAATGAAAACAAGACCCGAGGCTTCAGAAAATAACTACAGACACGGGACGGAAAGGAAGGGCGTGGGGCTGTGGCTAACACGGTGCGGTCTGCTCCGGATCACTCTACAGTTCCAAGGCCCAGCGTGCCCATTCAGCTTTAAAACAACGCAATTTCACCAAATAGGTTCATAAGCACCAGAGCACCGCAGTCCTCAACGTGAGGCTGGGTTTACGAACGCAACTCCGAGATAAGCAGCCCAGAGGGGACCGATGGTCCCTGTCAGCAGGAGCATTCCCAGGTGCCCTGAAAATTGCTGTCCCTGGTGCTTGACCCCTCCAAACCATAATGATAATTGCTGCAGTGTTGAAGCCAGCTGGGCTTCTGAGCAGCTCAGGGTTTAGCGCCCTCCCCTCACGGAAGGCTGCCTGATCGTGGGGACTCCGCACATCTGACTGTGACAAATTACTAGGTGACCCTCCCATCAGTGCACAGTAGTAGGCATTTTGTAATATCACTGAAGCAGGAAGCACTGCTTTTTTTCTCCTCGAAAAGCACAAATACAAAGCCTCCTGCTTCGATGTATTTGGGGGAAGAGAACAAATCTGTTCCTTTTTAATCACGTGCATAGTAAATCAAGTATCAAATTTAAAACAATGAACTGCAATGAGCCTCCTCGAAGTCACTTAGCATTGATAAATTAGTAATGTATTATTAAATTATTCATATCTTCCCCCCCGCCTTCAGACTGTAATGATGTACTGTACACAGCACTGATAATTTACTTAGGCTGAGTCCATTCATTTAATTATGCTGCTAAACTTGGTAGGCCAATTGGTCATCCTGAGAGTTTCCAGGCAAGCTAATCACAAATATATAGAACATGTCCCTTATTGTCCCCAGCGGCTGAGTGCTAAAATGCTATTCAGTGCTTGGAAGGTTAATGCCCTGCTTATGTAAATTGTCCAATTTAACATTCAGTGGCAATATCATAAATTCTGGCTCTAGGATTTCATTAAACGTATGTTCAAACTAGTTGACCTTATAGGTTAACAAGCAGAAGTTAAACAGGACAATTATTTAACTCACTTTTTATCAAGAGACAGAAGCGCGTTGGCTATTTAATAGCCCGGCATACTTCACAATTAGAATTCTTATAAGGCCTCTGATAAAACTGCAGGTCATGAATTTTCATAAGGATGTCAGATAATAACTATTTATCTGAGCTTGTTTTTCTTTCTTATAAACTTAAACTTTGATCTTAACATTCAATTAGGCGTGATTCAACAGAGAAGGGCTAGGTAACTGGAGGAGGCAGAGGTCCTTCGGGTCTGCAGGAAGATTTAAAGAACAGCACCTGCATTGTCACGAGGGGGACTTAATGTCAGAGGCACACTATGAAGTAGTTTGCTGAGCACCACTCACCATTTTCTGAAGTTGAGCTAAACAATGACTCTTTTCTTTAGAGACACTCTCCCATCACCACCACCATAACTACATGCCTATTAGCCTACTGGGCCGATCTCCTTTGTGCTTACATGACAATGGGGCTGACACAATGCCAATGAAATCTCCATGACTATGGGACGCAGAGCATTCATTCTCTTGTCCCCGCTGCTTTCTTTCTTCCTTCTCCCCTGTGAGGCACTGAGAGATGTTGGGCGCAGCTGTGGCCCTGACTGCCTGCAGCTCAGGCAGTGCAGTGAAAGAAATTCCTAGGCTGACCTCTCCATACCTTTTGCTACAATAGGATCAAGCTTTGGCTTTGGGGAGACATTAAATTAGTAGCTGGGCATGGTAGTGCACACCTTTAATCCCAGCACTTGGGAGGCAGAGGCTGGTGGATCTCTGTGAGTTTGAGGCCAGCCTGGTCTACAGAGTGAGTTCCAGGTTAGCCAGAGCAACACAGAGAAACCCTGCATGGAAAAAAAATTAGTAAACACATTGGCAATCTTAACACTTGGCCCACTTACAGTAAGACACGGGAAGGGCATGCAGGGATGACTCAGTGGGTTGAGTGCTGGCTGTGTAAGCACAAAGACCTGAGTTCAAATCCTCAGCAGCCACATGAAAGGACGGGTGTGTGCGCAAGTGCCTGTAACTCCAGCACTGTGGGGATAGAGTCAAGAGATTGCTGAAGCTGGCTGGCTTGCTGGCTGCCAGCCTTGTTCTGGGTTCAGTGAGAGACCCTGTCTCAAGGGAAGACAGGGAAGAGTGATAGACAGGACCATTGAAGACTTTTCCTAGCCTCTGTGCATAGATACACACAACTGCACACACTACAGACCACACACACGCACACACAACAGATAAATAAGCAATAAATAAATAAACAACCAACCAACCAATAAGCAATAAATAATCAATAAATAAAAAAGCACATAACCATTTGTTTTTTAAGCACAAGAAGCCTTATCCTCTTGCAGATTCAACTCTTTGTCTCTCACACTCTTTGGTAGACAAACAACTGATGAGAACAAACAAGGTTTTGTTTATAAACCATGAACTGAATTCTTGTTCAGAGCCAACATGGAGTCACCTATGTCATTTTTCTCATTATCACATTTATCAGAGGGATAGAAATTTTTAAGATTTAAACATAATGACATAGAATGATAGAAAAGCCTAGGCATGTGGGTGGATATACGATAATACCCAGCCATGGCTCCTCCCTTGCTCTGTACGCTTATTCCCCACCAGGGGTTACTTGTTATTAGGAGCTCCTTGGAGATACAATATAAGGATGTTCCCAAGCATGAAATAATGTGGCAGTGTTTTATATCCTCTTGTGCCACTATCCATCCAAACTTCATCTTTTGAATATTGGCTTCAGATCCTCTGAAAGGGACATAAATAAAGCAAAAAGGCTAATGGAGTAAAAACACTTATGATCAGGTTTCACAGCTAACATTATTGATAGTCCTTCCCGCACACCATGCAATACCCATTTCTAAAGTAAGATTTAGGAGCCTATTTGCAATGAAAAGGCTGGCACACACAAGTAAAGAATGGAGAGTGGACAGAGGCAGGAGACTCTAGTCCCCTAGAGAGAGAGGAGATTTCTTCAATCAAGTACCCCACTCATCCACCCAGTTGGGGACATAAACCACACCTTTTCAGACTTCAGAAGGGCTGTGTTTTTCACTGTGCAGTCTGAAGGAGCAGTGCATGTTAAGCCTGCAATTCAGAGTTGACCTTTCCTTTCTATTTAATAGTGAGAACATGTAAACTTCCTACTGAAAACACAGGTGTATGCTTGAGTGTTAAAGATAGCAACAAGTGAGTCAGGAGGAAAGACAACACAATGCAGAAGAGGCTGGGAGTGATATGGTGATGTTGGGGCACCTTTGTAAATAAAGCTTGACTTGTGGTGTTAGGGCCTCAGGAAACTCCAAGGGTACCAGAGCTGCATGGAAATGGTGGCTTTCAGTTCTTGTCTTGGGAATTCAGAAAATGAACTTGATGGGCCACAGGGGATAAGTTTTGGATAGATGCTTATTATACAATCTCTCCCTAGGTGATATTGTAAGGGGACAGACAGAGAAAGGACAGGGCACAGCAGTTGTGGCCCCAGGTAGAAGGGTGCCATTGAGCTTCTACTCTCGGGACATTTTAAAGGACTCTTGGCAGACATGCCAGGGTGGCATGGGGTGACATGGTGATGTGGAGACAGGATGAGTTGTCAGTCCAACTGGTCAGACCACAATGTGTCCAGGTGCCTCCTCTTTGTTCCAGTCACAATCTCCAGTGGGGCATCTAGGAAGAGGTGCTCATTTGGAAGATTTAAAGAGGAAACGCTCTTCTGGCATTTCCAGCCTCTAGAAGGTCATTTTCCAAACTGCTGGCCTGGAGTGTATGCTTGACCTGCTTGGTTTGTATCTCCTGTTGTCATCATGAAGACTCAAATGCTTGCAAGGGATCTTCTGAACCACATCGAATGTGGCTGCTCCGGCTCTCCTCCTTTAGATCCTCAGCAACGGCACAGAAGAGCATCCATAATGCCTAGACATTCATTTCATGTTTAAAATATTCTTGTATATTATTCTCTTTAAAATATTTTTCTGGGTATGGTGGCACATTCATTTTATTCCAGCACTCAGAAGGCAGATGTGATCAAATCTCTGTGTGTTCAAGGCTAGCCTGACCTACATAGTGATTTCCAGGCCAGCCAGGGCAACATAGTAAGACCCTGCCTCAAAAACTTATTTATTTGCTTGCTTGTTTGTTTATTAAAGTAAAAATATTTTGAGTTAAGCTGGTAGGGCACACCTGCAATCCTGGGTAATCCCAGCCCTGGGGAAGCAGATAGGAGAGGACCATTGTAATATCCAGGCCTGTCAGGAGTGCACAGCAAGATTCTGTGTCAAAAAGACAAAAACACAAAACATAATCCAAATGTTAGCTCTCTTTGCAACAGGATGACACTCAGTTATAAGCCAGAAGCTTCTTACCCACCTTCCACTATTTATAAACAGGGTAAGAGGAATAATTTTTATCTACTTCAGTTGTATGTTTCACATATCAGTCCGGAAAAGTTTTCTTCAAAATCTAAGCTTTCAAAGAAATCATCCTATGAAAGTCATTCACATAGATATCAGAAGTGTGTTGCATGATTCAAAAGGTATAGAATGTGTAAGCTTGATATTGTGAGTAGTTATTCACATACAGATCACAAGTGTGTTGTATGATTCGAAAGGTACAGAATGTGCAAGTTTGATATTGTGAGTGAACATCACTGGAAAGTAGCTGTGACTACAAAGGCTGATTAATTGACTAGAAAGAACTTCAGTGCTGTGGAGAGTTCAGAAAATATCAAGTCCATGGCAGCATTATGGGTTACCCTTATCCTCACTTAATAGCTGTCTACTGCCCACTGCCCACTGCCTGAGTTGTTTCCCACTGTGATGTAATACATTGGCAAAAGCAACTTTGAGGAAGAGAGTTTATTTGGTTCACAGTTCCAGGTTATAGTTTATCATTGTGGGGGAAGTCAAGGCAGGAAGTTCATCAGCTATTCAGAAAAAAATGAATGAATCCATATGTGCCTACTGCTCAGCTCACTTTCTCCTTTCTCATAAAGCCCAGGACCCAAACACAGGGAATGGTGCTGCCCACAGTGGACTGAGTCTTCCAATATCAATTAACGGGATCAAGACAACCTCTCAATGAGACTCTCTTCCCAGGTGCTCTTGGACTGTGCCACACTGTTAGTCTAAACTGGCCACCATGCCCACCTCTGTGTGTGATCTAACATCCATATGACTATTAGGTAAATCTCTGGGGATCTATGAACAGACCTCGATATTCTACGGACCCAAAAGCTAAGAATGTTATCAGATAGCATCTGGAACTTACAGCAGAGGTTTCCCTGATTTGTTATAAGTTGGTCATCTGAGATTTCTACCAGTGTATTTGAAAAGTGTGTTGAATGCTGACTTTCTTTGTTCATAAAATTGCTGCCACATTTGAACATGGAAATTGAGGTAATGTTAATTCGTGTACCTGGGCCACGTTTACTCATATTTGACTCTAGAGTAAACTATTCCCTTTGAGGAAAGAATTGTGTTTCTTGTGTTGACAATACCCATTATTTGTGCTCTGATATGGTATGGTCCCCTCCCTTAATAATATAATAATAACAAAATATAAACACATTGGAATTCCCAGATCCTTCACCTTCTGTCACTAGGCACTGATATTAGAGACTGTGATCTCTGTATTCTTTTTTTTTTTTTAAAGATTTATTTATTATGTATACAGTGTTTTGTCTGCAGGTATATCTGCAGACCAAAAGAGGGCACCAGATTTCATTATGGATGGTTGTGAGCCACCATGTGGTTGCTGGGAATTGAACTCATGACCTCTGGAAGAGCAGCCAGTGCTCTTAACCGCTGAGCCATCTCTCCAGCCCCAATCTCTGTATTCTAAATGAAGTTTTTTGGGTTTTGATTTTGTTGTTGTTTTTTTAAGATAGAGCTTCTCTGTGTAGTCCTGGCTGTCCTGGAACTCACTCTGTAGATGAGACTGTGCCTCAAGCTCAGAGAGATCCACCTGTGTCTGCCTCCTAAGTGCTGGTTTCGAAGGCATGTGCCACCACTGCCTGGCTGATCTCTGTAACCTAAAGAACAGCTATAGGTACAGAGTTATACAACAGTGAATAGAAACATCATCCTTCCTCCTTTCAGAATCTGAGGGCACTCAGAAGTATTACCAAGAGAAGAGGGTGTTCAACACATGGAGTTGCAATTGGGACTTCAGTGTGAGTACCTGCTTGTTCACAAGTGCCAATTTCTGCCCAAGCATAATGGGATAGAGATTAAGGAAGGCAAGATAAGAAAGGAAGGGATGATGACTGTGGATTTTTCATAAATGGCATACCCTTTGCTCAGAGGTACGCTGACTTCTAGCTATAGAAGACAGAAGCAGTAATATAATCAGAGAGTCCTAGGAAAGAACCAAGATCTGTAGACTAGCATGACTCTGCCAGGTGCTCAGCAGGTCATCCCAACTCCTGAGCAAGGGGAAGGCCCAGCTGTCCCAGTCACAAACTCAACCTGCTGAACACTAGCTCAGATGGGATGGAGCTGACTTCCAGAAAGACAGCTCAGGTGGACAGAACCTGGGACATGAATACTGGTTGGGAACAGGACTGACTACACGTTAGGTGGAAAATTAAAGGGAAGACCGTCATAAGAATTGAATCTCAGGATGAAAAGGTTGTTGAGGGCTTAGTGTGTCCCCCAAAGGATAGGCTGGAGTCTTAGCTACAAGCCCTTGTGAAGGTAACTTTATTTGTAAATTTTTAAAAAGGATTTTTTTTTTTAAGAAATGTGCTCAAATTGAGATGAGGCTATACTGTGTTAGAATCTATCCTAAGGCAGGCCAAGATGGCGGTGACCTACACTGACGCATTTTGGACGCGGGGGAAAAAAGAGCCATAAAAAACACAGAGTTATTGGGCACTGTGCAAAAACTGGAGGGGCTAGACCCCCCCACCCCGGGAACACTCACAGCTCCCAAGGGACTGTTAAAAGTCCCAGGGCAAGGCTCTCCCCATCTCTCATGGACACGGAAGCCACTAAACCCGGGATTCGGGAACTCCCATTTGGAGAGGCGCCTGGTAAGATCGATCCCAACTTACAGCAGGCAGAATCAGGGTCCACTTGGCCATAGATCGCTGGCCTATTGGGCTCCCCACACATCAGGTTGAACTTATACCCACTTAAAAAACTTTGCGAGATAGTGGAAGGCTTAGCAAGGAACAAACGGGGCTCAGCGGGTGGTCCACAGCCGCTCGTGAAGCGGAGGGCGGGAGGTTCCGAGAGAGCTGGGAACACAAAGGCGGGCGGGAGGGGCCGAATCCCGCACACTCACGATAGCGCAGCTGGGGAGAGAGCACGGCTGGCAGGGCCAAATCCCCGCTAACCCACGGCAGGACAAGCGTGGGTGGGGCCAGGGATCCGTGCACCCACGGCTGAGCTGCTGGGACAAGAGGTCCACTCAGGCAGCCGGAGGATCCGGGGCTTGGGGTACCCACGGGACCCGTGGCTGCGCACACAGGAAGGGAATCAGGCACAGAGTCCGGCCCTGTGGCAAGAAGCCGAGAGAGAAACCAGAAATCGGGACCATAGCTGTATCCTGGAAAATCCAGACATATTAGGTGTGGAGCCAGACCCTGTCAGCCTCCCTGATGACAAACAAAGCCCACAGAATCTGTGCCTGGGCAAACAGGCCCATACCATCAGAACCATTACAGGCTGATAACTCAGAGTGCAACATAGGGAAGTCTGAATTGGGAGGAGTGAAACAATCCTGGTCCATTACTCACAACCTGGGAATAGGCTGCACCAGCTCACAGTGCCTCAGGCGATTAAAACCACAGTGACCTTGAAATCCCCCTGTAAGCAATGACAGATAGCCAAGTAACTCGTCCCCTGCACCAAATCATCCACTGTGGTTCCAAGCACAGAAAACAGACAGCTAAACGCATCCAATGGCGAAAGGTAAAAAAAAAAAATAGAAATCAAGGAATTATGACTCCAACAAAGCAGAATCATCCTAGCTCATCCAATTCGGATGACCACACAAAAACAGAAACACATAAAAACATTGACAATTCTGCATTATGGAAAGTGATAGAGTCCCTGCAAGAAGAACTTAAATCTATGAAGGAATTCAAAGAAGCCACAATTCTACAAATCAAAACAAGGAACAACACCATTAAAGAGCTCCAAGCCAGGGTGACAGAGCTTGAACAGGAAAAGGAAAAAGCTATGAAAGATTTTCATACAAAAACAAGCAAGCTGGAGAAGGAAATGTACAAAACGAACAAAACCATACAAGACATGAAAATAGAAATAGAAACAATAAAGAAAACACAGTCAGAGTTAAAAGAGGAAGTGGAGAACCAAGGGAAGAGAACAGGAACTATGGATGTGAGTATCAACAATAGGATGCAAGAGATGGAAGACAGGATTTCAGGCATGGAAGATTCAGTGGAAGAAATCAGTACAATATCCAAAGAAAATGAGAAGGCTAAAAAATCTCTCACCCACAACATCCAAGAAATCAAGGACTCAATGAAAAGACGGAACCTAAGAATTATAGGTATAGAGGAAAGAGAGGACTCCCGACTCCAAGGTCCAGGAAATATCTTCAACAAAATCATACAGGAAAACTTCCCAAACCTGAAAAAAGAGATGCCAATAAAAATCCAAGAGGCTTACAGAACACCAAACAGATTAGACCAGAAAAGAAACTCCTCTCGCCACATAATAATTGAAACTCCAAATGTACAGAACAAAGAAAGAATATTAAAAGCTGTAAGAGAAAAAGGTCAAGTCACATACAATGGCAGACCCATCAGAATTACACCTGCCTTCTCCCCAGAAACGTTAAAAGCTAGAAGGGCCTGGTCAGATATACTACAAGTCCTGAGAGATCATAGGTGCCCAGCCAGACTACTTTACCCAGCAAAACTCTCTATCAACATAGATGGAGGAAACAAGATATTCCATGACAAAATCAAATTTAAACAATATCTACCCACAAACCCAGCCCTACAGAAAATCCTACAAGGAAAATCCCAACCCAGAGAAGAAAACTCCACCCAAGAAAACAAAGGGAATAGAAAACTCCTCAGCAACTAAACCAAAAGAGGCACAGGACCACCACCTATACCAAACTAATGGGAAATAACAACCCCAGGTCACTAATATCCATCAACATCAATGGACTCAACTCCCCAATAAAAAGACATAGGTTTACAGAGTGGATCCACAAGCAAGACCCTTCCTTATGCTGTATACAAGAGACACATCTAACTACGAAAGATAGACACTGCCTCAGAGTAAAGGGCTGGGAAAAGGTTTTCCAAGCAAATGGACCCAGGAAGCAAGCTGGAGTAGCCATCCTAATATCAAACAAAACAGACTTCCAACTGAAGTTAATGAAGAAAGACAAAGAAGGGCACTATATACTCATTAAAGGGAATATTCATCAAGAGGAAATCTCAATACTGAACATCTATGCCCCAAATACAAAGGCACCTACTTTCGTAAAAGAAACACTTCTAAAACTTAAAGCGCACGTCAATCACAACACATTAGTAGTGGGAGACTTCAACACCCCACTCACAACAAAGGACAGATCATCAAGACAGAAGACAAACAGAGAAATATTGAGTCTAACAGAGATCATGAAACAAATGGACCTAACAGATATCTACAGAACGTTTCACCCAAACACAAAGGAATACACCTTTTTCTCAGCACCCCACGGAACCTTCTCCAAAATCGACCACATAATTGCTCACAAGGATAGTCTCAATAGATACAAGAAAATTGAAATAACACCTTGTATCTTATCAGACCACCACGGAATAAAGCTGGTCTTCAACAGCAAAAGAATCAACAGAAAGCCTTCACACACATGGAAATTGAACAGCTCCTTACTGGATGACCATTGGGTCAGGGAAGAAATAAAGAAGGAAATCAAAGACTTCTTAAAATCCAACGACAATGAAGACACAACATACCCAAACCTATGGGATACATTGAAAGCTGTGCTACGAGGAAAGTTCATAGCACTAAGTGCTTTCAAAAAGAAAATTGTGACAGCTCATATTAGTGAACTAACAGCTAAGCTGGGTGAATTGGAAAAAAAAGAAACAAACACTCCCAAGAAGAGCAGAAGACAGGAAATCATCAAACTTAGAGCTGAAATCAACAACTTAGAATCAAAAAGAACTATACAAAGAATCAATGAAACCAAGAGTTGGTTCTTTGAGAAAATCAACAAAATAGACAGACCCCTAGCCAAATTAACTAAAAGGCAAAGGGAAAGAACCCAAATCAACAAAATCAGAAATGAAAAGGGAGAAATAACAACAGACATTGAGGAGATCCAGAAAATATTCGGGCATTACTTTAAAAATCTATATTCCACTAAATTTGAAAACCTAAGCGAAATGGACAATTTCCTTGATAAATTCCACCTACCAAAACTAAATCAAAATCAGATTAACAGCTTAAATAGCCCAATAACACCTAAGGAATTAGAAAAAGTCATTAATAATCTCCCAACCAAAAAAAGCCCAGGGCCAGATGGCTTTAGCACGGAATTCTACCGGACCTTCAAAGAGGAACTAACACCATTACTTTTCAAACTCTTCCACCACATAGAAACAGAAAGATCATTGCCAAACTCATTCTATGAGGCCACTGTCATTCTGATTCCTAAACCACACAAAGACCCAACAAAGAAAGAGAACTTCAGACCAATCTCCCTCATGAACATAGATGCAAAAATACTTAATAAAATACTAGCAAACCTAATTCAAGAACACATCAAAAGTATCATACACCATGATCAAGTAGGCTTCATTCCTGGAATGCAGGGATGGTTCAATATACGAAAGTCTATCAATGTAATTCACCATGTAAAAAAGATGAAAGAAAAAAACCACATGATAATCTCGCTAGATGCAGAAAAAGCATTTGACAAAATCCAACACCCCTTCATGCTAAAAGTTCTGGAGAGAACAGGCATACAAGGACCATACCTAGAAATAATAAAGGCAATATACAGCAAGCCAGTAGCCAACATCAAATTAAATGGAGAGAAGCTTGAAGCATTTCCTCTAAACTCAGGGACAAGACAAGGATGTCCACTTTCACCATATCTCTTCAATATAGTACTTGAAGTCCTTGCTAGAGCAATAAGACAACTAAAGGAGATCAAAGGGATAAAAATTGGAAATGAAGAAGTCAAATTATCCCTATTCGCAGATGATATGTTAGTATACATAAGCGACCCCAAAAACTCCACCAAAGAACTCTTACAGCTGATAAACAACTTCAGCAAGGTGGCTGGATACAAAATTAACTCAAAAAAATCAGAAGCCCTTCTTTATACAACAAACAAATATACCGAGAAAGAAATGAGGGAAACAACCCCCTTTACAATAGCCACAAACAACATAAAATACCTGGGGGTAACTCTAACCAAGCATGTAAAGGACCTATATAACAAGAACTTCAAGCCCCTGAAGAAAGAAATGGAAGAGGCCTTTAGAAGATGGAAAGATCTCCCATGCTCATGGATAGGTAAGATCAACATAATAAAAATGGCTATCCTACCAAAAGCAATATATAGATTTAATGCAATTCCTATCAAAATACCAACACAATTCTTTATAGACCTGGAAAAAGCTATTCTCAACTTCATATGGAACAACAGAAAGCCCAGAATAGCTAAATCAATCCTGTACAATGAAAAAACATCTGGAGGTATCACAATCCCAGATTTCAAGCTGTACTACAGAGCAACAGTAATAAAAACAGCATCGTACTGGTATAGAAACAGACCAGTGGATCAATGGAATCGAATTGAAGACCCAAACATGGATCCACACACCTATGGCCAACTAATCTTTGACAAAGAAGCCAAAAACGCACAATGGAAGAAGGATAGCATCTTCAACAAATGGTGCTGGTCCAACTGGATGTCCACTTGCAAAAGAATGAAATTAGACCCATACCTATCACCTTGTACAAAACTTAATTCCAAGTGGATCAAAGACCTTAACATAAGGCCATCCACACTAAAGATACTAGAAGAAAAAGTAGGAGAAACCCTCGAACTCATTGGCACAGGTGACAACTTCCTGAACAGAACACCAACAGCTCAGGACCTGAGATCAACAATCAATAAATGGGACCTCATGAAACTGAAAAGCTTCTGTAAGGCAAAGGACACTATCATTTGAACAAAACGGCAACCAACAGACTGGGAGAAAATCTTCACCAACCCCACATCTGATAGAGGGCTATTATCTAAAATCTACAAAGAACTCAAGAAACTAAATGCCAAGAAACCAAATAATCCAATCAAAAAAATGTGAGATGGAGCTAAATAGAGAATTCACAAAGGAGGAATCCCTAAGGGCTGAGAGACTCCTGAAGAAATGTTCAACATCCTTAATCATCAGATAAATGCAACTCAAGACGACCTTGAGATTCCACCTAACACCTGTTAGAATGGCTAAGATAAAGAGCTCAAATGATAGTGCATGCTGGCGAGAGTGTGGAGAAAAGGGAACCCTACTCCACTGCTGGTGGGAGTGCAGACTTGTGCAACCACTATGGAGGTCTGTCTGGCGATATCTTAGAAATCTAGGAATAACCTTGCCTCAGGACCCAGCCATACCACTACTGGGTATACACCCAAAGGACCTCTCACGGAGACATAGGGAAGTCTCCTCATCTATGTTCATAGCAGCCTTATTTGTAATAGCTAGAAATTGGAAACAACCCAGATGTCCCTCAACTGAAGAATGGATTAAAAAATTGTGGTACATCTATACAATGGAATATTACTCAGCTATAAGAAACAATGAAATCATGCAATTTGCAACCAAATGGATGGATCTAGAGGAGCTCATCCTGAGTGAGCTAACCCAGTCTCAGAAGGATGCACATGGCATCTATTCACTTATAGTAGGATTTTAACTATATCGTACAGGATATCTGTACTACAACCAACACACCAAAAGGAACAAGGACATAATTTTTTTTTTATCTTTTTCTTTTTCCTTCTTTCTTTCTTTTTTCTTTTTCCTTTTCCCTTCTCTTTTTCCTCTCTTTTTTTTTGTTGATATTCTTTGTTTTTGTGGGTTTGTGTGTTTGTTGGTCTTTTTTTTAGTATTCCCCCAGTAGCAATGAGACACCATTCACTGGCAGTACTGCCTCGTAGGCCCCCGGTGAATGAAGAGGCTCTTGGCCCTCATATAACTCCTGATCTGTGGTGAGAGACTGTTAGGCAGGGACACTCCACCCCAGAGGACCAAGACGGAAGGGTCAGGGGGTAGAGCATCGGAGGGTGGGGCTGGGAAGCGGGAAAAGAGGATAATATGATAAGGATGTAACCTGAAGCAACAAACAAATAAATTTATTAACTACGAAAAAAAAAAAGGCAGGGGGCAGGGCTGAAACACTGTGAATGGAATAGAGGATACAGCCATTCGGCCTGGTTTTGCAGACCTCCAGGTGTAGAGAAGACGTGGATCTAAGGTAAAATACAAGAGAATTGTGGTATTGGCCCACGCCTTTGACTTCATTGGAGACGGGAGTGGGGGGGTGGTGGGTGGGGAGCACCGTAGAGTTGGTGGTCTTATGTATTCTGGAGTCATACGGAGCGGGGTGGTGAGGGTGCATACTCTTGGTCCCACCATTTAAGAAGAGTATACCCTTGGTCCCAGCTCCCAGCACACTGGAGACAGAAACGGGCAGATCCCGGAGCTCAGGGTCAGCCTGATGCAGGGCAAACTCTAAATAGAGAAAGACTTCGATCCAGGAGTGTTGGAACACATCTTTGATCCCTTCAGATGGGAAACACAGGTCCATGATCCCAATAATTAGAGTTCAGAGACACACACATGGGATTTGGAAGGACCTAGGTTTGGAGGCTACTTACAAAAGGCCTTCTCGATGCAGGCAGATTGTCCTTTGGGATCTCAAAATATATACACTAGAGCTGGTTTAGCTCCAAGGTGACCGAATGATTTCTTCTTTAACCCGGATTGAAAGATAACGCTTTGTATGTTGTCAGAAGGCCAAATTTGCTTCAGGAGAAGTACTACCTAGC
>CAJQZJ010004750.1:7933999-7947069 GCA_907164525.1 Lophiomys imhausi | reverse complement strand
TTAACTAAAAGGCAAAGGGAAAGAACCCAAATCAACAAAATCAGAAATGAAAAGGGAGAAATAACAACAGACATTGAGGAGATCCAGAAAATATTCGGGCATTACTTTAAAAATCTATATTCCACTAAATTTGAAAACCTAAGCGAAATGGACAATTTCCTTGATAAATTCCACCTACCAAAACTAAATCAAAATCAGATTAACAGCTTAAATAGCCCAATAACACCTAAGGAATTAGAAAAAGTCATTAATAATCTCCCAACCAAAAAAAGCCCAGGGCCAGATGGCTTTAGCACGGAATTCTACCGGACCTTCAAAGAGGAACTAACACCATTACTTTTCAAACTCTTCCACCACATAGAAACAGAAAGATCATTGCCAAACTCATTCTATGAGGCCACTGTCATTCTGATTCCTAAACCACACAAAGACCCAACAAAGAAAGAGAACTTCAGACCAATCTCCCTCATGAACATAGATGCAAAAATACTTAATAAAATACTAGCAAACCTAATTCAAGAACACATCAAAAGTATCATACACCATGATCAAGTAGGCTTCATTCCTGGAATGCAGGGATGGTTCAATATACGAAAGTCTATCAATGTAATTCACCATGTAAAAAAGATGAAAGAAAAAAACCACATGATAATCTCGCTAGATGCAGAAAAAGCATTTGACAAAATCCAACACCCCTTCATGCTAAAAGTTCTGGAGAGAACAGGCATACAAGGACCATACCTAGAAATAATAAAGGCAATATACAGCAAGCCAGTAGCCAACATCAAATTAAATGGAGAGAAGCTTGAAGCATTTCCTCTAAACTCAGGGACAAGACAAGGATGTCCACTTTCACCATATCTCTTCAATATAGTACTTGAAGTCCTTGCTAGAGCAATAAGACAACTAAAGGAGATCAAAGGGATAAAAATTGGAAATGAAGAAGTCAAATTATCCCTATTCAGAGATGATATGTTAGTATACATAAGCGACCCCAAAAACTCCACCAAAGAACTCTTACAGCTGATAAACAACTTCAGCAAGGTGGCTGGATACAAAATTAACTCAAAAAAATCAGAAGCCCTTCTTTATACAACAAACAAATATACCGAGAAAGAAATGAGGGAAACAACCCCCTTTACAATAGCCACAAACAACATAAAATACCTGGGGGTAACTCTAACCAAGCATGTAAAGGACCTATATAACAAGAACTTCAAGCCCCTGAAGAAAGAAATGGAAGAGGCCTTTAGAAGATGGAAAGATCTCCCATGCTCATGGATAGGTAAGATCAACATAATAAAAATGGCTATCCTACCAAAAGCAATATATAGATTTAATGCAATTCCTATCAAAATACCAACACAATTCTTTATAGACCTGGAAAAAGCTATTCTCAACTTCATATGGAACAACAGAAAGCCCAGAATAGCTAAATCAATCCTGTACAATGAAAAAACATCTGGAGGTATCACAATCCCAGATTTCAAGCTGTACTACAGAGCAACAGTAATAAAAACAGCATCGTACTGGTATAGAAACAGACCAGTGGATCAATGGAATCGAATTGAAGACCCAAACATGGATCCACACACCTATGGCCAACTAATCTTTGACAAAGAAGCCAAAAACGCACAATGGAAGAAGGATAGCATCTTCAACAAATGGTGCTGGTCCAACTGGATGTCCACTTGCAAAAGAATGAAATTAGACCCATACCTATCACCTTGTACAAAACTTAATTCCAAGTGGATCAAAGACCTTAACATAAGGCCATCCACACTAAAGATACTAGAAGAAAAAGTAGGAGAAACCCTCGAACTCATTGGCACAGGTGACAACTTCCTGAACAGAACACCAACAGCTCAGGACCTGAGATCAACAATCAATAAATGGGACCTCATGAAACTGAAAAGCTTCTGTAAGGCAAAGGACACTATCATTTGAACAAAACGGCAACCAACAGACTGGGAGAAAATCTTCACCAACCCCACATCTGATAGAGGGCTATTATCTAAAATCTACAAAGAACTCAAGAAACTAAATGCCAAGAAACCAAATAATCCAATCAAAAAAATGTGAGATGGAGCTAAATAGAGAATTCACAAAGGAGGAATCCCTAAGGGCTGAGAGACTCCTGAAGAAATGTTCAACATCCTTAATCATCAGATAAATGCAACTCAAGACGACCTTGAGATTCCACCTAACACCTGTTAGAATGGCTAAGATAAAGAGCTCAAATGATAGTGCATGCTGGCGAGAGTGTGGAGAAAAGGGAACCCTACTCCACTGCTGGTGGGAGTGCAGACTTGTGCAACCACTATGGAGGTCTGTCTGGCGATATCTTAGAAATCTAGGAATAACCTTGCCTCAGGACCCAGCCATACCACTACTGGGTATACACCCAAAGGACCTCTCACGGAGACATAGGGAAGTCTCCTCATCTATGTTCATAGCAGCCTTATTTGTAATAGCTAGAAATTGGAAACAACCCAGATGTCCCTCAACTGAAGAATGGATTAAAAAATTGTGGTACATCTATACAATGGAATATTACTCAGCTATCAGAAACAATGAAATCATGCAATTTGCAACCAAATGGATGGATCTAGAGGAGCTCATCCTGAGTGAGCTAACCCAGTCTCAGAAGGATGCACATGGCATCTATTCACTTATAGTAGGATTTTAACTATATCGTACAGGATATCTGTACTACAACCAACACACCAAAAGGAACAAGGACATAATTTTTTTTTTATCTTTTTCTTTTTCCTTCTTTCTTTCTTTTTTCTTTTTCCTTTTCCCTTCTCTTTTTCCTCTCTTTTTTTTTGTTGATATTCTTTGTTTTTGTGGGTTTGTGTGTTTGTTGGTCTTTTTTTTAGTATTCCCCCAGTAGCAATGAGACACCATTCACTGGCAGTACTGCCTCGTAGGCCCCCGGTGAATGAAGAGGCTCTTGGCCCTCATATAACTCCTGATCTGTGGTGAGAGACTGTTAGGCAGGGACACTCCACCCCAGAGGACCAAGACGGAAGGGTCAGGGGGTAGAGCATCGGAGGGTGGGGCTGGGAAGCGGGAAAAGAGGATAATATGATAAGGATGTAACCTGAAGCAACAAACAAATAAATTTATTAACTACGAAAAAAAAAAAGGCAGGGGGCAGGGCTGAAACACTGTGAATGGAATAGAGGATACAGCCATTCGGCCTGGTTTTGCAGACCTCCAGGTGTAGAGAAGACGTGGATCTAAGGTAAAATACAAGAGAATTGTGGTATTGGCCCACGCCTTTGACTTCATTGGAGACGGGAGTGGGGGGGTGGTGGGTGGGGAGCACCGTAGAGTTGGTGGTCTTATGTATTCTGGAGTCATACGGAGCGGGGTGGTGAGGGTGCATACTCTTGGTCCCACCATTTAAGAAGAGTATACCCTTGGTCCCAGCTCCCAGCACACTGGAGACAGAAACGGGCAGATCCCGGAGCTCAGGGTCAGCCTGATGCAGGGCAAACTCTAAATAGAGAAAGACTTCGATCCAGGAGTGTTGGAACACATCTTTGATCCCTTCAGATGGGAAACACAGGTCCATGATCCCAATAATTAGAGTTCAGAGACACACACATGGGATTTGGAAGGACCTAGGTTTGGAGGCTACTTACAAAAGGCCTTCTCGATGCAGGCAGATTGTCCTTTGGGATCTCAAAATATATACACTAGAGCTGGTTTAGCTCCAAGGTGACCGAATGATTTCTTCTTTAACCCGGATTGAAAGATAACGCTTTGTATGTTGTCAGAAGGCCAAATTTGCTTCAGGAGAAGTACTACCTAGCTCCCCCCACCCCCACCCCCACCCCCCCCCCAAAAAAAAAGAGGGCAATTGTCCTAGGGTTGGGATTGGGGCAGGGCTCTGTTCTTATCGTTCCAGGAGAATCGAAGCGTCCATTAGGGGAGCCCGGGGACGGCTGGACAGCAGAATCCTCAGCAGAGAGCAGAATCAGGCACCAAGGAGGACGAGTGACCCAGTTGATTCTGCCTGGCAGACTTCCTCAATAGCTGTCTCCATCGGGGGCCTGCAACCACCACAGCAATCCAATGTCACTGGGACTGCTCAGCTATACACAATGCCCCGGCAGGAACCTCAGTGAAGCCTACAAGATTAGCTTCTGCCTACAAACCCCTTAGGTCATCTAAACAGCTGAGAACAGAAGGACTGAACATAAAAGGAGTGTACTAACATTTTTAATCATTTTTCCCATTTGGGTTCGGGCCCCAAACAGGTCTACTACGACCCAAATCAGCAGGAAGTCACTTTAAGAGAGTGACGTCCCATGCCCAGTGGATGGGGAAGGTGTTTCTCCGCCCTTCTTTTAGGTTATTTGAAGGATAACTGAAAACTCTGATATGTAAGGGAAGAGACTACAAGCTGATAAATGGTCCTGTCTTAATGGGTTTTGGAGGTTAGCCCCAGGGAATTCCTACTTTTCCTTTTCTGTATCCTTCTTCCTCTCCTATGTAGGAGGGCATGGGCTTGAGAAAAATGAGATATAGACATAGCACAGGAAGGTCCAAGAAGAAGGGGCAGATTATTGAATATGCCCTTATACCTTTGTATATTGATACAAAATTAGTAGTTTATTTGGCTAAAGTGGTATTGACCATTGTTTATTGTGCAAAAATAAGATTGTATTGGATTACATTGGTATTGATCTTTGTATATTGATACAAGATTAAGATTATAGTTGGCCACAATGGTATTGACCCTTGCATATGGACGTAATATTAAGATTATATTGGGCTACATAGGCATTGATCTTGGTATATTGATACATAATTAAGAGTATATTTAACCACATTTGAATAGATCTTTGTATATTGATACAAATTTAAAGGTAACGCTTCCTAATGGTATCATACCTAGAGATACTTAAAAATAAAATGTGAAGCTCTGACCTCTTAATACCAACCGTCTAAAACAGTCTAGGATAGTTAAAACAAACTCCTAGTCATGCAAACATGTCACTTTGTTAGCTCCTATGACAGTCTATCACAGATATTCTCTAAACTACGCAGTAATCAAGTTGCTAAGAGACAAGCAACATTTGCTTATCTAAATACAAGAGATGGATAGGGCATCTTCAAAAACCCCAAGAGATCTGCAGAATATGGCATTCAAAGATGTTATCTTAAATCAAGATTTTTTTTTATATCGAGACATATCAGAGCCTGACAGCACCCCCTATTCTACTCCAAGTAGAAGATAAGCATCGAAGAACCTCCACTGTAAGATGGTTGAATTAGTGGCAAGCCTTTCTCTTGGCATGAAAAAACCCCTTGCACCAACTGCAGACAGACTGCTGTCCAAAAAGGACAAAACTTGGTAGCAGGGAAGTCAACAGCCTAACTCTGCCAAGACAGGGTAGGTATGTCCTTCATAATCCCTGCTCTACAACAAATGTCTGTCAGAGAAACAGGACCCAAAGGCTGAAGACTGATGCTGGAATGTATGGAGAGAAAATGGGAACTGTCCAGGCAGTCATTGGTATGTTCTTTCTTAGTTTTGGAAGCTGCAGGCCCTGCACTTTCTATATAAGCAAATATATTTATCCCTCTCAGGTCTCTGAGGTTGTTGAAGAATAGACAGCTAGAGTCTCATAGTTAAATTTTGAATTGTTTAGGAATCAAGAGGGTGTTATAGATCTAAGAAGATACTCTTAAAAGTGTGTTGCAAGTTAGTATGAATGTTGAGTCACATATAGACCTTTAAACTCATGGAGTTGGTTAGATAGTAGAATGTTAAAGTCAGGGGCCAAATATGTATAAACTGGACATTGGGAAGGTATACTTGGCCATTTAACTCTCATAAATGTGGCATATTTTATCTATTGTTTTGTATAATACTTACTGTTATAAGAGAAGGAACCATGTGTTGGACTGAAAGGGGAAACTTCTGGGGGGAAGAGGGTGGAAGGGCGGGATAGGAAGGGGGAATAGGGAGGGGTTTGTTACTGAGATGTAACTTGAAGAAAAAAAATAAAGCATTTTAAAAAAAAGCTCTGGGTTACAGATGTATATAAAAACTACAGCATTTTCAATTGCGTTATGAAAAAGAATGGCCATCAAGTCATGATAGAAAAACATGATTATGAATTTACCACTAAGATATGCATTTTGTAAGGCCCATTGATTTATTTACAGTGGGAGAAGTCACATAGACACACAAAATAGTTTATTATATATTTGTTATACCTTCTTAGCTGCTTTTTTTTGTTATGTGTCCATGGTGCCAATGGAAAGGTTGGCTCTTTCAGGGACAGAATCAATGCTTGAAACTCATCAGTTTCTGAGAGCAGTTTTTGTTTAAGGTATATTGATGATTTTTATAGAAGTGTTTTACCCCATTAAAAAGCTATAACTTAAACTGTGGTACAGGCCAGGCATACATTAGATGAAAAATGGTTTTGTGTAAGAGATTTTAAATTTGTCAAGTCTGCATTAAAGAACTGTATTTTGAAATTGGTTCAAAGGTTGGGTGAATTCTCCAGACGGAAATGACATTAAAAAAAAAATGGGTCCTCTGGAAAAAAAAAAAAAAGAATCTATCCTAAGCCAATAATGAAGTGGGTGGAGAGTGATTGAGAATTGTGAGCACTCCACTTGTTCTTTTTGGATACTTCCTTTCCTACTTTCTTTTCATAGTTTGCTTTACTATACCACATAGACTAGCAGCCAAGTGCACAACAGACATGAGAGAAAGGAAAGGAAGAGATGTGAGGATGTGGCTTCACCACTACAGATGAATCATGGCATGCTAAAATGAATATGAATCTAAAAGGCTAGGAGTTCTGGCTTATCGCTAATAAGCGTTGTCTATCATCATGGAAGACTACTTCCTCGACTCAGCAACTAGCTATCCCACGTACATGAACACCTGCATTGTAGCAGTGAAAATGCTCAAGTCTTGTCTTAACTGTCTTCTTTAAAGTCAAGTTTCTTCCTCTTTCAGCATGAGCTCATAGTAACTCACAAGAAGAGTGAAGGTGTGAGGGGCATTTATGGATGGTTCCAGGGAAGAGTGTGCAAAACCCACAACACTAACTATCCCCAGGGGATTAAAGTTCCTTAAGAACACATTTCCACTTATCTCTGCATCACTGCCACCTTGCAAAATGTTTAGCTTTCAGTCATCTGTCATGTGTGTGGGGTTATGCACAATAAGAACAGAGCAAATGAATCCCTTCCTCACCCTGCTTCTATTCATTCAGTTGGTGTAGCAATTTTAACAATATGCCCTACGGGATGGGAACACTGGTTTATCTGGGTTTTCTCTTCACATTTAAGATAGTGCTCAGTGGCAGGCACAGGCTAGATTTCTGCAGTGTTTCAGCATCACACTTGTCTCAGACCTTTCCCAGGTAAGGCCAATATATCAGTCAAGGTTCTCTAGAGCAGTGGTTCTCAGTCTGTGAGTTGAAACCCCTTTGGGATGAACGACCCTTTCACATATCAAATATCCTGCATATCAGATATTTATATTACAATTCATAACAGTAGCAAAATTACAGTTATGAAGTAGTAACGAAATAATTTTATGGTTTGAGGTCAGCACACATAAGGAACTGTATTAAAGGGTTGCAGCATTAGGAACGTTGAGAACCATTGCTCTAGAGGAAAAGAGCTTGACTTGATAAACATGCACATATTAAAAGAATTTATTAAATCAACTTATGTTAAAATAGTAACAAAAGTTGTCTCATACCTGAGAGGCTGAAAACCTGACTTCACTTGGTCCTTGATACTGAGTGTCTTGGAGGTCACAATAGTCTCACAATGGCTGTGTCACACCAGAGAGGCCCAAACACAGTACCTGATCAATCAATAAGGCTGTGTGCTTCAGCAGTCCCAATCCGGCCCTGAAATCCTGAAAATATGGGTTCTGGTATCAGTGAAGGTGTCATCAGCATCATCAGCATCACTACCATCACCACTACTACCATCATCCTATCATCACCACCGCTGTCACCGCTGCCACCACTGTCACCAGTACCACCACCATGGTGAGTAGCAGCAGCAATAGAAGCAGCAACAGCTACAGCAGGAGCCACCAACTCAGCAGCAAAAGAGAATCCTGAGCAGGCCAATGAGGGGACCAAGCAAGTGATACGCAAATAACCATTCCTTCTGCCATGCCCTTTGTTATATGAGCCGCTACCAAAAGGTGATGTACACACTTGCAGTGGGTCTTCCAACATCAATTAAGGCAACCAGAACATTTTTTTTTTTCCAGTTGAGGCTCCCTCCTCAGGTGATTCTAATTTGTGGCAAGTTCACATTAAAACCAACCACCAGGCCAGACCTACACCTCTCCCAGCATCCCTATCCTCCAAATCCCCACAACATCCCCCTAAATTCTGAGTGCTAATGGCTTTTCCAGCCCAAAGTTACAAAATCGTCCACCCTCCTTCTACAAGAGTCCAGGGCATAAGCCACATGGTCAGCTCCCTCTGCAAGAACTTCCTCTGTGGTACCAACTTCTGTTCTAGTTTGCTTTTTATTACTGTGATAAAACACTTATCAAAGCAATTTGAAAAAGGAAACGTTTGCTTCCTCTTTCACTAGCAGTACATCAAAAAAGCCAAGACAGGAAATCGAGACAGGAACTCAAGATAGGAAGGGAAGGAAAAGTTGTGGAGGAACACAGCTGACTGGGTCACTGCCTGTGGCTTGCTGAGCTTGCTTTCTTATAGAACCCAGGATCTATAAGATTAGGGGTGGCACTGGCCAGAGTGGGTGAGCATCACGAGGCTTTATGCTCTTGTACATCAATCATTAATGAAGAAAACGCCCCAAAGACAAGCCTACAGGAGAACCCGATGAAAGCGATTCCTCATTTGAAGTTCCCTCTTCCCTGCTGTCTCAGTTTGTATATAGTTAATACTAACCAGCACAGCTAGTCTGTGAAAAACTTGACTACATCTACCTCTTCAGATACCCGATCACAGGACCAAGCCTAATCAGGAAGCATTACATGACCAAGTGAATAAAATAAGGTATTGACCCTGAAGAATGGAGAGGTGTGAGCTGACTGACAAAGAATTCAAAATAGCTGTTTAAAGGAGCATAAGAACACTTCAAGAAAAAAAGGCGGTGAAATGAGGAAAATAATAAATGACCAAGCCGAGAAATGTAAATGTAAAAATGAAATTAACAATGAGAAGAAAGAGAAGTAACAGAGCTGAAAAGTACAGTGAGTAAAATGGAAACTGCACTGGAGTGCACCAGCAGCACAACTGATTGATTGAAAACCTGATTATCTCGACATATCTAAAGATACGTTTCCTTGTACTGTTCACCAGAGGTGGAATCTGCCATAGTATTCTCACATTAGGCAGTTGCCAACACTGAAGATTCAAAAGCTTACTCTCATTCCTACCCAGGATTTCAAACAATCTTTTTTCTTTCTCTTTTCTTTACTTTTTGTTCTTTCTCCCCTTCTTTCTTTTTCTTTTCTTTTTTTTTTTAAACTATGAATGACACTTTATTCAGTCATTTTCTTTACAATTTAAACTCTGGGAATTCAAAATTAACATCCTTGCCTGTAAGCTTCTTATACACACCAGAAAAAGTTTCGACTGTGTGCTCTACATTGTTCTGCTGTGTTTTGTCTAAATGAACCTTTATGAGCCAGCTGCCATCCAGTTGCACACGGATCCTCTTAACCACAATTTCACTTGGGAAGATCAAGTCCTGAAGGATGGCATCGTGCGCCCTGCTGTCAGGGTGTGGCTTCTGGGGCGCTTTTGCCTATTTTTCATACGGCTTTTCCGGGTTGGCTTGGGCAGAATCCTCCTCTGAGCAATGAAGAGTACAGGCTTCCCACTGAACTTGTTCTCCAATTACACACTAATCGGACTTGGATTTTCTGGAAATATTTTAGCTGAGGAATTGGTACAAAAATTATGATAGCTTTCCAACCACCACCAACTTCAATTTCCTTGGGCGAGATGATGTTGGGTTCCTGCAGCTACGCCTTCAGACTTGAATTCATCCTCAGCTAGAGCACAGCCTGAGAGATGCCTGACTCAAACTTGTCCGCCATTGGGCTTCACAATCTTGATGCTCGAGCTGAACATGGCTTCATCCTTATGGAGTGCCAGCTTAGAAAGAGCTATTTCAAACAACCTTAAGTGCCTCTAAGTACAGAAGAAGTTGGGTGGACATTAGGAAAGGTTTCCTCAAGAATGGTGACATTTTGATGATAATTAGGGAGAGCTGGGGAAAGAATGCATCTTTCTGAGAAGGACACATGAATATAGGATAACAAGTAAAAGAGAAAGTACCAACCTGTGAAACTAAATGCAGCCTGCCTGAAGTGAATACCATGGGGAGAATAAGATCAGAAAAAGACAAAGGTATGCAAGGGGCAGGCTCTAGCATTTCTCAGTCTCAATATTATTTGTGTAGAAAGTCAAACAGTTCTTCATTGTGGGGTCTGTCCAGTGTCTTGTAGGATGTTTCACAGTATGACCATTAGATACAACAGCACATTCTTCTGGTAGTGTGGTGGTCTAAAACATCTCTAGCTCCTGCACTTCTGAGCACAATCTCTCTGAGACTGAAGAATTCTATTTTTAAAATGCAGGGTCTTGGAAGTCATGCAAGGATTTGAAGAGTGATGTGTAAGGGATTACTATACTTTGCACACATTTTTAAAGCTCACTATATCCCTGTGTTCACCCAGGGGGACCACTGTGGTTATCGAGAAGTCTGCTGGAGGGGTTATATGAGTTTGGACTGAGGAAGTGATAAAAGAGAGGGGAAAAGTCGGCCATTTTCTATAATCACTGCTTCATTTTTGCCTCTGTACTGGTTCTTCCCTGGGCCTTGAACTTGGCTCCTGATTGTCACCAGCTACTGATTTCTTCTGGTTATACTTGTACCCCAGATTTTGAAACCTTCTCTGCTTACTTTAATTAAAGGGTAATTTCTGTCTCTCAATTGTTTTTATTAAGATTGACCTTGGACTTCCTGAGATCTGAAGGGCACTGTTTGCATTTCCCTCCTCAGTGAGACTTGGGATACATACTCCCCTTAGAATTTTTCTCTGTGTTTAGTTTATTAGAATGAAGTCCAAGCAGCACCTATCATTCCACTAATCTCCCCTTGAAAAGAAATACTCAGGGATAAATCACGTGTTTGCAGGAGAGTCGGTGGCTTCTGCCTCACTCAGAGCATCTGCTGAAGTCAATGGAATGGTCTTATGACTACCCATGGAAAAATCAACAATTGTCAGAATATATTTATGATGTTATTTAGGGGCTTTCAACCCAGCCTCATTATCTCCACCCTCATGTGGCATCTTTTCCATTAGTAGAAGCAGGAACAAAAGGTCAGAGATTCCCTGCAAGCTCCAGCCACTAATTAGAGAGACCCTCAGCAGAGAATGTAATTGGGCTATTACTGAATCCTTACACAAAAAGAAAAATGTATGATTTCACACTTGTTGGTTTTCCTGTGAGTGATGCACAGACTGTGAACGGATGTCCAGAGAGTGACAGCAGCATTACCAATGGTTTCCTAAATATGAGCTCCCATTCCTGCAGATTCAGTTGATTTTCCTCATATTAAAAAGAATCTTCTTGGCCAAATAGCTGTTTAGGATGGCCTCTGAACCAGAAGTCAACCTCAGTAGCCATTCATGGCCGTAGGATAGTCATCCTTGTTCGAACATAGTTTCTTCCTTCTAAAATTCCGACTGAAGCTGAATCTCCATTGTGAGACTTTAGAGAGTAGAAATGTAATAAAAGCTATGTAGAGGCTGGGTCTTGGGAGGAGACTCAGATCAGAGTGGAGAGACCATGTGATTCATCATGGTGCTTTACAAGGAGGAGATTAGCTGAGTAAATCATCTGGTCATAGAGCTTATACTTAGCATGCCTGAAGTCCTGGGATCAATTCCCAACACAATAAATAAAACTGAGAAGGGAGAGAAGAGACCAAAATGGATGTGTACACTCTGACTTCCTCTTGCCTTGGGAGAAATCCCTGTACCAACTTGGGACCCTACCAGCAAGTGCTTCATCACAGGATAAAGCCCCATACCTTAAGACACAGCTCTAGGCCAAACATTCCCTTCTTTCCTTTACATGCCAGCCTACAGTATTGAGTTATTATCAAAAGAAAATTACCTGTGAACCTCATGCCATGAAAAGATCAGGAAATACTGGCATTGGGTTGAAAAACCTATCAGAAGGGACGCTAAGGTTTCTTAAAAAGCTAACGATGCTCTAGGAATGTAAACATATCCCCCCAACACACACACACACACACACACACACACACACACTCAAACACTTACACACATACTCAAACATTCATGCACACACACGTGCATATGCGCACACATAGTCACACACATACTCTCACCTATACACATACACACTTTGAAATAAAAGCATTGGAGGTTGATTCAGAGTTATGAAAGTGAGGCAGTTTATTTTACAGTTTTTCAAAGCAGGTGCCAGTCGAGAACAGCAGGCAAGCTGTTGAGTGCAATGGACAGTTTACAGCCCTGACGCCAGTGTCAGGCTCTGTCCTCCCTCTCCTCATTGGGTGATCAGGAGGATGCACTGGAACACACATCAGTGTTCTCTTTCCCACTGTCATTTATGTTTTCTTTTTGTGTGTGTGTGTGTGTGCATGCATATGTGATTTTTAAATTAATTTTTTTTCTTTAATGTGCGTTGGTGTTTGTCCTGCATGTATGTTTGTGTGAGGGAGTTGGGTGACCTGGAACTTGAGCCACAGACAGCTGTGAGCTGCCATGTGGGTCCTGGGATTTGAACCCAGGTCCTTTGGAAGAGCAGACAGTGCTCTTAACCACTAAGCCATCAGCCATCACTCCAGTCCACTATATTTTTCTTAACAAAACCCTGTGTGGGGTTACATTTATGTTTTATTTCCAGCCTATGTGGTGGATTGAATAAGAATAATGGCCATAGGCTCATATATTCGAATGTCTGGTTCCTAACTGATGGACTATTTAAGAAGGATTAGGAGGTGTGGTGTTGTTGGAGGAG
>CAJQZJ010004750.1:7890992-7933989 GCA_907164525.1 Lophiomys imhausi | reverse complement strand
GATGGACTATTTAAGAAGGATTAGGAGGTGTGGTGTTGTTGGAGGAGGTGGGGTGTGTCATTAGAGTGAGCTTTGAGGTCACAGTGTCTCTTCACAGCTATAGAAAAGTAACTAAGAGACCCTACCACCCATGGTGCCTTGACAGTCTGCAGGTCACTAGACTAGCTCAACTGTTAATAATTTTCTACTCTAATTAATTTGTTGGGGTTCAGTGGCTAGATTAGCAGATTTGAAGGGGGCATAGTTAAAACACAAGCAAGCAAGCAGAAGCCCCACATGCCAGCAGGGGTCCTGTGTTTTCTATTTATGTCTGTCTCAACCTGAGTTGTTTCATGGCAGTTTGGGAAATAGATAATTTTTCTTTTATATCTCATGTTCAAAAAGATCTGTGAGGATAATATATAGTAGCAAAGTCAGTAATACCCTAGCTCAGTATAACCCTGGAAGTATGAACCTCATTAAGGTATCTACTTCTGGCCTTAAGTCTCTGGGAACCACTTGCTTCATGGATTCACAGTTTTCTGTTTTCATGGTGATGATTTCTCATCCTGCCCCAACCCTCATTGCTACAGATGGAACTCAGGCTATGTGTGTGTATGTCTAGGCAAGAAGACCACAGCTGAAATGATAACTGGCTGCTTTTGTAGCCTTATGGCTTGAGTGTGAAGTCCCATACAGGCTCATGAGTTGAATCACATCTGGTGTTATTTTGGAAACTCTAGGAGGTGGCACCTAGCTAGTACAGTAAGTCACGCAGTGAGGCCTGGGGGGGGGTATATCTTGTTCTTATCTCTCCATGTATTTACTGTTCAGCCTCAGATAAATAGCTATATTCTTTACACACTCCTGATGTCACACAATGCTCTGCCACCAACAGGCTCAGAAACCTGATGCTGGGTGACTATGGATGAATTCTTTCGACACTAAGAGCCAAGGCAGAGTGGCAGGATGGAGTCCAACTGCGAGGTGAAAGAACAGAGCCTGGTGTGAAAGCAGGAAATGGTGGGATTGAGGTCCAAATGGACAAACAGAAGACAGGTGGGTAAGTAAGTTCTGCTGGTAACAGGGGACTGATCTGGCTGATGCTCCAGGGACAGCTGCGAGCTATTTTTTGCCTATGTGTGTTTTTGTACTTGTTGCCTCACTTGCAGAGTTGCAAGCATGTAACATGAGTGTAGTACCCACAGTGACCAGAAGATGGTGTTGGATCCCTGTAGCTGCCCAGCATAGGTGCTGGGAACTGAGATTGGGTCATTTGCAAGAGCAATGCTCACTTTTAATCTTTGAAGCATCTCCCCAACCCCTCCATTACTCTTTTCTAGTAAGACAGTCCTGCTGTGTGATATGATTAAGACTAGTCAAGACTCCCTTCTTGATTCCTAACCAGCTTGAGCCCTCAGTGCTGTCCGCCTGTTTACAAACATTCCTACACAGCTGGGCGTGGTGGCACACACCTTTAATCTTAGCACCTGGGACGCAGAGACAGGAGGATCTCTGTGATTTCAAGGCCAGCCTGGTCTACAAAGTGAGTCCAGGACAGCCAGGGATACACAGAGAAAAATCCTGTCTCGAAAAATCAAAATCAAACCAAACGAAACAAAAACAAAACAAACACATTCCTACACACAGCAAAAGGACAGACTATCACCTCGCTGGTGTTAAGCAGAAGAGCAAGTGAAAACCGGCAAGAGTAGCAGGCTTTAGTTCATGTGAACAAATTATTCTTGGGTTCCTGGTCTCAGAGCATGCATTAGTGATCTGGGCACTATCATGCATCAGGGAGACACATTTCCACCTTGCATAAACTTGCCATGAACGCCCACCTTGCTAGGGGAATTAACAGTCTCCTGGGCATCATTCATCAGAGATGACAAGATTCCCCCAGCTTTTCTGAAGCCAAGCTAACAAAGGAGGAATCCTGCCAGGCCCTCTAACTTCCATTTCAGCTAGTGGGAAATACATCACCAGCTGTGTATGAGGAACTGTGACTTCCTTCCCTTGATGACAACTCACAGCATCATGAAAACAAAGAAACTTCTTCTCTCCCCAGTGTCTAAAACAGTTCCTGGTGTCTACTCAGGGCTCAATAAACATTCCTGGTTGAGTGCATAAATGAATGGGGGCTTAGGGAAGTTTCCCTGAGTTCTCATCACTGGACAAACTGTTCCCTGTTCTGGAAGACGGGGCCTTTCAGTTTCAGAAGACTTAAAGAAAATGGTTGAGCTCTGGGGGCTTCTTTCGGATATATCTCTAGTCTGCCATTAAGAGTGTATATCCCCAGTGACAGTATTTCTCCTTGAGTCTTTTTAATTACTGTGGATCATTATAAGAGAAGACTTTGTTTTCTAATTTGTGAATTCCAGTGGTTACGTGAAATTTTCCTTGTTTATTTTTTTAACTTAAAACCAATATATTTTTAATTTATAATTTGTTTTTATCTTATATACATTTGTGTTTTGCCTATACATATGTCTGTATGAGAATGTTGGATCCCCTAGTACAGGAGCTACAGAGAATTGTGAGCTGCCATATAGGTGCTGGGAATTGAACCCAGGTCCTCTGGAAGAGCAACCAGTGCTCTTAGCCAATGAGCATCTCTCCAGCCCTCATTGCTTATTTTTATTTCATTCTTTTTAAGTGTTAAAGTGCAAGGATGTAAGTAGGCTGTGCAGTTCAATAGCTGAGTGGGCTCTGGAGCGGAGGGCAGGCTTAAGTTTGAGTAGATTCTACCATTTGCTGCCTGTGTGATTTCGATCAATTACTTTTTTTTCTGCCTCAGTTTCCTCATCTATAAAATAGGAATAGTAACAGCAGCCGGCTCATTGGCTGATTGTGAAAATTAGAGGAAGAAATACAGACACATGTGTCTTAGCTGTGCATCCATTTCTGATAATTAAGTTTCCAGATGTAAAACCTGGATTCTACTTTATATTGCCTTAATGAAGAAAAAATGTAATGTATAACCAATTAACTGTTTTTTTCTCTTGAACAATATTTTAAATTGTAACCAAGCCCATAACAATTCTTATATATAAACTATAATATTGATGAAAAAGCTGGGTCTGAGGCACAGGCCTGAAACCCCAGCTACTGCAGAGGTCAAGGCAGGAGCACTGTAAAATTCAAGACCTCCCTGGACTACAGAGTTCATTCAAGGCCAGCCTCGGGAATGTTGTAAGTTGTTGACTCAAAACTAAAATAAAAAAGGAATGGATAGAAGAGGGACTAACGAGGTCCCACCCCTAGATGAGGCACTTTTGGTAAGTGATGACCAAATGGGGTGTGGCTGATGGTAGCTTGTCCATGAGCAAAGAGCAAGAACCAACTGGACTCAGTATGTTACCAAAAAAGGGGCAGGGCATGAAATGGGAGGGTCTCATGATACAGGTAGGGTGTGTGGTAGCGGGAGAAGCCTTGGGGTGGCTAGTGTCAAGATACACTGAATTCATGCATGAATTGACAAAGAATAAATTTAAAAAATTAAAAGAGAGTCTGGGATCTGGAGAGATGGTTCGGTGGTTGTTTACTACTGTTGCAGAGGACCCTGGTTGGGTTCCCAGCACCCATGTTAGAGGGCTCACAAGTGAATTCTAGTTCAGGGGAATCCCACCCTCTCTTCTGCCCCCCCCCACAATGCATTGCCAAATGTGGTGTACACAAACACATTTGAGCTTACAAAAATAAAAAATAAATCTTAAAAAAATAGTTTGTCTGTTTTGATATTTTTGTTGATGTTTTTCCTGTTTTGGGGGTTGGAGGAGAGAGAGCAAGACTATAAAGTTATGTTGGTAGCGAGGGAGGTAGGATCTCAGAGTTGGGGGAGGGGAGACAATAGATTAAGATATATTGTATGGGGAAAAAATGAAAACAAATATCTAAAAAAGGAACTCTGCTGTTCTGGGGTATCCACCAGAGGAGATGGTTCACACATAGGTTAAAGCCAATAGAAAGTCTTTATTGGCCAGCCAGTGACTACACTGGGTGTTGGGGACCCCAATGTACCCCCCCAGTGACTACACTGGGTGTTGGGGACCCCAATGTACCCCCCAGTGACTACACTGGGTATTGGGGACCCCAATGTACCCCCCCGTGACTACACTGGGTGTTGGGGACCCCAATGTACCCCCCCAGCATTTCTCAGGGTGAGTTTTTAAGCACAAAGCCCATGTTCTGGGTTGACATATTTCAGTTAACAAGAACAGTCAGCCAGAAGTGAAACTACAGAAGCTAAAGAGCAAGGTTAGTGCATTTAGAGACTTTCCCAAAACTACATGGACTTTGGTGGGTTAGGTCGTTGATGTCATCTGTGTGCTGAGTTTTACAGCCTGAATGGTACTTCCCTGTGCTACGGTCTGGGGTCCTGTTGCAGAGCTAAATATGGGACAGCAGGGAGTAGCCTCAGGGCCAGGACAGAATTTTAATGAAAGCATTATATTGCTGTAGAAGCAAGAAGATCCAGGAAGCAGTGATACCTGGGGAACTACTTTCAGTGGTATCAGAATTGTTCTTTTCTGAGGCTTATGCTGGAATCTGATCTTATCCTAAACTGGACTTGCAATGAAATACTTCCTGTATTGTTTTAAAAATGTTCTCTTGTTTTGTATTGTTTTTGTGTTTGTGTTTTTTTATCTATATATTTATTTCCCTCATAGACACCAACATCAAAAGGAAGATTCTTTTCTTCTGCATAGCTTTTTTTTTTAAAGACATATTTTGGGTACTAGCAACCACTAGATAAGGACAATCTGGATGGAATACTGGATCGCCATAGACATATTTCAGGCGATCAGATTCCTTAATAACATTGGTGAGCTTTGGGCTGGCATCCAACAGCAACTCACAAAACAAAGGAAACTCCTTACTTTTATAGACAGTCGGAGGAAGGGCGGATTTGGAGTTTAGCCGATTAGTGAAGGTACTGGATAGGATTTAAAGGATTTTATTTTAAGACGATAATCCGATTGTCGCCCCCTACCTTGGGGCTACTGCAAGGCTGTTTTGCAGTTTATGGAAGGTGTTAGGTAGGATTTAGGGCGTGGCTCATCCGCTCTACCTGGGAAGCCTCTCTGATCTATCAAAACCCAGGAATTTCTACTCGGAAAACACCGAGCTTTGGAAAACCTTTTAGAACACGCTTGGTCCTTTAAAAAAAGATGTGAAAGTCGAGTTTGCTTTCTGATTCCGCAGTTATTCGTTGTTATTCATTCATTATTGGAGGGTCTCAAGACAGTGGATGGGAATGCGGTTTCTAACCCATTCCCAACCTTGTAGGGGAGAGAAATAAAAGCAGGCTGCAGCAGCCGTCGGAAGGGAATCCCAGCCATAGAGACCGACCTTAGAAGGCCGCAGGTGGGAAGGAGTGAGATCAGGAACCGACTTCTGAGAACACCTGAGACTCGAGACTTCTCTCCATCTACACCCGAGACTCCAACGCCGGAACGGAACTTAAACTGGACAACGATGTTCCGGAACTTTATAACCCCGGAACTAGAGAAGGAAGTTTCTTTCGTTGCAACCCGACTGAATTATCAGAAGGCACTTCCGGCGAGCCAAAATGTCCGCCGTCATTCAAGACTCACGTGTGAGCACCGGGAAAAAGCTGAATCGTTCCCTTAAGAAGAAGAAAAAGATTAAAACAGTGGCCAAGGCTGTTATGCCGAAGCTAGAAGATGAGCTCAAAGACCCTTCCGACGGAGAAGGTAATATGGTCTGGCGGAGCTTTGGCGGCTGAGAAGATCGGGCTGAGCTCTCCAAGGCAAGGGCTGCCGTTTCTTCTCTTTGGGTCTGGGGCTTGTGAGGTTGGGAGAGGAGACCTACTGCTTAGAGGCTCCTCGCCGTCATGTTTAATTTTGTGTTTCCACTCAGTCAGCTGTTACTAGGATGGGCGAAAGAGCCTGTGCCAATGAAAAACTTAACAGTAAAGGTAGAAATAATGACAGGAAGCACACCAGTTAAGAGCAGAGTGAGAGATGGGCAGGTGATAACTCCAGTGCAGTTCCAGTTTCTCTTTAGAAGTGGAATAAAAACAGGTTAGCTTTCTCAGATCAAAGCATAGGGTTAGGGGTCTGGCAGAGAAGAATCAAAGCTGGCATTGAAAACCTCCGCTTTTTCATTTCCAACAAAATGTTCACACCTTTTAGATGAGAGGATTTGGCTCTTTGTACTTTCAGCCAGTCAGCTTGTAAGCATTTATCAGATAATAGAAAAGGCTGTAAGATCAATGTCCACAAGCTTCTGTTTGGAACCCCTAGAAAATCGTGAAAGGAAGGGTCACATTTGGAATGACGGGTGGACTATCTCAAGGAGTGAGGGGCCAAAAGGTCACAAGAGGGAAGAAATACTATTACTGTGCAGTGGAGAAATGTGAGGTTTTGGGAGTCAGAGACAAGATAGTGAAAGAAGAGTAAATGGTAAAGGAGAGAAACAAAAGTAACGTTTGATAACGGTTTGAGAATGAAAGGAAACTCTTTCGGGAGACTTTCACCATTATGTGTCTGTCTGTACTGCCTATAGTACTCTTCAGATGCTTGCAAATCCATCTAATTTTTTATTGACTTCAGTCTCCTGTCCAGTGCTTTGTTGGAGAGATTTGTCCCTATGTTTCTATCTGTATGCACACCTGCAGGCCAGAAGAGGGCACCAGATCCCATTATAGATGGTTGTGAGCTACCATATGATTGCTGGGAATTGAACTCATGACCTCTGGAAGAGCAGCCAGTGCTCTTAACGTCTGAGCCATCTCTGCAGCCCATCCCTATGTTTCTAATGCGACACAGTGCTCCTTTCTTGTCCCTCTCACTTTGTGGCTTTATGCCCCACTTTCTTTTGATGGGTTTTTATTGTTTTAAAATTATATGTATGTGTGTTGGTGGGTGGGAGGTTATATGATGTGAGTGCAAGTGCCAGAGGTGCTAGAGTTCTCAGATCCAGGAGCTGAAGTTACAAGTGGTTGTTATCAGCCAGATGTGGATGCTGAGACAGGACTCTGTTCCTGTGGAAGAGCATGAGCATTTCTCCAGTCCCACTCTGCTCTTTCTCCTTTTTCTTAATGTGTGTTGGTGTTTTGCCTGCATGTATGTCTGTGTGAGGGTGTCAGATGTTGTGAGCTATCATGTGAGTGCTGGGAATTGAACTCAGGTCCTGCAGAAGAGCAGTCAGTGCTCTTAACTAGTGAGCCATCTCTCAAGCCCCCTCCCCTCCCTCCTTCCGTCTGTCTGTCCCTCCCTCTTTCTTTCTTTTGTTTTTTTGAGACAGTGTTTCTTTGTGTAGCCTTGGCTGTCCTGGAACTCACTCTGTGACCAGGCTGGCCTCAAACTCGAAAAGATCCCCTGTCTCTGCCTCCCCAGGACTGGGATTAAAGGCGTGTTGCCACCATCACCCAGCTTACCCTGCTCTTCTTAAAACACTTTTTAAATCTTCCTAAGTGTATTTGCTGTTTGAAAGTTCCATAAGCATACAGACAGTTGAACTTCAGTTCCTAGATCAACGCCTATCACCTAGTGGTTCTTTCACAGGCACATAAATAAATGAAAGAATGAATTTGGACTTAAAGACCAAGAAATTACATAAGCTATTGCATAGCAATCGAAGGTCTCAGACCTTGAAAAACAAGCTGTTGGGCAGGAATTAGAGCCTCTGGTTCTGATGTTGTTTTTACTGCATTTACTTATTTATTTATTTTGTGTGTATCCACATGCAGAGAGGTCTGAGGACTTACAGGAGTTTGGGAACAGGTGTTGAGCCATTTTTGCCTCGTTATGGTACAGTTTTGAATTGAATAATTGCTGTTAGCATTGCTGTCTTAAAAAAAAAAAAACACTTACATTTTAGGTAAGTCATCAGTACTGCTTAGAAATTGCATTGTAAATTGGATTTCTTTACTCAAGAACTGGATAATTCCAAGCAAGAAATGTTCTTTTCAGCATAAACACTGATGAGGTTTCTAAAGTTCTCTTCTGTTACAAATTATGCACCAGGAGATTTCTGAATAATATGGAAACCTAATCATCCAGTGAATGTTTGCGCTCTCTTATGTTACGTTACAGTAACCCTCTAGGCACTGACTTGAAGAATGAATAAATTCTCAGAGTTACAGTTTTAAGGAAGACAGACATGAACACAAGAAATGGTCAAGATGGACTGTGTCTGATGACTGCCAGGTGCAGGGTATTTGTGTTGTTCAAAACAAGCTTTACCACGCATGTGAACCTGAAGATAGAGAAGCCACAGTTCTGAAGGTCAGCTGCATCCTCTTATGAACTGATAAGCAGCTCGTCTCTGCAGCTTCTGTGACAATCACCACTTCCTTTTCAGGATCTGGTCTTGTCAGTCACTAGTTACTGTGGTTCAGTTTGTAGCTGTGCTTTCTGCCAGACGTGAGCTTTTCCAGCTCTAGTCACTCAGCCAACTCTTTTGTTAGGTTTTTTTTTTAACTTTTTTTTTTCTAAATCCAGAATCACATCCAATCGAGTTGTCATGTCTCAGTAGTCTTTTTAAAAGCTTAAAATTGCATTATTTATTCATATATTTTAGGGGGACAGTTATGCTACAACAGCACACTTAGAGAGGTCTTTAGAAGTAGAATCTCTCCACCATATGGGTGCTGAGGATTGAACTGAGTCCTCACTGGTTTATGGCAAGGGCATTTACATGCTGAGCCTTGTAGCTGGCTCTATTTTTTTTAATAAATATTTTTTGTTTATATGTGTGTGTCTTTGCATGTGAGTGCACAGATGTGGGGACCAGAGGTGTCAGATCTCCTAGAGCTGGAGTTACAGGTGGTTGTGATCCTCCTGACATGAGTGCTGGAAACGAACTCAGGTCCTCTGAAGAGGACTGAATGTGCTTAGCCACTGCCCCCCTCAACAAACAAGCAAACAAACAAGGAACTTTCATGTGTGTGGTGGTTGGTATCAAACCACATGAATGCTAGGCAAGAGCTCAGTTTAATGGTCTTCGTCCAGTTTTCTTTTTCAGCATTTAAGCCTGTGTCTTTTGGGGGAAACGTGGGAAGGATCAAATCCAGGGCCTTGGACTTGCTAGGTCAGTGTTTTACTGTGGAAATGCACCTCAGCTCTCTGTCTGTATTTTGTGTGTGTTGCCATGTGTAGGGCATGCCTGTCCTGTGTTGCACACATGGAGATCAGAGGGCAATCTTGGTTGTAGGTCTTTGCCTTCTAGCTTGTCTGAGGTGGGGGTCTCTTGTCATTTCCCACTGCATAAGCCTGTAGCTTCCAGGAAGTCTCCACTCAGTCTCTCATCCCTCCATGGGAACCCTGAAACTATAGATGTGTAGTACGGGGCTCATTCTCACATGGGTCCTGGGGAGTCATGGTCTCAGATTTGAGCAGCAGACATGCTATCCACTGAGTCACCTCTTTATTAGTTTTAAAAATATTTAATTTATTCTCTGTGTATGTGGGCAGCTGATTGTGTGTACATCACAGATGTGTGTTACCCAGGAAGGTCAGAGAGGGTTATATCCCCTGGAACTGGAGCTGTAGGTGTTTGTGAGCCTCTTGATATGGGTGATAGGGGCTATACCTGGGTACCTGTTCAAGAACAGCAAGTTCTCTTAACCACTGACCCATCCATCCCCAGCCCATACTTTTCGTTTTGAGACATGGTTTCACTAGGTTTTGCAGGCGAGCCTTGACCTCACTGAGTAGCTCAGGCAGGGCTTGACCAGGCAGCCTCCTGCCTCAGCCTTGTACCACTTGATCCAGCTACAGTCTGCATCTTAAGCAATATATAAATGTCAATTGGTGTAAGGGAGAAAGGATGACCTCCCTGTAGAGTTGTCCCTGAACTACCCAGATTAAGTAGATAACTTGTTGGTTCAGATGCTTGGTTTTTCAATTTGTAGTTTTAGTAACAACCCCCACCCCCAGCAACTTCCCCAACAAGTAAATCACTTCTGTTGAACTTTGAACAAACATTAAAAAAAAAAAAAAAACAAAGGCTGTTGATGTCAGGTATTATGTAGAAAGGGAAGTGGGACTAATTGAGTTATTACTCACATATTTGAGTTAGTTAGCAGGCACAGTGCTAACAAGATTCACAAGCTTGGACTCTTGGGCGAAGCTGCTGTAGTCCATAGTCCTCAGAGAAAGTGTCCTCTAGTTGTGATGTAGGAAGGTGAATGGTTACGTCATTGCTAGAGAGTAAAAACCCTGAATTGTCTTTGTTGGTGTATGAAAATGGCTGTCCAGTTCTTACACAGGACTCCCTAACATCCAGTTTAGAAATCCTAGAAACAGATAGCCTTTCATTTTTGATCAACTATAAAGCTGCAAATAAGACATAATAACCTAGCAGATGAATGTGCTTTTCATCAAATTGTAGCCTTCTATATCATTTAGGTTACTTAAAGTAGCAAAACAGCATGCCTACGGAACAAAGTGTCCTGCAGCCCCGAGTGAGTGGCGAGCAGTTTATGGCACAACATTGTCTTTGTGGAACTTTCCCAACTCCCCTTTCCTGTCACCAGCTCTTCACTCTTTTCTTAGAACACTCACGACTTTTATTGAACATCTCTGTTACCTGCTGAACTTGAGTTCTTTAGGGAGACAAAGTGTCCACTCATAGGTGGGCAGAAATGTTGGGGAGTGTGCATGATTTTAAAAGCGTGTTTTAGTCCTGGTGAAAACAGTTCACTTTCTTGCCAGCCACTGATCATATCTGGTCTGAGGAATTGATAGGTAGGCCAGTTTTCAAGGCTGCTGAAGGTTTGAGAGAGGCAGCAGGTAAGAAGTGGCCATGTCTTCCTCAGTCCAGTCATTAGGTTTAAGGTGGTTAAAATTGAAGAATTGAGTCCCGCAGTCATGCTAGATATATTTGAAGCATGTGATAGCAGCTGGTGGCTTGGGGGTAACTGATGTGGAGCATTGCCATTGTTAGAATTTTTGTCATTATTTGCAGTAAACATCTTCTGTAGTTCTTCCTTGGTCTTCAAATTTTTAAAGTAAAATACATAAGTTATGTATAAAGTAATACGAACTTCAAGAATTTATTTTACATGTCTAGTGATTTCTCATCGTGTGTTAGATGCCTGTGTTTACTTTTTGCTGCTAAAGAGTACTTCGTAAAAAGTTACCAAAATCTTGTGTCAAGATACATTTAAACTGAAGAGCCCATTGTTTCTGGCTTTCATGGTGATAATCTTCAGTATCCTACAAGAAAATTGTTTCTTTGTGTGTATATGCTGTCAGATCTTATTACATTGGCATTTTAAATTTATTTATACAGACTGTTACCATTTCTGTTGGCAGCAAATGCTAGACTCAAACCCCTGGGCCTGAGCTCCTTTAAAAAAATAAAATAGTGATTTTTTTTTTTGGCTTCCTGTGTTCCCTGTCTCTTTCTTTGTATGTCTGCTTCATGCCTGTTTCCTTGCCCCCAATAAATGCCTTACTTCAACTACTGAAAAAACAACAAACCACTTTTCCAAATTCTTCTGAAATTGTTTTCATTGGTATGGTGAGTTCAGGTTGTATGAATTAATGCTGTAAACTTTTTACAGATTTCACACCATAGTAAAATAGACAGGTCTTGCTGGGAGCTGCACTGGCTTGCATCATGGATCGCCTCTGCTGCACAGTGGGTTCTCTGCAGGTGCATCAGGACTAACATGATGTCAGGGTGGTAGTTTTGACGTTTCTCTAGGAGCTGGTAAAGCCTTTTCTGCTTCTGATGCCCCAGATAGTGTGGTTCTTAAACTTTGAGTGTTTGTGTCTCTTTACACCTGGTTAACACTTACTAAAAAGGTAGTTTTTTGACAACTGTTTGTTATTAGCGTCCATAGTACTGCTGACTCTGGTTTATATGCTAAAACATATACATCAACATATTTTCACCTAAGTGCATTATTTAAATGTTAATATGCAAGGTCCTGAGAGATGCTTCTGGGAGAAGCTATGTGGCCCTTGACTGTACAGCCATCACTGTGTTGATTACATTGCCCTGTGTGGACATTGCTGGCTGACCATCCTCATCCCTAATCTGGAAATTCAAGGAGATACTACAAAATCCAATTTACTTGATCAACATGACACTTAAAATTTTTCATATTGCAGTGTTTGGGATGTTGATTTTTGGATTTAGGAGTGAAGAGCTTGTATTATTTAAAGTAGTAACTGAAGGGTATATATTATAATTAGTCCCTAGGTAAAAGGTCTATTTTGTCTAATTTATAGCTTAAAGTGTGCCACAATGAGACCTGTCAGGGTTGTATTAAGTAGAGACCAGTGGGAAATTCATGCTACGTTTTTTTTTTTCCTTTTTAGAATTACTGTATTATTGTCTCTTGACACAATCGAGTCACTGAATGATTCCCAGTAGTTGTTTACTAGTGTTGGTATCTTGGTACATTGGTAAGGAAAGTTTGAGGTAATATTTTTGTGTGTGTGTGTGTGTGTGTGTGTGTGTTTTTAATTAACCATGGGATACATCTCGATAGGAGTCTGTCTACCTAAGAGGGGGCTTTTCTTTCTCAAAGGAACTGCTGCTGCTGTTTTCCTCTGAGAACCTTCTTAGCTGCCTTTGCTAGCTCTTCTTACTTAAAAACACCCAAGCCACCCAGTTGTTGGGTGGTTTCCCCTTTGAAGTGTTTTCCAGTGAACTGCACAGGGCTCTGAAAGAAGTCACAGGAGCACTGTGGAGCACCCTGGGTCCTCTGATCCTGTGAGGTGCTGGCTGCTAGCTAATCCCTCAGCGACTCAGCAGGCTTTCCCAGCCACCCCCATCTGTGCTGTTGTTGCTGCTGTCCTTGGACCCCACCACTGCCACTTGGATTTTCTGTGATTCTGTGAGGAACGAGCTTGGCTGCGGTCTCTGTAGACACTGCTGCTTCTGAACCATGGGATTCTGCAGCACACCCCAAAACGTGGTCAGTCAACTCGGAGGTTGATGTGCCCATTGTTACTCAGCACTGCAGTTCAGCATCTTGAGTGTATCATTTGTTTCTGTTTTTCCACAAAAAACAAACGTAAGAAATTACCAAATCAAAATTTTAGTGCTATATCCACCTTTTTAAAAATTAGGCTGGGTTTAGTATTTTTCTGGACACAGTTCAGAATTTTAGTATTTGGGACAAATCTCTTAGAAAATGGTACTCTGACACTAAAATGTTTTTCTTAATCCATTAATACTTTAGTTCTACAAAATAATCTTGGTTAGTCTGTTGAGTAAGTTTAGAACTCAGATGAGGTCTGTGTGTTGAAAGCACTCAGCCTTGGACCTCCCTGGTCTCTCACTTCCCCACAGAAGTGAAGCAGGGCCGCTGTTGGATCTGTCTCTGCAGCCTGGGTCTTGAAGCCACTCGGGCCTCCCTGGCAGTGTTGCAGGCTGGTGTCTGGGTCTCTTAGCAACCAGGGAGTCCTGGTGCTCTGTCAGTGCTACAGACATGGGCCAGGGGGCTCTGGGAGTGCTCTGCCCCGGGCACTGAAGGTTAATTTATTTTTGCTCTTAGGGTCTGCTGGAAGCTGTGAGTCAGAAATGGAGCAGTCTGATGATGGAGCAGTAGAAGCCGACGGTGAAGATAACGTTGAATCCTGTGAGGAAGAAAATGGAGACACTGCAGAACCGAGCGCTGGGACTAATTCGGGCTGGGCAGATGCCATGGCTAAAATCCTTAACAAAAAGACTCCTAAGAGTAAGCCCACCATCCTGACCAAGAGCAAGGAGCTCGAGAAGGAGAAAGAGAAGCTAAGGCAGGAGAGGCTGGAGAAGAGGAAGCAGGTCTGCCCGTCCACCTGTCTGTGCTCTTGTTAGCTGTTTGTCCCAGAAGCGTTCTACCTTTAAGGGCTTGTATGTGGGGGTGTGTTAGTGCAACTTTTATATAATTGTGTTTGTTTCAGTTTCTCTTTTAACCCGGCCATCACCCAAATAATTGCGACTCTATTATGTTACTTGTTAAACAAGCTTCACAGCACAATTTTGAGCAGTTTTAATCTGTTCTTAACCTTCAATGCTAGTCTGACCCCCTCTTTGCCATAAATCCCTGAGTTACTTGCTTTTTAGTGCTCTCTTTGCTCCAGCTGAATCTTCCTCATGTCTCTTGCACCTCAGCCCATGGCTGAATTCCTACTTCTCCTTTTTTCCTCCTTCTCCCCTAAAGGGCAGGAAGTTCAGCCCTATTCTCTCCTCTGCTCAGTGATTGGCTGTAAGCTGCTTTATTGGCGTATGAGGAGACAGTTGGGAAGCAGTGTTTACTCAACATTGAGACAGATTCTCAGAACAAGGATTGTAACCGGATTTGGGGGTGGGTACAGAAATCAGCATTTGAAGTACACAATAACCTTATGCCTACAGGGGTAAGCAGGGCTAATCAAGAGCACAGTCTTATGTGGACCATTGAACAAACCCAGCCCTACTTTACAAATCTATGAATATTGACATTGCTACAGTTCAGAAATGGTTATTTTCTGTTGATGAACTGAATTCTTGCTCTGCTTTTCACTACTGAAAGAATTCAGTCTACTTTAACTTTGACTAAAGACCTGAATTTGCATATAAGTTGGCTGTTTTCCAGTGTAAAAGAAGCTGTGGTGAGGTTTTCATGTCCCCTGCACTATGAGTATCAGTATGTCAAAAGTATAAAAATAAGTGTTTTCTAATAAAAGAAAAGTAACTTTCTATATTTGTACTGACAATGTAGAAGTAGTAATTTCTAAGGAACACTCTCCAAGTACAAATGAAAGAAAAGTAGACGAGTTAGGGTTTCTTGCTTCTTATGTCTGGCAGGCCCGGCGTCACTTCTTTGGACACTCTACTTGGAAGTGGGGCTTCTCAGACACTGCCCTCTTAATGCACAGCTGTGCTCATACTGATAATTCTTTTTGTGCTTTAAGATAAATTTTGTTTCTAAACCTTACAGAGAGCTTTTTAGTTGAAACTTGAATATTTGCTTATTAACTGGCAAAGGGTAGAATAAATTTTTAAAATGACAGAATCTGTAGTTATAACTAGTCTTCAAATTCCAGGGAGGGAGGGCAGGAACAGCATTTTAAAGCCAAGACACCTTTAATCCCAGCACTAGGGAGGCAGAGGCAGGTGAATTTCTGTGAGTTCAAGGCCAACCTGGTCTACAGAGTGAGTCCAGGACAGCCAGAGCTGTTACACAGAGAAACAGCTCTATGTGCTGGAGGCGAGCAGTGCTCAGAGCACACGCAGGCATGCTTGCTGATACACGGAGCACATGGACTCATGCAGTGGCCAGGATTGTTGGTAGAATGTCAGGTAGCAATGCTGTGTAAGTTGTTAAGGTTTGTTTGTCACATTGTGTGGTAATGAGTCTGCTGTCTTTGGGATGTGCCAATTTGGGGAAGAATGCTTTTTCCAAAGGAAGCAGGATAGGTTGTGCTGTCAGATCAGGAGAGTTGGCCTGGTTCTTAACACAGAAAGAGAGATGTAGAGGAGAGCCAGCATTTCCCGCTGTTCTCTGTGGAGGTGCTTAGTGGCCACTTGGCACGTGGTTCACCTGTCAGTATATACCAGCGTGGGAAGCAGAGCGTGCAGCAGTCCGTCAGGTCAGGCACCTGGGATCAGGATGTTTCTCAGAGACCATTTGCAGTAGTGTGTGTGTTGGCTGTGGGGCTTTCCTTCTGCAGATCCCCTTCAGAGTTTGCAAAGTGGAATCAGTTCACATGAATTTGTGACTAAAAAGACTGTGTGTGATGAGAACATTGGTTAAATGTGACATGAAGAGAGAAATAGATTTAATGATTTTATACAAAGAGAAATAAATAATATGAGAATATCTGTGTATGATAATTGTTCTATTCAGAGCTGGTGCAGACTTGATCCTGAGAGTTGGTGAGTCCACTGGAAGGATACGGGTAGCTTAGCTTGCCCTACCCAAGTGGTCAGCCAGTTGTTGCGCATTCTACTGGTGATGTGCTGTGGTGGTCAGGTAGGTGGCTGGCTCACCCTGCTGTGCGCTGCTTGGCTGGATGTACTGGATCTCCAGAGCCTGGAGCCAGAGGACCTATTCCAGACTGTGTCCGACAGACTGTGACACACGGAGTGCTAACCACAGGCTGTCGGAGCCGAGCCCCTGAAACTGGTTTTTTAAAACAGCCTCAATGACATATGAAGCTGGGGGATGTGTTATTATTATTATTATTATTATTTTTTTTTTTTTGGTTTTTCGAGACAAGGTTTCTCTGTGTAGCCCTGGCTGTCCTGGACTCACTTTATAGACCAGGCTGGCCTCGAACTCACAAAGATCCACCTGCCTCTGCCTCCCAAGTGCTGGGATTAAAGGCGTGCGCCACCACCGCCCGGCTAAGGGATGTGTTATTATTACCGCTGTCCTTTCACAGACTATCATATCAGTTGCTGCACTTTCTAAAATGCCTAATATTCTTTCCCATAACTGTATTTATAACACAGATTGATAAGAAGCGGGAATGGGAAATGATGTGCAGAGTGAAACCAGATGTCATTAAAGACAAGGAGGCAGAGAGGAACCTTCAGAGGATTGCGACGAGGTAAGACAGTGCTTCCCCCTTTAAAACAAGAACACAAGCTTTGACAGTGATCTCCTGTGGTCAGATTGGATTCCTAAGCTCTGCCTTCTCAGAGCCAAGTGACTCACCTCCACCCTGATGTTGGACACTGAATTTAACCAAAGACTTTGGAGGTTTCACGAAGCAGAACTGTAGTGTGCTAAGTATGTATTTGGTCTGAATCTGCTCAGGTCATAGTTTCTGTAGTTGTGGGGATGGTGTAGTCAGACCCCAGACTGCCTTTATCTTCTGGTGCTTGACGAAATGCACAGTGCCAGGTTTGTTCTCTTGTGTTATAATTACAGGATGACTGGTATGTCACACATTATGCCAGCTTTACCTTAGCCTTTTTCCTCTGATCCCCCACCATGAGCACCAAACATTTGTCACCTTCCATGTGTAGAACTGAATAGGATATGGTGTCTTCTTTGTGATTGCTGCTTCTCTGTAGAAATGAGTCTCTTAGAATGGAATGTGTTCTGTGTGGTGACAGCCATGGGAGTTGGGGAACTGGGCAAGGCTTCATGGGAGGGAACGTTAAATTGCTACTTAAAAAGCACAGTGATCCCAGCACTTGGGAGGCAGAGGCAAACAGATATCTGAGTTCAAGGCCAGCCTGGACAGCAGCAAGTTCCAGGGTAGTGGGATAGCCAAGGCTACACAGACAAACTCTGTCTAGGGGAAAAAGAATGTAGCAGTTGCATTTAGTGGAGGGGTTTTTACCTTCTGGTAAACAGATTATCCTGGTCATTTTTTCTGTTCTGCATGGGAGCTACACAGTGAAATGAGAGAATCTGCACATGCTGTTGAAGTCCTCTGTCTTAGCTTATCTGTTAAAAGAGGATAATGTTAATTCTAACCTGTGAGGATCCCTGGAAATTCAGACACCATACTCATTTTGGTTTGAAAAAAACTAAACTCGGTTTTCAATAGCTCCATAACCATTATTATTTTAAAATAACTACATGAAAATATAGATTCAACATGCTTTAAAGTAAAAGTAGAATAAGCTTATTTGACAACAAAGACAGTGCCGATTAAGTCCCAGTTCTGTTAACTAGTGGACTCTATGAGAGTTGGTTCAGCTCGGTGTTTGCTTTCAAGAATAAATTATATTTGCCACCCAAGAGAGCACTTGCCTCCTTTGTAGACAGTGGGGTAAGAGCCTATTCTGCTGTACTTGTCTGTTTTACATTGCCCTGATGTTTACCCTCTAGGGGTGTGGTGCAGTTATTCAATGCTGTTCAGAAACACCAAAAGAATGTTGGTGAAAAAGTTAAGGAAGCAGGAGGCTCCATGAGGAAGCGAGCTAAGTTGATGTCAACTGTTTCCAAGAAGGATTTTATCAGTGTTCTTCGAGGAGTGGACGGTACAAATGAGAACAGTCCTGCAGCGAAGAACCCCAAAGCCAGACAGGTAAGACTGTGCGTGGTGGGGAAGCACTGGGTCAGATACTTTGGCTGTTAAAATTCTGAGATGGAGAAACAGCATGCTGTGGAGTCAGAGTTCTTTCAAATCTCATTACAATCCCTGATTCCCCACAGCCTAACTTACAAGGCTTGCATTGTCTAGCTTCATGATGCTGACAGTTACTCATTGTTGATACCTTAGCCATGGTGATAGGACCTGGACCAAATGGAGTTATAGAAAAGATGTGGAAGTGGGGCTTGGAGTGTTCCTAACTGACACCCTATTATTTTTACATCGTAGAAAGTGGAAGTCCAGGTGAAGGTGACAGTGTGAGTAGAAATGTAGCCCACAGAAATGGCTGTGATGGGATGTAACGTGTAACATGTGGAGTCAAGGCCTTCAGGAACAATGGTAGATGCTGTTCACATTGAGGCAGCTTTGGCAATACTTGTTGGGTGATTACGATTCTAAGCACCAGCTTAGAAAGGTGTGGAGGTGTGCACCTTTAATCCCAGTCAGTATTCAGAAGGCAGAGGTAACTGGAGCTATGAATTCTAGGCCAGTCTTGTCTATGTCAGGAGTTCTAGGCTAGCCAGGGCTTCCTAGTGAGTTCCTTTCTCGGAGAAAAGAGAGATTGTAAGCACATCCATAATCTCTAGAGTAGAATGGTGGCTACTGCTCCAGTCATTCCAGTGGGGGGCCTCGATAGATTTCCTTCAACTGTCCATACGTGCGTGCGTGTGTGTTGGGAAAAAACAGTGGAAACTTTGCGAAGAAGAACATTAGGAAATTCACACCAGATCAGGGTTGAAGTATGCTCAGTATCCTTGATTAAGTTGCTGTTTTACCTAGTTTCTGTTTGTAGCTTTAATTGACGCATGGTAGTCATGCACATTGGAGCTACCATGTGGTGTGGAGTGTTTTGGTTCATATATACATTGTTAATGATCAGACTGTATCTACTGCTTTAAACATCCTTTTTTTTTTTTTTTTTTTTTTTGGTGACGATGAGTGCAGGTGAATCCCTCCCAGCTATCTAGTGAGTTACACAGTATGTTACTCTGCAGTCAAACGCCATAACCTTGTCCTCCTGTCATTGTGCCCGTTAGCCAGCCGTCCCCATATTCTCCTCAGTCTTCGATAATTCTCCTGATTCAACTTCTGTGAGGTAACTTTAAAATTCCACAAGAGATTGTGTACTGTGTCTTCTGCACCTGATTTATGTCGTGGAACACAGTGTGCTCAAGGTGCATCCGTCTTGTCAAATGTCAAGGTTCAACCTGTGTTAAGCTTGAATAAATAATACTCCATTGTTATATGAGTCATAATAGTGATATAACACATGTATATGGATTATATCACAGTTTCTTTATCCATTGTCTGTTGATCAGTATTTATATTTACTCTATATCTTGGTACTGAAATGTTGCAATACATGTGGGGAGATAAGATTTTGTTGACATACTGACTTCAAGTCATTTCCTGTCTCCCTTCCTCCATCCCTCCCTTCTTGCCTTCCTTATTCTCTTCTTTTGCTAGGGATCAAACATAGGTTTATACATACATACTTGGTATGCACTCTTCCACTAAACTGTGTTCCCAGACCCTGATCTCATTTTCTTTGAGTGTACATTCAAGAATAAAATTGATAGAGTGTTGCAGTTACTTGTGCAATTTCCATCCCATTAGGATGGCTCTACCACAAAGAGAAATGCTGGTTCTGAGAGGACCATGCTTTTGGTACAGCACTGTTGTAATTAGCATACCCATTATGAGAAAGTTTGTCTCTAGTAGCAAAGGACACAGATAGTGTACATAGTGTGGAAGATGGTTCTTACTCAGGCTCTTATTTTGAGGTGTTTGTCAGAAGCAGTTCTGGTGACATGGACACCATATTGGAGGATTTATACTTATTTTAAATCTTAGGCTGTATTCACACCGGCACCTTACTGGCCATTTACTGAGGCAGGGCTGTTCATTTTTGTACAGTTTTGTGATGTGAGGTCTTTAAATGTCTCTGTCCTAAATGGCAGCCCTGTACCATAACCAGGCTATTCAATGTAGAGAATGCCTTTGAGTAAACAGGCTTCTTGGTGTCTTACAGCCCAGAGCATGTGTTATTGGTACTTCTTAAACTGTACTTTTCTGCTGCTTAAACCTACACCCCTGAGAAGAAAGGCTAGAAGGAAGGTCACACAGATATGGAGGTGGCCTCAGCGTTTTCAGGACATTCCCATTTGATCTGGAGGATAGAAGTCTGGGAATGGGTAGAGAACCACTGTCCTTACATTGCCTCTTGCAGGACTGTGGACAGGGCTGTACTCTCCCTTAAGGTCTGCAAATGGAATGTGTGGAAAGCCAACTGTAAATAACTGAGCTTAATTAATGTGTTTACTGAAAATGCTTAAACAGTAGAGTTTAGGCAAAGCTAGACTCTAAGCCTGAAACCAGGGAACAGGGTCCTCTACGTCACTGTGGATGTGAGCAGTTTAAAGTCAGTTTCTCCCTGTAGTCATGTAACACTGTAGATACAGTATAGGATACTACCTGCCATGAGCAGTGGTTGCAATGGGAGTAAGTTATGTTTGGGATGGGAACACAGACAAGCCAAGTGTGGAGTAAGGACTAGTTTCCATGGAGCTGCTGCAAAGCTTCTGTCTTGAAATTAGTGATTCCCTGTGTGTGGTTGGGCCTGGTCCTGCTTTGTGAAATACCCTGTGAACCCGATGCTTGTGCCTGTAACACACACTTCAAAATCTGACAAGTTTTTCTTGTTTCTTGCTAACAGTCATCATTTTGAACACCAGGCTCCTGAGTCTCTATGGGAATGTAATCTACTGTATATAGTGGCAAAGGCTACCCGTTCTGACCCAAAAGCTGTGTTCTGTGTGTGCAGGAGTAACCCTGCATCCTGAAGGTGTGGGAGGAGGTCACAGAGTGTGCACTGTTGAGGGAAGGTCTAATATTGTTTCTGATACATTGAATTCAATGCTGAGATCTGGTTACCGCCCCTTCTGAGGCATTCTCTTGTTGGTTAATAAAAGTCACTTATGGCCAGTTAGCTGGGGAGAAAGAGTGTAGGAAGGCAGGACTTCCTGAGATCAGCACAGGAACTCTGGGCACACACAGACACTCTCTTTCTTTCCACCGGGAGACACAGAAGGAGACAGACATCTGGAGAAGGCTGGAAGGTAAATCGCAGGCACATGGCGATTTGGGAGTAGGTGATCCAGGTTAACTTAGTGTAGCTAATTGAGAGTGTGCCCAGCTAAGGGCTAAGCATCAAAACATTAAAAGGTCTTGGTGTGTTTAATTATTGGGGAAAAGACTGCTGCGGCTTATAGGCCCGCAGTCCAAACAGTCCCGGGCTGTTGGATTCCCAGACTGCCCTTGAGCCCAGGCGAATCTCCCACCAAGCCACTGGTAATTCCACCAGCCTACTATAACAACTTATATTAATTAAAAGAGTTTAGGTTGTAGATGGTGTAGGCCACCCTTGGTCCCTGGGCTCTTTCTCCAGGATAAGTTAGGCAACCGGTTAAGGCACTCGGGCCAGGCCGCCTGCTCCTCTGCCAATCCACCGGCTACTCCGCCGGCCTAGTCTTACAGTTTATACTTACTAATAACTACATTAATTAATTAATTTGCAGTTTTCAGGTGGCGCCCCATGTTGGGCGTCATTTGTTAAAAAAATGTGGCTAATTAAATTATTTACTAGTATTTAGATTATATTTAATTGTTTCAGCCGCTATTAATTCTTAACCAGACATTATAAATGAGTACATAGAGACACCATGTGGATTTTAACAAGCTTTGGCCTGAGTTGTGCATTTCTGGCCCATCTAAGCTAGCTCTTAATTCTATTACCCAAATATGATCCCATATACATCCCCTTGGACTGCCATTTTCCATGCCATGCCGATGTTCCTGGCCATGTGGAATGAGGTTCTTTTTCCTACCTAACCCATGGCGTGTGTCTTCCTTCCTGCTGCTCGTGGCTGGAATGAATTAATTCTCTGTCTAAAGCACAGGCTTCCTGTTCTAATCTCAGGAAGTCCCACCTTTCTCTTCCTTTGCCCAATCTCAGGCCTCAGCATTTTATTTAAGCAATCAGAATCAATATAAGTAACAGACAGCAAACAGGGCCAATTAACATTTAGAATGCTTAACACTACCCCAACAGTGCACAAGATGTGTACCATGACTGTCGTGTAGGTGTCACAGCTTTGACACTTGTCAGTAGAGTGGGGTCCCTGTCCTTTCTGCTTATTGTCTTCCTAGAAATAATAGACGAAATGAACTCCTGACATCTGCAACAAACTTTAAAGGGAGCATTATAACTTCTTATCTGGATATTGTAAACTCAGAAGGTTCCTAAAATAATAAAAAATATTTTTGGAACATTTTTACTCATTTTGCATGTTGAGTCTTTAACACATAATTCTTGCAAAAGAAGAGTGTCAAGGAACTAGAAGTTTCTTCACTTTGTCTTGTTATCTAATTACTGCTTAGAAGGCTTTCTTAACAAAGTGTATTTTGTTGTTGTTTTTTTTTTTTTGAGACAAGGTTTCTTTGTGTAGCACTGGCTGTCCTGGAACTAGCTCTGTAGACCAGGCTGACCTTGAACTCACAGAGATCCACCTGCCTCTGCCTCCCAAGCACTGGGATTAAAGGTGTGTGCCACCACACCCAGCAAGAAAGTGGGTTTTAAGTAGAGTGCTACACTACTTAGTCACGGTCTCACTTTATGAATGTGTCAGTAGAAGATCACACACGTGCTGAGGTGGGAATCTGGCAGGTAAGAGTTGACACATGATCTCAGTAGGAGTGTTGGATCTGGGCTATGTGACCTTGTGCTAGGTAGTGCACAAGGGCCTTTATCACGGCTGCTGATTTTAGAAGTAGTGAGATCCATCATCAAGTTGAAAAGACTAGTCAGCTATGCAGCTCAGCTTAACAGTGAACTATAGTGGATCTCGACTCCAACGCATGGTGGCGCCGAGCCCCTGCTGTAGTTGTTGAGGCCTGCTGTCACCCTGCACGGACAGGTGTTTGAAGTCCCTGGACTCAGAACACACAGGAGCTTCCCAGGCTCTTCTCACTCTGGTAAAACAGAGTTGAGGTGTGAATCCTTGTTACCTCGACAGACTAGAAAGAGGTACGGAGGTGGGGTGGGGTAGCTGTGGCCTGGATTTTTCCTAGCTCTCTCATCCCATTACTTTTGATGTAGAAGATAAAAACTTTGGTTAGAGAATTCTTTGTAAGGTTACCTGTTAGGATTGGCTTTTTAGTTGTTTCTCCAATAAAGATTTTCTAGAAAGCAAGTGTACTTTTTTAATTTAAACATTGTGCGCCAAATGCAAACTGTAGAGTACCTTCCTACAGAGTGCTTTATGAAAACTCCTAAATAGGAAGAAAACTGAACTCATAGTAAGTAATGTGAGGGACACCTGCTTCTCTTAGTAGGTCTGTAAATTATTAATCCTCTTTACTTTGTTTCTGTTTTGTCTACCCATCTCTTTCCCCATTTAAATTCTGTTTGCTGATAATTGAAGCTATGTATACATGAAAGATTCTCTTAAAAAATAGGCTTTTGAGGTACATTTCATGTACCATAAATTCCAGAAGATATTTTTTGTAACTTTGAATACAAAAATCCAGTCAAAGTTAGCATATTGTTCTTGTTTTATCTTGTCATTTACTCTAGACCAATAAAACAACTGAAAAAACAAAAAAGAAACCCACTGCTGACGTTTGAAAGAAACAAGGTGGTTTTGAAGAATTAATAATGAACTCATTCATGCTTTTCATTTGTCCAGTTTTTTTCTTAGATCATGGCACCTTTTAAATTGTTGTAAGCTAGGAGTAGGATCTGGATGCTGGTGGCTGTATGTCATTTTGGCGCAATTACTTCTCAAGTGTATGGTCAGAAGGGTCCATGTAGGTTTCCCTGGTTAGAGGGGTAATTAATCAGTTTCCTTTGATAAAGGTATGTGCCTCCTCCCCAGCAGGTAGGATATGGTTTGGGGACGCACACTAGGGGAGGAGCAAGTTTGGTTCACTTCCTCTTGTACTTGGCATTGGTTACTGACTGATATTTGCATGAGACACGAGTAGCATTGAAGGTTAGTTGCCTCCTTTCAGTCCAGTTGACTAGCTAGCATTTGGGATGTGTTAAAGTTTCTAAAGATGGGAATTGATGTCCCTCCCTTTCAGGCACCACCTTCTGGACTACAGAGGGTGTCTAGTCACTTCCATCCCTGGCTCCCTTTGACCTTTGTCCATCTTTTCCAGTGTCACAGATGTCACAGATGTGGGACTCTTGTCATTTAATGTTTGCAGTCAATTAATTGTCTTCACATTTTGAAGCTTAACTTTGCAAATGTGGCAGTAGGAAGGCCTGTATCCTAACCCTGTGCCTTTAGGTGTGGCCCTGGTGTTTAGGACTTCATGTTCTGGGACAAGATATTCAGCCTAAACCTTTACTTTCACACTTGTACCCCTAGAGTTACATTCTCCAAGGAGCTCTGACAGGAATAATCTGTATTTTTAAGTCTTTTGTTGAGTTTAATGTACAGTGGGTTATATTCATATTTTTATTTGGATTCAATACTGGAAAAGAACCCTTTCAAACAGGTTTGCTCATTTAGACTTTTCAGCAAACTTGTCTCCTTAGACATTGGACTGACTTTTTTTCCCCAAATTTATTTATTTATTCAAGTTATATCTAGATATAACAGGTGCCTCCCACCTCCCCTCCTGGTCCTACCCTCCCACTCTCTTCCCTCTCTCCCTCTCCTTCTTGAGTGAGGGGGGGCCCTACATATGGACCCCGCTCAGTTCACCAGTCACCTGGGGGGTAAGAACTTCCTGTTACACTGGGTCCTGACTTGGCAGCCCAGCTAGGATAAGCTGTTCCACTAGCAGGTACCAGAGGCCATGACAGAGATAGCCACCTCCCTACTCTACTTGTTAAGGGATCTGTATGAAGACCAAGTTGCCTGTCGTGTATATGCGTGTAGGAGTCCTAGGTCTAGTTGGAAAATGGCTGTCCTACACTATATGGCTAATATCCAGCTATAAGTGAGTATATAGCATATGTATCTTTCTGGGTCTGGATTAGCTCTCTCAGGATGAGCTTTTCTAGTTCCATCCTGTTGGCTGCAGATTTCATGATTTCCTTGTTTCTGATAGCTGAGTAATAATCCATTGTGTAAATGTACCAGTTTTTTATCTATTCTTCAGTTGAAGGACATCTGGGTTGTTTCCAATTTCTGGCTATTACAAATAAGGCTGCTATGAACATAGTTGAGCCAATGTCCTTGTAGTTTGGTAGAGTATCTTTTGGATATATGCCCAGGAGTGGTATGGCTGGGTCTTGAGGTAGAACTATTCCCAATTTTCTGAGATATCGACAGATTGATTTCCATTGTGGTTGTAGAAGCCTGCATTCCCACCAGCAGTGGAGGAGGGTTTCCCTTTCTCCACACCCTCGCCAGCATGTGTTGTCATTTGAGTTTTTGATCTTAGCCATTCTGACCGGTGTGAGATGGAATCTCAGAGTTGTTTTGATTTCCATTTTCCTGATGACTAAGGATGTTGAGCATTTCTTCAAGTGTCTCTTGGCCATTAAAGATTCCTTTTTGGTGAGTTTTTATTTCACATGAATTCAGTTTCTGATTCAGTGATAAGTCTAGATTTTCCTTTTATGTTGTGTAATAAAATCGGGATATGTTTTAAATGATTAATTGGCAGAGTATATTTTAGGTATTTCAGACTCCTAGTTTGATGTGCACGTGTATAGAGCACACTCATGAGGTGCTGTGTTTGGTTAGCTTAGTGAATGTTAACTTACCAACAATTTTAAGAGACCGTGAGTAGTGAGGAATATCAGTATTGTATGAACATTACCTAAAATTCAGTCCTGTTGAGCTAGATACATGAATTTGGGATAGAAGCTAGTGCACGGCAGACTTGAGTAAGGACTGGTGTCTAGTAGGGCAGAAGAGGAGGTTACAGCAGTTACAATCAGTGGGTTCAAACAGGTCAGCAGAACCTGAGGCTCCAGGAGTAATCTCCAGGAAGAGGGAGAATTTGATTTTCTTTGAGAACTCTGTACATTTAGCATGTGTTTGGATAATAGTTAAAGGTAGTTTAATTTCAGTAGCTGGAATTCTGTTTTTCTCTCTCTCTTGCTCTCTTGTTCTCTCTCCTTTCTAGAGTTTCTTCATGCCTCACTAGTTTCTTGGTCTTATAAATTACCTGTTTGAATGTGGAAACTACACATGTTTGTTTGCTTGCTTATTTGAGGTGTACTCTCCCTTCACAGCACAGTCTGGCTTTGAATTTTTGACCTTAAACTTTCAGCTTCCCAGGTGTTAGGAGCATAGTCATGTGTCACCATATCCATCATAAAAATTTGGAAACTATGAAGTAGTTAACAAAAATGAAGCCCCAGTGAACTTACTGTCTAGACTATTATCTTGCAAAAATAGGCAAAACCATTACAGCAAGACTACAGAGAGATGTGAGAGGGCTCAGGACACTTCGGTGTCACTTGCTCAGGGTTCTGTGAGGACCAGGGAGAGCTGGCACTGTGTTGCTATCCGTATCCGTGTCCTACAGTCTTCGTCTCGTCTCTAGTGTGGGGTCATTATGGGAGCTCTTATGCATTCACGAGGGACTTTTCAGTTCTTATGACCAATGGGGTGGTGGGATATCCTGCATGACTAAAAGCCATTGTTCGTTTCCACTTAAGAGGAAAAGCTGCATTCGCTGTTACAAGCATTCAAATGTAAAGAAATTCCTGTTCACATAGGCTTAGTTAATTGTAGGTTGATAACTTTAGTTGAAAATAGTTTGCTATTGGAATTTAGATAACGTTAGCCGGTAAAAACAAAACAAAAAAAATGTTTAATTTAGCTAAAACTAAAGTAAAGCTCAGTGGGACTAGATGAGTCGATCGGAATAAGCTTGCTGATGACTGCTAAGTTTAGATGTGACCGTTCTTCTAGGATTTGACCTTTTCTCCAAAATGGCATGGCGTTAAACTCTCCAGATCTTCTTCCTCAGCATTCCTTGGCCGGCCGTCAGTGTGTCTGAACTTAAATGGAAGGTGGTTAGCAATTTAAGAGCAGTCTTCAGCTTCAAAATTGACAACGATTGCTTCTGAATGATCTTGATTGAATATTTTCATAAAAGTGGGTCATTAGAGGGGACTGTTTTGGTTCTCTGCATCATTTCCCCCCCACTCTCACCCACGGTGTGGGCGCGTGCGTGGGTGGGTATGTTTGTGTACGTGTATGTGCGTGCGTGTGTGTGCGTGTGCGTGTGTGTGTAGACTGTAGGTGGACGATACACTTCCATCTAGCAGACAGTCTTGAGCTGGGCCCTCATGGGTTGGGTCCTCTTGCCTTGCAGCACTGAGACCATGGGCATTCGCTGCTGTACGCTATTCTCTTCCGTGGCACTGGGGAGCTGAACTCAGTCAGGTACTCTTGCTTGCACAGTGAGAACTGAGCCATTTGACCAGCCCTGCTCAGTTTTCCTTTTCCGTTCGTGTGATCATGAAGAGTTGTACACAGGTTGCTTTAGGCCTTCTGGCTAGTACAGCCTCACGGCAGTCCCCAGACTGCATGGCATTTTGAATGGGAGGTGGTGACTCGGTGCTATAGCCCTCAAAGGTTGCCATGGCTGCGTTTGTCCCTGTGCTTATGTGGTCTATGTTTCCATTGTGGATGCTCTAAGGAGTGTGCTCAATGGAAAGGTTGTTTATGCAGTAATGCAGTAGATTGGCATTCATAAGAGCAGTGTCATTTGCTCAGATTGGGACTTCTGTACAAGTTATCTTAAACAGAGACTAGGGATGTAGCTTAGGCGGCAGAGGACTTGACTAGCATGCACAGAGGTCTGGGCTTTAACCGCAGCATGACGAAAACCATGTGTGGTGCACATGCCTGTAATCCTAGCACTTGGGTGGAAACAGGAAGATCAGTCCAGGGTCATTCTTGTCTTACATAGGTAAGCTTGAGGCCAGCTTGGAGGACAGGAGATATGAATCTCCTCACCCCCACCCCCAGTAATCTTGAACATATTCAGGCATTTTCTGCTGTGCTGCTGATGGGAGCGAACAGATGGTAGAGCAGTGTGTTTTGGAGAGGGCTTCGTGGTAGGCATCACTGCGTGTTGTCTAAGGATGTGGCCTTGGTAGCGCTGTGGCCTGGGCTTCAGGCAGGGCTGACTTGTTCATAGGCTTGAACAAACTACTTCACATCTTGAGCCTCAGCTTCCTTGCATAAGAAGGTAGTAATAAGTCCTCCATGACAGGTAGAAATATGGTGTAAAGCGTCTAGCTAGCACATGCTGACTCAGTAATACAGTAAATAAAGTTAAAATGAGGCAGAATCGCTCAAAGAAACCCAGAAGGGTCCCTCGACAGATGCTCTTGGGTGAACTTTGAGGAAACCTGGAAACTGAAGAAATGATGTTGCAGGTGTGTTTCCTCATTTACTTACTTGTTATTTGTTTGTTATTTTGCTGTCCTGTCCTGTAATATTTCTTTGGATGCATGTAGTCTTGCAAGTCACAGTACTGTATAAATGATAATGTATTTATCATTATCAAATGATAGGTATGTTTCTCTATTGACTGGTTGATTTGTTGTCTTGCCTTTTAGATTTCTTTGAATGCATGTAGTCTTGCAAGTCACAGTACTGTATAAATGATAATGTATTTATCATTATCAAATGATAGGTATGTTTCTCTATTGACTGGTTGATTTGTTGTCTTGCCTTTTAGATTTCTTTGGATGCATGTAGTCTTGAAAGTCACATTTTGTCCCAAACTCATTTACTGTAATGTAAAGGTGGGTTTTGCTGCCCTTTGCGCACTGTGCAGCTTGTGAGCCAGGGCCTCTATATACTTGAATGCTGCTGTGGAGACACGCTTTCCTAGAACCACCATTCCACTTTGTATGTGGTCCCTTGCCCTCAGGTTGGACCCTGTCTGCCGTCTGGACTTACTCCCACGTTGGCACCGCATGTCCTGGTTCTTGTATCATGTCTCCACTCTTCTTGGGGAAGACTCCCCCAGGCTTTGTCAAATGCTGACAGAGAGGCTGGTGACTGAAGTCACTGCTACAGGGCATGCTTGAGCCTCACGTGGAGTTGTTCTGGAACTTTCCTTCACTCTGAGCTTGGAGACCGTCTCCCTTGGCTGCCTTGTTGAAGTCCCACTTTAGCTTCTGTCCTCTGTGGAGTTCCTCTTGAGAAAAGCTGAGGCGGAAGTGCAGTTTGTCCCTCTTCTAGCTCTTTAGTAACAATGTGTGTGAGCATTAGGTTCTCAGCCACAGATTGTCTCCTCTGTTCTGCTTTCTCTCTGAGCTGCTGTTATGGAGTCTGTTGGGCTGGTTTCTGCCTTTTTCTTTTGTTAATTTGTCTCTTTCTGTGTGATTTTCTTAGCTTTATCTTCTCACCTTTCTCCCCTTTTTGTAAATCATCATGTGTTTTGCCACCCCTTGGTCATCCTTGATGCTTCTAATGAATTCCTACTTTAAAACTAACGTGCACCTGAATTTCAGGCTAAGGTTATTTTTTTTTTTAAATTTAAGGTTTATTTCCCCCCGCAAATTTCCCCCTTTTAGTCCAATAAAAGGCTCTTTTTCTTATAGCAATAAATATAATACGAAACAATAAGAACAATTAGGCAACAGTTATGAAAATTATAAGGTATAACATTCCTAAAGTCCAGTTCATATATATTTGGCAACTAATAATAATATTCTATTATCTATCTCGATGAGTTTAAAGTTCTATACCTAACTCAGTTTCCATTATAACTTGCATTACCAACTTAAAAACATCTTCTTAGACCTAAAGCATCCTTTCAATTCATAAACAACTTAAAATTTAACTGTGAAACTATAACTATTTAGTCTTCAGCCACACCAGAGACCTGAGAAGAATAAATTTATCTGGGTAAACAGGAAGTACAGAGCAAGCAGCTCAGGCTAAGTTTTTGTTGCCTATTCCTATAGGCTAAACTTGTGTATTTTATTCTTTAAGCAAGAATTTTAGCTATTCAGTCTATAGACTATGAGGTGTGTTTAAAATAATATAATTTTGAAAACCCTGAGCCTCTCTGGAGTCTGTTGTTTCTGACTCTCAAAGGGTGGACACAGCAGAAACTTTGAATCACTGAGAAATCTTCTTCACTGATTTTATAATTCTAAATTGTATCGTTGATAATTTTTAAGACAAAAACAACCCCTTCCCCAACAGAAAAGCCAACAACAGCTGAATTGAAACCAGGGCATGGTGTCTCATGCTTGTAATCCAGCACTCAGGTGGCTAAGGCAGGAGGATTGCTGTGAGTTGGAGTCCAGCTTGGAGTACAATAATGAGTTCTGGTATAACCTGGTTTACAGTGTGAGACACTAGTACATATTATTATTACTATTATTAATCAAAAGCTTTGGGTAGTTAAGTTGGCAGGCCTGCTGTAATTGTTGGTTCTAAGTGCCTCTCAGGAGCCACCCTTTCTCTTACTAAGGAAACCAGCAAGAGAAATGAGGGTTGAGGCAGAGAAAACCTGGAATAGCGGTGGAACTTCAGTTTCAGAGGGTTGGCTGGAGAATGCAGAAGTCAGTGGGGAAGAGGGCCTGGCCACACAATTTAGAGAGTTCTGCCTCCAGCTTTGCAGCATGCCAGGCCTTCCACTGTTGTGTTTGCAAACAGCACAGTGCTTCTGGTTCCCAGCGCTGGTTAAGTCATAACACGATGTCTGATGCTTGAAATACTACGTCAGCTCCCTGGTTTATTCAAGTTTGTATTCTGCCTTGTCTCAGGCTGTCCCTGGGTGCAAGTTGTGTTTTAGTTTTTCATCCTACAAATCTAGAAGTGATCCAGTAGCACATATTTTCCCTCTTAATGTGTAAATAGTATCCTTAAAAATAGACAAGTCTTATCAGAGTTATGTAATTAACTTGTGAAACCTTGCCACATTTTGGTGTCATTTTTTCTTTAAAAACCCTTATTACGTAGATATAGCCCCCAAATGAGATAGATTTGCATAGACCAGTTGCCTCTCGGTGTTCCTGACACAGGGCGGGGCTGGACAATGGGTAATCAGAGAAATGTGTTGCAGTACTTAGTGCCACTAGGTGGTGCTGCTGTACCGCAAAGGAAGGCCTGTGGCCTTGGCTCCAGGCATCAGCTGGGACTGCGTGGAATGAATTGGGTAGAAGTTTGTTGCCTGTTTCAGTTATCCATAATTTTGGCATCTTACTAGTTTCTGATTCTATGATTGTGTCAGGTAGTGAGACCTTGTTTGTTCACGTTTTTATAAAATGTGGATGAGGTGCCATTCACACATCTTCACAGCACCAGTTAGCTCTTTCTGTTCACTTTGGTGCAGCTGGGGGGTTAAGTATCTTTGTTAGATGCCATTAAGACAATTGCCAAGGATCTCCTAACAAAGTATCACTGAAGGTTAATTAATGTTGTCCAAGTATTTTAAAAATTGATACCAAATCTATATTTTACTGTATTTTCCCCAACTCTATTATTTCACTTTCATGTTTCATTGGTGGAATTGAAAATTTTCACTTTGTATATACATGAGCACAGTATATAAAATCAATTTTACATTATCTTAGTTTAATCTCAGTTAAAACTACATATTGAAAAGTTTGTTTTGAAGTATGCAGTTCTTAAAATTTTCTTTATGGCTAAGTTGATGTGAACGTTTTGGTTCTGTAATTTCTCTCAGACTGAAGTGAAATCAGAAGAGGGCCCAGGGTGGAAGATTTTGCGAGATGATTTCATGCTGGGAGCCAGTATGAAGGACTGGGACAAGGAAAGCGATGAGCCTGCTGGCGGCAGGGCAGGGGTGGCCAGTGACTGAGCAGCCGGCGACGCCTCTGATGGTTGGGAGCCGAGAGGCCATCTTGAAAACCGTGACTTCCGGAGAACATGTGTCCAGTGCTCGCTCTATGTGCAGACTGTATTAAAGTTGTATTTTTAATGATTATATCACTTTAACTTTTTTCAAAATATTTGTACAAAGAAATTTTTTTTCTTGAGGAGTAAGATGTACATTTTTCTAGGATCCTTGCATGCAGACACATACTGATCATACACCAGTGTCTCTAAAGTGCAGTCCCATTTATAATTAAAATGAATTTGATGTAAGATTTTTCTGGCTTCCGACTCTGACCCATTTATCTGTTGTGGGAAGGGGTGGGATAATTGATGTTGGAGGTTTGTTTATGTTGGTAAGCCTTTAAGAAAAACCTAAGGGGTAAAATTTCAAATTGTAATCTTTTTTATTAGAATTTTAGAAACACCGATAAACCCATCTAATATCCATCCAAGATTTCCATGAAACTTGGCTTGAGATACACAGTTTGTGAGGGAAGTAGGTACTCAATGCAATGTGTTCTCTTTGAGAAAGATCCGTCTCTGTCTCTGTCTCTCTCCTTCCCATAAGGCGAGCCGTGCTACCACCTGTGTGCATACACTTCATTGTGGCCTGGCCCTGCCCGTGTGCTGTGGCAGAGGTGCTGGTGTTTCAGACCGGTTTGGGTGCCTACACATATTCTCTGCCTACAGGTGAGTTAGCCCCTGCCTAGAGTTTGCTATCAGAGGACAGGGCTCACCCGCAGTACTGAATGCTCATTACAGAAGAGCTCCAAAATGAGCATCGTGTATCACTTGGAAACTTTAAGTGTTGTATTGAATCATGTGACTGGTGTTTCTGTCTCTTTATGTAACTGTGAACAAGTTTTCCTCACTAGTGTCCTTCCTAGAATGCTAAGCAACCCAGATACTATTCAACACAGGTGAACATTTCAGCAGAATACAACACACAACAGTATTTTGGGGGAAATTGTACTATCTATGAACTTTTGACTCCTCAGAATAAAAATTATACTTCATTGTCTTTTTACTGTTTTGGGGTCATGCTAAGTGTTTGCAGTTTTTTCTGAAGCTCACATCTGGATGATGAACTAAGTGAATGCTGCTTGTCATGAATAGGAGGTTGTCCTAGAGCGTAGATTTTTGTTTTATAGCCCTTCCTTAACTTCACGAAGATGAGCGCAGCTTTCAAAATGAAAGTAATGAAGATAGTGTTCACAGATTTCTTCTTTCAGATGGAATTTTGCTTATTCCATAATAAAATCGAGTTGCCACTGGAACACGGTGTCACTTGTGAGAGAGATCATGACATAATTTTTTCCATGTGGACAAGTCTTCTAGGTTTTAGAGTCTCTGTGTCTTGACTGCAAAACTTAAGCAGAATCAGTACGTATGAGGAGTAGCCTAAGGTGAGCATATCTATATTTAATTCTTGAGTCAGACTTCTGAGGTACCAGGGTTGTCTTGGAAATCTCCATCATCTTGCATCAGCTTCCCAAATTTGGGGACTAGAGGTGTGCATAGCACACTCAGCTGCTAAGTTTGTACTGGAGATGGGTGTTTCAAACAGCAGATTTCTAAATACATTAAAATTCTCTGTCATCTGAGATTCTAAGTCTCTTCTACATTATAAAAGGAGCTTCATTCTGCTTTCATTATCTACAGATAACAGCATCATGTTACATTGCTACTGTTACTATTTTTTTATGTAGTTTATGTAAATGGGTATTTTGTCTACATCTGTGTCTATACACCTTGGCCGTTCAGTACCTGTGGAGGCCAGAAGAAGGTGTTAGATGCCCAGGAGCTGGAGTTACAGACATCTGCAGGCTGCCCCAGTGGTTGGTTGGTTGGATTTTTGTAACTAGTTTAATAAAGTAGTTAAGCAAATCTTTTTTTTTTTTTTGGTTGTGGGGGAGGTGTTTAAAATACCAGCAATTGAACCTACAGCCTCATGCCTCATGCATCTTGGTCAAATACATACACACACGCATACACACATACTGACATGCACACAGACAAAGATACATATATAAACACATATAGTGTATATATGCCATTGCACATGCATGGGAAGGTTGTATGTTCATGTATAAGAGTGTGTATGTGTTTGTGTGTAAGCCAGAAGTCTTCCTCAGTTACTCTCCTGTCTGTCTATCTATCTATCTATCTATCTATCTATCCATCCATCCATCCATCCATCCATCCATCCATCCATCCATCCATCCATCCATCCATCCATCTATCTATCAATCATCTATCTGGACAGGCCCTCACACTAACCCTGGACATTTGGCTAGACTGGCTCTCCAGGATTGCAGTTGAACATCAAGATGCCTTGCTTTTATGTGGTCGTGGCCATTGAATTCAAGTACTTGTGCTAGCATGGTAAACACTCTATCAACTGAACTATCTTCCCAGGGTGAGAAGTTACTTTTCTCTATCTAGGAAGAATTATGGAGCCCAATAGCCAGCAGTGTGATGGTGTGTCTTAGTCCCCTTTTCTGGGTGCCTGCAATGACTGTCATCAGTTTGAAGCACAGTTTCTCATTGCTTACTGTTTGAAAGTCAGAGGCAATCCCTATTTCAGAATGAGAATCACGGTAGTGGGTAGTGTGCTTTTTATAGCATGGGATTGGAGTCCTGACTCATCTTCAGGACGTATGGGATCCTTCCTTGCCTGAGGGCTATTTAACAGCTTTAAAATACACCTTCAAAACCCCTTTGATAGACTAGCTCTAAGTTGTCTTGGTGCCTCAAGGGAGCCAAGGATTACTCATTAATAGTTACTGAAAGCAACAGATGAGTGGGACTGTAAAGATGGCTCAGCAGGTAAGAGCATACTGGCTGCTCTTCCAGAGGACCCGGGTTCAATTCCCAGCACCTGCATGGCAGCTCACAACTCTGTAACTTCAGTTCCAGGGGATCTGACACCCTCACACACATGCAGGTAAAACACCAAAGCACATGAAATACAAATAAACTGTTAAAAGAATTTACTCCTTTTAAAAATAGATTTATTTTAAAAAGTGAGTGAAGAAGCAGATGTTTAAATGTTAGGGATGCTGTAAGGGATTTTTGATAAATGTATTCTATACATAAGGATGTCTAGTGGCCACCAACCAAACATCATGCTATATTTGGGAGTCTTTAGGCACCTGAATATAAAGCAATTTATAGATGCCTAACAAAGGCAAAGTAATATGTAATAGCTGCATTGCTCGAGGCTAGAACATGAATGGAAACAGCAAACACACAGAAAATGTGTGCAGTGCTGGAGAGAGCTGAGAAATGGCAAGGTCTGAGAAAGTGCCTCAAGTGGAATCTTGAGGGAACGTGAATGTTTCTATAAAAAAAGATAGGAGAGCAGGTAAATAAGTGGGCCCTTCGCAGGCTTTGGACAGCCGTTTTTAGTTTTTGTTTATTTGCCTTAGAAAGAGTCATGAGTGAGTGAGGAAGGATCTTTTTGTGACTGGAATGCCATGAAATATGTTTTTGCCACATGAATCAAGGAGTGTGTGTTGACATTTATAATTATTTTTAATTAAATTTTAAAAAATAGAGCATTGCTGTGTTGCCTAAGCTGCCCTTAAACTCCTGGACTGGAGATCCTCTTGCCTCAGCTTCTTCAGTGGGTGGGACTCCAGGCACCACTGGTGTTTCTTAGGAAACATGCTGTCAAGTAACAGGTGATAGAATTTTTTTTTTTAGTTAAATTTTATCTCTCTGGGTATTTTGCCTGTGTGTATGTTTTTGCACCCTGTGCATGTCTGGTGCCCTCAGAGGCTAGAAGAAGGTGTTGGATTCCTGTTAGCTGTAAACCACTATATGAGCACTGACAGTGAAACCCAGGCCCTCTGCAAGAGCAACAAGTGCTTTTAGCTGCCTGCCATCTCTCCAGCCAGACAGAAGCTTTAGCTACTGAAATTTATTGTCTTATGTATCTAGCAGAATTTGAGAGTTAATCCACACATTTTAGTAGCATTGGTTGCACACCTGTTTTAGGTGCTATACCACAGTTATGTGTTTTGTTTACAGCATAGAAGTTATTTAAAACTGTAATGATGAAGTTGAATTTCCTTTTTTTCCCACTAAGGTTAAGTGTCCACAGTAAATGCCAAAGCTCTTGCATGGAGGGGTCTGAGTTCGAGTTCCCAGAACTCAAACAATATTTGGGTGTTGTGGCAAACCTTTGTAATCCCTGTTTTGTGAGGTGGAGCAGGAGGGATGCCTGCAGCTGCTGGCTGGGTAACCTAGCCTGACTAGGTTACCTCATGTGATCCTCATGACCTAGAGTGGCTTCCGAAGAAGAGCGCTTGAAGTTGGCCTACCCTCATTCGCACCCCTATGTGCACTGCCCCCAACAACTTTTAAGTGAAGCTAGTAGAGTGGGAATAGGATTTATGTTGCTGGAGGCCTCAGAATAAGAAGCCTGCGCAAAGCTGGGGATAGGATTGCTTGTTGCTGAGTGTTAGCTTGGGTGGGTTGGCGAGCGCTCTTCCATCTGAGAGAGGATTCACCCTGTCCATTGAGTGCCCACATTCATCAATTGTGATGAAGATGACCCAGCCTCATCTCCACTTCTTGTGTGTGATGGATGCAGATGCTTCTGAGGCCTGCACATATGAGCACAAAGTCTGTTTGAGGTGAGCTGGCAGAAAGCACTCATTTTGGAAATGGGAGGAGCACTCCACAACTAAAACCAGCTCTCATTCCTCCCTGAAGCAAACAGTAGTCTGCAGTTTGACCAGCCGGGCATCTGACCGTAGTGAGGGCCGCAGCAGAGCTGGACTGGGGGCCGCAGCAGAGCTGGACTGGGTGGCCTTTCTGAAGCTTTGTCAGACATACCCAGGCAGGAGTCTGTGAGCAGAAGGAAGGGGAGGACAGCATCTGTGAGTACTGAGGCATTTGGAATGGTGACTGTTGTTTGAGCACCTGGTTAGGTTCTGATGGGGCTAGTCAGAATTCCATAGATGGAAATAGGCTCTAGCCATTTTAACTAACCCTTGATCCTGTAAGTATATGTATTCTAGCTTAGAGGGCCTCAGAATTTTCCTCTAGTCTATCTATGAGCACAATTTGGGTAGTTCGCATTGATAGCATTTTATGTAGGTGTGGGGTTGTTAGTACCCTCTCATCCAATCCCCACATCAGGAGCCCCCACTCACAACTCTTGTTTCAGCTGAGGTCAGCAGACATAGCAGAGCGAACATGGCGCCTTCTGGTTCTCCTAAGCCAGCGCCCTCCTGGTGACAGACACAGTGTATATCTGCCTTCTGCACTGTGGTGGCCACTGGCACATAGGCAGCTTGTGGTCACTTTAATGTGGGTGGAAATAACAGAAGAAACATTTTTAATTTTCCTTTTCATTAAGAATTTTCAAAGCTACGTGTAGCTACTTGGCATGTCTTCACTCTGAAGACAAAGTTATTCAGCACGTATATTTAGTTTGATTAAAACAGTGGTGGATTTTGGAATTATGTTCACTGCTGCTTTAAGTGAGACATTTCCCAAGTGCCATTGGGCATCTGAACACTTGGTCCCCAGCTGGTTGTGCTGTTTAGGGAGGTGTAAGAGGCACAGCCTTGCTGGAGGAAGTGTGGGACTCTGACTTCATTCCCTTAGTGCTTGCAATGAAGTGAGTTCCCAGCTTCCTGTTGTCATCCTTTGACCTCCCCTCCCTGCACACCATGCCTGCTTGCTGCCATCATGAGATCCGATCCATCTGGAACAGTAGGCCCAATAAACTCATTTTTCTGTGAGTTTCCTTGCTTGTGTTTCATCACAGCAACAGAAAACTCAATAATATAGAAGTCTGTGTTAATTATCTCCCATACTTTGTTAAACATAGTTTATCTCATATATACAAGTACTATTTTAATAGTAATTGAACTGTCCAGTTTGGGTGAACATATTTTGAAGTGTGTGTGTACACACGTAACACACTATTATATAATTAAAGGATATGGAATAGCTGTCATTCTTAAGTGTTATGTCACTGTTAATAACAAATAGTTTTAGCATGAGTAAGTTTTTAGAATGAATACATTGTACTTTAAGTCTTACTACCATACGCTGCAGGAATAGGTTTAGGGTGCACCCCAGAGATACTTCTGAGCAGTGACATTGGGCCATTTAAGTAATGGGCTTCCCTCTTGCAAAGTTCCATCTGGTCTGGGTCTCTCTTGAGGAGCTTCCTTAGGAAGTGCCTTTAGCTATCTGAGGGTTCCATCCTGTCCCAGTGCTCATTGGTTCTGCTGCCAGAGCAACAGACTTGAGGGGAAATAGAAAACAACATAGTGGGTGTTATTAGCCCAGCCAGTTTAAATGATGAGGTGTTAACCACATTTTGTATAAATAACAGTTTCTCTAACCCTGGAATCATTATACTGCATTTTTAATGCAATCAGTTCATAAACATCAAAGTGGGAACAGCAAATTCGTATGGGGTCAGGACTAACTGGGGCTCGTAGTAGAGAGACAGCTGAGAGCTGTGTCCCCTGTGTGTGCGTGGGTGGCCTTGCAGCTGTTGATCAGGCTACTAGACAGTTGCCTCTTTGCCTTTGTAGACCCAGACCAGTCTTAGGCAAAATGCATATCCCGCCAGGGAAACGGACATAAACAGTGAGTTGACATTAGCTCTGAAAACAGCGGGTCAGCAGCCAGACACAGCGGTTATCCCCAAGTATTGGGTAGTAGAAGCATAACATCTGCACAGTAATAATATTTGTCTTTGTGCAATAGCACTGGGCTCTCTGAGTGTGTAACCAACATAAAGGCTCAGGTCCAAGACAGTCAGTGTGTTGTTATCCTCCACAAGGGCTTCGGTGCGAGGAAGGAGCGGCCAGGCTGCACAGGACACCGTGACCTGTCAGTGCTTGACTCTGCAGTAATGGCATTGTATCTCCAGAGGACATTTTCAGAGATGCCAGCATTGTCAGTAGCCAGCCACTCAGCAGTTTTCTGATTCTCCTTGAAGTCCCTTTCAGTTCAGGATACCACTTACAGGAATGCTGTGTTTTGGAATTGTTTTTAATAGATCAAAAACCACATGATTTCAGTGATTTGAGGATGTTAATGTTACCTGAAAATTCCACATATCTCCCATTTAGAATGATCACTGAAGACATACCAACGATGCCACTGGAGATGTGGTCATGGATGGTGCAGGTGAAAATTTAAATGTCAAATGTATTAGATTAGAGATAGATGAATAGTATAAGACATCTTTTGTAAGACTGGCTTTTCAGAGTCCAAGAAGATAAGCCTCATGTTAAAAAAAATACTAATATTTGATGAAATGCCACAAAGTCTTTTGCCTCTTAGAGAATCAAAGGAAGAGATTTTGTCTCAGCAGGTTGACCAGTTACCCCAGGGGATCATGGAACACAGAAGCCTGGCTCTTTCATCTGCTTCCCTGTACCTCTTGAGTAAAACTGATTTTTAAGTTTTCACCTGTTTTCTTGATTTTTCATAGTCCTCTTCAATTTGATTATACCTTCTGCAATTTCAGTTACCCATGGACAACCATGTTCTAAAAATACTAAGTGGAAAATGTCAGGAAAAGCTCATGTGCTTTAAGCTGTATGCTGTTTTGAGCATCATGACAGAGCGCTCCACTGTCCTGCCTGGGAATGAATCACCCTTTTCTCCACTGTATCCACATGGTATATACACTACCAACCCAGGAGTAGCAATGGCCATGTTGATCATTATATTGCACTGCTTATTCAAAGAACTCTAGCAGTGGCCTCAAAGAACACTAGTGGGTGCTGGCAGTTTGTGCCAAAGGGAATCTGTAAAAAGGCTTCCTTTAAATGAAAAGATAAAGTTGTTGTCTTGGGAAAATTACTCAGGTTGCAGAAAGATGGGTAGTATGGTGGACTACTTTTAGAGGGAGTACATTTATTACAGTGCATTTTAGTAATTATTTCAATTATATATGGAACCTAATTATATACAGTAACCATTGGTATGTGTGTGTGTGTATATATATATATATATGAATAAAGATAGTATAAAAAGAACTTGTTACTTTCCAGTTCCAAGACAGTCCTTCAGGCATCTTTAAATGTCCTCTGTGGATAAGGGATACCTACTTTGTTAATTGGTACTAGTGTCTTGGAGCAAATAAGGTTCTAAAAATTAAACTCTTATGAGAAAGAGTATGTTTAAGTTAGTGTTCTTAATTGTCACATGAGCATGTGGCTGGTGTGAGACACAGACTCAGGACACCAAGTAACAAGAGAAGAGCATCTTAGCAATGGCAGCTTTGAGTTCTATCATCCCAGGGTATCTTTTGATAGTTGAGGTCAATTTATTGTGTAGTATGTTGCTGGTGAAGCCATTACAGGTCTTGCCTGAGCATGTCTGATAATTAAAAGGTTATGTTTTGATTATCTGGGTGTTGTCTGGCACCCACAGTCTTGGTGTGGCTCCCTTTAGTACTGAGATGCAGTGGATTGCCTTGGACTAATATTTTTTGCTTAACAGAGTGGCTGGTGTTTTTGTTATGCATTATACAGAAGATTTTAGATTAGAATGTTAGCATTTAGGACATAACAGGCTAGTCAAGCATGATTAAGGATGCACCATTGTTGTTGGTCAAGGGACTTTTTGTTTGTTTTAAGCAGGATGCCATCTATCTAGTCCTAGCCTCAACATGAGAATGGCTTTGAACTTGGGATCCCTCAGCCTCTGTCTCCCAAGTGCTGGGATGAGCCATGTACACTAACACAGCCTTTTTAATCCCCTGCTAAGCATCAGACCCAGGACTTCCCATGCCCAACTGAGCCACATACCCTGCTCCTGACCTTAGAATGTTTTCTAAAATGTCACACTTTAAAAACTGATTTTTATTTTATGTGCAGTAATAGAAAATATCTTTGAGGTGAGGTAGAACTGTTAAGTATGCTAGTTTTCAAAAGGCTTCGTAATAGACAAGTGATGATCTCATATCAGGCGATATGGTAGCTATAAGGAAAATATTCTAGATTGAGAGCATGCTGGGTTTCTGGAAATTGAAAGTTGTAAATTACTACTATTGTCCTCCAGGTGGCGGAGTTTCTGCTGTCATTGAATCCTCTGGTGGAATTTCTCTCCCCCCACAAATTGAGTGGTTGCTTTCTACATGAGTGTAACTGGCATTGATTACATTGTTACAGCTGGTCTGATAGCCAGACTGACCCTAGAACAGTGTGTTCACTAATGATCCTCCTACCTTAAATCCTAAGTCAGAGCAAATAAAACTAGTTTTCTGTAAGATCATTTCCGACTCGTTTGCTGAGGCTTGGGTCACCATGACATGCTATTTCTGATTTCTTTCTTCAGTGAATAGATAGCTTGCCGTTTGTTAGGAACTGTAAAGATGCCTTTATTTTTAAAAAGACATACAGACTCAGAAACCACAAATTGTAGGAATATTGATTACAAAACATTTTCAGACATAAATCTCTCTGTTAATTGGTGTTAACTTTCCAGGGGTCCCTGGTTTGTGGAAGCAACAGGTTTTATTAAATAGGAAAGATCAGCATGAAAAGACAGTATTCTGTGAACCATGGTACTTAAAATATTTTTTAAATGATATTTATTATTGAGCATGTGGAGGGCGGATGGGAACTTATGGGAACTGATTCTCTCCTTGCTCTGTGTGTTAGGAACTGAGCTTAGGTTGCTAGACATGGGGGCATGCATGTGTTACCCAGTGAGTCAAACTAGCAGCCCCACCACAGCACTGAGGGGCAACACCTGTTTCTCTCTTCAAAGGCTATCTATTGCTTCATTTTCTAAAAGTTTTTATGAAATGCCTGTTAACCCCCAATTTTTCTTACATGATTAATGGTGGAGGGATGTGTGTTCCATAGTGAGTATGTGAAGGTCAGGGGACAACTTGGGTAACTTTGTTGAGTCTGTTCTTCCCACCTTTATGTGAATTCCTGACATTGAACTCAGATCACTCACTGGCTTCTAGAGCAAGCAGATTCAGCCACTGACATATTTTGCTGGCCTCCTCATCTTCATTATAGTTATTATCTGTTTTCTTCCTATTTGGGAGATTGGCTTGCCTGCAACCCCCCAACTTCGTGGAGACTTCACTTTTGTGATGGTGTGGTTTTATATGAGTTGTTTGAAATTTGTAGAGTAAGTGTTTTTGAAGTGGAACTATGAAATGATTCTGATCTGCTTTTGCAAAGACAAGGTCTGGGGACATGCACAGTGTCATGTGGCCTCTGGAACCAGAAAAGTGAAAGCCAGAGCCATTCCTACAGATGAAGATTTGAGAGTGGCTTCATGCTGACAGACATCTGGGACAGCCTTGTGGCACCCTGCCTCCATGCCCTTGGTGCGTTATGAGTTGCATCCTCTTCCCTTCCCAGAGTGTCTGGATTTGTGTGATGAATGATGTGGTTAATTTCATTAATAATAACTTTCATTAAGTGTTTAAGTTCTTGAACTTTCTTTTCTGAGAGTTGAAGTAGTCACCAGAGAGTTGTGGTCAGGACTCTCAAGTTTTACGGATCAAAGCCATCTAGCTAGCTGTACTTTCAAAAAATAGTTATTAGCATATACCTTTGCTTCTTAAAATACTTATTTACCAGTTTTTCCATCAGTCACAAAAAACAGAGGTTTTCTTTTTTTATGCAGTTACTGTTTCCCTATGTTTTCTGCTTTATTTTCGTGTGTTTAAATTGTAAATTGAGGTAGTAGAAAGGCAGAGTTGCTTGAAATATAGCTTGGTGATTTTGCTAGTAGAATTGTACATGCTTGGGATTTCCCACAATCTGAAGCCTCCTGAGGTGAATGACAATATATCCATCTACAGCTTATGTATCTTAAATATACTTCCACTGGACTCGTGGCTTAGTCAGTCAAAGCCCTTGTCTTGCAAGTGAAAGGACCTAAGTTTGATCCTCAAAACTCACATTAAAAGAGTCCTTCATGGTAGATGTGTTTCTAATTTCAGTGCTGCCGGTGTGGGGCGTCACCATAGGCAATCAGTGAGTTCAAGGCCAGTCACAGTCCCTGTCTCAAAAAAAGGGTAGATGGGGCCTAAAGAATGACACCAGATGTTGTCCTCTGACCTCACACATAAGCACCCAACATGAAAATGAATATGCACACACACACACACACACACACACACACACACACACACACACACAC
>CAJQZJ010004750.1:7857551-7886621 GCA_907164525.1 Lophiomys imhausi | reverse complement strand
CAGAGACTCGTGTGTGTGTGTGTGTGTGTGTGTGTGTGTGTGTGTGTGTGTGTGTACGTGCACGCTCCATACAGAAAGAACTCAGGGAGCTGCAAATGAATGAGCCCCACCATGTAGAAACGGGGATGCTTAGCTGCCTGCCCCTCCACAGACAGTCTTTGGATATCACAGACAGTAACTGCTGCAAATCTCTCTTGCCAGTCGCCCTCCCTCACGGGCCGTCCCCTTTTCCACACCCCCTTAACGGTTGAGAGCTCGTGGTCTTAGTAACAGAGGACTTCTGACTGTAATCCTAGCGCGTCACTTTGTTGAAGGCAAACACGTGGTTTGGGGAGCACTTATAAATCTCTGCTCCGGGCAGGATCGTGATGTTATCTGCTGGCAGCAGAAGGTTTGCTCTGAGCGGAGCTGCTGAAGCTGCCGGCGGGAGAGCGAGGGGTAGAGAAAGTGAGGAAACAAGCAGAGAGCTGAGCCCTAGGGCAGGCGACACGGATGGAGACTATTAGGGTTTAAGGAGCTGTTCTGGAGCCACCCGGCTGCAGAGAGGGGAAGGTATCTGCAGAAGTCTATTTTAGGGTCGCAAGTACCTACTTACCGTAAGCGAGAAAGTGCAAGCTTGGTGGAAGACAGGAGAGGCTAGGGAAGGGTGCGAATCTCGGAGCACCCCTCAGCCAACGCGCCCAACCACAAACTGAGGTGGTGGTGTTTCTCAGGGGGAGAAGGAGGTGGCCGATCTCTGTCGCCTGGTGACCGCTTGGAGCAAGAGAAGGAGAATCTGCAGGACCCAGCTGGAGGCTGGCCCTCTTTGCAGGCAGCGGCGGCGGCTGCAACGTGGAACGACCCAGCCGGGTGTAGGCCACAGCGCTGCCGGCAGGAGCGGGATTGTCGCCGCCTGCCCCGGCCTCGGCGGATCTCCGGGGCGGACAGTACCACCGAGTCTCCGAGAGAGCCGCTCCGGGGCGCCTCTGCCTCCCCGCGGCTCGCCAGGCTCGCTCTCGGCGCGCGCACCCGCACGCGCGTTCACGCACACGCGCACACATCCACACGCACACTCATCCACACACGTGTGGAAGGCAGGGCCGAGCAGCTCGGTCTTTGAACAACTCAGTTAGAGCCCGGCCGCCTCTCAGCTCTCCCCGCGGCCCTGCGCGCCTCCTGCCAGCCCCAGACCTTCTCGTCTCTCCCCTTTTGGCCGGAGGCTCCGAGTTCAGATCCGCCACTCCGCACCCAAGCCTGACACACTGAACTCTATTTCTTCCTCTTAAGTTTATTTCTACTTCAGAGCCACTCACACCTCTCCCTTCCAGGAGGAAAAAACAAACCTTTCTGACTCCTTAAAGTGAGAGACTCACCCCCACCCCCCTCCCGCTTCGCGCCCATGAACATCGCATATTAATATCTCCTCGTTGGGAACGCGTTGCATTTTCTTTTTTAAAGGAATCCCAGCCAGGGACGTTTTTCTATTGGACATTGACTTTCGAATACTTTGCAAAAGTTTCGTATTAAAAACAACTCTACCTGACCCGCTCTGAGAATTATTGGTTTCTTTTTTTTATTTTTTCTTACTTTAAACAACAACAACAACATCGTTTCCACCTTTTAAAAAACATGCACTACTGTGCGCTGAGAACCTTTTTGCTCCTGCATCTGGTCCCGGTGGCGCTCAGTCTGTCTACCTGCAGCACCCTCGACATGGACCAGTTTATGCGCAAGAGGATCGAGGCCATCCGCGGGCAGATCCTGAGCAAGCTGAAGCTCACCAGCCCCCCGGAAGACTATCCTGAGCCGGACGAGGTCCCCCCGGAGGTGATTTCCATCTACAACAGCACCAGGGACTTACTGCAGGAGAAGGCAAGCCGCAGGGCAGCCGCCTGTGAGCGTGAACGGAGCGACGAGGAGTACTATGCCAAGGAGGTTTATAAGATTGACATGCCGTCCCACTTCCCCTCCGAAAGTAAGTACAGTTTCCGTGGTTCTCGCCTTTTCCATCCCTGAGTCTCAGGTTGGCCTGGAGCTCTTCAGATCCACAGCAGCCCTAGGCATTCGCCCTTTCCTCTCCAAGTCCCCAGGTCCGGATCGCCCCTTCTCCACTCTGTCCCTTCCACCCCCTTTCCAGTCGTGGGATGGAGATCCGCAAACTTGCAAACTTTCACCGTATGTTTTAATATTTTTCTTCATGACTCCCTTCCCGCCAAAGCCCCAAATCTTTTAGAAGACGTTTGGATTTCTCTCTCTTCCCTGGTCCACCAACTAAAAGGAAAGAGCTTCCAGGGATGACTTTAGGTTAGGAGTTCGTGATAGACTTTGTTTTCTTTGCCGGGTGGCGTACGGTGGGGGTGGGGGTGTCCTCCAACCGGTGCACAAAGAGTAAAAAAAAAAATGCCTCCAAACTAGCCTTCCCAAAGGCGCCCCCCTTCCTTGCTGACCTATCTGGGGGCTCCCCAAGCCTTTGCTATTGTCTCTCACTCCCCTAAGAATGTCAGCATCACCAATACCAAGCTGGATTGAGGGGACGCACGCGGGGTCGGATGGGGGCACTGAAAACCCTTTAAATCCTCCAGGGTCATCTATTGCTTTCTCTCTAGGTGTTTTCACACCCCCTCCCCTCGAAAAAACCGCGTAGCCAAGTCCCCTTTTCACCTCACGTGGAGAGTTAGAAAGGATAAATACGGTTCTAACTGGGCTGAAATAGGTTTCACTTCCCTTTCTATTTTTCTAGCCAGCGCTCACTAGCCTGAGAGCAGGTCGTTTTTCCTAGGGGACTCTCAGTGATTTTTTATCTACCTTGAACTCTGTGCTCCAGGGCTTTCATGAGCAGCAGGGTCTTCTGTGCATTATGAATCGCAGATAGGAAAGACAGCTGATTAAAAAAAAAAAAAAACCAAAAAACTGTTTTTCCCTGTTTCACTACGAGCTGTATGAAAACAGCTGGCATACAGTAGCAGTGATTTATTGTGGAGCCCTTTGGGGGGGAAGGGAAGAAGTACAGTTACTGTAGATTTATTTCAGAGTTCTCTTTTTAAAAGGGGGAGAGAGGAGAGAGAGAGGGAAGGGAGGGGGAGAGAGGAGATTGCAGCAGTACCAGCTGTGATACCTGAGGGGGTTAAACACCAGAAGAAACACTAAAAGAAAAAAAAAAAAGACTTCAGCATCCCTGTGTTCCAAGTCCTGGTCCCTGTCGTCCTAAACTTTTCATTGGCTGGTCTTCTCTCTCCTCCCCTTTCCATGCCCTGTATCCTAGCTGGCTGCCTTTGTGAAGTTTCTGTGTCTTGCCTAAATAGATAATGCAGCCATCTTGGTAATTTTATACCAGAAGTTAGAGTTTCAGGGTGGTGCTTTTCTCTTCTAATATTTATTTTTAGTTTGACAAGCCATAGCCGTTTGACTTGCTGTATCTTGTACTTGCTGTCCTCAGAGTGTCTATCCATGTGTCTAACCACACTCTTTCTGGTCATTTTTCTTACCTTGTAGTGTCTCTTGTTGTTTAATGGCATAGCAGATGCAGGGAACTCTGCCCAGCAGGACGATTTTATTATTATAATTATGGTCCTATCCACAACAGTGCTGATACATACACTCCGCCCTGTTTATTCCCCCTGGGAAGTAAGGCTTTCTATCTGGGGCGGAGCTATAATATTAGGGAAGAGAGTTAGTTCATTGTAATTAGTCCGCAACCATTGAGTCTGAGTAAAGGGTTGAGTCAGTTAACTTTCTCCTGCATGTGTGTGTTGATTCGACTGATATTTGGGCTGACAGACAGGTATGTTATAAGCGGATGAATAACTCTTCCTTTCATGTTTACATGCAAAAGCTCAGAGTAGCTGCTGGGATGTTTACAAAGACAGAAGATCAAACATCCCTTTGCATAGGTGTAGAGAGTGCAGGATAACCAGGGAAGCATTTCAGTCAGATGGATGAAGGTGAGGAAAGACAGGACAGCACAGGACCATGGTCATGAACAAATTAGAAAAGTTCCTAGGTTATAGGGGAGATTTGAGAGTATCATCAAGATTATGTGGATCTATAATATGTGGATTCTCTTCTCTATCCCACCATGAACCTCCAAATAAATGAAAACCTAAAAGCCGCATACTTGCACACACACATGCACTATATGCACACATATGAGATATCACATTTTTATGTTAAAAATACAGATTTAAGAAGAATGTGTTCAATGTAGACGCTTAGGAATAGAGAATCATATTAATAGCAGATTCAACACAACTGTGCTGGGACTGTGGATAATTTTATAGAAAGTAGGTTAACTGATTTTCCAGGACTTTTTAGTCCTGGAATATAGTGAGCTCTTCCAGAAAAAAAGAAAGAAAGAAAGAAAGAAAGAAAGAAAGAAAGGGAAAAAAAAAACCCACTCTGTTGTATTTTTAAACCAAAGAAAATTGGAAGTACAGCACTGGCTGGCTTATATACCAGCTTTCTCTCTTCAATGTTTTTTGTCTCACTGTGGTGCCCGAAGGGAGGGCATGTGTCTGTTTTGTCTTGCAGTGAATCTGAAGAGGGTTGTAGCCCATGGAGGAAGGCATGGGAAAGATCACCACTTCTTTTTTTTTTTTTTTTTTCCACCAACTTATTAGCGTTCAGGGAGTGACTTCAACTCAAGTATTACAAATATGCCCTAATTATGCTTGGTGACCATATATCACTAGAGATGGCTGATAGCCCTTGGTGGGACATTTTATAAAGTTCAAACTCAATATGTTTAGCAATGTGGAGATTTAAAAGTGAAAATATAAGAGATATTGTATATGCCCTCAGGCATACTTTGTCTTAAATATTATCCTTGGCCAAGTGTGCTGTATAAATAAAGTAGATATTAATAGAACTGGCCAGGGGCCAAGCTCCTAGTATGAATTTTAGCCAAGAATGTATTTATGGGGGTATAAATAATACTGTGTCAACATTTAAAGGAGGGATCTGATTAGTTTTGAATTTCTTCATATTGATCTTTTCACATACTGTTAGTTTAAGACTCAAAGTGGGGTTGTGCTGGAGTTTACTGATAGCTTGCCCAGCAGGAATTAGTGGATGTTGAACACTGTGACTGTCCCTTTGAAGCTCAAGGTGCGGCTAGTCAAAAGACACTGTACAAGGCTTTAGAGGTTCTGAGAAAGTGACTCTATTACATTTAAGAATAATCTAAATTGATATTAAAACATGTATAAGCATGGTGGAGGAAGAGGAAATAATTTTCTTTTTCTTTCTTTGTTTTGTCTATTTTTTTGTTTTGTTTTAAGTCTGAGGGAGTCCTTTGTCAGGAAGCACTCCCCAGCACTGAGCTACATCCCAAGCCTTGTTTTGTTGAGATGGGGCCTCATGCTGTAGCTCAAGCTGGCCTTACACTTGTCCTATAGTCTAGGCCATCCTCAAACTCATGACTCTGTCCTTATCGTTCCCAGTCCTGGGACTACAGATGTGTGCCATCATTCTTGGCTCTCCTCAATGCTTTTCCTCAAAACAAAGCAGGTACATATTGTGGGTCTGACTCTGGCAATGTTGTGTCCTGCCCTCTCCTCTCCCTGCCACGAAGCTTCTACTGTGATTACAGATAATGTCTGAAAATAGTTTTCATTCTCTTAAGGTGAGATGCTGCTGGTCTTCATTAGACAGAAGCCAGGGTTATTTGTATCCTATTATAATGAAGAGGATCAGCCTACCCCCTTCCTCCATATACTAGAGAATTATCCAACCTCAAATTTCAATGTTGCCCATGGTGGGAAGCCACAGTTTCCTGGTGTGTGGCTTGGTTTGCTGACTTCTGCTCCTAGTAATATTTTAAAAGTAATAACAACAAAAAAATCTTTATGATCAAAGGACATTAAAATAAAATCATCAAATAGAGAATACTCAGAATAGAATATGACATACTCTGAAATAGATTAGGCTGTTTTGTATGACATATATTTTATTATTGTGATATTGAAGCTCCTGTATTAGAGACAACCAATTTTCCCAATCATTTATCTTCAGTAATGAGGTCCGTCCCTCATTCACTAGGAATCCCGGTCAGTATCAGCCAAATGCCAAGTCAGCACATAGGAAAAAAAAAAAAAAAAGAACAGAGGAATTATCTTGGATTTTCTTTTCATTGATGAGCAATTTCTGCTAATGAAATGTGGAATCTGCAACTTGGACAAGCAAAGAAAGTGAACAGCCATGTTGGCTTATTCTATCTCTTTGAATTAGGTGGACTGGAGTATACAGCCTGGAAAATTACAATGAAGTTTCCTTTGTGATTCTTTCACATGAAGGCTAAACATTTAATACTAAGCAATTTTCCTTTTCTGCTTCCCCTGTAATTTTCCAAGTGAAATTGTGGGATGTAGAATGAATACCAATGACATGATGGTTTTGAAGAATGTGACTTAGTATTCAATTCATGAATCTGTCTTTCTATATACAGATTGCTGGTTTATTGGGCCAACTGCCCAATGAAGGAGAACATTAGCAGAACACAGTAGTGGCTTTACTTTAAGATGTATTTTTATCTTCTCTTTTAAAAGATTCTCTGTGTATGTTTGTATATGAATGTGTGTCAGAGAGAGGAAGGGGGTTGGAGAGTAAAGACTAGCTGGGACCTCTTGACTTCCATAATGAGTGTTATTAATGAGCAACGGATCAGACTTTCATCCCCTCTTTTAATTGCATTGTGGCCAGCACACCTTCTAATGCCTAACTGTGGTTACACTTGAGTACCTCTGCATTCTCCTCTTTCAAGATTTCCTTCCTTTTTACTTCTCAAGTTAGGTGAGAGAAGCCTTAAATTAAAATACAGTTTATAGCAAGAACAGATACGTAGTTTTTGTTGTCAAATGAGGCAGCCGCCTCTCCTGAGTAGACCTCCATGGTATAAAGGCTTGGGGTTCCCCAAGATTAAAGAGCATGTGGTCCACTTAACCCCACCTCTGGATCTCCACAGCGCCTCCCGTGGTCAAGGCAAGGGGATGCAGATTTTGAAAGTTTTCTTCCTCGTGGAAAGATGCTGATGTAACTTCCTCCTTGGGCACCTTCCGTGTAGAGATATGAAAGAATGACAAATCGTTTTTCCTAGAGGAAATGGAGATGCGAAAAAAAGGGCTAATGACTCACTGCTGAACTCACATGAAATCTGGGTTAGAATCAAGGAGGTCAGTGACTTCAGGGCCTTTGCCCAGAGATTACAACACACTTGAGGCTGCAGTTTTAGAAGGTTCGGGAAGGCAGGGTGGAGGAGCCTGGGAGAAGTGTACAAGGATGGGTTCCTGGCATAGGTCCTTTTCCATTGCTTCTGTCATCTTCTTCATAAATTCCCAAGTGATGTGGGCAGCAAGCAGGTGCCTGCTGGGAGCAGCCCTTCCGCGGTCTCCTCGAATTTCCGTTCTGTCCTTCAGCCTCAGCAAGGAATCCGCTTTGCAGATTCCCAGCAGCCTGATGAAATGTGGCTTTGGCTGAGATAAACAGATGTTTCTGTTGTCATTTTTGAAAGCATCTGGTGCGCTTGTGTTCTGCTCTTTAATATATTTTAAACAGAGATAGTATTTAACCCAGGAATTCATTGTTCTCTAGGTATTTTATTTTAAATTTAATAACATATTAGGGATTCTGGGACAAGCTTGTTTAGCCCAAAAGGTTTACTACCACCTTTTGTTTAGAAAAAAAAAAAAAAAGAATTGATCTAACCTGGAGCTGCATTGGGTGGGTGGTTGTTTCTTTTCTAACCTCTGATAGCCAGAAGTGGGTGTTTGACTGCACTCTGACTACCATGCTCCCTGTGTTGGCCTTGACTCCACATGGAACCCCCCTTAACCCCAACTCCCAGTACACATTGCTCCTAGCCCATCAAGATGATGGGTATCCCTCTATAGGGTGGTCAAACCATTGATCTCGTCCCTGCCCAGTACCCTTGCTGTGTTTGTGCGATATGGCAACCCTTCAGATGTCTACACCAAGCCACCTACATCTGCAGATTGTAGACATTTGATGTGTGAAGAAGCCCCTGGCAACTTCTGGGGCTTAGTAAGTCTCTGCCTGGCAGTCAATAGCAATTGAATTTGCAAATGCTGGTAACTTTAAGATGTACCATCAATTCACACACTACTAGAAAGGGAAAATTACTCCAGTTGATTCTATTGCATGACCGATTATGAGATGGCATGGATTTTAGCAGTATTTAAAGGTGGTGCCCCAGGGACCACTTCTACTGTCTTGGGATATCTTGGCAACCCCACATCATTCTATGACAGTCTCACTCAATGCATCCAGTTACCTTGTTCACTCTCAGTATCCCTCAGGTGACCTTTAGGGCACAGACGATGGCAAGGCAGGTGACCTCTCACATGAGGAGGCCTGGAGCTTTTGGCGCCTTCTTAGGGTCATCTCTCTTAAACAGTTAGTATTCTAAACCCTTCAAGGTCAGCTCTGCCTTCTTTCTGTTCAGCCCAGCCTCTTACCAAATCTCTGCCGGAACACTACATTCTGGCAACCTTTTTCCTTTTGTCCTTTATCCAAACAGGGCACGGATTTTCATGTCTCTGGGCCCTGTGGATGTGGTTTTCTCAACTGAGTGAAGTATCTTTTAATATTTTTGAAGGTCTTTATGGACTTAAGACGATGGCTCCCCCATAAGTATCTATCTTTGGTTTTTCTGAATAGATGTGACTGGCTTTTCTTCTGCAGCCCAGGATCCTAACCCCACGTTTATTTCTCATTTCTGCCTCATTGTACTGTTTTGCTTCATCAATTCTGTAGATGCCCTGAGTCCTCTCTGGTCCTCCAGAGCCTAGCACATTATCTTTGCTCAGTAAATATTCAATGAGTGAACATTGCCTCCAGAGTAAGACTGAACCTCTAAAATGACCTACACCAGGAGACCTGGCCATAAAGGCTATTCCCCTTAAACGGGGGAGAAAGGACACATAGTGTCACTGAGCTGAGGCAGCAAGGCTCATTTCTCATTTCTGCATTTTTAGAGACTTAAACTGATGGACAAGAAGGAAGTGAACCTTTCCTGGGCACTTCTGTGTGCCAGGCCTGGCTTTAAATATTTTCATGTCCCCCATTTCATCTTCACCAGCCAGCCTCTGAAACTGGCCCCAGCATTTTCATTTTGACATATGAGGATACAGACATCAGTCTATCAGTGATACATTATATAAATAAAGGTTTAACCCCTTGCTGATAACAGAGGCCCTTAATACAGAATCCAGGAAAGGGACATCATTACTTTTCTTTTTGTTTGATAGATATGGGGTCTTGATATGCAACCAGACCTTGGGATATGTAGTCCATGCTAGCCTTAAATTCTTTGTCTTACTGCTTCAGCCTTCTGAGTGCTAAAGTTACAGCCATGTGACATGTGTTGCTTAGCATGGCTTTTCTTGACGTGACACACTGGCCAATTCATGTAAGAATGACTCTGTTCTCCAGTGGGGAATTGCATTTGCAAGTTCAGAATATTTTCCTAGAAAGTCAAATATATCTCTGACTATTCCAGAAAACTGGAGGAATTTTTTTCCCTCAACATGTTCAACGTTTACCTGTGCATTTGGTTGACAGAAAAATTATGATTTATCAAGTCCTTGGTTTTGACCTCTACTGCAACCCCTCCCAAACATTTTATGATGCTTTTAGATAATTAACTGATTTGGGAAGGCAAAATGAGCCTGAGCCTTACAGCTTTAGGGCTAGCCAATACGTAGAACCAAGAAAATAATACATGGAAGGAGATTGTACCAAAGGGAGGGGAAGTGGAGGCTGTCAAAAAAAACCTAGGCCGGGCGTGGTGGTGCACACCTTTAATCCCAGCACTCAGGAGGCAGAGGCAGGCAGATCTCTGTGAGTTCAAGGCCAGCCTGGTCTACAGAGTGAGTTCCAGGAGAGCCAGGGCTACACAGAGAAACCCTGTCCTGAAAAACCTAAAAAAAGGAAAAAAAAGGGGGGGTGGGGGAGGGGATCCTACCTTGTCTATAGCATGGCCCTGTCAAACTTTCAGAACTGTGCCTTTGAAATTAAAGCATGACTTTGCTGTCACTGGCCTGGAAGCATGGGCTCATGCTTCTTCATCTGCCTGGGCCTCAGTTTCTCAGTTTGTAAGCATGAAAAAAATAACAGCTGTTCCTAGTGTTGTGAAGCATGCTGGAGCATGTGCGAGGAGATACTACCACAACTGTTTCTCACCTCTTCATAGTGGTTGCCTGTATCAAACTCCCCCAGTGAGAGTCTCTATTGAGAAGGAAGGAAGACATTTGAAGAGAAGCCGAACCCAGTCAGAAAGCTGTGGTTAAGCAGGTAGACTTATTTTCACCAGACGCTAGCCCAGACCCTAATTGTCATATACAAAGGCTGTAGCCAGTGAAAAGACCTTAGAGAGTGGGGGTCCCAAGGAGGAAGCCGATGAGAGATCTGCAAGGGATTTCCCAGGGAATCACCTCAAACCATCTGAGGAAGAGAAATGACCCAAACCAATGACAGAAAGCAGCCACACTGAGCCCTCTGGTCATGCTTAATGGTGTACTGGACGATGTTTCCTCTGAATTTATGCTCTGGCTTTCTTAGGGCAGCCTGGGAACACCACTTCACTGGTGCCAGAAAACTCTGCTGTTGAAGAGGAAATTGACTGTGTTTAGGTCTTTTGGAAAGAGGGGAAGCTTCATGGAGCTGAGCAAACCCTGTCCCATGGACTGCTACCCTCCCTTCATTCTCTCAAACAGCACTTGGATTCGTTAGGCCTGATAAGTTAGAAATGTTTGGCTTAGATTTTTCTTTAGCCACAATGACTTGAGAAACCAAAGGCAGATGGAAAAAACTCTGTGGATGTTTTGGAGCCCAAACCTTCTGAAAATAGTTTGAACGCATTTCCAACCCCCGGCAGGCAGCTGTTTTCCTTCACACTAGCCGGCTCCATGCATCTCCGTTCCCAGGGAGAGTGTCTTTGTTGCCTCAGGCCTTCCTGGCTCTTTCCACACTGGTAATTAGGAGGCAGGTTGTTCCTGAAGAGGAGACTCCACATATCTAAAGGCACAGTCACAGAGTAACTATGTGAGAACCGCTCTGGTGGTGTTTGTTTCAGGAAATTCTGCAGGATCTTTCCAGTCTCATGAAAAGAAAAAGAAAAACGCCATGATTTAGATCTTGGCTCTGTTTGCATGGTTTTCCCTATTTTGCCCACAGCACACTGACAAACACTGCATCTGTCCCAACAAGCCAGTTGGGACACACACAGATCACCATCCATTCATAACTTAAGGCTGCCACAAGGAACCCTCATTCGTTCCTTCTTGTGAACAAGAATGCACCATTTGGCACCTAAAAACAGGCTGAAATAACCACAGGCCTGGTGATCTCTCAAATCACTCCACCTGATAACAACCACAGCAAAATAATTGGGTAGTTTTTCTTGGTGGATTTTAATAGTGTGGAGATATTTATTGTTGCCAAAATGTGACTGGGAATATTCTGGGAAATGCAATTTAATTTTCAAGCTTTGGGCTTGTTTCAGTGTTGGTAATTTCTAAGTGCTCCTTAGACCAAGTTTATCACCGATTATTCTGTCTGCACCAGATGGGGTAGAACTTTGTTGTTTTTTCATTTGGGGAAATTCTTTTTTTTACAGTGCCATCCGTAGTTCATCCACACTAGTTCAATCTCATTTTCACTTCTGCTTTGACATCTTCATGATCATACTGGGATTACTGTTCCTCCTTGATTTATAACAAATTTCTGTATTTAAGCAGCTAGCTCAGAAAGTCCTAAAACATGCAAATGGTGTACCCTGACACTAGGCCAGAAGAAGAAAAGAGCGATCCCAGACAAAGGCCATTTCTCTGCAGAGAGGAGTCATTGAAGGAACTGTCCCCTGGGATGTCTGCTGGGATTCTATTGGTGTATCTTGTCACATACAAGTTCATCCCTTGCCATTTGAAGCTCTGGAAGTGGAGGACAGGGACAGAGGAAGGCATGCTCTCGAACTCCTGCCTGGTCTGGGAGTGTTGGGGCAGCACAAAAGCTGGGTTACAGCCTTCATTCCTGATGCTGATACAGCAAGTCCCGCATTAAGAGATATCTGTGAAACCCCTAAGATGTACACATCTTTCACCATCTTGTTTATATCTGAGACATCTTGAAGGATTAAAAAACAAACAACAAACAAACAAGCAAAAAAGCTTGTTGATTTGAAGTGTCCACCCTATACCTCTTCGTCATGTCATTAGGTTGTTAAATGTGTTAACCAAAGTTACTAGAGGGCGTAAGGGCACCGGGCCCTGACCAGCCACTTCTCTTTCTAGGAAACCCACGATTTTTGTTTCTGTGGACTGGAGTGGTGAATAGTACTCTATTTTGGAGGGGGACATATTCCAGAAGAATTCTCCTGTCAGAAAATATCACTATCAGTAACGAAACGATGTGTGTAGGACCAGATCTCACTTCACGAGTGTCCACATTATGGAAAGCGGGCCTTGAGTCAGGCTCTAGTATTCTCTTTCCCAGCAACAGTCGTAGGTACATTCTAGGAATGGTTGAAACTCATTGCAGCTTGTTATTTTGAGGTTATGGCATCACCCAGTTGTGCAATTTTTACTATTGAAAGAGAGGATGTTTGAATCCAGAGCTCGGGAGGATTTCTCAGGAGCTAATTTGATGTGAAGTTTACTGAGACTTTTAAAAAGATCCATTTATTTTTTTGTGCGTGAGCATGCCCACATGTACATATATGCACAATGAGCATGCAGTGCCCTTGGAGGCCAGAAAAGATTATAGAATCCCCTGCAACTGAAGATACAGAAAGTTTTTGCCATCACATAGGTGCTAGAAACTGAACCTGACTCTCCTGCAAGAGGAGCCAGTGCTCTTCAGTACCAAGCCTTCCACTCTCCAGCCCCCACTGAGAGTTTAAAATGGCATTTAATTACACTCAGTGAACTCCATGCATTATTCCCAGATGGTTTCTAAATTAGGTGCTTTAGGAGCTCTTGACCTCCTTGCCCAGGTGCAGGTTTCTGGAACCCTTTTGACAACTGTGAGTGATAACCAGGAGGGGCCAGAGACAAAGGCTTGCCAATTTGCATTCATAACAAACACCAGAGGGTTTTACTATTGTGAAATAGTAACACTTTGGTTTTACTTGTCTTGGGCATAGTAAAATTTGAAAGCTACTCTTTGCCTCTTTGAACCTCGAAAGGCCTTTTGCTAAGCATCACTGTCTGTCAAGGTCATCCAGCCAGCTAGATCCAAGAAAAATTCTCCCTTTGTAAGTTGTGGATTTCTTTCATTGCTTCCTGCCTTACCAGTCCTAGGCTAAGCAGCCCACAGAGTTCTCATAATGTACACCATAGTCTTCAGTTATTTTATAAAGCATCCATGCTAAACATTCTGTCTTCATCTTGTAGTCTGTGTAACTCATATCCCTCCTTCCCAATTCATGAGTACCCAAATACTCCTAAACAGTACCGTCTCTAGGGCAATGAGTGCCTCTGGTTTTAGTGGACCTTGTTATGTCACAAAGAATCAAGGGTAACCAGAGCTTCATTCATCTGGAAAAAAAAGTGTATCGCATCACCACTACTATAGTCATGTATAAGTTGAATAATGATTATTTTAACAGTGAGGACTTCTTTCTGTGGCCTGAGAAGTCACTGTTGACTTCTTTATAGACCCACACAGTTTGTGATCTTACTGTCATATTGGCTTCCAGCAGAGATTCCTTTCCAGTAGCCCTGCTTAGAAAACAAAAGCAAACAAAAGGCAACAGAACAGGACAAAAAGAAAAGGGAAAGGCAAGGATATTAATATTGCAACTTCATAGTGGAATAAAAGCAAACCAAAGGTGCATACTTAAGGATTCAAGAAAGGTACTCCTCTCCCCCTGTTCTCAAATGATCTAGACTTTGGACAATGTCAGCCATCTGAATTCAATGGATAGAATGGTATCTTTTCTGTATCAGGGTATGTGCCGGCCTGAAGAAGGTGCTGTTTCCCAGGGAAAGGACTTAGGTTCCCCCCCAAGTAATGCATAGGGCCATCACGCCAAGGAGCAAGCGTTGCTGAGCAAGCAGCTTGCTCTGCATCTCTGCCCATCTCTGATTATATTCCTTAAGATTTGTATTTAGGATAACTTTCAGCACAGCTTTGTAAAGGTCAGATATGAAAGAGAAAACTCCCTTTTGCTAATCTGGTGACAAACAGTTTATACATAGGGTGAGGGATCCTCTCCCTATCAGACTGTAGAGAAACTCCAAAAGTAAACAGCACAGTTGCTTATTGTGGGGGACATATGGATGCAGATGTGAGCTGGAAGGAGCGCATGGTAGCAACATGACAGCAGCATGTGTGCCGAAAGGGTCATCAGTAGCCTTCATCTTCCCCTGCCACCTGCCACGCCAGCCCAGTGCAGCCCCATTTCTGAACCAAAGAGTGTTCTGCCTTGAAAGCCAAACACGTGCATGTGTGAACATCTGTCACTGGGCTCTTTCTAGTGGGGCGAATGTTGGAGATGGTCAGTTACAGAGTGTAGGAAGGGCTGTGGCTTTCTAGAGTGCAGCAGCAAGAGGCAAATGTGTGGAGGAGTCTCCGAGGCCTTTGTCATTTCAAAGGAAGGTTCAAGTCAGGTCTGAAGGGTGTCAGTTGCTTCTAGAAGACACCCTCATACAAACGTTCAAATAGAAAGCACGTGGATTCTAAACCCATGCAAAGCGCTAGAAAAGAGCTGTATTCATGCCAGACCCGCACATAGGCTTCTGTCTCCACACAAGCCAGATAATGAGTAGGACCGCATTAGTGGATTGCCTTTTATCTACAAGTCTTTTAAATGCGGCTTCTTTGGAGGGGCTAAGGGGGGCATGCTTGTCTCAACTTGTACATACAGAAGCATGGGTAAATTCATAGGAAATCAGTGTATTTTAATCTGCATCTTCTCATGCAAAAATCCTGTTGCTTTGAGCACTCAGCAATATTTTCTCTTCTCTTCGACATACATGCATACATATGTGGGCTGTTGTTTGTTTGTTTGTGATTTGTTTTATTTTTGTCTCTGAGAATAAGGCGGCAACATTTGAGTCTGATGACTGCTCTGTTAAAAGTCACAGCTTCAGGGTGTCAGAATAGCCTAGCTCCGAGAAGGACATGTTTAATCTGTTTCAGAATGTGCTGCTTTTGAAACTGTAGGTCCTCAGCCCCAAACCAACAGGCCCCTGGATTTCTGACTCACATGTGAAAAGGTTTTCATATGTGGGTAAAAAATAAAGACAGGTGGTTTTTAAGAACAGGGAAATTTAGGCCAGCCGAACAAAAGCTCCAGCTTTGTCTTCACAATACGCTGTCCTTTGTCCAAGAGGGTAAAGACCTTTCTTATTTGTCTTTAGTATAATTCAAGGTATTACTTTCCCCCATTCAGTATATAAATTGTAAACTGTTGTTTTACTACTAGAGTTTGTTAAAGGGACAATTGCATTGTGCAGTGTGGGCTGCTGAGTACGCCATATCATGAAATCAGGGACTAGAAATCAGGGGTGGGAGTAGAGAGTCTGAGTGTTTAATGTCCTGCCCTAGATATTAGATGTCTGCTATTTTGAGGGGTGGTATGGGGGGGATGGTAAGACTAGTCAGTGAGTCCCTTTTCTACTTGGAATCTTAGTTTAGTTCTGGGCTGGGCATGTCTTCCGTAAAATAGCTAATGACTGCTTTTTAAAACTCCTAGCTGTCTGCCCAGTTGTTACAACACCCTCTGGCTCAGTGGGCAGCTTTTGCTCCAGACAGTCCCAGGTGCTCTGTGGGTACCTTGGTGAGTATACTTGTCCACTTTATTCCTCCTTTGACATGGTGATACCAAGTCTTTTATATCTGTCTCCAATGGGGAACTGGTTTGAGGGAGACAGGATTTTGAAGAGCAGCTTGTAGGTGAGTAGTCACAAAAGTGCCTGGGATGTTCTAGTCAGTTTCATGAGAAGAACTGACAACTACCTTGGAAGGGACACTCTGCCCCATGTGAGCTATGTGTGCCAGGGATCACAGATGGATTTAAAGTATTGATCCTCTGATCCCCATAGAGGCCACTTTCTGGAGGTCCCCTGAGAGTAAGGCCTGGATGTTAATGTGGGGCTGGGGGTGGGGCAGAGGGGATAGGGTCTCTTGCAGTGTTTGTGCCTGCATTCCTATTTTTGACACAGTTTAGTTGTTCAATTAATGCTTCTTGTACTGAAGCTAAGTGAAAAGACCCCCCCACACCCCGTGCCTTTTAAGGTGATGGAAGCTCCTGGGAGAGTTGTATTGGTACCATCATCTCTGCCCTTTGTTGCTAACATGTCTGAGTTGCATGAGAAAATGGATTATAATAGATTAGGCAGGCCCTCAGCTGGCTGAACCTGGAGACCAATTACAAGCCGCTCAGCACTATGCGTTAGAACGAGGGTCACCAGAACCACAGATCTCTACTACTTTCTGTTTGGAACATCAACTGGTTGCATTAGCATTGCTTGAATGCCTACTGTGTTCTGGGCAATGAGTCCACAGAAATTAAGATTTGAGCAAGCCAAAGCTCAAGGAACTCAGTGGCTGAGTTGTCCCTGAGCCATGCACATGAAGAAAAGAAGCAGACCAAGTTAGTTAGGACTCTTGAAGTGTATATGGCTTCCTGCATAGGCACAGAGGGGATGGTTGTCCTGCCTTGGCAGAAGGTTCCTTGGATACCCTTTTTTGCAACTTGCCATGCCTAACCTTGCTTCATAGGAACTACTGTGACTGAGAGTGACCATAGCTGGGGTTTTCTAGTACAAAGCAAAACAATAGCCCCAGTTATGTTGAGAGCATATGTTGATCATTTTATTTTGGTATAGAAGGACTCGCAGTGGCTAGCAGGAGCAATGGGAATAAAAACAGTGAAATGTCCAATCTGTGCTGAGATAACTCTTGTGTTATCACATTTGGTTTTGAAGTTCTGAATTTTTATTTTATTCCACTCTCCAAATCAAAGGGTTAAATGTACTATACCTTGCCATTCACTGACTGGTGTTTTGGGAAAATAATGGAAGCAAATGAGTAAATACAAACATTTGTCAAATTCCCTCCACAACTCTGTTACCAGGTCAGCCACATGTCCTCTGGACCTCAGTAGTGACAGAAAGCCAAGGGACAGTCTCCTTTTTTTTTTTTTTTTTTTCCCTTCAGGAATTGTGGTTTGGAAAAGTAAGTCCCCTTGTCCTTGTCCCAGAACTGGCTGGTAGTGGGACTGACATTGGAATTCAGGTTTGACCTGGCTTTTCTCCACCCTACACACAGGCTCCAAACTCGCTTTTTGCTTTTGCTCTCCCCGGGGAACCCAGGCCCACTCATTGTGTAAGTCACCAACCTTAGATAAGTTCCTCCTCCTGCCCAGGGTGCAGGCTTCAGGTCTAACAAATGAGTAAGCCCTTTCCTGGTTCCTGGAGAAGTTTTTGTCCTTATAGTCTCCTGTTTGGTTAGAATTATTTCCAGTTGGTAATTGCCTAGAGCCTTCCTCTTCCTTTAGTGAATAAGACATATGAAACTCCAGTGCTCCTCCGGGAAGCTGGTCCTGAATATCTCTGAGGGGGAAGGAGGCAATACAGGGAGCAGGCATTGATAGGTTCCTGTAGAATGGGTGATTTTTCCACCCACATGGCAGACCCCAAAGGTCTTCCAGACAAGATCCCTTAACAGGGGGCCAGGAGATGGCTCAGTTAGTAAAGTGTGTGCCTTGTACTCAGGAGAACCTGGGTTCAATGTGCAGAACACATGTGAAAATGCCAGGCATGATGACACACACGTGCAATTCAGGGAGTTGGAGACAGGGTTATCCCTGGACCTCACTGGCCAGCCCTTCTAACCTGATTGGTGAGCTCCAGGCCAATGAGAGACCATGCCTCAAAAGAGCTGGTCATGAGGGTGACATGTGAGGTTATTTTCTTACACACACAAACGGGGAGTGCCTATTTCTGTGCAGTGCAGCTCTGCTTTTTTTTTTTTTTTGTCTTTGTTCTTAGAAATAATAACTGAGTAAGAATGCAAGTGAGTGTCTGCCAGGGAGCATCCAGGACTAGGTGAATTTCTCTCCACTCATTAAGTGATGTCAGCCTATGTTAAAAAGTTCAAGAGCCATCCCTGTCACTCTATTTGAACTACCTCTCCATTCCAAGGAGATGCTGGGAGCAGCCAGCAGCAGTTGGGTGGATGCCTCCTCCTTTCTGTAACCTGAGTGCTGCTGACATCTAGATGTCTTGACACTGGTGATGGACGACTATCTGATGCTCTTCCAGCTATGATACAATACACTGGAAGATGAAGCAGCCAGTGTTCTTGTCAAAGACTGTGATCTTACAGAACATTTTCCTGTTTTAAGTTCATTATCCCCAATAATATATAAAGGTGAAGTTAACCTGCCTTAGCGTTTTCTGTTTCCTAGTATGATCATTTCTGTTTCCTAGTATTGATCATTGTATATTAATGCAAATTTAAGATTGTATAGGGCTACATCGGTATTGATCTTTGTATATTGAAACAAAATTAAGATTATATTTGGCCACAAAAAAAAAAAATTCAATTGTGTAGTTCCCAAATGTGAACTTTGTAGATGACAACATCCTTTGCAGTGTTAAAAACGCTGGATGTGCCTGATTCTAGAGGTAGCTGGGTGTGGAGGCACATATCTGTCATCCCAGCACACTAGGGGGACAGAAGCAGGAGAATCATGAGTTTGAGGCCAGCCTGGGCTAGACCCTGTCTAAAAGTAGGAGGAAGGAAGAGAAAGAGGGGAAAGAAGGAAAGAAGGAAGGAAGGAAGGAAGGAAGGAAGGAAGGAAGGAAGGAAGGAAGGAGGGAGAAAGGAAAAAGGAAGGAAGGAAGGAAGGAAGGAGGAGCAGAATTTTAAACTTAGATAAGCAGTAGAGTTAGCTGATAGTCTCTCTATGGATGCCTAGATTAATAGTCACAAAGATGAATTCATTATTTAAAGATTTTGTAAAGATTATGTAAAGATTTTCAGTGTCTCCATTAATATTTAAAGATGGAGACTTTAGAGATGGCTAAGTGTTAAGAACCCTTTCTGCTCTTGGAGAGACCCCAGTTTTGATTCCCAGTAAACCCCTAGTGACTCACAACCATCAGTAATTCAAGTTCCAGAGGATCTGGTAGCCACTTCTGGCCTCCATGGTATTAAACACAAACATAGTGCACAAACATACATGTAGGCAAAAACCCATACATATAAAACAAAATAAATAAGTCTTTAAAAAAACCCAAAGATTTAAAGGTGTCATTCGAAGCACAGTCTGCTTTTGTGTACCCCAAGGCAGCCTCCTTGTGCCTGTCCCAGACCAGTGGAGTCAGAAGCACTGGGTGGGGGAAGCTGGGAGGTCACATGCTCTAAACAGACTGCAGGTGCTCTGATGTCACTGGCATTTGCAGCTGTGAGAGCCAGAGGCCCCTCTGATGATGCAGGTCTGTTTATTCCTAGATGCTCATGTGGAAGGCTTCAGGTCCAGCAGGACCTCTGTTTGATCAGCTGGTGCTTCAAGGGAGGGCCCCTGAATGCACAGCCCTTGATTTTTCCCATTTTCCAAAGTACCTACAAACACTGAGGTAGACCTGTTCCTAAGAGTCTCATGCAAAGTCCCCGCTCCCTGTTCATCAGAGTAAAGAGCCTAGTGTGTACAGGAAAGTGCATTCACATGGGGCTAGCAGATGCCCCATCTTGGAATCAGACAAGAGTGTGTTTCCCTTCCTTCAAGTGACTTCAACCAGACAACTGTGGGGTCTGAGGGAGATTCTTTTTAACTTTGTATGTATGAAGAGCTTTTTGTTTAGTTTTTGTTTTGCTTGCGTGCATGTATGTACACCATATGTATGCAGTGCCTGAGGAGGACAGAAGATGGTCTTGAACCTTGGAACTGGAGTTATGAGAGTTGTGAGCTACTCTGTGGATACTGGGAGCCACACCTGGTTCCACTGCAAGAGCATCCTTAATCACTGAGCCATCTCTTCAGCCCCCAAAGGTGTTTAATGCTTATGAGACAGGTATAAGATATATGCTAATGTATAATTCCCCAAGGTGGTGTTTGGCCAGAGCACTGAGATCCTCGTTGTGGCTTGAATCCCATTCTGATATTCCATGGGGTTAGGATCTAGCCAACAACAGAATGTAAACTCCTCTGAACCAAGCTAAGCTTCTTCCAGTAACTGCAGTTTTCACTTTCCAACTGATATTTTTTTCCTCAAAGGTATTAAAGTGGGTAGGAATCTGACCAAGGTATTTGAAAGTATAGTTAATGATTTGACTTGTGCAACACTATGCCTCCAAGGATTCTGATGTGATTTTTGAACCACCCAGTATTCTGAATCTTATCCTATAGTAGGAATATTTCAGTATAGTTTTTACTTCTGTATTTGGTCATCACACTATTTAGAGAACTGTCCACTTCTCTTCTCATGACTTATCTCACTACTGAGGTGGGAGAAGAATAGCCAAGAGTGTTAATTTTACTCCACGGGGATTTAATGGAAAGATCTCTACATTAACTGCAGGCATAAAGAGAATCCTAAACTAAATGTCCTATGCTTGCAGTGATCTTGGAAAGACAAAAATAAAGAGGGGACTTCCTTATGAGATACTAATTTATTGAACAGTATTTATTGAGTGTCTGCTCTTATTGGGCACCAATGTAACCATGGTATTGCCACTAAGTAAATGACACAGAAGCAAACCCTTGCCTTTGGAGATCGTAATTCTGGTGATGGAAGGCAATCAGTAGTAAAGATTAAAGGATAAGGCAACATCTGATAAGTGTTCTAGAGAGCATGAGGAGAGCAAGTTTAAGGGGTGATGGAGGGATGAGTAACAGTTTCACACAGCAGGGGATGGGAGTGTTGTTTAAGAAGGTAATATTTCAGCAGAGACCAGAAGGAGATCAGAGTGGCTGGAAGAGAAGGCCACCACTGCAAAGAAAGCAGTCAGGCTGACCCTGCATACCTTAGGGGTTACCAGAAGTCTCCTAAGAGAAGAGATTAGAAGTCTAATGTGTGAAAGTTCATGCAGAGTCCTGTTGGCCATTGGAGATCAGTGGCTTTTCCTCTGAAGACTGGGTAGTGTTACTATAGGTCTACTGTGGCTGTTGAGTTGAGAATGGAGCACAGAGTGGCCCAGGCAGAGGTGGGAAGTTCAACAAGATCTTTGTAAGGCATGAGAGTGAGACCTTCCAAGAACACTTCCATGTAAATTTGTACCATGATTGATGGCATTGTGTGCACAGTCCTGGGTATCATGAACATTTGTTTATATGTGCATGGAAGCCATCTCTATTTTGGTGTATGGTGAGGGGTGGGAACAGGTGCCACAAGTGTGCATGCAGTCAGTGTAGAAGTCAGATCTTCCCTTCTACTATGACTGGGTATTGAACTCAGGCTGTCAGGCGTGGCTACGCGTGCCTTTACCTACTGAGTCATCTTCCTGTCCCAGTGCCTTTATCTACTGAGCCATCTTGCTGTCCCTGCTTGCTTTTAATTAGTAGCTCACTCCTTTCCCTTCTGACCAGTAACCATCTTGACATCCATCCGTACGTGAAAATATCTCTCTGGGTCTCCCACCCTGCATTGACCAACACAAAATGACAGCTGTTGGAGTATGTCCTTGCTGTAATGTTTAGTGATAGTCCCCTTTGCCTCAGTGGCCAGGGACACAGACCACTGAACTCACAAGTGACCATGTCTTGGTCTCCAAGAAGGACAGTCTACCTTTCCCTGTGCAAAGCAGAAAGTCAGCCTCTCAAATCTTTGGCTTGTCCAGCTGAGTCCAGTATAAGAAATTGAAATGGGAATGCCTTAGTTTAATTATTGAAGTCAGTTCTCAAGTCAGGGAATGTATAAAGCCATGTCTCTTATCATTCAAAAAGATTTCTGTTGGGCCAGATTTTGTTGTCTGATTCTTAAGCTCTGAGCACTAAGACTTCACACTGGTGGGGGCTGATTTCTGAACAAGAAGTACCAATCATGTCTACAGATGGTAGGTGTAGGAGTATAGCCTAGACTCTACTCTAGGTTCTTTCCCATAGCTGTAGCAAATACCATGGCCAAAAGGAACTTGAGAGAGGAAAGGATGTATTTGGCTTCCAGGTAACAGTCCATCATTGAGGGTATTCAGGGCAAGGACCCAAGGCAGGAACGTGAAGCATATTCTGTGGAGGAACGCTGCTTCACAGGCTCACAGTTAGCTAGTCTTCTTGTGCCATCCAGGATCCCCCACAGATACCACCACCACAGTGGGCTGCACCGCCTACATCAGTCAACAGTCAAAGCAATCTCTTACAGACATTCCTGTCTGGTCTAGGCAATTCTTCAATTGAGCATCTCCTCTCAAGTGACTCCAAACTGGGTCAAGTTGACAGTTAGAGCTAACTAGCACAGACCCTACTTTCAGGGAACCTACAACTTAGTAAGGAAGTCAGGCAGTCAAAATCAAACAGCCAACACTGTGTGATTGATTTCAAGCAAGGCATCCCAGAGACCAAAAGCCTTGCTTGACATGGCTTAGAGAGATAAAGAACAGCTTCTACAAGGGGATGATATTTGCAACCTGAAAGGTGACCCTTGAGATTGTACTTTGGCCACCTGGCAGCACCAGGAAATGTTTTGTGTTTTATGTTTTCTGGAAGCAGATGTGTCCTTTCATGTGAGCTTGTATGATTGCCATCATGATGAGTTGGGAGGCAGCCAGCCAGAAAGGCTTCCTATGGTCTGAAAAAATGGAGTTGTGTCTACAAGAGAGCTCTTTTGAGTGACTGGAGGCTGGAGAATAGAATTGTAGAGTTATGTGAAGTGCTTATTTTTCAGGGTTGGTTCGTTGAGAAGGTGCATTTAGCCGATTGATTGTCGGCACGCATGTAAAGGCGTTCTCTGGTAGTTTGGATTCTAGGGAATATTATTACATTATATTATCCTATAAGGTTAGCTCAGCCTCAAAGCCCTGCTGTCAATCCCAAGGGCCCACAACAAAGACGTATCTCTTATTCAGACTGTTATGGTACACCTTCTGAGTTTTCTATATTATGTTCTGGGAGATCTTCATTCAGAAACCCTACTACTCAAGTCACATGGCCAACCCTGATTTTAGTAGGGTCAGAGGAGGTCACAAGGACAGGATAAGGATGCATGAGGATGGGCCTTCAGAAGAGAACAGCCAACATTTTAAACAATAGTGTCTATCACAGGGTAGGTAAAAGCGTTGGGAAAGAGATGGGTTTCACCAATGTTGAAAACTTTCTCTATTGTGGATCAGAATTAGGTCCACATTGTGTCTGTATACTTTTGAAAAGCTTTTTAGTGGAGACTGACTGAATGCTGAGTGGGTTGATGTTAGAAAGGTAGATATTCATGTCGTTTCCCTTCATTTTCATAATGACTTGTTCCTCCGATTGAGACAAAATTTTCTGGTAACAGAGGCATGGTTGGAAGTACCAAGTTTCTGAAGCATGTCTTGATATGGTGCATGGAGTTTATGTTTGTCAGAAAAATACTGAAGTAGGTTACCTCCAAAGCAGTGACCTCCCTTACCTTATGGTCTTAGATTGTCATCCTGGTCCTGGCATGCCCAGAGGCGCCTGTAGAGCTTGTCCATGGCCAGGATTCATGCTCTGAGTCTTTAGGTGTGTAGCTGTTTGCAGGCAGGAGCTGGATCTTCTCATGTGAACTTCATGCTGTCTTAAGCCTCATGTATCATGTCATCCTCTAGAACTTTAGTCTACTGATAGTGACACTTCAGGAACAGATCATAGAGTTGGACTCTTACCTGCTGCATCCAGTGAGCAAACTCGAAAGGTGCTGTGGCTCAAAAGAGCCTCTGCCATGTGACACACTCCTCCCCCATCTCAGTGACAGGTCTCTGCTATGAGGACCCCTGAGTGAGCAAGGTAGCATATGGCTTACAAGGTCATAAATAATCATGGGCTCAGCCTATTCTTAGTAGCAACAGATGCTAAGCTTTTCCAGCCTGCTCTCGGGGTCAGTGGTGGGAAGGAGAAGAAAAAACTGAAAGCATTGTTTTGCACATGGCTGGACATCTGTATTTCTGAATTGCCCTGTTGTGTGTATGATGCAACTGCTGGAGCTGTTTTGCTGAATGTGAACTTTGTCCACCAACTGCAGTCTGAATTGGTTTTGGATTCTTCTGAGACCTAAATGGTCAGAGCATATTTTTCTAATATTCAGCTGGATTGTGTCTTTGTTCCAGAGTGGAGCCGACTCCATGTGTGCTTACATCAGCAGCAGGGCTCTTTCCTGGTTCATGTTGCTTGTTTCCCTAAGCCTGACTGCTACTTACTTCATCCATTGAACTTATTGGGAAACCAGGAAGGTGGTCCCCAGTGGATCTGAGACAGGGGTGACTTCAAGGGTCATTAACTCTAGTAGCATTGTTAGGAACAGGGAAATTTGTTTTTCAGGCACTGAACAAGGTGAATCACCATCATGGCTGATCACCAGGTATGCTTACTGTGCCTGAGTGCCATATGTAAAAGCACCATGCCCTGGCATGGTTACACTAGTTTAGGAGTTTGCAGCGCCATGTGCCTCCAAATCAACTAGAAGCCTACAGTTACCTGTGCTACAGACAGACCAGCTGAAGAAGTTCTGGCCAAGTTGTCTGTGGAGGGACCCAGCATATTTAGTTGCCCGGGTGTTCTGGTAACTTGTTTTGGAGGAATACCTATTGCTTTGAATAAAATGGTATCCACATTTTATTTTGAGGGAATGTTTTCATGAAGAAAGGGCCTCTAGGGTGGGAGTGTTGACAGATGGGGAGAGTGGCTTCTGGCTTTATATTATAAGGGCAGGAGAGATAGCACAGGCTCTAAAGGACTTCCAAGAGAGTTCCAGTTTGATCTCCAGAACACACATTAAAAAAGCCAAGCCTATGGCATGTGCTTGTAATCCTAGCTCTGGAGACAGGGGTGGGTGTAAGGGATGCCTTGGTGCTAACAGGAGTTGAGGAGAGAGAAGCAGATCCCGAGACTCACTGTAGCCAACCAAACCTACTAGATAAGTTCCAGGCCAGTGAGAGCATTTATTAGTGTCAAATAGAAAACATGGATAGCATGTGAGGAATGGCACCCAGGTTGTCCTCTGGTCTCTATCTGCACATGTGTACATGTGTGCCGAAAGATACATGAACATACACACCTATCTACACTCCTATACATACAACAAACAAAACTATGACTGATATTGCTAACAGTGGCTGAATAGTTGGGTCCTGGAATAATCTCTGTATGGGCCATATATATGACCACTTTTACTCTGTTTTACAGACAGGAAGTAGAGGCATTTTACAGACAGGAAGTAGATTTCATGTGTCATTTTCCCATAGTCACTCAGATGACAGGTGGCAGAACCAGAGCATTAACTCAGGCTGTCTGACTTCAGAGGCTGCTCTCCCTTAAGGGGTAAACTTCAAATTTCAGTGAGATTTTATATGTAAGAATGACATGACAGAAAAAGAGACTGCAAGGACTGGGAGCCATCTGTGTCTCATATACAAGGAAGCAACTCTTTTCCAATAAAGAGAAAGGTGTCTTTTCTTTTTATTTCTTTTCTTTTTCTGTCTTTTAAATACAGTATATCTCTCATAAGCTTGTGACACCCATGGCTTCAAACCCTGGCATCAGAGTGGCTCATATGTGTTCTTGGAGGAGCAAAAACTATTTTTCCCGTACACATTAGATGCATGATGAGTGTGTCCTTATTCTTCTCCTCTCTATTCTGGTCAATAATTATTGTGTGCAATATAAAATTCTTACATTTATGTAGACAACTGTGATTTTTGTTTGTTTGATTTGCTTTGTGTTCTTCTTCTTTTGCTTTCAACCTGGCAAATCTCAGCACTCACTACTTCTTAAAGAATACATTGATCCTCTGGTACTTGCTAAACAATTAGGATCCTACCAGCACCCATCAACCAACAGGACTCAAAAATTTCCATAGCCATGCCTGCCAAGCCTGTCAGTCCCCACACGTAAGAAGGAATGCGGCAGGTTCAGGCATCCAATAAATATTTGTTAAATGAGAGAGGGGCTGAATTTTGCAAATATGCACCATAATAGAAAAGACACTGTACATCGTGCTGAGGACTTCTAGGGAAAACAGAGAGTGATCTGGCTTTGGTCACGTGATGCTTTCATTTCTCCATAGGTGGCAGGCTGGCTAGCTCCTAGTTGCCTACCTGGGGGAACCCTGTGTCCATCAAGTGTTGTATTAATAGACTTAAAAAATATCTTACCACCACCAGCCTATGTTTCTATCTCTCTGTGTTGATGACGGGAATACTGCTTCTTTTTCCCTCCATGTAGTATGTTCCTTTCTTCCATTGATTTTGTTATTTGCAGTTTGGTACACTTATAAAGTGTACTCTAATTATTCTCCCATCCCTATCCATGTTCGTCCTTTATCCTGACTAGCCCCTCTCCCAGGTTCATGACTCTTGATTGTGTTTTATAACCCACTCAGTTTAACCAAGGCCATCCGTGTAACCACTAGCTTGGAATTATCCATCAGAGCTCAGTAGAGTTACCAGTGGGTACACAAATGAAGACAATGGCTTCCCTTCTCTGTGAATCGATCAGTAGCAAATAGCTCAGCAGTGGGAGGAACAGCCCCTTCTTGCCAACCCTCAATGGCTGACTGTTGATGATAGTCTGTTTTTGTGTAGACCCTCATCTATTGTGAGTGCATGCTTGTAATGACAATGTCTTGCCCAGATGATGTTTCTTAGCTCTTCTCCCTATCTTTCAGTTTTTGCATTCTTTCTGCCCCTCTCCTGAAGTGCCCCTGAGCCTTAGAGGTAGCATACAAATGTCTTGTTTAGGACTGAACTCTCAGCTATCAACTTATTCCACCCTGGGCAGCCATGGGTCTCTGTATTCACTCTTGTTCAATGGACAGAAAGGCTTCTTGGTTTAGGGTTGAGGGTGATATTTGTCTATAGGTATAAACATAGGAATTTAGAAGGCAGTTTGACATTGTGTCCCAGTTAATACTTCCAGAGAGGAGGTAGGATACAGACTTAACATATAAAAAGTCAGTAGTCTTCCTATATACTAATGATAAACATGTGGAGAAAGAATTCAGGGAAACACTCCTATTTGTGATAGCTTTAAAAAAAAAATTACCTTGGAGGAAACCTAACTAAGGAGGCAAAGGACCTCTACAGTGAAACTTTAAAAAAAAAAACTTTGAAAAAAGAAATTAAGGAAGATACTAGAAAATGGAAAGAGACCCTGTGCTCCTGCATTGTTTAATACTGTGGGATGACCATCCCACCAGAAGCGGTTCATAGATTGTATGTAATCTCAATCAATATCCCTGTGCTATTTTTCAAATAAATAAAAAAATTACATAGTATTTTTCTTATTGTAAGTTAGGGAAAGTTCAGCGTCCCTGGGGGACAGAAGGAGCAGAGAGAAGCTCTTTACAGCCCACACGAAAAGTGGGAAGCTATTCTTTGGTGGCTTTTTGTCCCCAACTGCAGGAATACCTGGTGAGACCAAGCTCCCTCAGTGAGTTCAAGCTGCTGTCACGAGGGCTATAGAGGGACACCTGGGCCTGTGTTCTTGTGTCTATAGCCAGACTTCATGAGTATTTTTAGGGCCCCCTTTGTCTCAATCTAATTTCTGCTTGAGACTTTTACCACATGTAGCCTGTGTTGGAATGACTTTTAAACTACTCTCTGGGTAGTGGAGGAGGGGTTGGATCAGAACTGCAGTCTTTAAATAGTTTTTTTTTTCCTTCTTCTTTCTTAATTTTTTTTTATTGCTAAATATCCAACAGGCTGAATGGAGGAAATTCAAGTCTAACCCTGGAGGGACCCCTGTTTAGTCATCTGTCTAGACAGATGAGTGTCTGTAATGGGACTCATTTCTTTTCCTTGTGAACAGAAGGTGGTCCTTCCTTTTCAACTTTGAAGATTGCAACTTTTTTTGTGGATCCCCCAACCTGCTGTTAATAAGCTAAGAAAGGGACTTAACCAAGGACCAACAATGATCTTGCATGTGACAATTAAATTATGAACTAGTAGCAAGAAAATGCAGGCTCTTTCATAAGGGAGACCAGGTTAAAACCAGCAAGCCTGTTGCCCTTTCAGGACCTCGCTTAGGTTTTCTTTAAAATGAAGATGTTTTTTAAACCTCACTTTAAAATGAATTTTTAAAGAAGAGAATTATCTAATACATAAAAATGCTTTGTACCTCATAAGGGCTGAAGAAATTGCCCTTTTCTTTTTCATTTCCTGGTCACTGGTAAAGCCCTTAGCTTTCTATCTTTTCTATTGTGAGAATTCAATTGAAAAAGTAGGAGTTTTTTTTGTATCAAGTTGTTTTTAGTATAATTTCTTTGTTTTGTTTTTTTGGCTTTTTTTGTTTTTGTTTTTGTTTTTGTTTTTTTTATCATTTGTTTTCAGTATCAAGTTGACATATATGGAGAGGAATGAACGATGTCATCTCAAAGTATAGAAGACTGAGAAGAGGTCCAAGTTTCTATGAGAGGGAAAGAATATTACAGATATTGTTCATAAATAAAAGGTATCTAAAGACAACCAAAGTCACAGATACCAAAAGACATGGATGGCAGATGGGGATCATCTAAGCGTGAAATCCTGAGACTTTTGGTAAAGCAGGAAGATGGTGCTCTTGAACTCTGCCATATGACAATGTCATAGCTAGTCAACAATAAGGTCGTGTCCAGTTAAAAGTGTGCCAGTAGAGAGGATATCAAATGAGTCATTCTTTCCGCCTCCCAGCTTTCTCAGAAAAAAAAAAAAAAAAATTGGTCAACGCAGTGAATAAGACACAATGCGGGCACAATGGTATTCCCTGGAAGGACAGGAAACTGAAATCATCCCGAAAAGGACTGTAGATTAGTAAAGTTTTCGCAAAGTAAATGGCCCATGTTTTTAAGTTGTGTGTGTATGCATGTGTGTGGTGTATGATTCGTGTGTATATGCTCTTTATGTGTGGATAGAGGCCAGGGGAGATTAGGTGGGGTTTTGTGTGTGTGTGTGTGTGTGTGTGTGTGTGTGTGTGTGTGTGTGTGT
>CAJQZJ010004750.1:7785503-7845027 GCA_907164525.1 Lophiomys imhausi | reverse complement strand
TTCTTCTTCTTCTTCTTCTTCTTCTTCTTCTTCTTCTTCTTCTTCTTCTTCTTCTTCTCCTCTTTTTCCTTGTCTTCCTTCTTCCTCCTTCTTTCTGCCTCATTCTCACCTCCAGGCCATTCCCAAAGTACTGTACATGGAGCATCGTTGTGTACAGTAAGCTACTGGCAGCTGATGACTGGACATAGATCATCCTCCATGATGGTCCCTTCAGGTGCTGTTACCCTCTGGCTACTGCACTTGGAGCTGAAAAGAGCTGCATATAATAGCAATAAGAGAAGAAATCCTCTGAGGGCTGGTTGAAAGGAAGCTCAGGTGTTTGGGTATTGCTATATCTCTTCATGCTGGAATATGATGAAGGGTTCAGAAGTGCCCTTCTTAGCCTGCTGCACATGCCACAGGGTTTTGTGTGATTCTGCTGGTTGCTTTGTCTTTCACAAGAGGAGCTAGACTTGAACTCCAGAATTATCTTAATCATTGTTCTAGTACTGAGAAGAGACACTATAGCTAAGGCAACTCTTAAAAAGAAAACATTTAGCCTGGGGCTGGCTTACAGTTTCAGAGGCTTAGTCCATTATCAGCATGTAGGAAGCATGACAGTAATATGGTGCTGGAGCAGTATCTGAGAGCTATATTCTGACACTCTGATCTGCAAGCGGTGGGTGAGGGGAGGGGAATGGGGAGACATATAGACACAGAGAGACTAGTCCTGGCATGGGCTTTTGAAACCCCAAAGCCCATCCCCAGTGACATACTCCAACAAGGTCACGCCTCCTAATCCTTCTAATCTTGTCACAGAGTTCCACTCCCTGGTGACTAAGCATTCAAGTATATGAGCCTATGGTAGCCGTTCTTATTCAGACCACCCCAGGTATCAAAAAGCCACCATTGGCTCAGCACTGAGAAGTCCATGGAGTCATTTCAGTCAAACCATCTGGGCTCTCTCTGGGCTGTGGCTTCCTCAACAGCATATGGACATATCACCTCCTACCTGGCTTGCACAAGTACCAATATGTGTAATAAGAAAGAGGGAGGTGATTTTGTGACAGAAAGTCCAAGGAAGACCCAAGGGACTGTGGCTAGCATTCATCAGTACCCCATGGCTTAAGTGTTAGAGAGCAAGGATTAATTTCCTTTTTTGGGTATTTTGTTTAACACATATTATATATACTAAGAGATATTTGCCTGGAGCTGGAATTAGGTCATGGAATGGGAAATATGGTAGGTTCAACCAGCTGGAGCTCCCAAGACTTTGCCCATGAGCATCTTGGTTGGCAGGGTGAAGAGGAGTTGGCAATGGTGGGAGAGTAGATGCGTGAGTCTCTCCACTGGCCACACTGTCAGAGAGAATTCCCAGGTGTTAAGGGCACTACAGATCAGGAGAGTTAGCACGTGGCTCTGGTCCAAGCTCCTCTCTGGCCAGTGCAGGCCAGTGCATTCAGGGCAGAGTCACATGGGCGCTCGTTGCACTGTGTAGTGTACAAATCAGTCCTGTAAAGGATATAGATTCTGGACTGGCAAGCCTTCGCTTTCTTCTACACACAAACACTAAATTAATTGATATGGGGGCAGTTGAGATGCCCGATTTCTCGCGTTTTAGACATAAGGGAATCTTTCTGACATGTTGTCCTGTCTTTAAAAGGGGTCTAATGAGACCGTTGTAACATAAGAGGATGTCTCTATGACATACTGCCCATCCCCTGGCACAATTAGATCCCACTGACTTCAGGGTATAGTGAACAGGCAGGAAAACTCCCCTTTTGTAAGTTTCCCACTCTGTGCCTTTGATTGCTAACTTTGCATTATTCCATTTACCCAGCTGCCCATGAGGAACCAGGGCTGAGAGGGGCTTCTGAGGCCCACTGAGTTTTGAGCTGACCCCAGTCTCATTTTCTCTAAGCTTCCTAAAGCAGGCAAAGAGCTGACTCTCAAGCTTACCCCCAAAGGAAACTCTTTATTTCTTAAGAACTCTCTTTCCATTCTTAAAATCGCCATACCATCTAAAGTTGGTTGATGTCTCAGCTAATTCGGGACTAGTTGTATTAACTCTTTGGATTCTCTGGGTGTTGATTTTGTTCGGTGTCCTTTCCCAGTATCTCTCAGAATGGATTAAAATGTGGACATTTCTATCATCTGTACACAAAAATAATGAGATTGCAGCTCAGCTGTAGGGCTTTTGCTGTCACCTAGTTCAATAATGAAAGTAGCACATTAAACATTTGGAAGGGCTTTGCCACGGGCTGCCTCTGCAGTGAAGACTCTAAATTTAAAGACTTGCTGTTTTCTCCTCTTAAAAAACGCTGACCTGACCCTGAAGCACAGAAAGCTGCTCAGTGCCCAAATGAACAGGATTCGTAAAATGTGCATCACACCCTGGCTGGGATCCAGAGTCCCTTCATGGTACGGCTCATCTGGATTCTGATAATTCCTATATGCTCCCGTATCTTAATTACCCATAGCTGTGTTGCCAGTACAAACAAGATGTGGGATGAGTGCATACCTTATGCAAGTACCCACCAGCTAAGAAAGCTCCATCCTGGAAACCTGTAGTGTTTTTCTGTAAGGTACCGAGTGGCTATCTACTGAAGTGCCAATGTAGATAATGAGGAACTCAGAGATCCTTCCGAACAGGTCAGATGCCTTTCCATCTTTACAGTCCAGATGGAGAGCACCATTTAGCATAAAGAAAACTCTAAACTAGCCACTTAGCCTTTGAAGGATATGCATTTGGACGCCAGTCTTTGAGTGCTGGTTAGTACAGATTGGGTATGCTGAGATAAAGTGGGTTGCAGAACTTTCCTCAGCCCTGCCCTATTGGCTGTTTTCAGTAGGAGCACAACTGGCCTGCTGACCTACTTTAAGTGTGCCACTGGGTAAACCAGAAATCCATCATGGTGACAGGTGACAGCATAGTTTCAGATTGGCTGTTCCACATGTCATTAGGCAGTGCACGCAGCCTGGAGAAGGAAGGAGATAGTGTGGACTGAGGACAGAGGACTGAGGACTTTATTTCTCATCTGTGAATTTAGGTTATCAATTTAGGTTACCGGTCCCCTGAAACATCATTTAACAAGCTGATGAACAGCCCTATTTTGCTGGCCTTCAAATTCCTCCCAGAGTATTCTACTGCAAAATCAACCCCAGCAAATTACATACACACGGAATAATGATAAATGATGAATCCTGTACACATAGACACCTCAGGGCATCAGCATAGGATGACCATGTCTTGGCCAGGTGTACTGGCCCCACCTTTAATTCCAGCCCTTGAGAAGCTGCCAGATCTCTGTGCAGTCCAAGCCAGCCTGATCTACATTGCAGGTTCCAGACTAGCTTGGGTTACTTAATGAGACCCTGCCTCAAAAATAAATAAATAAACAAACAAACAAATAAATAAATAATAAAAGAAAGAAAGAAATGTCCATAAGTTGGTTTCCATGGATGAATCAAGACTCATATTTTATTATGCACTTGATATGTGTAGAATTGTAATGTGAGTGGAAAAGTTAAAATATAGAATTGTAGTGTGGGTGGAAAGTTAAAAATCTAGAATTGTAGTGTGGGTGGAAAAGTAAAAATCTAGAATTGTAGTGTGGGTGGAAAAGTAAAAAATCTAGAATTGTAGTGTGGGTGGAAAAGTAAAAATCAAAGTATCCACAATATGAGAGATGGGTGTTTAAAAAAAAGTTCAAGTTCAGGACAGGTAATAGTTCTCTGTTGTACCTCCATGATTATGTTCAGGCTTAATGGAGTAATTTTAAGATTTGAATTTGAAGCAAATTTGAAGCAAAGAGAGCAACCAGAAAAAGTGGATATGAAAAACAGTGAAAGGAAATAGGGGTTATTTGCATAGAAATTAGATGATGAGGAGGAGAAGACATCAAAAGTGGCCTTGGAATTGTTAAGCAGCCCTGAAGGGAGACCTGGCCTCCCCTGAAGCCCCATTCGTACATCAGGAACTTTCAGAGGCAATGCTGTGCTGAGTCTGAGTTCTGGCATTTTTGTCATTGACAGTCAAAGGGGTCAGGTGCCACTATGTCTGCACAGACCTGAGGGACACAGGCAGTCCCTCCAAACATGCTCATGTCACACAGAAGGGTCTCAGAGACTGAGCATCCCAGTATTTGCTTTACTTCATTCAAGCTGGGTAATCGGGATTATCTATTCCTTTTTATACTTGTTCTCTGCCAAGCCATGGATTTAAGATGTTCCTAATAACAGCCCATGCCACTGGGTTCGGTTGGCAAACAGCTTGCAATTCTACCAGGGTGTGCCCTTCTACTTATTAACTTCAGCTTTAAGGCAGAACAGTTTATCAGCATAGTGCCTCAAAATCTTTAAGTGACTGTCTTTCAAAAAAAAAAAAAAAGCCATGAGCAAGAAGCATACAGAAAACATGAAGAAGCCATACTTCTGTACTGTTTTTTGTTTGTTTGTTTTTGTTTTGTCAACTTGATACAAACTAGGATCATCAGGAAAGAGGGAACCTTGATTGAGAAAATGCCATCTGATTGGTGTGTAGGCAAGTCTGAGGGGACGTTTTTCTTGATAAGTGATTTAGGTAGAAGAGTGTCCTCCCTGGGCAGGTGGCCCTGAGAGATACAGGAAAGGTAGCTGAACATGAGCCTGAGGAGCAAGCCAGTAAGCAGCGCTCCTCCATGCATCTGCTTCAGTTTCTGCCTTGAGTTCCCGACTTTGCTTAATGATGGGCCGCGACCTAGGAGCCTGAAGCTGAAATAAGCCCTTTCCCCCTTAAGTTGCTTTTGGTCATGATGCTTTGTCACAGCAATAGAAACTAGCAAATTACTAGCAAACCTGGCTGTCGAGTGGTTGTATGTGTCTGCTTGTTTGTTTTTAAGATTTGGACAATATCTTCAGGCTGCTAGGGAGCTGTTCCACCTGTGATGTGTGGCAGAAGTACACAGTGGTGCTACAGAGCTGCAGGCAGGGGGTCCATTGCACAAGCAGAGAGAATGCCAGGGTTGGTTTATCTGTTCTGCTTGCAGCACAGAAAAGTGAGATTGTCCCACTTATAGCAGAAATATCAAGGGCTGTGTGTTAATCCCCCGGTTCTTCCTCTGTAAAGAGAAAGAACAATAAAATATAGTCCTTGTTAAGGGGTTCAGGATGACTTTTAAATTGCTCCAGTTAAGTTTACCAAAGTAACCAACACACGTTGGTCTTTTTCTAATGGGCTTGTTTGGAGCTATCGCTGTTCTCTGCAGTAGTTGTATGGGTAATATTGTTGTGGGGTCGCAACCTCTTTAGATGCTGTTAGTGGTTCACAGGTTTGGTTTGTCTCCTGGACATCAGAGAACAAAATGCACAGCTGTTTCATCATGTATTTATTTACTTATTTATTTGTGTGTGGCGGTGTTTTGCCTGCACTATGTGCATGCAGTGCCCATGGAGTGGGTATCAGATACCTGAGAACTGGAGTTACACTCAGTTGTGAACCTCCATGTGGGTGCTAGGAATTGAACTCAGGTCCTGTGCAAGAGCAGCCAGCACTCTTCACTCTTGAGGTATTTCTTCAGCCCCCAAAAGCATATTTTAAAAGGAAGAAAGAAAGAGAGGAAAGAGAGAGAGAGAGAGAGAGAGAGAGAGAGAGAAAGGGAGGAAGGGAGGGAGGAAGGGAAGGAGAAGGGAATGAAAAAGGAGAAAGAAGAAAGAGAGGGAGTTGTAGATGAAGGAAGAAATGAGGAAGGAAAAAAAAGAGATGTACATATTATAACGAATGAGATGTTACATATAAAACTGATAATAACATCTGATTCCAGTGCTGAACTGAGCAGTGGTAGCCTATGCATGTAGTGTTAGCACTTGGGAGGCTGAGGCAGAAGGAACACAAGTTCAAAGCCAGCCTGGGCTACCTAGCTAGACCCTATCTTGAAAAGAAGCACACAAACAAAAAGTAGCTTATCCCCAGAACCAGGGCAGCCTGCCCCCAGAAGGCCATGTAGTCGCTGTCTAGCTGTTCAGATGCAGGTCCAGCCATGGTCTTTCTGTGGTTATCTTCCCTGGACTGCTTCTAAGATATCCAGTAGCCTGTTACAGACACAGTTGGCCTGCTTTTCAGTACCCACGACTTTTACTGTGGAGCTCACAAACTCCCTAGTCGGTCCAGAGGTGGCCGAGAAACCTGGAACTGTGAGTGAGATGGGTGTCTCCAAAGAGGTGGAGTTTTATGGGGGTAATGGAAACTTTGGGATAGAAAGTAGAAACTCCATGTCTGTCACAGTTCAAGAAAGTCAAACACCACGGGCCAACACCACTGTTATTTCACTTTTTTTTTTCCAGCATGTAAGAAGGGGCCCGAACACTCCTGCTGACAGTATGCAGGGTCTCAAATAGCAGCTTGATGAAGGCCAAGTCACACGAGCTGATGCTGGCACCATTAGGCTCTCCATTGCCAGCAGCATGTCAAGTCTGACACAGTCCCCCTCTCGAAGACTCCACTGTAAATTGCAGATGCTGTGGTGCCCTGTTACATTTAATAGGTGGGATGGCCGGAGAGAAAATCAGAAACCACGGCCGATGTGCTGTTTATTTCTCAGTCATTTTGTGTTAAATTGCTGTGACTTGAATGTCAGCAGTGTTGGGATGTGGTAGTAAAACTGAATGTATATCCAGTGTGCCAAGACAAATTTCAGAAAACCCCAAAACACAATTGTCTTGGTTTCTTGCTGGCTGCGCCTATGCACACACAAATAGGAGCTGATTTATTGCCCTCCAATGGTTGGGTGGGTTGATTGTCTTGTTGAATTCTGGGGCCTGTCTAATAAACCCCCAAACTACTTCCCTGCACACTGAGGATGTCAGGAGTGAGGGACCATAACACTTATTAAGCATGTCACAAGTCCATAACAATCACTGCTAAGCTTCAGGTTGTTGGAGTCTACCATGGGAAAGGAAATAAGAAGTCCCTTCTGCTCATTGGGAAGTTCCAGCACTGCAGTATGTAGTTACTACAAGGGTTGGGGCACTGGGTGCATTTGGTGGAAGTCTGAAAGATTGTGAGCAATACTAGAGTTAGCAACTGGGGATAGTTGCTGCGCAACTCCAGCTCTCCCAAGCAGAAGGAGGTCTATTAGGGAATGAAGATGTAGATCCTGGTATCAAACTGTCTCAAGGTGACCTTTAGTGAACAGGACGAACCTTATGTGTGCTATTTTTGCAATAGCCCATCAAATGGCAGCATTCGTAAATTCCCCCTGGGTGGTATTCATATCCACTCTGGGAGGCTGCTTTCACAAGGGGCAGGCACTGTCGAATCAACATACTTTTGATTGATGTTAGCTGGAAGTTATTTCACTTCCCTCACACTTGGTTTCTTTATCTCCGACGTGGTATAACTTCCCTGCAGAGAGTGCAATATGATCAGTCCCTTCTTTTTATGGGAAGGGGGTGGTGGGGTGGGTATATTTTATTCATCCCTAGCTGGTTCATGAGTTGAGGAGTTAGAAGGGAGGGCTGGCCAAACTTGATATGATTAGACCAGCATAGTCCGTGGCAGAAGTTCTCAAAGGTGGCTGTGAAAAGAATTATCTCTCATTCAACCAGTAGGTCTAGGATACAGATAAAGACCTCAGGTTGAGTGAACATTCTTTAACAATGGGATTCAGAGGACAAAAACAATGTGGAGGCCATTAAAATGTGAATAGTGTGAAGCGCCACCAGATCTTCCCAAGGACATGAATTCTCCTGGTAGCACTGGAACTCATCTTGGAAGACGGGTACATACTTTTACTTACGTGATATGTGTAATGTCTGATCAAAAGCTCAGATGTTCCTTTGTGCTTCTGTCTTTATTTGTGACTTTTTTTTTTCTTCTGTCTTTTATTTCAGTGGCTCTCAAAATCTAAGGTACTCAAGAATCATCCAAGAAACGTACCAAGTGTTGACCACTGTCCTCAGTCGCTGAGAGAGCTAACAGTAGTGTGAAAACAGAGAGCACTTTGATTCTAACGTGCGGTGCTCCCCACGTAGGGACCTCCATTCAGATAGACTGGATCCTTGCGTACACTGCAGAACAGAATATCAAGATGGGTCAAAATATAGTGAAGTAAGCAAGTTAACACAAGATAAAGCATGATATACACCTCAGATTTAAGGGTAGATATTGTGAGAGAGGAAGACTTAAGGAGTATATCCAATCAAGATGCACATGCTGGCTTCTTGAAAGATTCACCTTTAGCTTTCTGTACAATGATTGAATATAGAATTCCATGTTTTAAGTAAGTCACGTCGCTGAAAGAGAGTAATTTCCAACAAAACCTAAAGATTACGTGGTTTAAAAATTAAAAATATATGAGCTGGTTTACATATTTATCTTGTCTCAAAGAATTTCCTTTGGTAGATGATAGTGTAAACTAGTTTTATGAGGTGTGTTGCTTAGGTCTAATGAGAGGAGACTGTTTGACAGTTAAGCTAGATGCCACAAACATTCTGGCCTAAATAAGAAATTGTTTTTAACATCTCTGTTAGAGATGCCTTTGCAGGCAGTTTTGATTTTCTCAGTTGTGCAGAAGTTTTTGGATGCTCAGCCAAGAGGAAATACAAACTAGATCCCAGGTGAGGGGTTTCTTTCTCTTCTCGTGTATTCCTAATTTTCCCTGCCTCGCAAGTCTTATCTCCACTCTTGTCAGAAGGAACGTGCATTGCCTTGAAAACCTCTTATGGCTTTTAGGAGGGAGTAAAGCTTGGATTTGAAGGTTGTGATAACTTCAGGGAGGAGAACACACACAGCCTCCTCAGACCATTGGCAACCTTTTGCAAACCCACGCCATCTTCGTCTCATTTTGACCCACTGGCCTTTCTTGCTTATCTTGGAAATTCTCCAAGGACAGAGACCATTGCTGGGTTCTTCTTAAGGTGGCTATTACTGTTGGACACCAAGTCTTCTTCCTGGCCTCTAATGATCTTGTGTAGCACCAATGGCTCAACTACCTAGGAATCAGTCAGTGTACCAATAGATTGGGTCATGGGGGACAGAAGGGTTTCTCAGAGCTAGTGCAAAATATCCCCCCCCCCCCATGACTGGCATTTATCTCAGGTCCCCATGTGAGCTCAATGCTATGGGCCTAGAACCTCACTCTGAGAACCGATGTTTTAGCAAATACAGTAAATGCCTGTAGAACCTTGACCCAAGAATTGGACAGGTCATAAGTCTTTTTCTTGTCAATTTTGTGGTGTAACCAACTGAATGGAAAAATAAACGCTAGACTGAAGCCTTAGCTGGTCTGAGGGTTGAGCTCTGGCCATCCTACAGTATTTCTTGCAGATTCTGTTTCTTTGTTCTTTGTCAAAACACATATGTAGGACCTCTCTTCAGTTTTGTTTCTTTTGTTTCTTGTCTTTGTTTTGTTTTGGTTTTGATTTTTCAAAACAGGGTCCTGGAACTCACTCTGTGGACCAGGCTGGCCTCAAACTCACAGATCCTCCTGCCTTTGCCTCGCTAGTGCTGAGATTAAAGGTGCGCACCACCACTGCCTGGCTTTGTTTCTTTGGATTTTTGTTTTGTTTTTTCTTTCTATATATCCCTAGTCAGCTTAGAAGTGTTGATGTATAGCTAGGCTGGCTTCACACACCTGATAATCTTCCCTCCTCAGCCTCCAAAATGCTGAGATTACCAGTGTGTGCTGCTATAACTGACTTTTTTTTTTTTTTGAGACCTTATTTGAGCATTATGGAGGAGGGTGGCACTGCTCCAATAGAGACATTTAGTGGGAAGATGGAATTGTCTTGTCAACCTTCAGAGTGACCAAGACTTTTCAGTAAAGCAAGTAGAAGGTAGTGGGAACAGTAAAGATCTGGTCCCTAACTCCTCCCCATACCAGGGGAAAGGAATTAGAGCACACAGAACCCTTTAGACAGTGCCCTGGGACATACAGCTGTTTTTATTCCTTCTGTTTGCCTCTAATGAATTCTGTCAGGCAGCAAGAGAGCTTCCCTCCCAGGCACATTCACAAAGGCCCAATGGCCACTTGGCAGCTTTGCAAGGGACCTGAGTAGAGATTTGTTCAAGATCCAGGGCTCCAACTTCCCTTCTGTTTTCTCATGTAATCCTGACAGCACCATTCAATATCTGCTTGCCTGGGTATGTAGATGAAGAGGCAGGCTCAGAAAAGTTGGATCGTGTTCCTACTGCATTCAGCCAAGGGCTGCTTGATTTGGTACTAGAACTGAGATCTTTCCTGTCCTGAGATCTTCTTGTTCTTTGTGGCTGTAGCAGGGTTAGGTATACAACAGACAGGACCTCTCTTCAAAGGAAAACCATGGGGTCTTTTGTGCAAATAATAAGAAAAAGAGAGGCTGTAAAAAATTCTAGAACAGCTGTGGATATAACACAGTTGTAGCGCAATTGTATAACATACATGAGGCCCTGGATTAGATCTCTAATACCAGCATGAAGGAAGCACAGCAGTTGCTACCACAAAATAACTTGGGTTATGTTCCTGACCCCAACTCTTCCAGATGTAGAGGACAGCAGTGGTCACTATGTGGTCCAAGCACAAGGCTTGGGGCCACCAGAAAGCAGAGGGTAGAGGCAGAGAGTCCTGAGAGAATAAATCAGCACAAGATCTGAGGTTTCAAGCCTCACACCCATTATTCTGTTGGACATCCCATACAAAACATAAATTTAAAAGTTAAGAATTTCAAGATGCCACCATAGAGCATTCAACTCAGAGTTAGGGTTAGGGCTAAGACCTTTCTGAGTATGGGGTCCCTATGCATCTGCTCTGGTCACAAGCCCAAGAAGTCAGCTCTGGGCTATAAAGTAAAGAACTGTAAATAAAAGATATCTGAGCCCAAGGTGCTTATATAGGGAGAATATACTATATATAATAAATAAGTTATTTGAAACAGACTCAAGTCATTATGTAATGTTTATGAAGTGGTATGATTAAATGCTGCATTTAGCTTTTTGTATACAGTTACTTGGCAAATTATTGAGCAGTTAAATCCCTGACCCTGGCTTTCCAATTCCCCAGATTTGATTTAGCAAGGATGTGTATCCAGAGCAAGGTAAAGGGGAGATGGCCACTCAATCCATGTCACATGGAATCTTTGATGCACATGATTTTCTCTGCGTGTAAGGTACTCCAAGTGGGAACACTTAGGGAAAGTAACAGAGTCAGAGGCTGGTGTGAAAGCCAAAGGATTGAGGGGAAACAGTTTGCTTGAGCTGAAAAAGTGGGTCAGGCTGTGAGTGTGGGTAAACTGGCCAGGTCAGCGGGAGTACCTGGCCACCTGGTGAGAAAGTGGAAAATGGGATTGGAATTACAGATGATTATAGCAAGAACCCATCCCCCAGAATGGGGTAGTAAGTTCTTGGAGGAAGCAAAGGTAACAGCTCTTTCTTCAAGGCTAAGTGGGTGGATCTGGGATGCACAAGCCATTAACCCCTACCCTGCCACACTGGCACCCTAAGCTGAGGGAATGAGCTAGCCTTGTTCTGCTTCTGGCTCGTGTTAGACAGTTCAGAGCAATTTTCAGCAATATTTTTCCCCCAACGAGAGGACACTTGGCAAGTTGCTCAAGCCCCTCATCCAGGCCAGGGGACCTGTGATCAGTAAGCAAGCGACAAGCAGCAGGGGTCAGCTGGGATCTCCCTTAGAAGCGGCGGTTCTTGAGTTACCAGCTTTTATTAAGTTGTTTCATCAGATCCTCCATCCTGGTTGCTTCACTTGATTCCAAAACCTAACCAGAGACATTGGCTGGACCTCCTCAGCTATCCTGGCACCTTGCACATTGACTGTTTTTATTTACAAGTCAGGAACCTAAATGCAGATTGATATTATCAGCCAGTTGAAATATGAGCTGTGTAAATGGTTCTGTGAGCTAGCAGAGAGGACTGTTCTCCTGGGGTAGAAGGAACATAGCAGAGCGACTGCACTTAGCCATCAAGTTGCTCTTGTAAATATTTGCCGACGCCCCTTCAGAGCTCAAAAGCCCGGGACAGGATCATTTGGAGATTTGCTTAGAAGAAGTAGAAACAAAATTGACCTCATGGTCTGAGGCAGCCATAAAAAGGAAACGCGTGTGTATGGGCAGAAGACCAGAAAGGGGAAAAATTGTTCACAGTTTAATAAACACAAAAGAGAATAAAAATAAATCTGGAAAGCACTTATTTACAAACTTGATAAAGGAGAAGATTGTGGCAGAGGGGTGTGAAAGATGGCTGTTTGTGGAAGTAGAATGGATCCGGAGGGGCTCCATGGAAAGAAAAAAGGGAGGGGAAACGTCGGAAATATTTACTCTGACTAATGACAGGAAACACACAAAACTGATCTTGCTCATCCAGGATGTGCTTTCAAAGATGTTTGAAGCCTCTGCTGTCTAACATAGAGGATAAGCGAAATGAATGCGGCCATGACTCCTGTAGAAGGTTGTGGCCAAGAGGGTGGTGGAGAGCCAGAGAGCCTGGCTGGGCTCTGCCTGCATGCTGTGCCAGGACAACCGACCTGTTTTCAGCTGTGCTGCTTCAAACAGGACCAGGAATCCCGGCTGCTGGGATGGGTATAGTCCAAGCAGAGAAAAGGTTGGTGTTGTCTCAGTAGCTGCCTTGTGGACTTGCTGTGGTAGGGGACTCCAAGGATTCTTCAGTTGGTCCTGAAGAGGCGCCCCACCATCTGTCCCACAGAGGGCCAGCACAGTGCCTCAGTGAATACTTTCTTTTCTCCAAAATCTGCTTATTTTGGAGTTGTGGGGCTGTTTGTTTGTTTGTTTCTGAGAGTTCTGGCTTGCCACCCTACAAAGCCTCAATTCATGGGGCAATTGAGTTGGAATTCCAGTAGCCTGTGTTTGCAGAGTCTCAAGGATATGGGGAGAGATAAGAGAAGGTACCCATGATGCAAAAACTTCAGAGCACTTAAAGATGAGGACATTTGCTTGCTTCTTAGCTGCCTTCACATGCCAGTATAATTATCAAGGCATAGATTTCCCAGGAAATCATGAAGGGTATTTAGATGTGTTTTGAGGTCAACAAGGTGGCTTGTTTAGTAAGTTAGTGTTGCCAATAGCCAGATACCTGACTCTTTCAAGACTCCCATTGGTGATCAACTATACAAACAAGAGATCTTTGGTGAAATCCTTATATTCAGAACCCCACCCTGAATATGTAGGGAGTGGAGAGGGGAAGAAATTCCTTGTGCATAATGTCTACTTTCCAGATTTAAAAAAAAAATGTTACAGGGGAAAACAAAATAAGCAAACACAATGCAAAAACAATCAAAATATTTAAAGAGAAACATAACTGTGAATGCTCATGTTCCAATGAGGTCATGTGCATGTACACAAAGGGGAAGACGAAGTAGAGCTTCTAGATTAGATGGAACATGCCAGAATGGAGAAGGTATATTTACAGGAAAAAATTGGAAGACTGTAGAAACATACTTAAAAGCCAGTGTCAACTGGCCCAGTGTTGGTGCTCAGTAGATGTTGGAAGTGAAATCAGAGAGGTGGGATAGTCTGCTTGTCACTGTCATATACAAAGGCAATGACAGTTGCTAGAAAAAAAACCAGAAGAGTCTAAGCAGTGCATGATCTTGAAATTGTTGTATAACATCACAAATGCTCCCTTCCACAAGGCTCTACAATGAAGGAATTGGTGCTTTCTTCTTCCTCTTTCATAGCTAGGATCACCTTCCACCTACAGATTAAGTTACTCCCCACCCCCACCGCAGAATTTGAAGGTTGGACAGGTGTGGGTAGTTTGTGGGTCTACTTTTGTTTTATTCAGATATTCTTATCATAACATGGTTATATGTGTGAAAACCCAGACTTTTAAAGTAAAAAAGAAGACCCAGTCCATGAGAATAAGAATATAGAGTATCTGGACGTCAAACTTTCAAGGAAAAAAAAAAAAAAAACATATGGGGAGAAGCCTTGCCATTTAGGAGCTATTTTCTTGGCATATCTGATCAAAGTGTATGCAAGCCCAGCAGCTCTCTCCAGTCATCAACTGTCATGAACTTGTTCCAATTCGTAACCATCTAGGGTTTTCCACTGGTCTGTCAGCCTTCAAAAGACTGGGTTAACTGCTTGCATTCAGACATAGTTGGAAATGGTTTGTTAATTGCTCTTAATCTGCTTCTCCTGGAACTAAACCCACATGTTGATTTTAGTTTGTTCCTGGTTAAATTGTTAATGGTATTAAATTGTCCATTGGAAACCAAATTTTATAGACATTTCTCTTATGGTTCCTTGGGACTATCTCACACTGTGGTCTTTCTTGAGAGCATGACGGATACAATCTTTCAACCGTTGCCCTAACTTTTTACAGATGCCATCCCGCCCACTTTCTACAGACCCTACTTCAGAATCGTCCGCTTTGATGTCTCAACGATGGAGAAGAATGCTTCTAATCTGGTGAAGGCAGAGTTCAGAGTCTTCCGCTTGCAGAACCCCAAAGCCAGAGTCGCTGAACAACGGATTGAATTGTACCAGGTAACCTGTGTTTGGGTTGTGTTAATGGTTGAAACACTTTATACTGTTAGAATTTTCTTCTATACTCCTGCATGATATGAGCCCTGCTTTGTTGTTACTTTTACCAAAACAGCTGTTCCCTCATCACTCTGCAAGGAAGAGACACAGAATGGGGAACCAACACTGTGCACCTTCCCTCAGCGGTGTGAAGGATTGGAGTACCCACCTTGAGAGACTTTAGTCAGCAGGTCAGGCGTGTCATCTGGAAAACCAGATCACACAGGCCAGACCATCCCAAGCAGGGCCGCTGGACGGGGTCTCCTCCTTCCTCCTTACTTCCCTCTCCTCTTTTCTTTATCTCCTTCCTCTCTACCCTCTGCCTTTCTTCCTCATCTCCTGTTTACTATAACCCATCTTGTCTACCTTCACTCTTTCCCTTCCTTCTCTGACAGCTGAGCCTTCAATGCACTGCCCTCTAGCCCACAAGTGTATATGCTGTTCTTTATGCTGGCTGCCCTTACACCCCTCTCATCTTGCAAGTATAGCTGCTGGGTGGCTGTTTCAGATAAAGAATGGGGTCCCTGGGATTTCAGACACATACTCTGAATCAGGTGGCTGCTGAGGCTTGGATCACTTTGGTGGTATGAGAAATGCAGACACTCATTCCCTACACACTTCATTTTAAGGCAGTCCCCCAGGTAATCTGTATGCATCATAAAGACGTTCTTTAAAGCCCTGCATCTGTCGAGGAAGGCAGATATTCAGACAAACAACTTACATGTCATCATCACATGTGAACAGCATGTGCAGGTATAGAGCCTGGGAACACTCAGCAAGGAGTCGGAGCTCAAGCGAGGCTTCCAAAAACATCTTAAAGTATTATTAAAAGAAGGTGAGGGGTCATTCTGAGCAGAAGCAGCAATGTGAAGATTTTGTATGTACGTATTTGTTTTTGCAGCACTGGGAATCAGGCTCAGTGTCTCCTGTAGGTTGGGTAAGCACTACCACTGGGTTAAACTATACCAGCTCCCAACGACAGACTCTTGGTGGGTTTATTGCATGTACCCAGGATAAGGTGTCCCATGCCTTGAAGTAAGAAAGTACCAAAAGGTGACCTCCAGGCCGAGTACAACAGAGAGACTGAAGGAGATTAAGATCAGATCCCTGACTCAGGCTGTGCGGTTCACAGGTAGGCTTACTAGGAGAAAAAACAAAAGCAATTGACATCTGTATGCAGAGACCTCATTGTTCTGGGTTTTAATTATTTAGAAAATCGGATAATGTGAAAATGGGAGATTACTGTACATGTGCATGCTCTATGTGGGCTCTTGAGAATGTATGAGTAGCTCTGAGATAGGTTTCAGGAGCTGAACTACTTGAGGGGTGTGCGCATAGAGCTTTTTTTTAGTTGCTAGAATGGACTCTGTTAGAATGGGTGTTTGAGTCTTCACCACGTGTGTTCTGCGGGCACACTGTGGGCAGCTCAAGCCCTGTAGGCAGTGCTGAGCTAGCCATGCATCAGATAGTGTGTGCCTGTGTCTGTGCTCCCTGTGTGTTTTGGTCATTTCAGCAGAGGTATGTCACGCGACTCCTCTGGACCATGACACTTGCGCTCTCTGCTATTATTTCTACCTTCTTTCTCAATGTTATGGAGAAAGATGCTAAGCTGAATCCCAAAGAGATTAAGTAATTGGTCAGAGTCATAAGGGTAGGAAGTGGCAGGCACGAGACAGAAATCTGTCTCTGACTCATTTACAAGACTCCTGGCCTTTTCTATCCTGCTCAGAGTGAATCTTGAAGATTCTTTCCTTTTTTCCCTTGTGTCCTTGTTGGATGTCTTTGTTTGTTTTGATTTTGTCTACTTGACAAAAGTTAGAGTTATATGAGAAGAGGCTACCACGATTGAGGACACGCCTCCATAAGATTGGCCTATGGGAAGCCTGTGTGGCATTTCCTTAATTAGTGATGTATGTGGAAGGGCCCAGCTCACTTGGGGTGGTGCTTCCTTTGACCAGGCAGTCCTGGATGGTTTAAGAAAGCTGGCTGAACAAGTCATGGAATGCAAGAAAGTAAGCAGTATTCCTCTACATCCTGTCTCAGGGTTCTTGTCTTGAGTTCCTGGCTAGGTTTCCCTCAATGGACTGTGACCCGGAAGTGTAAGATAAAATAAACCCTTTCCTCCTTCAAGTTTCTTTTGGTCATGGTCTTTATCACAGCAAAAGAGATCAAGCTAATACACCTTGGTAAGAAACAGAAGAAAAGGAAAACATACCCAGAGACTAGAGGGAGAATTGGAAGGTCAACAAATATGACATCAATGAAAAGAAGCAAGGTAGTTAAATGTATCAGATAAATTTCAATGTGACTCATAGAAACAAGTAAGTTTATGCTACTAGTGTCTCTTTTCCTCCTTAATTTTTTTTCCAATTAAATCAGTCTAACGTTCTGTTGTACTGAGGATAGAATGCTGAACCATTCTTTTCTCTTTGGTGCTGTTTTGAGATGTAGCTTCAGCCAAGTGAAGCTGAGCTCTCTGTGGTCTTGTTGCCTGCAGTGTACGCTGTTGAGCTGACCTCTGCCAATGGCCTTGAAGAAGACTTCCTTTTCTCCCAGAGGCCAGCACCTCTAGGAAGTGGCATGTCCCATGAGGCTGGTCATGTGGAAGACTTTGTAAGTTCTTGATGGGGATGTCTCTTCTCAGAGATTCCCACAGCACTGGCTGCTCCTGATGTGAACCACAGATGTGGAAAGATTAGAAAAGAACAGCTCAGGAAGGGAGCTCAAGCCGCAGTTGGAAGGAGTTTGAGTAAGGCCTATGGTCAATATACTGTGACTGCACATGAGAGCCCCAAAGAAGTCTCTAGCAGAAAAGAAAGGAACAACGGCAGCTCCTAACCTATCAGGAACTCGACTATGTAACACTCTTGCCTTCCAAAACTTCCAAGGCCCAGAAAGCAAATCAAAGAGACCCAGAACCTCAATAGGAAGACAAGTCCACCCACAGCTTTATCATCTGAAAGTGGATTAGCCTTTGTTCATTTGGATTATGAATTGTTAGTTAAAAACATAAGTGAGAAGCTTGGAATTAGACAAGGAGGAATGTTGAAGATGCTCCAAGAGCCATGATGGTCCTTTGGACTTGAGATTTTTGCCAATATGACAGAGTGATACTGGCCAGAAAACCCAGCCACGGAAGGAAGGTCTGCAGAGGCCAATTTACTTAGCACCCACCCTGTATAAAGTCCACTGATGTTGTATCCCCTTGCTTTCTTAGCTGTCCTCTTATGTCTGCTTCTGACCCCTTTATTCGAAGCTCCATTTTCCTTTGTTGTTCTTCAGCTTTCTGCTTTAGTTGTCACTGGGGTAGAGAGGGTGGTGTTGGTTTTGCAGACTTCGGTCCTGTAACTTTTAGCCTAGCACCGAAACTGAAGCCTATGATGATGGTGCTGAATTGCAACAACGAGGCTAAGTTACAAGAATAGAATTGAACACATGTAATAGATTTATGAGTTTTATATCCAAACTCATTGAAATATTATTTTTGAAAAAAAACCCAAAACAAATGGTTTTGTCTTTAAATGGGAAGATTTTAAACTATTTGAAAAATTCGGTTGTTCTGAAGACCAAGTCCCTGAGGATTCTGGATGCCTTTGATTACTGTATCTTCTCATATTGTGCTCCTTAGGGAATGGTGGGGTGACTCTGAGTAAGTTGAGATTGATGTGTGGAGATACATTGGGGTTCCTCGGGCCACTGTGGTGTATGCATGCATGTGTGTGTGTGTGTGTGTGTGTGTGTGTGTGTGTGCACATGTGCACACATGTGCATAAGCCCACTGATGCACACCTGTGTGTGAATTTGTGCATGGAGGAAGGCATTCCTCTAAGTCCCTTGAAGAGCTTTGTAAAAAGAGGGCCCATGATTCCCTTCCTGGAGACTCTGCTTCTCCCTGGGAAGAAAAGGGCACATTGCTCCTGGACTCATGTGGTTTCCAAAAAGCCTCTTGAGTGTTGCAGTGCCCTCACTTAGAACCTGGAACTAGGAGCTTCCCATTCAAAGTTGGAAAGCCGCTTGTTTTCAATTCACTCATTAGCTGAAGACTAGCCAATAGACATTTACAGCCACCCTGGGGTGGGGGGAGCAGGCTACCCAGTGATGTTCTGGATTCCTATAAAATACAGCATCAGAGGAAAAGCCACCAAGGTGCCACCTCCCACATGATGTGAAGTGACAAGTGTTGGTGTCAGATAGCCTAATGATAAAGATCATGTGAACCAGCAGGTGGTGGATGTATTGAGATTGAATAAAAACAGTGGGGGGGGGGGCTGTTATGTAGGAGCACTCCACTCCAGAGGAGTGGGATGGAAGGGATAGGGGGTGGAGGGTGGAAGGGTGGGACTGGGCAGGGTGGAGGGAGGACACTGTGATGGAGATGTAACCTGAAGTAATAAACAAATATTAAAAAAAAAACAAATCAAAACAGTGGGCTTGAGGGGAGTGTCAATTTCCTGATTATGGACTTCCAAGGCCCCAGCCCCAAGACACTCAGCTTTGGTGACCCTCTTTAGTACTCTATCAGAACCTTGACAGGAGGAAATCAAAGCTGTCTCACTTTCTCCACCTCCTTCCTTCCCAGTTAAACCTGGTTTCTAAAGAATCTGGCTCACCACAGCTTGGAGTCTCACTGCTGAAGGAACGCAGAGGCAAAGCCATGAAAGAGCAGCTCAACTGTAAATCGTTTCTAACCATTTAGTTTTTTAGTTCAGGCTGTATAAGTATTAAACTTTTAGATTTGGAGATGCAATGGAGAACTGATGTTTGTGGAACAAAATAATTAAACTATTTTAGGAGGGAGAACACATCGTCACTCTCCTAAGCAGACATCTACGTAGTTCACCTGTGCATGACTTTGAAGTCTGAGGCTTTAGTTTGAAAGTTAGGGTGGATGGTGGATGGCCTAGATTGCCATCTAGGAGATCTAGATGGAGAGATCTGGGTTCTTAAGACATGAAAGGAGGGGCTCCTAGCTACTGTGGGAAGAACAGTGCTAATGAAGTTAATGGAAACTGTTGCTTTCTCCCCCACCCAAGCTTGTGTGTGTGTGTGTGTGTGTGTGTGTGTGTGTGTGAGAGAGAGAGAGAGAGAGAGAGAGAGAGAGAGAGAACTCTCAGCTTTCATTTCTCATATGGCCCAAGGGGATATAAAATCAAAAGAGGTCAGTCAGAAAACCTGACTGTCTGTTAAATTAGACTTGCAAAATATGCTACTGAAAAAAAAAAGTTATACTGTGCTCCTGTTGTATGGAATTTCACAACATACAATCCCCTTAAGACTGACCTCACCTCTGGCGCCACGTTGGAGACATACACAGCATAGTAACCACTTCAACCCCCTCCAAAACAAATAAACAAACAAAACAGCCATGATGTATAAAAAACACTCTTCACACAAGGCCATTAATATCTCAGGGTTTTTCAGAATGATCAGATGACATGCCTGCCTCATAAGGAAAATGAATTGTCATTTCCATTCAGTCATGATGCTACTCTGAGTTGGCTAGCCCTGTGAGCAGATGGGACCCCAAAAGTCACATGGACAGCAATCCTTCCTGTCTGTATTAAAGAAAAATAATCCCTGATTCTGCAATAGTAACTAATAGTGCTGTTATTCCTTTTTTCATAATATAACCCAGGAACAATAAAACAGTATTGATATTGTAACTCATACGGTGCTCAGTGTGCATTACATGATATTGTAAATGCTCTCCTAATATTTCTCTCTCTCTCTCTCTCTCTCTCTGTGTGTGTGTGTGTGTGTGTGTGTGTGTGTGTGTCTAAGTGTATGTGTGTCAAAAGTGCCATTCACTCCTTATAAGAACCCTAGAAGGTAGGTGCTACCATCCCCTGGATGTTATAAACAAGGACACTGGAGCCTAGTGAACTTCAGTGACTTTGTGGGCCACTGGACTGGACAAGGTCCATTGCTGGATTTCCACCCAGGCTGTCTGGCTCCAAGAGCCATAATTTTCAACCTCTTTACCATATCTGCAAAAAGCACAAGGCTATGGGGTTGGGACCTTGTGTGTTGAAGGCATAGCTTTGCCCCTTTGGGATCTCTAGGAAGTTCTGCTCCTAGAACTATTTGCAAGTTGGTGTGTTATAAATGCAAGCACCTTACTTGTCCAAGATGCATCAGGTGCAGAGTTTATGCATGGAAATTTGGTGCACAGGCTCTGTCTCCCCAGAAATTACTACTCTAATTTCCCAAGCAGTCTTTTGAGCTTTTGTACCACACTATCTTTAATTTGCAGTTGGCTCTCAAATGTTACAAACAAAAGCTTGGGCTCTGTAGTCCCTATTGGACAGGATCTGACTCCTGGTTGCTCCCCAATGGGTTTGCCTCCGGGCTTCCTGCACATGAGCTATTTGGAGTGGAGAAGAAAAGGAGTTTCGTAACCAGTCAGCCTTGGGTTTGCATTTGCTTCCTACCTTTCTCCATATTAGCTTTTTGGCCCAACAAATGCCTCTTCTCCCTGATCCTCTGTGTCGTGAACTGGAGGGAAAAGTTTCCTTGGATGAGTCTCTGCGGCAATGTGCCTTCCCAATGTGGCACAGCCGAAGCAGAGGTGGACCATTATCTGGATTTACTGGCCACCCAGAGGGTGAGTTGTATTTCTTCTGCAACTGGCTTGTGAGTAGAAAATCACTTATGACACCACGCGTTATCACTGGTTGGACTGAGTCTGACCTGCTTCCTGCTATGGGTAGAGCAGAGCAGAATGATGGGATTGGCCATCACTTATGTCATTTTATGCCCCATGTCTTTGCTTGATTAAATATCTAAGGACAGTGAGTGGGCTGGGAGCTGTGATGTTTCTTATTTCTTGTTGACGAATTACTGTGAAGCAGTCAAATCCGTGGGGATGATCTGATCCTTTATTTCATTTCCTGCATCCCATCTCTACCATTTTCCAGGCCCTCATCAGACAAAGAAATGTGCTATTTCAGATTAATTTTTAGTTTTTTGTACATCTTTTTTTTTTTTTTTTTGAGACAGGGTTTCTCTGTGTAACAGCTCTGGCTGTCCTGGACTTGCTTTGTAGACTAGACTGGCCTCGAACTCACAGAGATCCGCCTGCCTCTGCCTCCCAAGTGTTGGGACTAAAGGTGTGTGCCACCACACCCGGCTTAATTTTTAGTTTTTTAAGTTGTGTGTATGAGTGGGTGCCTGCTGTGAGTACATGGCAGCACATGTGCCCACAGAGGCCAGAGGGAAGCATCAGACTCCCCAAAACTGCAGTTACGAACGGTTGTGAACCTCCCAGGATGGATGTTGGGAACAGAACCTGGGTCCTTTAGAGGAGGTACCTCTCTATCTCTCCAGCCCCCCTGGAACTGATTTCCAATAAAGTTCCTTGTATTCTGCTGCAAATGTTTGTTATCTCAACTCTTTTATAACCTCCTTGAGGCCAAAGTCTTTTCCAAGGGAGCAAACAGGCTTACTTTGTTACTCAGGCATTTTGATAAAGTTCAAAATAGTTCTTGATAGAATTTCTGGAAGTAAAACTTAGAACCCAAGTTTTGAGAACACCTCCTCAAGGACAGATCCAAATATTTGAAAGAAAGATGGTATTGATTTAAAAAAAAAAAAAAAAACTGCCAAGGTACTAGTGTAGAGCTTAGACAATGAGGCGGATGGTGCTGGTTTTCAATTAGGTACGAAGTCAGGCCCCTCCAGCCTCCTGTGGCCACGCTAGTCTGAAAAGTGTTATTTTCTGCCTTAGATTACTATGAAGTTCCCATTTGCTGGTCCCTGGTCTTTCTCACCCACTCTTTCTTTACTCATTCCCTACTAAGGCTTGTGTCTACTCTTCTTTCTACCCACAATGCACTTCTAGAGCTATCAATGTGCCTGGCTTCCTCCAGTAGTTTAGGCCCCTGCCCATCTGTGCTGGTAACTTTGTGCACTACCCTGTCTGTCACCTCAGGATCCCCTTTCCAGCAGAGCCATCTCTGCTCTCAGGTGTGTGTTTCTCCTTGATGTTCTGCATCATCAAACGCATTTGATCTTGTGCTCTCTCCATCTTCATGGGTTTTTTTTTCCCCTTGCTTGCCCTGCTACTCTTGCCTGCATAATTGGTACTTAGTAGATGTTTTTGAATGAAGTCAGGAAAAGCTTTGTAACCAGAACATTGTTAAGATAAAGGCCTCTTTAAAATCCGTCACTCATTTCTTTTTTTTAATTTTTTGTTTATTTATTGCTTCAAGTTACATCTCCATCACTGTGCCCTCATTCTACCCCTCCCAGTTCTACCCTCCCACCTTCTCCTCCCTCTCCCATCCTTCCCACTCCTCCGATGTGGAGTGTCCCTACATATCCACCCCTCTCAGCTCAACAGTCATATGTGGACTAAGAGCTTCCTCTTGCACTGGGGGCCAACATGGTAGCACCCCTAGGGAAAATTGTCTCCTTAATAGGTAACAAAGTCTATGTTCCTGATCCTTTTCGTGTATTGGTTATAGGATAGTTATCCTGTACTATATGGTTAAAATCCACATTGCATTTTATCCATCACTCACTTCTCTAGCTCTGGAAAATGTGTTGAATTGGTTTAAAGATGTCTCTCCAAATGTTTATGGAGAAAGAAATGTACTTATTTACCCATTTTCTGTTATTCATTCAGCAGCTGGCAAAATAGATAACTAAGTAGGTTTTAAAAAATAAGATTCTATAGCAAGTTAATGAAACTGATACTCTTGGGTTTAGGAATGGTTTGTCCCATAGTGACACATGCATTTAAGGCATGACCTCCAGTGGAAGGGCATTGACAAGAAGTGAGGCATAGTAGGGAAACAGTGCCTTTGAGGAAGACCCTTGACAGAGGTTAATTTCCATGTGGTGGGGATCAGGTGCAGTGAGCCTGAGTTGTTCTTTCCCCAAAAGTGGCTGGACATGTGTCAGGTCCAAAGGGTACCTCAATTTTTCTCAAAAGGGCCAGCTTGAGTCTAGGCTCAATTCAAGCTGGACTATAGAAGGATTTCTGGTGATTAGATAAGAGCCAGCATCTCAGGAATGTAAGAAAGGGATTCCCATCTAACAAAGGGATCCATTTCTCTTGCCTCTTCAGAAGGGACTTAAGCCTCTCCATTGATGTCTATCTGTGACACCTATTAGTATACCAAAGCCCATGCTGGCCTCCAGGCCCCCTCAGTCCTTCCTCATACTTACTTGTGATACTTGTTTCCAAAGCTAGCCTCCTGGGCCTTCTCCCTTCATGCACTTCTGCTCCACTGTGATAGCCCCAGGCTGTTCCAGACCACCCCTTCTTCATAAAGGCAATATCTCTCCCTATCCCCCACCCCACCCTCCTATTCTAGCTTTCTCTACTGTCTCTGTCTTTCTTTTTCTTTTCTTTCTTTTTTTTTTTTTTAGGTTTTTGGAGACAGGATTTCTCTGTGTATCACTGACTGTCCTGGACTCACATTGTAGACCAGGCTGGCCTTGAACTCACAGAGATCTGCCTGCCTCTGCCTCCCAAATGCTGGGATTAAAGGCGTGCACCACCACACCCGGCTTTACTGTCTCTTTCTTGTTATTCTCTCTCTTGCTATTCTTCCTGCTTCGCTAGCCCTGGCCATGTCCAGTCTGTTCCTCTTTTTCTATGTTCTGAACTCTTCTAGATGTCTCTGGTTATTCTCTCTTTCTTCACTGTGCCCCTTGCGTACATTGTGAAGCAAGGCTGTACTATGATGTCCTTTCTCAGTTTACACACGCCACTTTGGCACACACTCTCACCATGCTGTGATATAACTCGCATGCCGGCACCAGAACCCAAACAGATTTGACTGCCCCAGATTTCACTTTCATCCCCATAAACTGTGAGCCAGATAAACCTCCTTTCTTTACAAAGTACACAGCCTCAGGTATTTTGTCATTGCCACAGGAAGCAAACTAAGAGGATAAACCCTAAGCTCTCTATGTTTTTTAAAACAAGCAAAAATGAGGCTCATTATGGGCCTACTTAAGCTTAGTACAGTATAGCCCCATCCACTAATGAAGACACTCAGCTGAATGTAAAAATGTACATAAATTGTAATAGAGACCACATGAATTGCTGATATCAGGAAGTGGAAAGAAGGTTTTAGAAATGTGTTCTGCAAACCCATGTATGTCAGTATCAGCTCAGAGAACTCAAAGAGGGAATCAAAGAAGGAAATCAGAATGCAGCCCTGAGGAACTCATGGGCCTATGTCAGACTCATTCACATTTGTGGCAAGGAACAGCTGCATAGTTGTCACTGTGTGTAGTGCTAGGCTGTGTGGTACAACCCCAAGACATAAGGGAGCTCAGCTGACAAAAGGATACTGTGGCCTCGAACCATTGAGTGGTATGCTGCATGGTCTCTCTCCTGCACTCATATGCTTTAGTCTGGTGGAATCCCTTCTGAGCTGGGAGATGTCTGCAATGTCCTCACACATTCCTCTGAGTTACAGCATCTAGATTTCAAGTGACAAAGGTCTCTCTTGGCCTTTCGACCTGGAGAAGTGAGTTCACGGGTTTATGCCCGTGTGCCGTCACAGTTGGCACAAAAGCCCATCTGTGAGAGAATGAATGAAAGGAAAAGGGGCAATAGAGAGCTGTAAGGTATTTCCATCACAGAGTGATGTGGACTGGTGTGTGTGTGTGTATGTGTGTCTGTCTGTGTGTGTCCATGTATATGTGTGTATGTATATACATGTGTATGCATGTGTGTCTATGTCTGTATTTATATGTGTGGGGTCCTACACAGTACTAAGCTTAAATAGGCCCATAATGAGCCTCATTTTTGCTTGTTTTAAAAAATATAGAAAGATTAAGGGTTAGCCTCTGAACACATATCTATTGACACTAGTTTAAAGGTCACTAAAGGTTCTGTGTGTTCTTCTCCTTGATCACAGGTGCACATGGTTAGACATGCCATAGGTGTCTGTCATGTGCAGAGCTACACACATGCTGTAAAGAGAAAGCCCTCAGGTGGCCGTGGTGGCACACACCTTTAATCCCAGAACTTGGGACACAGAGGCAGGTGGATCTCTTTGAGTTCAAGGCCAGTCTGGTCTACAAAGTGAGTCCAGGACAGCCAGGGCTGTTACACAGAGAAACCTTGTCTCAAAAAAACAAAGCGAGAGAGAAAGAGAACATTCATAGGAACACAGGACCTTTTATCTGAGCTCCAAATAGTGTGTTTTCACTCTCTTCTTTCCTCCAACGCTGATGTGTGTTACAGGCTGAGTCTGCAGGCTCTGAGAAGTCCTTGACAGGTATACATTACTCAAGAGTTCTTGGAAAGGTACAATTTCAGAGAAGCCATGACAATTACAGGACATGGTGTTAGCCAAAGTAGTAAGTACTAGGTCTGCTAAGCCACCTGAGAAGGGTAATAAGGCCAGCCTTGGTTTGTTAGGGAAATGTGACAAGGAATAGAGTTACATTTCTGCCTCTGGAAATGAAAAATCATTTTGCCTAGGTCTGATTCTCTAGAAAGTTTCACTTTCCATTACTTGGCAATTCTCTTTTCTGCTTTTCCCCCTCTTGGTATTCTCCTAGTAATATGTAATGAAGCAGAAAGGGTCACGTCCAGTATCCTATCACAGTCCCTAGTGATTCTGTTCTCTGTGATATGTGTAACTTCTATGGTTGCTATGCCAGTATATACAAAGTCCCAGGTAGTTTTCAGTTGTCGCTATCAAAGACTGATGGTCCAGGGACCTACTTGTTGCTTGATCTAGTGTTCCCAGGTTTGTTAGTGATGAGAATTTACCAGGACAGGGCTGTATAAGGTGGCAGCGGAAGACTGTGTGGGGTAATAAGGAAGCGTTAGAAAGAACATTCCTTGTTCTGAAGGATTTTACTATTAGGTCACACATTTCAAAATTCCCAACACAGCATGGTGTATGTTGCAGTTGGGTTTGTTCCCCCCTCCCCACAGATATATTGAAGTACCTATTCCTAAAATATGATCTATTTTGTAAGTAAGTTCACGGCAGAGATAATTAGTTAAGATGGGACCATATTGGAGGAGGATTGGCCCATATTAGTCATGTGACTAATGTCCATACAAGATGGCCTCATGAAATCAGAGATACACCAGGAGAGTTAAATTGTCTCATGACAATTTAACTAATGTGTAAGTTGGTTTTGAAAGCTCACAAGTTTAGGAGTTGAGAACTTGATGTGCCTCACTCCAAAAGTCTTCACTGATGGTCTTCAAGGGTACAGATCTCTGGAGACTCCAATGAACCTCAAGGGCTACAGAGTGGTTCAACCAGCTGAGCAAGCCTTCTCACCTACCAAGCCTTGCGGCTCTTTCAGTTGCTGAAATTCCACTTTCTTTGCTGTACACAGTGCACCATGAAGTGTGACTTCCGAAGGAAGTAACATCCAGAAAGGAAGCCACTGCACCCAGCAGCAGCTTCTGGTTTGGGTGCTGTGATGCTTAGCTTTGACACCATTGTGGTGAAAACATTGAGTAAGCAGTCATGTGATGTCAAGAGAAAGAGATAGGTGTGTGTGTGTGTAAATGTATATATAATGAATGGCATACAACATTCAGAGAGAATCTTGTAAGCTAAAGACCTGGATAGAACTATTAAGTTCAAAGTTGAAAGGGAGACATCTGTATTTCTGATCAAAACATAAATCACATAAGTATAGTCTACAATAGTGAGGTCCAGAGTTCTCCCTGGCCTGAAGCTTCTGGATCACATGGGAATATGGTACAAATACAGGCTCATGGGCCTTAAGATGTTTCTGATGTGGGTTGAACATGGACATCAGTCTTTCCCTCCTCTTTATTTTTTTATTTCTTCCACCTCATTCCAGAAAGAATCAGACTTAGCAACAATCTATGTGTAATGACTAAGATCTATCTATCTATCTATCGTCTATCACTATATATATGTATATATGTGTGTGTATATATATAGAGAGAGAGGGAAGGAGGGAGGGAGGGAGGGACTTGCTGAGCATCATGTTGTATGACTGTAATCCCAATTAAATGGGTTATTGAGGCAGGAGGATCATATATTCTATGCTTGATTGACTTATATAGCACATTCCAGGTCAACCTAGGTAACTTAGATCTCATCTTAAAATAAAATAAAACAGGAAAGGCTGTAGACTTCTTGCCTACCTTGCATTAAGAGTCTAGCAACACACACACACACACACACACACACACACACACATACACAGAGAGAGAGAGAGAGAGAGAGACAGACAGACAGACAGAGATAGAGAGACAGAGAGAAATCATTGACTCAATGCATAATGGATGTGGCTACTACCCAATTAAGTCACTTACATTAAAAGTGTGCCCCAAACAAGCAAAGTAAATGTTGTCCAGACCACATCCATCACAATCTGTATCATTTCCAGTCTAGACCACATGGGGACTTTCTTGAAGAACTAATCTTTAGAGAGAGATGGAAAAGACATCTTTGCCTGATCACATCCATCACAATCTGTATCATTTCCAGTCTAGACCACATGGGGACTTTCTTGAAGAACTAATCTTTAGAGAGAGATGGAAAAGACATCTTTGCCTGATCACACAGACTTAAATTACAGCTACCCAGGAAAGGAGGCAGAGGCAGGAGGACTGTAAGTTCAAACTCAGCCTAGACTCCAGAATAAATTCAATGTTGGCATGAGCAATTCAGTCAGCCCCTGTGCTAAAATTAAAAGTAAAAAGAGGGCTGAAGATATAACTCAGCACAGGTTTTGGATTGGTACCCAGTACTGCAGGTGAGTGAGGGGCATTACCAGAACAGGAAGCACCTTGAATTTGACCTGAAGGAAGCTGCCTCTTATGACTTAGGTTGTCATGGAGAAGAGAGAGAATTTCACATTTTTCTGGAACAAACGAAATGCACAGTACTAGAAAACCCTCTTCCCTGAACATCCTGGCTCCTTCTACCCGGCTTTGCCTATGCACATGCCCACTTCTGGTTTTTCCACCCTTTAACTAGGATGTAGAGATTCAGAGCCATGATGTCTACCCCACGGGGTTTTGTTGAACTTCAAACAAAATTGGAAATATTTGTAGAGCTCCATTGACTGCACAGACACAAGGCAGCGGAACTACGTTTAACTGAGCCTGTTTGGTGAAAATGTTCAGATAAGGTAGAATCTAAAGAATTTGAAATGTCTAGAGGTGATAGGAAGGCCTTTCTTGTAAAGTCAACAGGAGAAGCTCTTACACAAAAAGAGAGATGAGAGTGAGCTGGGTCGGGCTGGAACAGCTGGCCTCTTAAAATGCCTCTCCAGTCTTGAGCTTTATGATTCAGAAGTTCATAACTTGGGGTCAAGCTCATCCAAGAGGTTCGTAGTCACGGCTAACGGAGCATACACATAAAGTGGCATTCATTGATAACATTGGGAACCCTTACCATATTTAAACACACCTAGACATTAATGACAGTTGGAACATTGGAAGCATTAAGACCACGTCACAGCAAGGCAGGCTGACACCAGTCCCCCAGCTCGTATGTTTTCTGAAGCCCTGTGATAAAGTCTCCTTTCCATTAGAAGGCTGGTTGAATTGACTTCTTCGTCCTCCTGCAGGGTTGTTAATGGCAGGGTATGGATGGTGATGACCAATTCCCAAAGCTTCTTTCCAATGCTACAGCATCTCCTGAAAAGATATCACACTTGGCATTGAGCCATATCCCAAGTTGATTTAAAGTATTATTCTTTTATGGTGAAGATTTTTCTCTGGCTGTAATTTTCAACTAGACTTTTACTTGTTTTTTTTTTTTTTTAACCCCCGAACTATTCAGTAACACAGTGACTTTCATGTCTAACCACTTCCCAGCGGGCAGTTTTCCAGGGGTGGAGGGATGGTTGAATCTTTTTGTGTGGGGGTTTTGCAACACAGCGAAGGACTTAAAACCTTGCCAAAGGTGGGATGGTTGTATTTTGCCCATGTTGCATATAACTGGTCCGTATCAGTAATGTAATGAAGGCAGCGCTGTGGGTGGCAGCTAAGCCAGAGACAGATAAATCTCATTTTCAAGCCATTAGAAGCCACCCTCATCCCAATTTCTAATTCAGTTAGGAACTATTTGTTGGTCAGCTCTTCAAAGGAAAAAAAAAGAGCCTGTGAGATGGCTTAGTGGGTGAAGGTCCTTGCTACCAAACCTGATACCTAAGTTTGATTCTTAAGACTCGCAATGGTGGAAGGAGACCGTCCAGCTCTAGTCAGTTGTCCTCTAACCTCTGCATGGTCACTGTGTAACTGGTGGCTGAGCATACACGTACCCGTGCACACTCTCAAACATACACATACCCATGCACACTCCCAAACAAATACATACATACAGGTTATAAAAATGACAGAAAGTTTAAGTTACCTTAACTTGAATATATGTGAGTGCATGCATATATGTTCACACACATTAGCATGTTGTGGCTGCTTTTTATGAGAGTTCAAGGATTTCTTTTTTACATAGATTTTTGCCAATCTAATTGCCAATCTGTGTTATATTTTACCAATGATTCTATCAGACTTTGATATCTTTAGTCCTTAATTTTTACTTTCTTTGAAATAGAGAAGTTTTAAGGAAATCACTGAAAACCCAAGAACAGGATCCTCCTAGATCCTTAGTATAGTTTTTGAATTGTTGTTTATTTTATACCTGTTTCCTTCTCATCTAACATTAGAAAAAAATTACTGCGATAAAGTATATACGAAGAATAAAATTCACCTTTCAGCTGTCTCTGTTTACTTACTGCATTGTGTTCTCAGTGCTATGTGCTCAGCACCGCGGCGGCCCACTGCCAGTATTTTAAACACCCTTTCCCTTTTAAACTGAAGTTATCATGAGTGTGTGCAGGTGTGAATGTGTCAGTATACAGTGGTGCTTAAACTGAGATGAGTGGACAATTTGGAGGAGTCAGCACTCCCACCATGTAGATCCTGTGGATCAAACTTGGGACACCAGTCATGGCAGAGAGCCCGTTTATGGACTAATCTATCTCACCAGCCCAAGTTGTGTTGTTCGTGGTGGTGTTAAACACCTGGAGCAGAAACTATGCATCCATTTACCCATAGTGTCCTGACAACGCATGCAACAGGAATTCTACTTTCTTACAAACTCTCCTGATCTAACTTCCGTGTGAGGGAGACGTTTTTGGTTCTGTGTTGGCTTCCTTTACTGAGTTTGATGTCCTCAAGTTTCAACCATTTTGCAGCAGCAGGTGTCAGAATTGCTTTTCTCTCCCTGACTGATCAGTAGTCTGCTGGATGCATATATTACAGACATTTTGCTGCTGGGACTCCCTCTCCAGCACCTTTTATGGCTTCTTCAATGTAAGAAAGGACTGGTGAGCAGAGGCATCAGGTTGACTCCCCGTGTACCTTCTCTTAGACTTAATTTAACGTGATGTAAATGGGAATGAACAGGAAATGGAAGACAGGTGCCCATAACTTTTGAAGATAGCTTTGAAGTGAAGATTCCATGGTGAGGTGTGATTAGAAGCTTTTCTAGACAGTTCTGAGGGGGAAATCACAAATCCTGTGGAGGAACACTTTTAAAAAGCATCATCAGTCCTTGTTAGCCACATTCAAATGATGAAAGGTTTGGGAGTCTGCCCCTCTAAATGTGGTCTAAAGGAACTCAGTTTATTTAGCTTAGAGAAAGAAAACATGTATGGTGAGGGGGACTTAATAACACCCTTCAGGAGCATGAGGAATATTCTCTGAGTGATGAGAAACAGCTGTTTCCTGTTTCTGCTAAAGCTGGGAGAAGAGTGGAGGTAAAATTGCAAGTGGGCTTAAGACGTTCTTGTCCGCAGAGTTCAAGACACTGAACCAGAAAGAAAAGTCATCATTTCTCTGTCTCAGAATTATATGGCCTACTATCTTTCTCGGGATTATTCACATATAGCCTTTTCATGATTCTTAAACCTACACAAAAACAATCCAGCAGGCCCTTCGCTGGTAAAAGGATGGAGTTGTCCATTGACTGACCCTGCCAGGGCTCTGTGATTGAGGAAGCACCAACTCTTAACTCTTTAGTGTGATTTACAAAAGAAAAAGCCAGAGTCCCGGTGCTATCCTTTATTCTCTCTCTCAAAGTCAGGAAAATGTAGATTTACCTATATGAGGTAAAAAAAAAAAAAAAAGATGCCAATCAATGGGCTGGTGAGGTGGCTCAGAGGACAAAGATGCCTGCCACCAAGCCTGAGTTGGATCCCTGAGACGCAAACAGTGGAAGGAGAACTGGCTCCTCTAAGCTGTGCTCTGACCACCACACCTGCCATGACAGAAGTGCTTCCATACACACTCACACATAAACAGAAATGTAATGATGATAAATAGTCTGCCAGTATGTGTTTGTTACATCCTTTTGATTAATGTGGTCATGATGTTCTTATCTTCAGTGAAACTGGATATTATGCATATGCATATATGTATGTATGTATGTGTGTAGATAGAATCATGTACATATGTCATGTGTATCATAGACATTTGGTATGTTTAATTTTATGTAGAGATTTATAATCATATAAATTGTTTTATCATAGTATCAAATAATTATACAGCATATAATTTACATATAATTAATTCAACAATGAAAATGAGGTTTTGCTCTGGGTAGTATCCCTAAGTATTAATTACATGAAGATGAATACACTATACACTGCTAATCAATGTCATAGAAAATATGCAAGTTACCACATAACAATACGCCACCACAGAAAACCTACTAGGAGAAAAATTCAAAGCAGAAGGATGAGTTCTGGACATGCTCTGAACTATTTATTGGCCAATAAGGGAAGTGGGTGAAATTTTATTTCCACTTTTGTTTTTATCTTTCTTATCCCATGCTGGGCACATTGTGCTCTTATTCTCAGTTGGATAAGTTGTATCTTCATTGCTCAAGACAGATACTGCACTGTGTCTTTAATGTTTATGTCAGACCCAGCTAGGTATGCATTCTGCCTGCATCAAGATTTACTATAATCTTGTTCAAATATTTTTGCTTTGATTATTGAATACTTTCTACCCTATGAAAAGGGGCCATGACCCCACACTCCCACTCTGACTGCCATAACGAAGTGGGGAAATGGCTTGGGGGTGGGGAGGGCTTTGAATCATTCCTGGTTTTCCATTTGCTTAATCTACTTTACAGAAATCTTTGGAGGATTAAATTAAACCAAATAGTGTGTGTTAAGCCCAGATCTGTTTTCCTCAGCCCTCAAGTCATATTCATTAGTTTTCTTTAACTGGTAAAAAGAACTTCTTGCCTATTACAGGATCATGATTACCCCTACATTCTTCTATTTAGTGGGGTTTTTGCATGGAAGAAGGCCTGTGGAGTAAGTCTGTATAAAGTTCATGAGGACACCTGACCATGTAAATGTATAAATATGGGTTTCTCCCCTCCCCATTCCGTTCCCTTCCCCTTCACTTTCCCTTTCCCTTCTTCCCCTTCCCCTTCCTCCTTCCCTTCCCTCCCCTCCCCTCCCCTTTCCTTCCCCTTCCTCTCTCCTTACCTTACTTTTTATTTTTTCTTTCCTTTTATCCATCCTTCCCTCTCCCTCTCCTTTATTACTTTTATTTCCTTTTGTACTATCCTTTCTCCTTCCCCTTTTCCTCCCTCCCCTCCTATTTTTTCCTCCTTCCCTCCCTTCCTCCCTTCTTCCCTTTTTCTTCCTTTCTTCCTCCTCCCTCCCTACCTCTCTCCCTCTCTCCCTCCCTTCCTCTCTCCCTCTCTTTCTTCTCTGTTCTGGGACTCTAACTCAGGGCCTGTGGATGCTAGGCAAGCCCTCTCCCACTAAGCTACAACCACAACTCTTGCTTCTTTCTTCTCCCCACTTTGTCAATCCTGGGAATGGAATCTACACTAACCCCAAATATTCCCAGAAGTATTTGTTACCACATTACCTGAAACAAACTGTGAGCATTTTGAGGGGAAAGTACATTAACAACTTGTTGGAAGGTAACATGTTTTGGTTTTGTAGTTTGCCAGGGAACGGATATATCTACCAGGTATCTAGAGAGCCATTAGTAACTGTTGACCAAGTGGAGCGCTGTGCTTTCAAATGATGTCAAGTTGATGGCATGACCCCGTGACCTGGAGAAGTTTATGAATTCACTGGAGGGACCAAATCCCTAAGTATGAAATACCCTCAAAACCAGACTGAGTATCAGGAAGAACTGTATAAAACACTGTGTCTTGAGTCCCTAAGTACTGCTGAACGGCAATCGACCAGGATGGAATAGGATTCACTAGAGCTCTGGGAGACTTAGCAACTTAGGGTCACAGTTCAATTCACAAAATATGATTGTTTTAAGACAGACATGTAGAAACCATCTCCAATGTACATTTCCCATTGAAACTCAAGAGCATCCTGCCAAAGCTCCTTCTGTATCTGTATGTTGAAGTCTTGGTGTTCAGGCTGATATGTTTTTAGATTGTCACTGGAGCACTGTACCAGACCACTCCTGCCCAAGTCCTTCTGAGATGGCGTGATGCAGGATTTCATCATAAATCACAAGTCCCAGTCAGAACTTTACTTCAAAAACATGGAAACATGCTTTAACACCAGCAGATTTAGGAAACAGGGATGAGAACTTTCTCTCTCTACTAGAAGATTTATAATCTAGGGACTTGAGAAGCAGGGTGTGGGTCTTCTGAACTGTGCCCTCATCTCCCAGATCCCCAAATTAAAGAGGCAAGGAGACAGAACGACAAAGCCTCAAACTTCATAGCATAAGATTTATGTTGGATTCTTACAGGGCTTCGTCAGCAAGATAAAATAATGACTGTCAGTTTTCTTTCAACATCAGTCTTTATGGTTGCTGTCATCTTTATCAGAATACACAGTGGGTTTAGTAGTTATACTTTTCAGAGCAAATGACCGGTGTCGTGTTCTCATGCATGTGACCATACTGTCAGGATGACAGCACATGAATACAAACTTGGAGCCCAATGCCACGAATGACTTGGAATGATGTGAATGGTTTGGGTTTGGTCACGCTGTCAGCATCCAGCTGAGTGGTTTCTACTGCTCTTTCACCTCTCTAGATCCTCAAATCCAAAGACTTAACGTCTCCAACCCAACGCTACATTGATAGCAAGGTTGTGAAAACAAGAGCGGAGGGTGAATGGCTGTCCTTCGACGTGACTGATGCTGTGCACGAATGGCTTCATCACAAAGGTTACAAAGAGCATTCTTATTATCTCCCTAGATGTGGCCCCAACAGCTTGTGAATTGTCTTCAGGTATAGATACACATGCAAATGACTCCCTTAACTTAATGTTTTCCAGACAGAAACCTGGGATTTAAAATAAGTTTACACTGCCCCTGTTGTACCTTCGTACCATCTAATAATTACATCATCCCGAATAAAAGCGAAGAGCTTGAGGCGAGATTTGCAGGTAACTGAGGCTCTGTTTTTACTGGGAGAATCTCTGGGGGTGGGGGGGTAGGTAAGTCAGCTTCCATGTGAAAGTGGCATTGTTTGGTGAGGTGTGGAAACTTTCATTTATTTGGGCAATGATTTGCTTAGTGGGAGATAGAAGAAAGCAGAAAGTGGGCTTGGAGAGATGATGGTTCAGTGGTTAAGATCTAAGTTCAGTTCCCAGAACCTACATACACCAAAGAGCTCACAACTGTATATAACTCATGCTCCAGGGGAATCCATTGACTTCTGGCCTCCAAGGGTACCTCCAAAGGTATCACACACATACGTAATTAAAAAATAAAATGAAGTATTTTCTTTTAATGGAAAGGATTGGAAGGAAGGAATAGACGAGGTTTTCACTGCTTCATTCCTCATGATGGAGATGGCTACTTAACCCTGTCAACTATTAGTAGTCGGTTAAGCCCTTTGTTCTTCACTTAAGCAAATCAGCTTCCCGTCTGCTGACGTTATTGAAGTGGAGAGCAAGTATTCAAGGAAATTCATTTCTAGTCCCCCAGCAACATTTCAAGCATCAACAGTACATTACATTTCACCAAACAAAAGAATAGCCTCGAATCTCAGTGTCAGTAACTCACCCTCCAGGTGTTAGGGCACACTACCTTTTATAGCCTGCACCCATTATTCCAAGTGGCTTCTCTACCTGATTTCTATAGCAGCTAATAAATGTTCCCTGCTCATCTTTAACTTCATCAAAATCTATGGTAAATAAAGATGTTAAGGGTTCAAGTCACTTGGCTTATTAGACATGAGTTGTTGGTTGAGGAGCTGAAAGGGAAGTCCATGCCAACATGCTGCTGTGGCGATCTGCCTCCATTCCTCCATAACCTCACCTGGGACCTCCATCCACTGTTATAAATCCTCAGTGGCCCCTGGTCATGGAAAAACACTCCCAGAGGTGTAGAGATTTATTTCTGTCTCTAACCTAGCCACGATTCTCTTGAGTGGAGATTAAATGCTTAAACTGGCAGTCTCTCGAGCATGCTTTGGGGAGCTCAAATTTCTAAATCTCAGATGGAATCAGAAAAGTGTTGAGGATGCCATAAAATAAATGAAAAAGCTCTTTCTGTGCAGCTTCCCAAAATAGCATTAGGTAAGGGTGACTTCTGTTTCACTCGAACCTAGTTCATGGCCATTTAGCTAAGCCTCGGTTTATGCTCGTTAGGAAAGTCTTCTGAGTAGAGCAGTCTCAGAAGGAGAAGGAACCAGCGGGTGACAAGGCGTGCTCTATGGCTGTGTGTTCTGTTGCTGAGAGCTTGAACACAGCCCACACTGAGGATGGACTAAAATAAACTGCCTAGATTGCCCTTGGACCATAGGTCAAAGACTTCTTGTGTAGTGACTTTTCCCAGTAACAGCCCTGCCTTCAACACAGAACTGCCTTTAGACAAGAGGTCCATTTAGATGTGTTCATTGTCACTTGTGGGAGACCCATTGTGCTAGCCAGTCAGTGCGGCTGTGGTAGTCATCACTTCTGTTTGTGACCATATACAGGGGGGAGACTTTATTATATAAATGTCACTGCTTATATGTGATAAAGGTAAAGCTAAATATTTATTACCCAAATGCATTTTTTCAAGGTATTGATGGCACCTCCACATATCCCAGTGGTGATCAGAAAACTATAAAGTCCACTAGGAAAAAAAACAGTGGGAAGACCCCACATCTCCTGCTAATGTTGTTGCCCTCCTACAGACTGGAGTCACAACAGTCCAACCGGCGGAAGAAGCGTGCTTTGGATGCTGCCTATTGCTTTAGGTAAAGAAATGAAGACAAAAACAAATGATTGCATCTGCTAGCACTTGCAATCAATGCCTTTGCTATCTCTTCCATACATTGACTTCATTGAAGTCATTGCTCAAGGCCAGGTATATAAGACAGTAAAGCTTTTCAATCTCATAACAGCCCTTATTTTATTTTTTTATTAAAATATGATAGTACATGATTTCCTCGCTCTAATCCCTCCCTTTTGTCCTACACTCCCTCCCAAATTCATGACCTCTTTTTCTTGAACTATTATTGTTTTACACACACACACATATATGTTTGTTATGTATATGCAAATATATATTGGTGTATATATATACATATACACACATATATGTGCAAATAAATATATAAATGCAATCTGCTGATTCTATTTAGTGTTGCTTATTTATATATGTTTTAAGGCTGGCCACTTTCTGTTGGATAACCAGTTAGGAGATACATCTTGGGGAAGACTAATTCTCTATCTCTTAGCCATCATTAATTGCCTGTAGGTCTTCATCTGAGAGTGGGGCCCTGTGACATTTACCCCATCCATATTGGCATGCCAACTTGTGTTGGTTGTCCTTGTTCAGGTCTTGTTTAGGTAGCCATATTATTGAGGTTTCCTGATGACTTTCAACAGTTCTTTCTGAGAAGTGGTGGTCCTTAGCTCTCCAGCAGTGAATTGGGTATGAACTGAAACAATTAGCCCCTGGGGTGTTTTCTCCAAGTCTTTCTGAACCACTTGGGTTCTGGTAAGTTCTCATAGCTCTCTGTCCAAAAAAACATAAGTTTCCTTGAGATTTTGGCTAGATCAGTAAGACTTGTCATTGCCATAAAGCTCAACTTGAGGTCTGATCTTTTCTGAGTTATAGAAATTGCCCAAGAAGACTGATGGCCATACCTTGAGCTACAAGGTGTGTCACAGGCGAGGGAACCCTGCAAAAATTTGTTTGCCACTTTTGTGTGAATTTGTGAAGGGGAAGATGTATGGTCTTCTGTGTTTACTGTAGGAGGAGGGCTCATTTTTTGGGAAGTTGTGGATCAGGGGTGGGGTCCTCTTTGGATGTTTTTGGGTGTTCCCATTGACATAGGTCACAAATAGAGAAGGATATTTCAGTTGCCAGAGACAGTGATTGTGATAACAAGACTCCATATTTCTTGAACTCTGATCCATTTCTTGATCTAGTATCAGATGGTAAAGCATAGGATATATTCTCAAAGGAAAATGCCTCTAGGGGCTCTCTGAAAATATCTGCTTTATTTTATTCATTGTATGAACAAAAGAGCAACAGAGGCTGGATGGCAGATATTCAGCAGAAAAGACTCTGCCCCTTTCAGCTACCTTCCTGGTTGTGGTCAGTTCATATACTGGCTTTCCAGGTCATAGACAAGAAGGCCAGAGTACAGAATACAGAGGGGAAAGTGGTCCACAAATTGTCATAGCAGCTCACTGCTGATGTCATGTGAGATTATAAGAGAGTAATCGAGACCAATCTCATGGTGCTTGCTGCTACAGAGTAAGTGAATAGGTCATTTTTCTGACCCAGGGTGAGATGCACGAGAAACCAACTCCCAAATCTCCTCTGTTTTTTTTTTTTTTTTTTCTTTTAACAGAAATGTGCAGGACAATTGCTGCCTTCGCCCTCTTTACATTGATTTTAAGAGGGATCTTGGATGGAAGTGGATCCACGAACCCAAAGGGTACAATGCTAACTTCTGTGCTGGGGCATGCCCATATCTGTGGAGTTCAGACACTCAACATACTAAGGTAAGTATCTGGATTATTTGTCTTTATTATTTTTGTCTCAGTCAGTAATAAAAATGATGATGATGCCAAACTCAATTAGCTATTGTAAAATACAAACTATATATTTAAGATGAATATCTCTAAAGCTTCTTTTGTTGTTGCTTGCTTTTTTTTTTTTTTTTTTTTGTTACAGGATCTCATTGTGTAGCTCTGCCTGACCTGGAACTTACTATATCAACCAGCAGACATTGAATTTATGGCAATCCTCCTGCTTCTGTCTCCCAAGTGTTAGGATTATAAGCATGCACTAACACATCTGTGTCTCTAAATCTTTATGACTAGGACTCAAAGTGAACACATAGCTAAGTATTTTATCAAGTTACCTCAGTTAGTACAGAGGGCTATCTCAGCAAGATGATCCACTATTGGATGCCATGTGTCCCCACCGGAGAAAAGCACAGTCTTTTTCTACACACTAATATAGTCTTCCATGGGTTTCCTCTTTGTGTCTCATGGTGTAGGATTTTCAAGATGGGAAAGATTTGAGAAATAGCCCTGTTCAAACAGAGTTTTTCTAAAAACAATGAAATTATGATTTAGATGGTATGGGTGGGTGCCTTGCCCGAGGCAAAAGCAAATCAGTGACGACCCAGACCTTAGATGGCAGGCAGCCCTGTTTGTTTTATAGCCCAGCCCCCATCACTCCATCTTTCTGAGCTTAGTTCCTGAAATGTGGCTGCAAGTAGAGGTTTCTATTCTACTCTTTATGCCTCTGTAAATTTCCTTATTAAAGAGGCATTAGAAACATTGCCTTCACTGCAGGGTAGGAAAATGAATCTGCTGCCAGAGAGATCACATTCGGCTGAATTCAAGAGTTGGGGGTTATCAATTATTTTAGACAATCTGTATTATAAAAATGGCTCCTTCTTGCTTATGAAAAATTTTGTATTAATAAATATCAGGTCTACTTATTTATAAATGCCTACCTGGAATGAAATTGAAATGGACAAACATGGCTTCCCCTCCTCCAGTCATTTTCCCAGTGCCCCTGTAGCCTTGGCCTACAGGGGTGACCACGTGCTTGGCCATGTGAGGGAAGCTGGCTCATGCCTGTCCCTTTGTCTGAGCTCTCTGGCCAGCATGCTTCATCTGGACTTCAGCAGCAGTAGCTGTAACGTGGGCAGGGCCTGGTTGCCAAGTGGAAATGTAATTCTCCTCCCTGATACACAGAGGGAGTGTGTGAAGGCTGAGACCTGGCTTGTTTTTCAAGGAGAAGGAAGAATAACTGTCATGGTCACAAATATGTGGTTTGGACAGTTCCCCAAGGAGCCAGAGGTAGCCCTAATAAAGTAGGCAGTGTGCTGCACTCAACAGGTCTCTTGTCCTCAGTTGAAAACATCCCAGGGAATCTCCAGGAAAAGGTCATTTGTTTGACTAACACATTAATGGCATCCTTGGAAATGTCTCTGTCATCTTTGGGTGTCTACACACTTCCACCAATAAGAGTCGCACACCTCTGTGATAGGGAATGAGATAAAGCTGCAGAACTATGTACAGCACTTTCTCTTCTATGGTAGGACTTGTTATTTAGTTCTTAAACTTAGTCATCCCCATTTAGCATGAGGAATGTTAATGGAGGGTCAGTTACTATGATTGCATTAAGCAAAATATAAGAAAATGAACAGTTGGGACCATAGATTATTATTTAGGCGGGGTAGTGCACTCTTTAAATTCCAGAACTCAAGAGGCTGAGACAGGAGGATCGTGAGTTTAAGGCCAACCTGGGCTACATAGTGAGTTCAAGGCCAACCTGATCTATTATATAGTGTAGGCTATAAAGGAAGACATTTATCAAAGTGAAGCAACACAAAGGATGTGTGTGGTTTTCATGTTGCTTTTTTCTCCATTCTTGTATCACTGTAATTAAGAAGTCATGGTAAGTAAATGGATTTTTTAAAAAAATGAAAATAACATTTCATTGGTCCATGAAGACACTTGAGAGATATTCTGCTGCAGACAGATATCCCCTCTATACCTGAGGGTAGATTACAGTTTGTGTGAGAATTTCAATGGAATATTTTATTCCTCTATTTATCATTTCCTCCCCTCACATATGAGCCATATACTGCCCAGACAAGACTTCCTAGAGTTATAAGACATCAACAAAATGAGCAAAATCCCTGAGCCCAAGGAGCTTTTAACTGATGTGGGAATGTAAAAACAGGTATTCATGAAACCTTGGTTCCAAATTTATATAGAAACTAAACCAAATACCAGGAGGCCTACAATCTTTGTACAGCAAAGGCCAGTAAATTTATTGGAAATCTAGGATTTATTTATTAGGAAATTTATTAGGGAAATCTGCTAACTGTACAGTTTGGTCCAACTTGACTTTTTATGGGATCATTTGTTTAATATGTACACAAAGAACAAAAGGCAACCTGTGGGAAAAGTCTAACTTTGTCATTGCTAAGGACACAAGCCAATCTGACCATAATTTAGAGGTAAGAAAAAAAGTAATAATTAAGATTGCCTACTCAGTGGCCCTGAGCTAGGGAAATGGCTCAGTGGGTAAAATGCTGTAATCATGAGAGGCTGAGTTCAGATTTCCATCAGCCACACAAAGGCTGGAGGTGGTGACGTACTCCTATAACCTCAGGATCGTGAGGGGGAGACATAGGAGTATCCCTGGAGTTGGGTAACCAAGCCAGTCTAGCCAAGTCAACAAGCTACAGGTTCAGAGAAAGACATAGCCTGAAATAAATAACAAACATATAAATAATGAAACGGAGAGAGACTGAGGAAGATGCCTACCGTCGACCTCTGACCCCTGCTTGGACATATGCACAAAACTTAAAAGCAAATAAAACTAATCCCTTTCATGTGTGTGTTTCTTTGTATTGTTTCATGCAGGTCCTCAGCTTGTATAATACCATAAATCCCGAAGCTTCTGCCTCCCCTTGCTGTGTGTCCCAGGATCTGGAACCACTAACCATCCTCTACTATGTTGGCAATACACCCAAGATCGAACAACTTTCCAACATGATCGTCAAGTCTTGTAAATGCAGCTAAGATCCTCGGAAGAGCCATGATGTGAGAGTCATGGTGACAATGATACATGACAATGACAATAACCATGATGATGTTGTGACATGAGGGAGTTTTGATTCATCAGTGTTTAAAAAAAAAAAAAAAACAATTGGAGAAAAAAAGCGGTACTAGTTGAAACATTTTGCAAGCTTGTGTTCTGTTTGTTAAAACTGGCATCTGAGATTATAGCAACAACAAAAACATGGAAGGCTTTAGTCTGCATTTCACCTACTTCATGAGAGACACAAAAAGAAAAACATCCTTTTTTTTTAAGGAAAAAATAAACACTGGAAGAATTTGTTAGGCTTAATTATGTGAAAGAAAAACAAAACAAAACAGGAAAATCCATTCAGTGGAGCTGTACGTATTGTTTCACCCCACACTTCACCCCATGCCTCTCCTGGTTCCTCTGTATTGCTCTGCAATGGGCACCCTCCCCATCCCTTCCTCTGAGCTAACAGTGGGTTATTTATTGTGTGTTACTATATAATGAACCTTTCAATGTCCTTGGAAAACAAAACAGGTGTATAAGTGGAGACCAAATACTTTGCCACAAACTTATGGATGGCTTAAGAAATTTAAACTCAAACGAACCAGGGGAAAAGGAGGTCTCACTGGATGGAAGCCCCGTGAGTCATTATATGACCAAGCAAGTCTGTGAAGACATCAAAGCCCTGAGAACAAGTGCTGTGCCCCACTGCCTGCGGAAGCTTCGTGTTTGGCCATACACTGAGAAGGCCTATTAACAGCGAAGACTTGGAGTCAGTGAGGATCTGGGAGATTGGTGTTTTCCTTTTATTTGTAAATGGTTCTTTGCCAGTTTAAGCAAGCCAGTGAAACATTGACCTGTTTTGACATGTATTGTCAGACTTTGGACCGTGAAGTGGCTGTAAAGCTACAGTGCAGGTTTTTCCTTGTCTTGGTATATGTAATCACATTGATATTATTAAAATAGACGGGTCTAGAAACCAGCAAAATTGAAAACACTGCAGATCTGTTTTACAAACTATTAAATAGAAACATTAACTACTTTACATGTAATGTGTAGATCTTACCATATTTTTAATATTCTGTAATAATGATTATGATCTAGATTGAACTTAAATTTGGACTTTTTTTTTTTAATGATCATTCAGATTGTATGTTTGTTTCCCTTAGCTGGCCAGTACCTTTGAATAAAACCTCTAGATTTTGACTTGCACTACAAATTCATTTTTTAAAATAATATCTTCTCTGCTTGTCTTTTATGTATTGTCCATTTAATGAGCTACCTGGGTCCGTTTTTCCCCCTTTCCTTCTCTCTTCCAAAAGACAACAAAACAAAACACCAAACAAACAAACAAAAACAAAACCCAAAATGATGTGTTTGACAGACGCTTCATCCCCCTTGTATGTGTCAAGTATGAGTCAGGTCAGGTGTTAAGCGATGCTTCTCCTCAGAAAATGAAGATGCGCGAGCACAGATAACGGGAACATGGAAGGCTTAAGAATCTGAACTCAGAGTCTTGGTGACTGGGCTGGGAAAAGTTTCTTTAGCTTTCTTGCATTCGTATATTTATGGAGGCTTATTGCTGTCAAAAAGCAGACAGTTCAATGAGATCACCTTTCCCTTTAATCGGGTTTTAGTGTTCATGGGGCGTATTGAAGGGTATACAGTTTAGTTGAGTTTTTCAAAGGGGGAAAATGCCCAGGCTCGCATTCACCATCAGTTATTTCATTGACTTCGCTGAAGTTCAGGTTTTGAAAGACATTCTTGGAAGGCTGAAAAGGCACAAACCAAATTTTCCTTTATCAAAATACTCCTTTCACCTGAGTGTGAAAGCGCTGCCTCGGAGGTTGGCTCTGCGTGGCTAATGGAAACAGGAGGTCTGATCTTTCAGAGGCGGGGCCTGACGGTGGGCTTTGCCGTTTATTTAGCTTCAAAATGCACACTCGTCATGAAACGATGGAATATTTGTGGTCTTACCCGAAGGGGAGCACAGTGAGGTGTGAACGCAAAGAAAATTTCTTTGATATGATATACTTATTTCAGGGAGCTTTCCTGGAAATTCACTAAGACGAATACGGGATTTACAAGCCAGAAGACAGGACAAGCACTGGTGAATGGCCCTCGTGCCATGCCGGGTGCAACAGGATCCCCGATTCGCCTGTGTCCTCCTTTTTCTTCCCCTGGCACTTTTCTGTTACTTCTGTATGGCGCCCCCTCCCCTTTTATTTCTGCAGATATCTTCCTCTCAGATGAAACAACATTTTGTTCTGTATGATTTTGTCTCTCCTTCTAAATGCACTGACTGCTAGTTTGAGGTTTCTTGAATCTTCCTTTTTTTTTTTTTCCTTTTAAAGTCTGTGGGTTCTACAGGTCTTTATTTCCCATTAGTAAATATTGCCATGGGAGGGGTGGTAGTGGGGGGGGGATGTGTTAGCATATAGGCGGGGCAGCAGTTTGTATGTGTTAAGAAGCAGTACAATTTTGTGGTTGGCATGGTTTATAAAGAGTGGAATATAAGAATAGCTGTTATGTGTTTTGATGACCAATTATGCTGTATTTTAACACAATGTATGTCTGGGTTTTGTGGTGCTCTAGTGGTAAATAAATTATTTCAGTTATATGTTGCTGTGTTCTTCCTGTCAAAGAATCGTGTTTGAGACTAGAAAACATGTGCAATTCAGTAGGATGACTGTCACACTGGAAAGTCATCTTAAAGCTGTCTTCTGTGCCTTCTCACACAGCTGCTCACTTCAGAAATACCACGCTCTGGCTTCCAGGCCAGGACACAGCAATCAAGAACCAAGGAAAGGCGAGGCTGTCCTTTTATTTTCTCATTTATTGCTATTTGGTAATTGTTTGGGATTTAGTTTCCACCCAGCTTGACTGTCTACCAGAAATAAAAAAGAAAAGCAGAGATATTTGGGCCATGATTTGGCTTTCTGGTTCTATGTTCTGCCAATCCCAGGGCCAAAAGAACTGGTCTAGACAGGATCCCTTGTCACCCCATAACTCGGATAGTTGTTGAGCCAGCCAGATATAACAAAAGCCATGTGCACTGTGGGGTCATTGCTTTAGAGCAGCTACTCCTGTCTCAATCTCAGTTTTACCCATAGCACTATGCAGAGACACATCCACACATCCGTTATTCTCTCAAATCTCCTCGGTTCATACTTACAGGGTCTCACTTTGCAAGTGAGTAGCCAGCCCCTTAGTAAATAGAACTAATGAGAAAGTTGATGGGACTCAGCCTGGCTATCTTGCCTTGTCTAATGCAAGGACTTGGTTTGTGCCCTTGTGTTGCCCACAGGTCACAGAAACAAGCCATCAATATGAGAATGGGTTCCTTTTCTGCCATCTTTTTCCTTGTGACTGCCATCATGTCTTGTCTGATCATAAATGAAGGAAGTGTTCCATTCTAACCTGAGTCCAGAACTCTGTGGAGAGTGAGCTAGCCAATTCTGTCACCCATCCCAGTTCATCACAATTAACTGATGGTTGGAAATGAAATGATAGTATACAGGCCTGGCAATGAAAAGAGCCACCTAGACGCCCCCAAAACATGAGAAAATTTCCCATCCATGCCAATTACTTCCTGTGTTCCTCCCCATCTCCTCTCTCTCTCCTTCTGGTTGTGCTGGGGACTGTACTTAATCAAACACAGTACGGCCAAGCCATACTGCTGGCTGTTCCTTTACTTTCCCAGAATATCTGATCTGCATGTCATACTTGTTGTGAATAGCCACAAGGGGAAATCCTGAGCTCTGGTGCGATTCATCATTGAGCAGCCATTGTGATATTCTCACGCCTGTTCTGTGTTGGGTCATGGCAGTTTTTTGCAATAATTGGCTCTTCCTTTCCAAACTGTAGCTTGGGGCCACACATCTCCATCTTGGTACTACATGTGTAACACTCTCCAGATCTGTATTTCTCAAATGCTCAAGCCATCAGCCACTCCTGAGGATATTTTTTAGTTCTGTAGGCTAATCTTCTGATGACATGACAGGCCCAGGATTATTGAAAATTAGCTAGTTGAATGACCTCATCGCATGATTATAGTAACTGCCGTCCCAGCTCTCAGCTGATTTCCTCTTGCAACTTTGATGTGGATATATTTTTAAAAGATTTGTTTTATTTTTAACTACATATATGTGTATGTCTGTTTATGAGTGTATGCACAAGAGAATGAAGTGCCCGCAGAAGCCAGAGGAGAGCGTTGGACCTCCTGGAACTGAAGTTCCAAAAGAATTTGGCCCCTCTATAAGGGCAATATACTTTCTTAGCCACTAAGCAACCTCTCTAGTCTCTAAATATATTTTATAGAACACCATGTTATGGGAGAGTGAATATGGACTTGCAATAGATTGGTCACTTCCCCAAAACTCTATTATTTGCAAAAAAGGGTCTAGAACAATGTCACCCAGTGTGTGAGTCATATGTCATACCTGGGAAATTATTAAATTATAGTCAATCTGACCTGAGATAGGCTACAGGCATAAAATGCCCACTAAAATTTTAAAGACTTAGGTATAAACACATGCAAAATTTAAACTGTCTCAATATAATAGTTTTTATATCTATTACATATCTAAATATTCTTGGATATGTGTGAGTTTAAATAAAGCATGTGATTAAAATGTTTTTAACCACACCTGTTTTTCTTTAAGATTATTTTAAATGGTTACTAAAAAATTCTAATTTTTTTTGTATTTTGAATTGAGTTCTATTCTATGAGACAGTTTAGGTGTGGTTTTTGTTTTTTCTTTTCTCCATTTTTTTTTCTGGTTTTTAAGATGGAATCTCACTATGTATCCCAAGGTGCCTCAGCCTCTCAGTACTGGGATTATAGGTGTGTAGCAGCTCCCTATCACTGCTGTAGAATTTGAAAGCAGCTCTGTTTGGAAACAAAGGCTAAGCTATTCCTGTAAACTGTATTATAAACCTTTGTTTCTGTAATTAATGTGTTATTGAACAATGTTAGGACCTACCCTGTGAAACTGCAATCTTGCTCAATCAACCTTTGTTGAAACTTGGCAAATCTGGGAGTGAACCTAACAGCAAGTCCTCAATGACAAAGGGCAGTAGGAAAACATGGGAATATCATAAGCCTCACTGTTCAAGTCCCTGTGTTGCCTACTAGCCATGGAGTGGGACAGTTGGACCTCCTCCTGGACACGTTGAACCACGTGCTTTCAATCCATAAAGGCTACACTAATGTTTTAGTGGCAATCTTTCCTACCTTGCTTAAGGGAAAAACAAAAACCCAAATACTTACTGTGGTTGCCTGAGTCATTGGTCATGAGGCAACATTAATTTTCCAGGAAAGTAGTTATGCATCATGGCTCTAGGTGTCAGACCTTCGAGGGGCAGAGTCAGATGTTTTATTCCTGGGGTACTTCACACCAAATTATTTATTTCACTCATAAAACTAATGCTAGAGATGTACAGGGTGAACACAGACATGAAAAGCCAAGACATGTGGGCAGCAGGATCGTCCTGGCAAACTCATCTTTAGTGACTAATTCCCTTGTGTCTATCAAAGACTGTGGCTGCACTTCTAGCTAAATCAAACTTCATCTTCTTTTCCCCTCACCTCCTTGCTCCATTCTCTGTTGCTTCCCTTGGCTCTGCAGTCTCATCCCATGATGAAAGAAAATAAAACCCTGAGTTTACTAATATTTCAGGTCAGAGGCAACAGAAAATGTTATTTTCACACCTCTTGTGGAACTGTATTCACCAGATGCTATGAAATTGGAGTAACTGCTAATATAAATATTAGACCATGGTGTTTATTTATCATCTGTCTCTATGTATCTGTTCTCTGTTATCTATGTAAATTTATTATTAATCAGGTATGTAAACATCATCTATCTCTATCATACAACTACTTCCTAGCTCTGTGTATCATCTATCCTTAGTCATTTCCATTCATCTATCACACCATCCACCATCTCTTTATCATCTATCAACCATATCTACTATTTGTATCTACCATTATCTATGTATGCATCTATCATCTACCTCCTTACCTATCTAACTTTATATTAGAATGCAAAGAAAAGGTTTTCCAGTGACCTAATAAAAGATTGTTTTAAGCTTCTCTTGGAGTGAGTCTTTATTTCCCTGAAATGCTTTGTAGTTGATGTTTTTTTTTTTTTTTTCAGCAAGTAATGGCTGTTTGGAGGAGAGTTGAGTATGTTCCTGTAATTGGGTAGAAACCTAATAAAAGGAACAGAATGTACCAAGGGACACTTTGTGTTATGTGATCAGAACTAGAGAAATGATCCACCCAAAAAGAGTAGGCATAATTAAACAAAGAAAATACTAGTGGTAAAGACAAAGACCCAATATGATCTCTCAGACTTTCTCCCTGAGAGAAGGGTTTTCTCTGCAGCAGAGCTCAGCTGGAAGGACACAGATTTGTCACTTGGTTAACATCACCAAACTGCAGCCAGCCTTGGTGACACAACCCCTTTCCAAAGGCCCAATGCTCCATTCCAAATCCTATAGCAGATCCTCATCTCAGGATGTTGGGAGCAAACAAGCTGAGAGGTTATGCAATCCAATACTGTTCTAAAGGCAATTGAAGTCATGCAGCTTGGCCAGGTCTCAAGTATGGGTGGAACACGGATTTCTTCATTCGAAACAAAATTAAACAGTACTGAAAACTGAACAGAACTTCCAACCAAATGGTAGTGCTGGATCAAATTTCCCATTGCCATGTGTGTGTCTTCCCCTTGCTCACAGCCTGGTGTTTGAAGGAACCTTGGGTTATATTCAGATTTCTACAAAGGGGGGGGGGGGACAGTCACATAGAAAGAAAGCTGTTGGGAGAGACTTGAGGAGCCTTCAGGAGGCCCAGAAACCTCTGGAATTTATTTTCTTGATGTAGATATGACAATCTACTATGAAGACTTGAAGTAGTAAAGATATCCTTATTACTATATGAAGTGTGAAGAATACACACTTATATATATATATGCATGTAGATGCATAATTAAAACATATACTATATGTGTATGTACACACACACACACAATTTATGTGTGTATATGTTTAATATCCTTAGGGGTGCAGCACAAGAAATAATTACAATCCAAGGATTCTAACACTGATACTAACTCATTCACTCCCATTCTAGAACCTGGACTAATAAGACAAAAGAAGGCCTCTAATCAGGATGGGGACAAAGGGAAGTGGACAAGAAAGGAAGGAGAGACACTGAGCACCCACTCTGATTAACATCCTTAATGAAGACTATGATAATCTCTACATGGAGTGTGGTGACACATGCCTGTAATCCCAGCACTCAGTAGGGTGTTTATCACCATATGTTCAAGACCAGCCTGATGCACACAGGAATTTCCAAGCTTGTCTCAGCTGCTAAGTGAGACATTGTCTACAACAGCAAGCGAGCAAAACCAGGAGCAAAGAAATGCAGAAAAGATGAACAGAACAAAATGGCCAATGAGGCTTCACATCAAATAGGATAGCCAGGGAGGAATGCCACTGTACTGCTGTTTTCAGGAGGAGTCCGGAAGAGAACTGCAAGAAGAAATAGCGTGGTTCCTGTCCTGCCCTGATGTCCCGAGTCTAGGGAATGCCACATTCTTTCCGCTGGAGTCTCAGAAGGCTGAGAGCACCTATCTGTGCTCCCGATTCCGGACACGTGTCTACTTAACACAGGTTCCCACTCCTGTGCTTGGTGGGCGAAGAGAGGGTTCAGTGGCTGCTCTTCCACAGGACCGGGGTAGATTCTCAGCAGCTTCATGCTGCCTCACAACCACCCACGATTCGAGTTCCTGGGATGTGACACCTTCTCAGGGCCCCCACGGGCACTGTAATCATGTGGTGCACAAAGATACATGCAGAAAGAACATCTAATTAGATGATTAATTTATTAATTTAAATACACTAGTTATATTGATGAGAAGCACAGGTGGGACCATGACATCACCTTGCGATTGACTCCTCAGTGACTTTCTCAGTGAAGGAGAACATTGGATAAGGTGCTGAACTATTCTACTCTGACTGCCTACCCTGCTGCCACAGAATCCTCTAAACCTGTGAGTTAGGACAATTCTCTCCTTTGAATTACTTCTCTCAGGTCTTTGGCCACAGCAGTGAAGAAGCTAACTGGTTAGTCTCATTTGCTAAGAGCATCCAGTCCCCTCCAACCCCCTTCCCTATTCACCTCATTTTCAGAAAGAAAACATATTTTTCCTGTCCCAGATTGAACATGCGGTGGCGGGGGGTATGCTTTTCCTGGTCTCCATGTCAGAAACATTGCTCAGGGTAGAGGAACATGAGGATTTCACCTGCCCCTCATTAGTACCTTGATCTAATTTAGGTGACACCAAAATGTTTATAGTATGACAAAGGGAGGTCATAAAGGAGAGGTTAAGTGTTTGTAACATCTAGGAGGAAGACAAATTATTGTAGCTTCAGGAAAGCCCCTAGACTCAGGATTTCCACAGTTGACCACCATATGCGTCTCAGCCTGCTTACTCACCTTACATAATGCTGGTATTCCTCTCACACATATGGAACCTGCTTGAGACAATAGTGGAAGCAATACTCCTTGGTACCTAGGGTTAGGTCATGAAGGATAATAATGTAGTTTTTCCTGCTTCTCCTGAGATGCTCATTTGAGGAAGCTGGATGTTGTACTGTAAAAAGCCCAAGCCATGTGAAGAAACCGTGTTTCATGACTCAAGCCTGAATGCCCAGTTCAGGTCCAACCTGAGTGTCACATCAACCTTGAATCAGTGAATGGAGGAGGCTGCACATGGTTTCCATCATAGCCACTGACTACCTTGAACTGCTCAGAGGGCTTCACCACCTACTTAAGCCTAATCAGTACCAAGAGCTGCAAAAAGCAATAATGACAAAAAGCAATTCTCATTGTAGATGGTTTCATTTTGTTTTCACAATTTTGCTTCTGAGCATGTAGGTAAAATTTTGATCTGAAGCAGTTGGATCATTTCTTCCACTGTATGGGTCCCTGGGGATGAACTCTGGTTGTCAGGTTTGGTGGCAAGTGCCGCCATCCACTGAGACATCCTTCCAGCCCTGTTGCTGTTTATGTAAAAAGTCAATTTCCAAAGAAGTCAACATGCTGAAGCTCTAGGGGTTAGAACGGCAGGGTATAAATTCACTGCTGTCAATGGAAGTCACAGCTGCAGTGGAGAGTGACCAGATATTTCCAGAAACACTCAAGGAATAATATTTTTGCATTAAAACAATGAGCTTTACCAACCTAACGACCAGATAGTTCTGCTGGCAACGAGTAAATATTGGGGCCAATTAGACTTCATTATTACCCAATCTCGGGAAAACATTTACAGCTGTGAAAAGGGGCAAAATCCTCACTGCCTGTTCTAGGTTTCTGTTCCTACCCATGGTCACTGATCTCAGGCCAGGGCTCATGGTAGTTGGTAGACCTCAGGATGGCTTTGGGCTTTGGAATGACAGCTTTTCTGGTCTACCCCAGTCCTGCTGAGGTAAGTTGGGAAAAAGGGAAGGAGAACTTACAATAAAGGTATATATATGCATTCCAAGCAAATCTGATACAATCCAGTACCACAAAACATAATGGGACCATTTCAGTGAGAGTTAGTTTCCCAGGACTACAGACTCTCAAGACTTTCAACCAGAAGATAAATATTTATAATGCCTCATAGTAGGAGTCTCATGCTCATTTGACCAAGAATCCCAGTCATCTTGACTTCATTTTTAAGTAAGAGATGCTTGTATGCCTGCCTAGCTCTCCAAGTGCAAGGTTGCCGATCTTGAAAGGACGCCCTTTTGCCTCCATCCCATTGCCTGGTTAGAGTCTGGCCCAATCTCTTGGGAAAATGTCAACTATCAATCATGAGATGTTTAGAGGCTCATATCTACTTTCCCAAAGAGATGTACTCTAGGACAAAAACAGTTTCTTCACATGATGGTGCCTGAAAGAGACTGGAATGGAAGTTTGACAAGCGAGGCCATCTGTGATTCATCATTTCAACTAGACGTTTCCTGTGGGCCTTCATTTTGTATGGGAATTTTCATGCTAGCTTCTCTTGAAGAGAGACCTTCCTTTTCTAGGGGAAGTTGTTAATTGTCCCTCCCTAGCTGATGGAAAGTTCTGGCTTTCTGATTAGTCAACTCAATCTCATGGTAGAAACCAGTTAAACTTGGCTAATTTTGCCTCCAAAATTAAACAGATTCATTAATAAACTTTGGGTCCCCAAATAATATTTTAATTAGCTTTTTTTGTAGTAACATGCTGGTGTTTGACTATGTACCTTGAATAAAGACTGGTTTTGTACAAAGAGGAAAGTTGTCTGAATGTATAATAAATCGAGTTATCGTTGCTCTCTACTTTGCTGTAGTGTTTGGTCCAAACATGTGTCCTTTTACCAGTGTCTATGGGGGGTGAAGTTAGCAGTAGAGTAAGGAAGCAAAGAATTGATTTATCTGAAGGGCCCTGCACTCATTGCTTAGCTTGTCCATCAGAACCAAAGGGCCACAATCTATCCCCAAAGAAAATAGACCTTAGATGAACATACAAGAACTCAGGGTTAAGTTCACAATGCCTGGCACAGAATGGATGTTCAACACATGCCAGTCTTTTCTATTCCTTAGATGCTAACCTCATGGCATCATTCTTAGTAGTGAGTCACCCCCTAAAGACAGATTTCATACATTCTGCACCCTGTTAAAAGGAACCTTCTTGACAGCTACTGCCTGGTGTCCAGGCAGTACTTGTATAAGTTGTTCTTCAATTAAGAGTTTCACATAAAGGGATCCCAGGCCCTCAAACTCCTCATCTGTCCTTGCAACTCTCAAACCTCCTTTTCTTGGAAAGCTGCCCTGGCTACCACAGTGTCAGAAGAGTCCAGTGGGTGACTGCCATTGTCTGATAGCCATGGAGTCTGGGAGGGCACTTGTTTTTCTAGGGTGAGGGAAGGCAGTAGCATCCTGAAAGCCACTGAAATGTGGGTACCTTGGGAATGTACTCATTAGGTTCTGTCCAGGTCCTCAGTCCTTCCCATGGCAAAGCACAGTTGCTTCTAAGGAATTCATGGGTAGAACATTTTCCACATTTATCCTTCTGAAAGACTATGTTATATGTGACAGCATTCCAATTTTGAGGCATGACTTGTGCCAATCCACACAGGCAATTAAAGCTGACACATTCCATGGGCTATGGGTCAAGTGCTCAAAGAAACCCACAAAGGAAAACTTCACCAAAGAAAGGAATCCACCAGAGGCATGGCTAGGGGTTAGAATGACTAAGCTTGCTGGGCTCCTCTACTGTCTTTGCTGTTCCTTTTGTCTGACTCTTGCCCCATGAGTCCAGGTGGGAAGTGGTAGCTTGGTGGATGTTATGGATTGCATCTCAATGTGATTGATAGCAGTGGGGCAATATGGCCATGGCCCATTGAAGCCGCACCTGCAGAGCACGGGGACCCTTTCTGAAGAAAGAATCAGTTAAAAACTTAAGTCATGACCAGGAAAGATGGCACACACCTGCAATTCTAGCACTTGGGAAATTGAGATAGGAGAATCTTAAATTTCTTAGTTTTTTAAAGATATCCAAATTTAAAAGCAAATAATATTTTGCTTGGACAGCATGAAAAAAGAAATGAGGAATGCTTATGAGAAGAGCATCTGTGTTTCAGATAAAATATAAAGTACCACCTCTGACCGTTCTCTATGGTCTAATATGCAGAAGACCGTGCAGTAATCCCTCTTACAGTCAGCTGCTAAATAATGTCCCCTGATGCGGTAGGAGGGCTTCTTTAATGACATTAGGGGGATGTGGCCCATAGATTATCTTGGTTTCCACAGGGACGAATTTTACAGTCTTCTCTGAATATATCCTGTGTCTCCATGAGCAAGTAGAATTTTCTTCTCCTTCCTCCTCTGCTCTCACTCTAGCCCTGTTCTATCCCTCTGTTTCACTGAAAATCAGCCTTTCTAAGTGCAGGCAAGGCATAGACAAAAAAAAAAAAACAAAAAAAAACAAAAGGAAAAATCAATAATATTGTCAAAGAATGCAGTTCATAGCTCAGTCCCTCACATGAGTAATCATAATTTCCAAATTAGATGATTCTCAATAAAGAGTTTAGCTTCAGCTTTACTCATTAATAACCCCATTTCATACTTCCACAATACTTCTGTTTTATACTCACCAACAATTTGACTATGCCTATTCTTCTTTTCCAGGCTCATCTTTTAGGGAATAACAAAATTATGAAAATGGACAATTCTGGGCTGAAGAGATAGATGGCTCACTCAGTAAAGTGCTCACTCACTGTGCAAACACGAGGACTTGAGTTCAGACCCCCAAAACTCATGCAAAAAAAAAAAATCTAAGTGGAGTATTGTGTACCTATCTTTAGATAGGAAGATCTCTAAGGCTTGCAGCCTATCATATATACCTGAATCAATAATCTCCAGGATCACTGAGAGAACTTGTCTCAAAAACAAAAAAGAAAAAAAATCACACAAAACCCCAAATATAAAACAATATAACAAAAAATAAATATCATCATCAACAATAACAACAACAATAGTAATAATAAAATGTAGAGTGATTAAGATAGCCAACATTGACCTCTGGCCTCCACATTTATGAATATATACATGGGTGTGCATTTACATGCTCACATGTGTGTATGACTATACACACAAACACACGCATAAAGTTAGCAATTGTTGGGGTGTGAGAGGTGGTAAGAGTTTTGTTTATTTAAAAACCCAGTTATGATATGAGAATGTTTTTGTCTTAATCCTGGGTTGGGCTGCTTCAGTTAGTCCACAGGAGTAAACTGTACATACTTCCCACACTGGCAGGGGGGTGGCTTAGCCAGCTTGCAGGAAGGTAATTCTGAGGATTGGCGAAAAGGGTACAAAATGCCAGTGCCCAAGCAGTAGGTGGGAGCTCCAAAGAAGGAAGAGGTTGTTGCATTCCCTGCTCCTGCTCCTCCTCCTCCTGCTGCTGCTGCTGCTGCTGGTCCTGCTGCCCCTCCTCCTGCTGCTGCTGCTGCTGCTGCTCCCCCAATAGCTGCTGATTCTTCCTGTTACTGTGTTTGCTGTTGCTGGTTTTCTGAATTGCTGGATATTGTGACTACTGAGATTGGAATTGTCTCTAAAGAACCCAATGACCCTAACCAGCAAGAAGTAGCTCAAAGAGAGATCAGTCCCTTTTCCCCTTAAACTTCTTTGTTTCCCACATACTGTTGGGGGATTGGAAGGAATAAGGGTTGGAAGGGAGGCAGAGGTGTTAAGTATGGTTAAACAAATTAGAATGTGTAATAAAACAGAAATAATAAAGCCACAAACTACTAAAGTGAGACATAAGATTACCTCTGTATATAGTAGAGTAATATTGAGTTTGATTTATCCAGCTATAAAACAGGGGGAAAAAACATATCCTGGACAATGTACAGATGTCTACAAAATAGCTATCACAATTTCTAAAACAACATCCCTGTTGTTCATAAAAGCGTTAATAAGTAGCAGCCTACACAGAAAGACAAGGTGTGATCTTGGTTCCTTTTCCCAAAGGATGTAGCTAGAAAGGTTCTGGCCTCAGAAGCAGAAGATACTACCTACAGCCTGGCTTTGGCTGACCTGCTTAAACAGACACATGAGCTCCACAGATCCAGCCCTTAAATTATATAGGTTGCCTGCCACATGTCTATTTCAAGCATTTTAGCATCCACAGTAAAAGTACAATAAAATGAATAAAATAAATTTTAGATATGGCATATCTAAATATTTATGGCAAATCAAAATAATTATCACTTTAAAATAGAATGTATGTAAAGCTTGGCTACTGAGAGTCTTAAATTGAGTACTGTCTTTAAGATCTGCTGTGCACTCTACACATTGCAACTCACATGGTTATACTGCTTGTGGCCTGCCACCACATGGGACTGGTGACTAGTGGGTCAGCTAGCACTTCATTGATACTACTAACAGAGAGAAAAAGTTAAATAGAGACATTAGTGGAGTATGTAAAATTTCCGAGCTGACTATGCTAGTTATAGCTTTTGACAAGCTGACATAAACTAGGGTCATCTGGATAGAAGGAACCAAATTAATTATCGCTTCCATCACACTGGTCAGTAGGCAGATCTGTGGGGCATTTTCTTTATTAATGGTTGATGTGGGTGGACCTAGCCCGCTGTAGGCAGTTCCCCCCCCACCTGGGGAGGTGGGGAGGTGGTTCTGGGTTGTAAAAGAAAGCAGGCTGAGCAAGCCATGGAGAGCGAGCCAGGGAGCAGCATTCCTGTATGGCTCCTGCTTCAGTTCCTGCCTCCAGGTTCCTGCCCTGACTTCTCAGTGGTGAACTGTGACCCACAAGTGAAAGATGAACTAAACCCTTCCTTCCCAAGTCATTTTGGGTCATGGAGTTTATCACAAGGACAGGCAAGCAAACTAAGACACTGAGGCAAAAAGAGTCATATAAACTCAAGGTCAGTCTGAGCTACACAGAGAGTTCCAAGTCAGTTGTTATCTGTCTTAAACCAAACAAAGCAAAATTATGAGTCAACTGACTTAAGTCACACCGGTCTTAGGAGAAGCTAAGCATACACAAAGAAGCAGGCAACAGTTTCTTGAGTCTGCATCTTCATACACTGTTCAAGTCAGCACAAATATGTACCAAACATGGCAGGTCACACTCCATATCTGTGGAAATACTTCTGTATTATTGTTTCTGTGTATGTACATGCAGTAGACGTGTTAGTAGTATGCAGTAGCTCATTTTACTCAAAAGATAACAACCTAACACCAATTAGCATTGCACAGGGCTTGATAGGATTAAATATAAACCAAAGGTCCTTCCTGTGTCAGGTCATTCGGGTGCTAACATGTGGCTCAGTTTAGACCCTTGTTGTTAGCTACTGGCTTGAGGACTTTCTTAAGGGAAGGACTGGAGGTGGGGGAGTGTGTGGCCTACTTAGGCATGGCTGGCATGACAGCTAGGCCATAGCTATAGAAATGATACCAGCTGAAGCTGCAATTAGCATATTGGGGAATAAGATGTTGTTGTCTCTAGTTTCCCTGCACTAAGGCCTGGGCCTGATTCCCTTATTGTGGTCAGAAAGGCGTCTTGCTCCTCAGACAGTTCAGCCATTGCTTTTAGTTTCAGCCTTCTCTTTCTAAAAGTGGATCTCATTAATGTCACGCAGGTTTGTGACTCTTCTCTTTCCCTCCCAGAAGTCTCTAGAGCAAGACAGAAGAGCGACTTGTGATGCCACAACAGCAAAGGTGACCTTGTGTGCAAAAGGTAAATGTTCTTCCTTGTCATAGGAGGGGGAGTCTAAAACAGACAGAGCCAGGGGCAGAGTTAGGCCGAGTCACAGCAGGGTGTACACATAGCTAGCTGATGACTCACTACCAAATGCTTCCTAAAAGAGACTCCTTAAGTTAACATTTTAGAATTGTATTTATAGTGCCAATAGAAAAAGGGAGGGGCAAGTGCCTTGGAACTCTTGCTTTCCTACCAGCTAGATATCTTTGTCAGTTTCCAAGCCGTCCTTTGTCCCCTGGCTGAAGGCAGAAATTGCAACAGTGTCATGATGTCCAAGGCAGACTTGACAGGACTCCCCACTTGCCAACACCCCCTCCCTGCTCCCCTCTCAGCTGGACTCTCCAGCCTGCTCTGCATCTCACCAACATTTTCTCCCTGTTTATTAGCAGTTCTGATAGACTGTCTCAAAACAAGTGGGAAAGCCAGAGGCTATTTGTTCTTCTGTCCCTCCATTACAAATGATGTTTCAGTGACTTTCCATTGGTTTCCTAGGATATGGTCAAAGGAGGCAGGGGACTGCTTGAGAGGCCTGGGAGGCAATGGAGGAGAGCTTCCTTGTCAATAGGATGCCCTAATTGAGTGCTTGATTAACCACTCACTGGCCCCTTCCCAGCTGAGCTCACGTGTCCTCCCAGAACACAAGCACATCTGCATACATATTCTTATTTTACCTCTTCCTAAAGGGGCCACACAAATTCACATATCTATCCACCACTATGTTAAAGAATCTTAGAGCAATGATGATAGATTAGTCTGTATTGCACCCAGCACAATTCAATGTATTTAAGTGGCACTTAATATACATAGGATGAATACATATCTAACCCAATATCAATTCTACATTTTTTTTGGTAGGGAAGAGGATATAGAATGTGCTTTATATGATTCAACTTTTTGTATTCTCTGGAAGGTTTTATGAAAAATAAGCCTTAGGTTTGTTGCTAAGCACCTACTGTATCAGGTCCTTTTTTTCCTTTTTAGCTTCTTTAACTTCCATAGCTGTGTGATACAGTGGGCATTGCTACCACTGGTTACATATGATATGGCTGAATCCAGGGACATTAAGTAATGTTTTCTAAAATCTCTTTGATTGTAATTGGTGAAGCTAACACTTGGGTCTCTGGGGGTCTCATTGTTTACGCTGTTCTTCAGTGTCCCCAAACTTTGTTGTTATGCGATAAGAATGTTTTCCCAATGTGAATTAAACTAGGAAGATGAGTGTTTGTTTGTTGTTGTTGTAGTCAGGGTCTCTCAGTGTAGCTCTGACTAGTTTAAACTCCAACTTCCTGCACCCACCTCCTCAGTGTCTGGAATGCAAAATTACAGGTGTTCACCACCATGCCTGGCTTAGAAAACATACTTTTAAAAGAGAGAGTCATGGAATACGTACATGGGACATGAAAGCAGAAAGCTTGCAGTGGGGAGTTGGAGGAAAGCAATGGGGGACGGAATGGATTAGGACAAGTATAATGACACTTATGTATATAAGTGCTATAATGAAATCCATTACTTTGTCTGATAACTTAAAATAAATACACAGAAAGGCGGTATCTTAAAAAGAAACTAGTCCTTTCTGAAAGAGAACATTTCAAGAGTTGGTACTCAAAATAAATGAATAATGCCATAAAGAGTTTTAAAATTTATTATCATTGTGGAAAATTTCAAACACACACCAAAGTACTAAGAACACGACAGAAGCCACCCCCTGCTCCACCCAGCTGTGAGTGGCCTGTATCTCTACTTACATCCCATTTCTTTCCACTGGATTATTTTGAAATAAATACCAGATATTTTTATTAATTGATTAAGTTTTTTTTAAATGAGTAGGACACAGTTTCTGGAACATAACTATTCTCAGATGACTGGAATGAAAACGGCTAGAGAAACTGGTCTCTTCCAAATGCCAGAACTGTACACCCACTGTTCTTTCAGAGGGGCTGGGAGTTCATGCTATCTTTAGAGCCCATTAGCTCTCTAGGGGTAGCAGATGTCCTCCTATCTTGGTGCGATGTGTGTTAGACAGTACTCCTGTGTCTGTGTGTCTCTGACAGTGGATGGATTCAGGGCATGGGAACACATGAAGACTCCTCTGCTGAGTGCTCTGGGTCAGTACGGGTGAGAGAACCTTTCCTTTCCATTCTTGATATCATATGCAATACCATGAAAGGAGACTTTACTCTTTACAATGGACTGACAAACTCTCAGAGACTGGACATTGGTAGTAGCAGCAGGGAATAGCGTCTGCCAAATTTCCCCATTATGCCCTTGAGAGCCCAAGACGTGTTAGAATAGCTAAATTTGAATGCATATAGGAGAGCTCGAAACTACCCCGGCATAATTAAAAGAAAGTTTGTGGAAAAGCCTCATAAAAACTGGGTTTTCATCAGAAGAACTTTATAATTGTATTCTTCATTGTGGGTTGAGTAATTATCAAAATTATATAATAGCTAGGTGTGTTGGTGCTTGCCTGTGATCCAAGCATTGGGAGGCTGAGGCAAGAGGATCCGAGCTGGAGAAGTAACTAGTGGGGACAATGCTTAGCATTGGAGTACGAGGCCCTGAATTCATCCCTAGCTCCAGGCACAGCGGTATGAGAAACTCTGCTCTTTTTCTGTTGTAGTTGTTCATTTATCAAAGAAAGTTAGCAGGACAAGGACTCATGTTTGTTGAACATCCCCCCAAAACACACACACACACACACACACACACACACACACACACACACACACA
>CAJQZJ010004750.1:7741660-7785493 GCA_907164525.1 Lophiomys imhausi | reverse complement strand
CACACACACACACACACACACACACACACACACACACACACACACACTCACACACACACACACACATCCGCAATCCTCTGCTTAGCAAATCTCATTGAACTGTGAAGTCAACTTCCCACCAATGACAAGACATAGTCTCAAACTAAATCAGAGATAAGAGATGGCAGCCATCTTAGCCACAGGGTTTTGCTTGTCTGGTTTGGGTTCTGGCTCACCTTTTTTACAAAAAGAATTGCCTTACTGAGATGTTACTTTTGCTTTGCTCGTGTGTTTCTTTGTCCAACACTGTGATCATCTTTTTTTCTAACAGTGGCATGGATTTTTAATGCCAGTTCTGGGGAGGTGGACGCAAGAGGATCCCTGGGGCTCACTGGCCAACCATCCTAATCTAATCAGTGAACTCTAGGTTTACTGAGAGACCCTGTCTTAAAAAACAAAGTAATGGTTCCCAAGGAGCCATAAACAAAACTCACGCCTCCTTAAGAACACATTTGTGTGTATCTCCACTCTTCACTCGTAACACATATTCATACCAAAAAATCTTAGTGAGTTTAAGGCTATCCTGGGCTACATAGTTAGGCTGTGTCTCAAAAACAAAACAAAACTAAACTAAAGATTGTGGGTGTGTGTGTGTACCCCCATGAGGTACACATGCAAAGAAGGTGGAAAGTGTACAGAGGAGACAGGAAGGCATGTTATGGGGGTGAGAACCATTCTGGTGTCTGTGGCTTTATATACTCTGGAATCTCAGCTCTAAAAATAACTCTCTTTTGGAACTGGTTGTTGTTTATCTGTATCCTGGGTTTTCCCATTCTTAAAAATACTCTGACATGCATATAAAGACCATGTTCCAAAGGTCAATGCTTCTTAATCCTGAAGGGAGTGGTGAGTGACTTCCTTATATATCAACCTAAGAATAGGTCTTGGAGCAAGTCAAGTACAGGCCACGGTGAAAGGGCTTCACTTTTTAATTTTTTTAAAAAGCAAATACCTTTGAAAGAAAAGGAAAACTCATCCTTAATATTGATCAATAACTTCAGAGACTCCATGCATCAAGATCGTTAGCATTGATCAATAGTTTCTCACACTCCATGCATCAGAATGGTTTTGTCTCATAATAGAGGAAAGGAGAAATCCCTTGAGCATACTTTACCTTGCAGCATCTCAAATTGGAGCCTTCTGGGAAATCACAAGAAAGTGAACACTCTTTTTCAAAAAGCTGCTTTAAAACTCTGATTTTATTTACATTTTTATCTTGGGAAGATTCTGATTTTGTTTTTTCTTGTACAAGTAAAGATAGAAGGCCAGAGTCATGTCCTGCCAGCTGCCCAACATAGTCAGAATCCCCTTTATCCTTCTCTTTCCAGCAGAGTGTCTGGCTCCCAGACTTTCTGAATCAGCATTGTTTCTGCCTCTGGTGATGGAGGCCAGGCCAAAAAAAAAAAAAAAAAAAAGAAAGGAATGGAACCAAATTCAGCAAGACTGACCAGGCTTCCAAGATAGCCCACTGTCCTGCTCTCAGCTCCTGGAATGCCCTCATGAAGATTGACCTTGAATGACACCTAATGTTTTTTCTCACTACCTGTCTGTCTGGAGACTTGAAAACAAGCAAAACCAGGAAGCAGCTTACTTCTGAACAATTTAGGGAGGTCAATTAGGGTTCTTTTGAGTTTCTTTGTTTTTAAAGAATGCATTTCTGAGTGACTCACTGGCTGCTCACAGCCTCTCAGAACCATTACAAAATGAATCTGGGAGATAAGGAGCCTGCTGAAGTTGTCCCTTCATCGACACAAATGGGATAGGTACTTTTGAGTTAGCCCTTGCTAGTGGGTCTTTTCTCTGTCCCTGCCTCCAGAGTCATACGCAGAGCTACAATGTATTTGAGGTATCAGTTCCTCCCTCTAAGGCTAAGCATCTAAGCTGACCTGCTCCACCAGGCGATTGAGGGAAAACAGAGGCCATGAATGGCACTGGCTGGGATTTCATCCATATGATAAAGCCGTGCTGGGGGGAAAAAGCCCTCTGGGGAGAGATTTTATGGTGAATTGTGAAAACATTGCTGTTTTGAATTGTACCATCTAGCAATATATTTCTGGCACTCTGATTAGCTTTCCAGTTCATAGACAAAAATATATTCACTCCTATAGGAACTTTGGATGTCTTCAAAGATATTTACACATCTACTATGATAATTAGTTCTATGCAGCTACCTGCTCCCTATATTTGGAAGAATTCCAAAGAATCTACTTTTTAAACTGCTCAACTTTAAAGATGGGAACATTTTAATCACCTAAAAGACATCAGTCCAAGTCCAAAAACTAGATGCAATTATGTGTTGTTACATCTGGCCCCAGGCCACCCCTTCTGAGGTGATTCTCCACATAGAACTCCTCACTGTTGTCTGGTCATCTCTTCCATTGTGTGTTCAACAATCCCAATCCTTGGCTGTCTGGCTTCTCTCCTCAGCACAGAAGATTCATCTCTAAGGCTGAGCTGAAACAGTCACTCAGGTGATGTCATCTTTATCCAGTTGTTGTCTATGGGACACTATTTTGGTTTCTTGACTTGGTGGTGAGGTACCACAAGACATCTCAGCGTGCACAGTGAAGGCCTCTTCAAAACAACTGACGGTTCTGTCCATAATGCCTGGAAGAGAAATTCTGCCTTTATCCAAGGTGGAACGAACATACATAGGTTCCCTTCTTTTTTTTTTTTTTTGGTTTTTTGAGACAGGGTTTCTCTGTGTAATAGTCCTGGCTGTCCTGGACTCACTTTTAGACCAGGCTGGCCTCGAACTCATTGAGATCCACTTGCCTCTGCCTCCCGAGTGCTTGGATTAAAGGTGTGCCCCACTGTGCCCAGCATGGGTTCCCTTCTAATGCCACTGCTTCTGTTAAACTTTCCATGACTTATTCTGCTTCCTCCCTCCTTGAACTCCTCAATGTATGTGTCATTAAATCACACACTATAGGGTATTGCTCTTTCGAATTTGTGTGTGTGGCTCATTCCTCAAACTGGATCTGAGCCTTCAATATTTGCCCTTCATTTTTGCATCTTTAATTGTATCCAACCTCGTGCTATGTACTTGGCACATACTCATACAATACATTCCAGGTCAATGATCAATCATTCACTGAAGTTTGATGATGATGCAATTGGGTAATGGCCACGCTTTCCTGATAGATTTAGAGAAAAGTTAAGGTAAAAAGACTTCTCTAAGACACGTAAATCAAATAGCCATATAGTGGGCGTGAACAGCATGACTTTCAATGTTGGTTGACAATAATCCAGATCCTTCTAAAGCAAATTGTGTAGCAGAGAGAAAAAGGAAGGGCTGAACTACAACTGAGGTTCAGTCTTTGAGGATTGAAATGCTGGATCTGGAAACCACAGGTATCATCTCCAGAGTGTTGTTCCCTGTGAGAGGTTGGGAATTTTGTGGTGTCCTGTTGTGACTCAGATGACATGATCATCCGGACATTTCCCATCTACTTGTCTGAGTTCCATGCCAACTGACAATGTTTGCATGAGCAACTCAGCTTCTCAGCTAGGCAGATGGCAACAGTTCAAACTGTGCAGAGGCTTAGACCAGAGCAGTGGGACTCAGGACATTGGACAAGGTTTGGGGTTAAATTCCCTTGAACTGAGTGTGTGGTGGGTCACCTCAAGATTCAAACCACATGAGGGTTACTGATGAGATCCATTTGCCCAGCTTCAAATTCTGAGGGTCAAACCTTGGTTTGTGACTGTCCTAAAGGAGTATTCTTCAAGCCAATCGACCACCTCCTTTCAGAGTTCAGCTGTGTGCACTTGCAAAAAATAAAAATAAAAATAAGGTTGTCCCAGTTGGGCTTGGTGACTGAATGTCAGCCTCATGAGGGGCAAGGAGGGTCACAGCCCTCAGCTGAGTATCCAGCCTTGCCATGTTACTTGTTGTATGAAACTCTGCTAATTGCAAATGGCCTCTAGGATAGGCTATAGTATATAGACCAGGCCTGGAGGTCAGGGCAGGGGCTCCATTTTATGCAGCTATGGGAAATCCATCATCCCTGCTAGGTAAAGACTTTCAGTGTGGTCTTTTTGGAGAAAGCGCCCACAACTCCAGCCAGTCACCTCTTACTTGTGTTCTGAAAGGAAGCCCAATAAATCCCCTGACTCCCCAGAGTGAACTTTGGTGGAACTGATTAGTTGTTGGGACCTCAGAAAGAGGGGCCAATGCTTTTTTCCATCTCTTCCTGGGAAGGGATTTTAGCAACACTTGGTGTAGTCAACAGAATGTGATGAAAGTGAAGCTGAGTGTGAGAAGAACATGGTGGTGTCCCTTACCTGGGGGATGAGACAACAGCTGCAATAAAGTTGCATGAGGTGGTGTTCACAGGGGGAGTTTTGATATGATGGTCTGTTTCTATAGGAAGTAGCCTACCAGGGATGGAGGTATCAGCAAGCAGCTACAGAGGCATCCTGACTGCTGCTATGGGAAATAGAAGATTCTGGGGGAGACTGCAGGTGTAGGGGGGAATTGCAGCAAGAGAAGGATATGTGGCTGGCATTTTCACTACTGAACTCCAACTTAACAGGGTAAATTGAATAAAAGAGGCAGAGAAATGGGGGTGTGCACCTACTATTTCTTGTCGCTAGGAGTCCAATAGGGGAAGAAGGGTCAGATTAAACCAGTAATACAGAGCTCCTCCTGGGACTCCAAAGCCTGGTTCCTATGGGAGGAGTTAGGTAGAGACAAGGAAGGGACTGACCTAGATGTGACCACAGATGCCCCTTGGGTCCTTCCTTTCATGTGGAGTAAAAGAAAGACTGTGATCCAGCATACTCATGGGGGTCCTAACAATAGGTTGGTACAGGGGACAGGGATAATCAGAGAATATTCAACCCATAGCTGTTGGAGCTACAGGAGACTTTCAAATAAGCAGAGGAAGCCTGGTTTACTTACCATACTTGTGAGGCTATGGGGTGTGGGAGAAGATGGAATCTGCCTGAGTGAGCCTGCAGAGGAAGCTGAACAATACCACCACCCATTCCTTCTCGAGACAAAGGCTTTACAATCAAAGACCATGCAAGTCCCTGAAGGATTGGCTAACATGAGCCAAGAGGGACATGTGGTTATCTCCAGCTGAAGTCCCATGAATATTAGGGACTAGAAAACAACAAAAGAAGGTAGGCCCTGTGAAGGGAACTGAAGATACAAGAAGTGGCATTTGATGCCCAGTTCACAGGCCCCAGGGATTGTGTTTATTGGGGACCTAAGAGAGAAATGGATTGGAACAAGGACTGGGAGATTTGTTTGGAGCCTTGGTGGCAGCAGTGTGGAGTCTCTGACTGGTCAGGATCTGTGTGAGGATTGTAGAGATTTAGGCCAAAGTTTGGGCCAGTATCAAAATATCCTGTTGCTATTACTGGGACCCTAGGTGGTTGTTTAAATTTTCCCTGGGAATGAAGTTTAGCAACTGTCACCGATTTACATAATACTAAAATGGAAAGTGCTTGGAGAAGAACTAATGTGCTGATTCTTCATCATATTCCCATTTCTCTCCAGCTATGTGTGTGTACATGTTCACACACAAAAGCCACAAGAGGGTGCCAGATCTCCTGGAACTAGAGTTACAGGTGGACATATGTGTGGAAAGGGCTGCTGGGAACCGAACTTGGGTCCTCTGAAAGAGCAGTAACTGTTCTTAGCTGCTAAACCCTGTCTCCAGCCGTCAAATTGCTCAGCATTCTAAAATTCAAGCCCCACACAAGATTCTGGATTTATTTAACTTTTCAAAGTACTTTGAAAGTTCCATTCACATTTTAGAAATATTATTATTGGAAAAACAATGACAACAACACAAAACATACAAGGAACTTCTTTTTAATAAAAGAAAAAATGAGAATATAAATTAATTTTAGAGGTTTTTTTTTAAAATAAGTCTGGCATCACTGCAGACATTTTATCATTAAAGGAAAGTGTCACAACTGAGACCATTTATTAATGTCTGTCCAGAGACAGACAAAATTAGCCAAAGAGGCCTTTTCTAAGAGACACCATATTTTACTCCATTTTCCTGAGAACAGCCAGAACTAATTAGAAGATGCTTGCAGCTTGTAATAGTTAGATCTGAGTTTGTCAACAAAGACTGATCACATCTTAATTCCCCACCCCACTTCTCTTTCCAGGCCCTGTTGCCATCTCTCTGTTTAATTGCATGAATTTGTTTTGTTTAATGTTGTTCCTGAACAGAGGAAGTTGGAATAGAAGTATCTCCAATGCCCCACCTAATCCTAATCCCAGTCATGAATGCTGGAGGAAGAGTGGCTTCTTACTAAAAGGAAAACAGTCTAAAACAATAGCATGCAGTTTACAAATTCCACACAACCACTGGACAAATAAGCTACCGAATCACACGAGTCATGTCACAACAAGGGCACAGAAGACCGGCTGCTTCACAACGGAGCCTGGGAGCCAGAGAGGAGAACTTTGAAGATAAATATTCCCATATGTGAAAAGAAAATAAAACTCCCAACAAACCTTAATTGTACAGAGCTTCTCTTTCGAATGCTGTTTGCTGTGGGGATGGAGGGTTTTGCACGTCGACCCATGACTGCTGTCAGCATCCTCTATAGTGTGGACAGCCATGCAGGCTTACTTACTTATGAAGTGAGCCTCCCCCTTGTTTTATTATTCCTTGCTTCTCTCACCTCTGCTGGTATCTCTTGACACATGACATACACAATACGCCTTAACTGATCAGTAGGGTTCTCCACTTTGTATGTCACCCAGAGGGAAATGTGACATGCAGGCTGGCTTCTCAGAGCCGCGGTGGTAGGTGTCTCCAGGGAGGAAAGCCGGTTGTGTTAGATGGACTCCTGAATTTTGAAATAGATCCCAAGGCCAAACTTACCTTTACCTTAGCTGTGACGCTAAGATGATCTTTGCAGTTGGTGTTAATGACAGCTCTGCAGTAACACTTGCCACTGTCACCTCCTTTTACTATTGCCTTGAAAGTGGCTGCATTTTTTTTTTCTATTTTGTTAAGTCACAGTTGTACATTCTCTACAGGGAAGACTAGAGATATCCTCAGGACATTAGAGGTTTAGGTAGTAATAATAGAACTTGTAGGCTACTGCTGCCACTGGGACCTCAGAGACTTGAAAGCTGCCTGAAAGACTGGAAAGAAGGTTCTTGGAGCTGCTGCACAATCAAGAGGACCTGAGGTTGGGTCTCTAGCAACCATGTAAAAAGCCAAATGCAGTGGCACCCATCTGTAATCCCTGTGCTGGGGGCAGAGGTGGGGCAGAGACAGGAGGGACTGTGGGGTTCACAGGCCAGTCAGACAGTCTAGCTGAATTAGTGAGCTCTATGTTCAGTGAGAGACCCTGTCTCAAAAAATTAGGTGGAGGATTAGTGAGGAAGACACTTGATGTTGACCTCTGGTCTCCATGTGCATGTGGGTCTATGCATGTGAACACACACACAAATATACATGAGCACACACACATATACACACATGCTCACAAACACACACACACACATGAGAGAAAGAGAGAGAGAGAGTTTCTAGAGTAAAGGGGTCTGATTATACTATTTAATCTTAAATCTTGGGTCTCTGTCAATCCTATTGGAAGGTTCCTTGGGACGAGTGTTTCTTTAATTCACAGTGGGTCTAATGGTGATACTCCCATATAAACAATGCTTGTCTGAGGCTATGCAGTTACATTCATTTTCTTATAATTTATGGAAGAAATGCTTCTTTCTCTCTCTTCATAAATTCAAGAATCAACTCTGCCTGCATCAAGAAGTAATTAAGATGATGTGCCCCTACGCTTATAACATTGTTGGAGACATGATGAAGCATCTTCCCAGGTTGATGGTGGAATAAACGTCACATAGTTTTAAGCAGTTTTTTTTCACATTTTGTTTTTTTAAATCTTGAGAAGACAAAGAACTAACAAGAGGCTGAACTCTTTTTTTTTTATAATATGAATGAGCCATGAACAGAAAAAAAAATTGAGAAGTGCCTGTTTACTTAAATTACACACAATGTAAATTATATGCAATTTGGAGGAGCTTTAGGCCAGCCACAGGTTATTATCTCCAGAAGTGTATATCAGGCATTCCCCTCATTGTCATTTTCTCAGGAGTTGCATGGACCACAGTTCCTTCATCAAACCTGCCTTATTCTTGGGATCAGGATTGCTGGGTAACACTGTCAGGGCCTGTAGGGATGTTACGAATGCTCATCCCCTGCTGTTTCGCTCTATGGGAGATTCAGTGGCTTCTGCTTGCTATGAGCTCTCACAGCATTGTAGCACCAGAGTTCCAGTTATGGGAGACAGAGATGTATATGTGGCTCATAAAGTTGAATATAGCAGCATGAGAGGTGTACTGTGAGGAAGTACAAAGCCACATAAATAAAATCAGGTCATGGCAGGTTCCTGAAGGCAAGGGGGAGGGGGGTGCATGTGGGATGTGTAAAGGCACTGGTGTTCCTGGTCTATCAACCTGTTTCATAGCCTCTTCCCTCTCAGCATAAACATAGGCCTTATGGTAGGTGGAGGACCATCTATTGACTGGAGAAGGTAGCCACTGGACATATAACTCTTCATGTTATGCTAGCATTTCCCTAAATCCAATAGGTAAAAGCCTGAAGTTCCATTCAAAGGAAAATACTCGGGGGCTGGAGAGATGGCTCAGTGGTTAAGAGCACTGCCTAGTGCTCTTCCAAAGGTCCTGAGTTCAATTCCCAGCAACCACATGGTGGCTCACAACCGTCCACAATGTGATCTGGTGCCCTCTTCTGGAATGCAGGTGTACATGCAGATAGAGGAACATATGCATAAAATAAATCTAAAAAAAAAAAAAAAAAGGAAAATACTCACCAATGGCTCGAACTCCAAGTGGGATATGCTCTTTGCTTGGGATGACAGAGCATGGTAATTCTTAAGTTGCAGTGAACAGGTTGTTTAGATGCTCTGGGAATTAGTAGGAGCCATATTGGAAAATTAATGATGAGTAAGTCTGCAGAAGGGGTTTATGAATGGTCCTCTCTGACTGTGTGCCAGTTGATTATCCTCAGCAAAGGAGGATCTAAGGATAAGGGTGTACAGGATGGTTTGTCATAGAGACATTAGTCAGTTTCTCCCTCCAACTTAACCTGTTCTTATACATGAGACTCTAGTACATATGTATGAAGTGAACACAAAAGTAGAGGTGTAAATCCAAAGAGCTCAATTACATTAATCTCCACTCATCAAGGCTGGTTTAAGCTTATCTACTCCAAGGACCCAGCCTGCCAACATTACTGAGCAGCCCTGAGTCCCCAGTATGCTCCTACTCTCCATGTACTATACCAAATGGTCACCTCGTGACAGGCTGATTATGCATGGGCCAGTTTGCTCCATTCTGAGGGATGGAATCGCCACTTGGCAATCATTGGAATGGAAGTCAATTCTAGTTGTGGATTTCCCCTGACTTCATATAGTGCTTTGCTAACACTGCCATCTAAGGACTTAAAGAAGGCTACAGTCTCTGCACTTGTTACAAAGCAAGCCATTGTACAGAAAATTAAGTGCAGCAGTGGGCTGATGTCAATGGAATTTACTGGTCTTTCTGGTTTCCTCATCTTTCTGATGCAGTTGTCCTTATGGTTCAGTAAGATGGCCTTCTGAAGATTTAGTTCCAGTGCCAACTAGATGTAAAATGCTGGGGAGACTGAAGTAATACACGTTAAGTCACCGACTTATGTGTAGTCTCTTTTCTAATTGGTGGGATTTACTATTGTAGAATTCAAGAGGCACAGATAGGGTGCTTGGGGAGATGAGTCAAAGGCACTGACTTCAAAGAGAAGTTGAGTTCAGACCTGTGGCATTTATGTTAAAAACTGGGTGTGGGAGCTCACACCTGTAGTCCCTGCACTAGGGGGCAGTCAGGAGGATTCCTGCAGCTTTTTGGCCTGCCATTCTTGCCCATTGATGAGCTCTAGGTCCTGGGAGAAATCATGTCTCAGAAAAATAGGGTGGAGAGCCACATAAAAAGACCTTCACTGTCAACTTCTACCTCCATAAGAGCATACATAGGCTTGTGTACACACACACACACACACACACACACACACACAAAAGATATATATATATATATATATGTATGTATGTATGTATGCATTTAGCTTCTTTTATATCACTTCTAGGAATAAGCTACTGAAATCTGCTTCCTGCCTCTACTTTGTTGGTCTAGAAGTCTTAGTTTCCATAGAAGTGGACATGATAATAATTTCATTCTAATGAAGTTGGCAATGCCATGTGAATTTAAAATTTAAGTGCACCACTATGGCACAGCATAGAAGCCCCTCTGAAGAAGTAAAGCCCTGCCATTCTGACTCCAGACTTGGCCTCAGATACAACAACAGAATACCAAACTCCTGTAATCATGCAACGTCAAATCCATAACATACTTAGTGGTTTTCTGCAGTTGAGTCCTAATGTACAAAGTTACTATCTGGCTTTAGCTTTAAATGTGTCATAGGAAAATATGTCTAAGCCAGAGTTGCTGCCTTCTCTTCTTCCTCATCTTCCTCCTCTTTCTCTTCCTCACCATTTTTTTTGGCTCATTTTAATAAAATTTGGTGCCAGGGATTGAATTCAGGTCCCAATGAATGGTAGGCAGCTGTTCCCATAAGCTCTACCCACCCTGTCTTTTCTCTTACATATAAACTCCCATGTTATGTCTTTTCCTTTAACTTCTCTGCTTAACCTATCTAAATTCTCTCAGACAGAAACCTTGGGTCCCTGCTTCTGGTATTGTTTGAAGGATTTGCATTTCTAGTGGTGAGTAAAGTCATTGTTAATTATCAAAGTTGCTATAAGCAGTTTGTTCTTTTCTCAGTTACAGTAAAATTTCTTTGATTTACAATTTCAATTCATGTAGAGCAACACTCCCATATATAGAGAAAAAAGGGACAGTGATATATGTTACTTGGCTGAATTACGATGGGTTTTATAGTTCAAAATCATTTTTAAAAATCTGAACTGCAAAATTCAAAATTTGTAAAAATCTGACAAAAATTAAACATCAGAAAAGATTCTAGACCAAAAGTAAAAATGGTGGCTTGCCCATGCTCTGAACAAACTCTTGGATGACTTGCTGATGGATGGACCCAGACTCCCCAACATAGAGAAATAAAGTTGAGGTAGTGCACTAGGGTGCCTTCTGCAGGCAAGTATGGGAGAAGCAGGCTCCTTATGTGCCTGTGATAGGATTTATGGAGGGTTCTACTTATGACAGGGGCAAAAATCAGGAACTGCCAGTTTCATGTTAGAATTATCTCAGCTGCCATGCCCTGAGTAGCTGTACAAAGCAGAGTGATGCTTAGGTTATACGGCTTCCATTGCATAGTCTTCATGACCCACATTCATGTTTTCAGAGAAGACACGAAAAAGAAAAATAAGAAGAGAAAGAAGGAAAGTAGGAAGCAGGGATGGGAGAAAGTCTTTCAAAGTCATACGTTCATTTTTAATGTTATCTCAAATTCCTCTTCTGTCGCTTTGTTTTAAAGAATGACTAGGAAAATTTGATGTGTAAGTGATAGGAGTGATGACAGCTAATATGGCCTTTGTCTTCTCATATGAAGAGGGAGTCTGGGGAGAGGAGAGAGTGGCCTGTGACTCTTGATTTCTTCCCTCCTCCCTGTGTAAGCCACTCTAGTTTTGAAGTAAAGGGAGTTGGAGAAACTTGATAAAGTTTTCTCTCACGCTTGAAATGTGCTTCCTGGGTAACAGGAAGCGTGGAGTCTGGTGATGCAGATTGCTCTACCAGATGGCGATCTCAGCACATGCTGTCCATGTAGATCAGCCCTGAGCATGAGTCATCCCCTCAAGACTGACCTCAGCCACTGTGGACCTGGGCTTCACACTGCCATTATTAATAAACAATAATAACAGTGTTGATTCAATGGTTGTCTAATAAACCTATTGCCTTTATATGATATTAAATAAGGAATTATTTTTTTAATAGCACTTTCTTAATGCTTTGGTGTTTTGTTAGATTACTCGTTGTTGGCAAGAGCAGGCCCAAAGTTTAACTCAATAGAAATTGGTAGTTGCATAGTCTTACTAAGCCATCTTATGGTGGTTAATTGCCTCTTCATATGAAAATGGTTCTTTTCCAGGGTCAGTGATTCATTATTGGACTGATGATGATGAATTTGAAAGGAGTGATAATTCATCCTTCTATTGGGACCATCCAGGGAAAGGAATATATACAATAACAAAAGGAACTTAGTAACCTGGAGTACATAAAGGTCCCACGATGGTCCTCTGTAGGTTTGAGAGCTAGGGAACTCAGAACCAGATGCTTTTGAAAATACAGATTGAGAAGCCAATGGCATAGAGCCTGTCTGAAGATGAAGGCCTAGAAGGTCCTTGCAGCTGGCTGCTGCAACACTATTTGCTGCAAGTCTGTGTTCAAAGGCTGAAGAAGATGGAGTCCGATGCCCACCTGAATCGGCAGCATAAGGCCACATCCACTTGGGAAGAACCTCTTGAGCCTGGGCTTGCTTCCTTTTTTTACTTTCTCAAGCCACCTGGACCTCCAGCCTATTTAGATGAAGCTCCTCTCAAAGCAGGTCTCATCCACTCAGTTCTCTGAGTCACCTGCCAGTCTTCTCTGGAAATACTCTTGTGGGCACACTCAAAGTTGTACTTCCCTACCTTTCCTGAGTAATGCTTTTAAGGTGTAGTGGAAAATCCAAGTTGACTATCACAGCATGCTCTCATCTTTTCTTCTCCTTAACCCCAGGGACATGCAGAACAGTTTCATGTTTATTACAAGTTTAATTCTTTGGCAGTTGCCAATGAACTAAGGAGTAAAGGTTATATCAACACAAACTCTTCAAAATTAGGGGCATAATTTCTTTGCATCCAACTATCAGCCTGTTCCCACCTTCCTGCCTTTCTTCCTTGGCTCCTGCCCCTTCCCCCCTGCTTTTTCCCATAATAGTGCCTATAACTATATATGTTTTACATGTCAGTGCCTTTTGGCAATTTAACAGTCTACAGCCATTTTCTTTCTTTCTTTTTTTTTTATTAAATACTTTATTTTTTTTCTTCAAGTTACATCTCAGTAACAAACCCTCCCTATTCCCCCTTCCTAACCTGCCCTTCCACCCTCTTCCCCCCAGAAGTTTCCCCTTTCAGTCCAACAGATGGTTCCTTCTCTTATAACAGTAAGTATTATACAAAACAATAGATATAAATATGCCACATTTATGAGAGTAAATTGGCCCAGTATACCTTCCCAATGTCCAGTTTATACATATTTGGCCCCTGACTTTAACATTCTACTATCTAACCATCTCCATGAGTTTAAAGGTCTATATCTGACTCAACATTCATACTAACTTGCAACACACTTTTAAGAGTATCTTCTTAGATCTATAACACCCTCTTGATTCCTAAACAGTTCAAAATTTAACTATGAGACTCTAGCTGTCTATTCTTCAACCACCTCAGAGACCTGAGAGGGATAAATATATTTGCTTATATAGGAAGTGCAGGGCCTGCAGCTTCCAAAAGTAAGAAAGAACATACCAATGACTGCCTGGACAGTTCCCATTTTCTCTCCATACATTCCAGCATCAATCTTCAGCCTTTGGGTCCTGTTTCTCTGACAGACATTTGTTGTAGAGCAGGGATTATGGAGGACTTACCTACCCTGTCTTGGCAGAGTTAGGCTGTCGACTTCCCTGCTACCAAGTTTTGTCCTTTTTGGACAGCAGTCTGTCTGCAGTTGGTGCAAGGGTTTTTTTTCATGCCAGGAGAAAGGCTTGCCACTAATTCAACCATCTTACAGTGGAGGTTCTTCGATGCTTATCTTCTACTTGGAGTAGAATAGGGGGTGCTGTCAGGCGCTGATATGTCTCGATATAAAAAAAAATCTTGATTTAAGATAACATCTTTGAATGCCATATTCTGCAGATCTCTAGGGGTTTTTGAAGATGCCCTATCCATCTCTTGTATTTAGATAAGCAAATGTTGCTTGTCTCTTAGCAACTTGATTACTGGGCAGTTTAGAGAATATCTGTGATAGACTGTCATAGTAGCTAACAAAGTGACATGTTTGCATGACTAGGAGTTTGTTTTAACTATCCTAGACCGTTTTAGATGGTTGGTATCAAGAGGTCAGAGCTTCATATTTTATTTTTAAGTATCTCTAGGTATGATACCATTAGGAAGCGTTACCTTTAAATTTGTATCAATATACAAAGATCTATTCAATTGTGGTTAAATATACTCTTAATTATGTATCAATATACCAAGATCAATGCCTATGTAGCCCAATATAAAGCGTCCATTAGGGGAGCCCGGGGTCGGCTGGACAGCGGAACCCTCAGCAGAGAGCAGAATCAGGCACCAAGGAGGACAAGTGACCCAGTTGATTCTGCCTGGCAGACTTCCTCAATAGCTGTCTCCATCGGGGGCCTGAAACCACCACAGCAATCCAATGTCACTGGGACCGCTCAGCTCTACACAATGCCCCGGCAGGAACCTCAGTGAAACCTGCAAGATCAGCTTCTGCCTACAAACCCCTTAGGTCATCTAAACAGCTGAGAACAGAAGGACTGAACATAAAAGGAATGTACTAACATTTTTAATCATTTTTCCCATTTGGGTTCGGGCCCCAGACAGGTCTACTACGACCCAAATCAGCAGGAAGTCACTTTAAGAGAGCGACGTCCCATGCCCAGAGGGTGGGGAGGGTGTTTCTCAGCCCTTCTTTTTGGTTATTTGAAGGATAACTGAAAACTCTGTTATGTAGGGGAAGAGACTACAAGCTGATAAATGGTCCTGTCTTAATGGGTTTTGGAGGTTAGCCCCAGGGAATTCCTACTTTTCCTTTTCTGTATCCTTCTTCCTCTCCTATGTAGTAGTGTATGGGCTTGAGAAAAATGAGATATAGACATAGCACAGGAAGGTCCAAGAAGAAGGGACAGATTATTGAATATGCCCTTATACCTTTGTATATTGATACAAAAATTAGTAGTTTATTTGGCTAAAGTGGTATTGACCATTGTTTATTGTGCAAAAATAAGATTGTATTGGATTACATCGGTATTGATCTTTGTATATTGATACAAAATTAAGATTGTAGTTGGCCACAATGGTATTGACCCTTGCATATGGACGTAATATCTACAGCCATTTTCTAAGGTAACATTCTGTCCTCTCATGGACACCGAATGTCACTTTCTTGGACAAGTGACTTTCTCATCAACAGCTGAGGTTGATGTCTGTGTGTGGCCCTACGTTGGGCACTGAGATGGCCTGAAGCTGACAGCCAATGCTCTTATGTTCCCTCAGCTTAACTTTTGTTTTTCTTTGGCTACTCTAGTCAAACCACATTCTTTTTCCAACCGCCTTCTGAGATGAATCAGTCTTTACCTTCCTTTTCTCCTTTTCCCTTCATAGGTAAATTGAGGTCAGCCCACCTTTCCAGCATATTCCCTGATTATCTCTGAGAAAAGAAATGTCACCGTGGTCTTTTTCTTGGTTTCTGTTATTTCCCATCCAACATCATTGGGATGAGATGCTAAGGTTTATTAACTATTCACACATTCATTTTTTTTTTCTTACCCTGTAAATGAGCCTGAGTTTTATGAATGAATTGAGATCAGAAAACAAAGATAGCAAGTTCATAAAGGATGTTAAGTCACACCAAGTTCTCCAGAGATGGCCTAATGATTGAGGGTACAAGTGTCACTGGGAAGTAAGAGGCATGGCTTTGCCTATTTCTGGCAGGAATTAGGGAGTGGGTTATTACTAAATTTGTACTATTAATACCTGAGGTCTCATTTTAGGTGATTCTTTCCTTAGTTGCTATACTGAGTGGGTGCACAGCTATGACACCCATTAAAGCAAAGTCCTTTATCTCCTGGGCAGCTTTATGCTCTAGCAGCACAGGGAGACCTGTCTTTGCCACCTCACCCCTCCCGGTGCCCCACCTCTCCTACCTTTGCTTTGTGGGAAGCACCCACTTTCGACTCAGAGGCAACAGCTTTGGATAGTTTCATGAGGTCTAAGTAAACCTCACCTGAAACAGTCACAGCTCTTCCTGGGAGGAGCAGTGTCCCTGAAGGCAGCAACACATACTAGTAGAGATCAGGCTTTGGAATCAAATCACAGTGGGACCCAGTTCTAACCTCAGCAACACTAACCTTTGACAAGTGACAAAACCACACGTGACCTTGAATTCCTCATGCAAGAAGGCAGAATAACGTAGCACCATCTCATAAAATTGGCTGTGAGCTCTCACTGAGAGAGTCATGAAAAGTACCTGGCACCATCAGACAGCAGCTATTTTTATCCATGATCCACGGGGCAGAGCCTTGCTGTGTTCTCCCCAGTATGAAATGGAGATACCCTTACATCATCCTTTCTGGCTAGTCTTAATTACTTGTGTCCTTTTTCTCTTACATGCCCATCACCAGCTTTCCATCAAGTTACAAGCTGTTAAAACGGTAGCTACACTAAGGACAGAGATGGTCTCTGCAGAATGTTGGGACCCTGGAATTTCATCAGCATTCCTAGATGCTCAATCACTGACATCACTGAACAGCAGACCATTTCCAGCAGAACATCACTTTCAAGACCTCCACCCCCTAAGCACTCCCTTTCCCCAAGAGATGACTGAACTCTTAAGGTGATGTGAGGAAGCGACAGGTGAGAGGTCAGGACTGGAGTCAGGGAAGACTTCAGGGTAGCTTAGCCAGCTATCATATCCTCAGATTAAAGCCTGTGACTTCTGCTACTAGTGTAAACCCTTTTTCAAGGGTGCATGCTTTCTGGAGGGAGAAAGAGGGAATCATGATCGTCACTGTCTGCAGGGCTTGCCTGGAAAGCCACTCCTCTCTGAAAACAACACACTTCAAAGTAGTCCATGCAGCTACCTGCTACCTAATAATTTTCTTCTTCTACAAAAGTCCCATAGGCAAAGACTGGTGCTGACTTCAAGGTGACTGTGATCATGTACTTAAAGAGATGATTTGATCTGTCCTTGTTAAGATTTTATGAACATAGATTGTGTTTACTCATTGTGGTTTTCCTTAATATAAAGAGTTGAGTTGGTTTGAAGCATTATAAAGGTTAAAAAATCAACAACTGGAATTCTAAACACCCTCTCTCAGTATCTATACATATCTATCTGTATATTTCTGTATCTATAATGCTGTAAGAAATAATAATTAGGATATTCTTTTCTGGGATAATGGTGCTGAAGATCTAGCCCCCACATTTAAAATATTCTTGAGCACAGTTATTACAGTACCTGTTTTAGAGGAAATTGGTCAGTTAATTTAAGATTCTATATTAAGCTGGGTATGGTAGCATATGTCTATAATCTTAGAACTCTAGAGGAGGAGGCAGAAGATTAAGAGTTCAAGGTCATCTTTAGCTATATTTTGAGTTTGAGGACAGCCTGGGATTCATGGCATTGTGCCCCTCCCCCCAATAAACACAAAATAAAACAAAAAAAGATTCCATGTCAGTTAGTGTTGATCAACATGATGGTACTTCCAGAAAATGCCAGAAACACTTGTGGAATGAATCACTGCCATTTAGCTCCTTCCATAAATGGTCTTAACCTTAGGCAGGCCTCTTAAAACAACAGTGGTGTAGTCCCTCTACAGACATCTGCATCTAACAATGAAGACATTATTTTGCAGTTCCCACTGGCAATTTTTTTTAGCTACAGTAGGAAAGCTGGAGTCCAAGGAAGTGAACCTCAGCAGCTGCAGACTGCCAGTGACCGTCAGCCTCTGTTACTACATGACCACCAGAGAGAGAGAGAGTGAACCAGAAAGCCCATGGTGTCATTGCAGTGGCCACATTAAGAAAATACAGCAATAGCTACGGAGAGGGCTCAGTAGTTAAAGCTTTTGCTGCATAAATGCAAGGACAGGAGCCCCCACTTCCATAACCCACATAAATGTCAGGTGAGTGTGACAACCCTAACTATACGTCTAGTCTTAGAAGGTAGCGACAAGAAATCCCAGAGCAAGCTGCCTAGGGAGGCTAGCCATATTGCCAAGCTCAGGGTTTGATTGAGATCCTGTCTCAGTAAATATGGTGGAAGAGGCATGGATTCCTAACATCAGTCTTGGGCCTCTACACACACAGGAACGTACATACATGTGCACCCATACAAATACATGTGCCTATGCGTGTGCACATACACATACACACATGCATACCACATACAGATGTAGTTGAAACAATCTGTAACCACATGCTTCTCTACTCACGTCCCAGTTCCCAGAATAACGACTCAGAACTTATTATTTGCAAACACCTAGGCCAAAGTTTTGGCTCATTCTACAACTAGTTCATAACGTATTTATTTAATTTATTCTATTCTATGAGTGCCACATGGCTAGTTACCTCTCTAAAGTTTCATGTGACCTTCCTCCTCAGAGTTCTGGGGTCACTCTCCTTTTCACTCCTAACTCTATCCCAGAATCCTCTTTTCCTACTGGAACTCCTCCCTCCCATTTCCTGACTCAGCTATAGCCATCGGTTTTTTGTTGACAGATGACGATTCCACACAGTGTGCAAGAGATTATCCCTATATACAGACATAAAAAAATGAAAAGAGAAAACAGAAAGAGTTGAAATTTTCCTTAGGCTGTCCACACTTCATGGGCTTGTTTGCTTCACATTATTAGTGACTCTTGGAGTGACATGTATAGTTTTATTTTTTGTTTTCTTTATATACTGCTTAAAATATCACTCATTCTAAGACCCTCTGACCTGCCAGAGAGCCAGCATATGTTTAGACAGTTATAGATACCACAAGTGCTTCCTTGTATTGCCCTAAAATTGCAATTTGTGCCTCTGCTTTTATTCAATGTCTTTGGGCTTGTCAATTCCATTGGATCTGGAATCAACTAAAAGACACACCTTGCAGTAGGACTACGAGGGTATTCCAAAAAGAATGAGTAGAGAGGGGAAGACCATCCCGTGGAGTAGATGCCACCTTCCAGCAGCAGCCCAGGAACAAAGAGGTCCCAGGGAAAAGCTGATACATTTGCCTACTTTGGAGGGAGAGAATGTGAGGCACTTGTCTCATGTCTCATTTAGAGTGATGGATTCCACAGTCATTTATTCTTTGCACACTGACCATTGGGTGTTCCTTTACTTTTTAAAAATTTAGAAGTTGTTACTCACCCAGCCATATTGGTTGTACAGATTAATGTGTTCTGCTATGACATTCCCACACAGAAGTATCATGATTCGAACATATACACTCCCCCAATATCATCTCCAGTCTTGACCTCTGATGCCATTCCTTAGTCTTAATCCCCTTCCCTGAAAGCCAAGTCCCTATTTTCATGTCTTTCAAGAATTATTTTCTCAAAACTTTCCTCTGTGCTTTACTTTTGACTGTAGGCAAAACATCAGCTCCAGAATAATGTATTCTCAGCAATAGTGTTTCACCCAGCAAATTGGGCCTTGTCTTAAAGCACAAAATCTTGATGAAATAAAATTCTCTCCACTAACTTGCTCTTATCTGTGTATGAAATTAGCATAGCACCAGTATTTCATTTCATTCTGTGACTAAACATGTTACTCCAATGCAGGACAGCAGAGGACCTGGTTTGTTGAGACAGTCTTCAGTCAAGGTTCTGGGTCCTCCAAAGTCACCCCATGAAGGTCACGGTCATTTCAGCAATCCAAAGTCACCAATGAAGGGGTCACAGCAGCTCACATTCTCACGCTACTCCACAAGGCATCATGACTCACCTTGTCAATTGTCCTAGCCAACCAAGTTCTCAGCTGTCAGAACAGGAAGCAAGTTTAACATTTCTTGCTTAATTCAGTGAGCCCAGAGTGAACTTGGTTCAGAGCCACATTTTTCCTTCTCAAGTTTCTGTCGCCTTGCATACTCTTCATAGTTCCTCAGAATAATTGACAGTGGTTTCTGGTTCTCATAGCTTGACTTCCTCATCCCAAAGGGGCCTTGGGTAAGAAGAGTAGCCCACCTTTCTCCGAGTTCTATGTTAATCTTGTCTGTCAAAGTGCACTCTGTACAATGCATCTGAAGTTACTTTACAAATCTCGCATAGATTAAATAGCTTATCTTTTTAGTTTAAGAGATTAGTTTATGGAAACAGAAGCAGGTGAACACTTGTGTTTGTGTGTGTGTGTGTGTGTGTGTGTGTAGAGAAAGAGAGAAATATTTTGCTACCAGTACAATTTTCAGAAGGCTTCTGGCCAGAGCCTGTTTTGATAAATATGATGAAAAAATATTTACTTCCTGGGGAGGCAGAGAGAAAACAGCCCCTTTTCTGCCATGGAAAGTGTGATTTCTTATGGTCACTTTGTTTTTCTTCTAACTTCTTCTCCCTTGCTGGTTGACTTTCTCAGCGGTATCATTCACTCTTTTGTTCTCTACCTATTATTCCAGTTTCTTCTTTTAAGGTAAAGTGGTAAACCTCATTTTCTTTTCCAGGAATACAGTCAATGGATTCAAAACTCTATTCCTGCAGAAGCACAGAAAGGGCACTGAATGCTCAGTGGGAGAATCCCTTTCCCCAGCTCCTTTCAAGGGTTGGCCTGTTGTGTGTCCACAGCTAGGTGACATGTCCAACTCCTCATTCATTGCATTATGCTTTGAATGTATACTTGCAGATGTACCTTATCCATTGTTTTATGAATTCCTGGATACAAGGGGATAAACTTTATTAATCTTTGCATTCTCAGTATTCCATGCTTAGTAGGCACTCCACAATACAGTCTCATAAAGGCATGACGTGAATTGTTGAATGCAACCTCTCCTTGGCTGCTCCTTGGTGAGTAGTATGGCACTGCTCTGCTGGGTGCTCAGCTGGTACAAAGCTTTTCTTCCACACTAACCAAGATTACATCCCCAGGACTCTCCTTTCCCATGAAACACACCTCTTCTTCCCTGTATGTTTATTGTAAACATTTAACTGAGGACTTCAGCCCTGTGAAGGCTGAGGTTTTGTTTTCAGTAGGAAGTCCTGTGCTTATCCTCGACTTACTCAGCCACCTTCATTCCAGTGGCAAAACTTCTGGCATGCCAGCTACCCAGGTCATTCCAGGAGAAATCCAGATTCCATTTAGACGCATTCTGAATGGCTTTAAATATTTTATTTTCTCAGGGTTCTTCCGAGCCAGTGTTTATCACTGGATGAGTACAGTTACAGGGAGATCAAGGGCCTGGTTTATTCTGGGTCATATCCATTATAATGGCCTCATTTAAGCCAAGCCTTCGCCTTGTCCACTACTTTCTGAGGTCTTTGACTTCACTTTCCTGTTGTGTCACCTCTTTCCTGGGATGAACCGAAGGGCCCTGGCTGTGCCTGCCCCCTCCCCTTTCTTCTAGACCAACAGACCCAGGCTTCACAGCCCTTCTCAATCTCTGCACTCATCACAGACAGCGCCGAGCTCAAGACCCAGCAGCTGACACTTGTATTTGGCTCAGAGCTGGTCTATGGTTCACATGTTGGGCATAACTTGAAATCTCACATCCAATGCAAAGAAAGATGATGCCAGTGCTTGGGAATGTCTCTACACATGAAATATGTCTACTCAGTGTCCCCTCAGCCCTGTCCCACTCTCTTTTCATTGCATTTAAGATGTTTGCAAAGTGTCATTGTGTGTGTGTGTGTGTGTGTGTGTATGTGTGTGTGTGTGTGTGTGTGTTTAATGTGATTTTAGGATCAACGTAGGGCAATTCTGTGAGTATGCACTAAATCAGGACCTCAAGGAGAATAAACCCATGATAACCCTAGCTTTGATCACACTGATTCCACTAATTAAAAACTCCACAAAGGAGAGTCCTGGATAATCACACAGACCGTGTGAATCACCTAATAATGACAGAACTCTCCAAAGCATCAGTGACTAATGAGCAGATGTGACAAGGGAAAGCAAGCTTATGGGAAACCATTTCTAATGGTGATGTCAGCAAGGAAAAATTTGCAGACATAATTACTAAAAAAAAAATTATCAGAGTCTTCCTTGTCAAGTATTTTCTATGTTTATAGAGCTGTTGGTGACTCACTTTAGAAGTCTGGGAGACTTATTTGATTTGGAATCAGGATTTTATTATAGCTTAGCTGTTATGTAATAGTTTACTCAGACTGATGGGGAGATATTCTTCCATGTCAACAGACCTTACATGTGTGTAGTGAAATCTTCTTGTAATTATTTCAACAATTCATATCTGGATGTTTCCCCTATATTTTCATGCCTAGAATATGCTCTTAGTTTGTATAAAGCAGTGCAGGGGAAACTGTGAGCACACTACCATCATACCATGAACCCTAATGATTTAGTATATTGGTCCAGAGTTTCTTCAGGATATGAAATTCATAACAGCATATGGAATGTCTGACTTGGGAAAGCTATAATAGGCATTTCTATATGTGTTTCTCAGCATAATAAACTAGGATCCTTCATGGCTTTACTGTGGTCAACACTATAATTAGTCAAGCTTTACCCACATATTCCAAATTCCAGGGCTTAAGTGCAAAGTCATCTGGGTACACCCAGTTTGGATGTTGGCTGGGAAACTATTGTTTGATCAACACCTCTAGTTGCTATAGCCTGAAGCGTTTCATTTGGAGTTTCCAAAACACTAATAGCAACCAGATAGACATGTGTCTCTAATGTTGTTGCCTCCAGAATATCTCCAAGATAAATGAACCCAGAGAAATCCACGGCCCTCAAGGAAAGATTGGACACTATCTTTGCTCCAAAAGGGATGTTCTGGAGAAACAATTAGGAGGATAAGCAGGGAGGCCCCTCATGTCCCTTCCTGGCTCTTGCACTGTCTTGAGCTACTGGAATAATAAGAAAAGGATTAATAATAAGATTGTTGTTTTTTATCTCTATAAAAGATTTTCTGTTGACTCAAGGAGGCAGAATTTAAGCATAAAGCAGTATAATTAATCTAAATATTTGTCTGTGTGGGTTTATATGTGCATATGGAGATCTCATTTAAACACATCAGTGGATTTGCATTATCACTCGATAACCTGCTATGTCTATGCTCTATTTGTTAACATGGAGAGAAATAATAAGGAAGGATAGAAAAATTGAATGAAGAATTGGAAAAGAATGAAAAGGAAATGTGACCAGTTTCCTCATTTAGGTAAATGGAGGTTAATAAAACAGTTTGGAGGAAAGCTATGAAATCAGTCAACACTAACAACAGAAATGCCTCTGTTTTGTAATAATGGGTAATGAAGACTATTTTATAACCCAGAAAAGTCACAGCACACAGGCAATACTTCCTTTTGGCAGGCTCTAGTTTACAATAAACAAAGCTTCTATTTTAACTCTTGAGAGCACATTGTCCTATGAATTATCCCCATGGGAATGATTCTGCTTCTTTTTGGCATCAGAAATTCTCTGAATCAATGATGCACTTCTGTGACTTCTCTGTGACTGTTCACACCTCTGAGTACCACCTCCTGGGATAGACTGAAGAACAAATGTCTGGGGACTTCTAGGTAGTGGTAGGTGTACATACTAACTCCTTCTGGTGGGATGGTAAGGGGAGCAGCTGCTTGAGCACCATGTTTTAGGAGGATGAGACAGCTGAGGTGTGGCTAAGAGCAGGTAAAATCTAGGTGTGGTGGCAGAGACTTGCAATCCCACCTCTCCTGATGCTTATACAGGAGGATCATGTGGTGGTAGAGACTTGCAATCCCACCTCTCCTTATGCAGGAGGATCATGAGTTCAAGGTCAGCCTGAGCAATAGAGTAGAACTCTATTGCAAAACCCCCCACATGCCAAGAAAGTAGCTATGGTTGTGTGCATGATGGGGGGGGTTCTATTGGTCCATTTTCTTGGATGTAGATATTATCTCACTCCTCTCTTCTTTCTTTCTGCCCCTCTCTCCTTTCTCCTCCTTTATCGTTCTCTCTTCCCTCTTCTTCAATCCTCCTTCCTTCCTTTCCCCCTCCCCCTCTCTCTGATAAGCCAGAAAGAATTCATTAGCCCCATTTTCTTGGAATCTTTGTTTAGAGGGCATTAAAAGCAAAAAAACAATCATAAAATATCTATTAGTCTTTACTAATTCCTGCCACTTTGAAAACATTTTATCAAATGCAAAAGTACATTAGCTACTGAGTCCTTCAACGAGTCCTATGAAGTTGTTATAGGTCATATTCAGCTTGTTATAGGTTTCCATCCCAATAAACATCATAAACTCAAACTACTCAGAGTTAAAAAATGCATTTAATCCCAGTACTCTGTACATTGAGAGAATTGCCACAAATTCAAGGCCAGGAAGTACAGCATAGAAAGACTCCGTCTCAATGACAACAATAACAAAGTGTTTACTGTATCATGGCTTCTAATCCACTGAGCACCACAGATTCTCTGGCAGGTATCAAGTGTTCATGGGAACACTGGTGTGGGTCTGCAGTTGTGAAGGCTAATGTATAGCCTGCTTTGTGAAAATGTAACGAGCAGCTCTATTTAGTGAATACAGTACATGGTTTGTACCATCTCTGACAAAAGGTAAAGAAATAGGAGCAATGAGGAATGCAGTGATGGTCCCCAAATGTTACTGCTAGAACAGGAGTGAGGGTTGACAGTGTGTCCTCATTCATTTGGATATATTGTCTCTGTTGTCCCAGGACACTCTCTTATTTGATCTTTTCTCATTAGAAATAAGAGCACACATTAAAAATAAAACTATTCTCAACAGATTTCCATTTTTGCTAGCACCTGACTGGACAAAAGTTGAAGCAGGGCCCAGCTAATGCCTTTTGTTTTCCATTTAGTTGTGACTTTTTCAAAAGCCCTCACTTTTGCTTGCGAGTATTAAAGTGGAGGTTTGTATCTGGAAGTAGGTCCTGATTCTGCAGGGCACTTCAGACTTTAGGTTCCATCAGTAATAGTCTCCCCATTATACCCGTGAGGGGCAGGACTAACTTTCCTTGCCACTAAATGACTCATTTTACTACCATCAACTCTCGTAATCGATCTTAGTTTACATTCAAGGAAACCAAAGCTTAAAGAGGTCATGGCTCTCTGGTTCTTTCTTGCCTTCTCCTGTCTTCCCTCTTCTTTCCCATCCCCATTTTTTTTTCCTACAGCATCTCACTATGTTGCCTAAACTTGCTTTGAACTTGAGACTCTCTTGCCTCTCCCTCCTGAGTGCTTGGATAATGGATGTCTGCCACCACAGACAGCAAATCATGAATTTTTTGCATCCCCAGTGCCATCAGCAGCAAGAAGAGAAACACTTCGATGACAACATGGAGTTATGATTGTCTTGGGTAAAAGCTGGGGGAAATGAAGGAGTCCTGGTTCCTTGTCCTTTTGTGCTACTGCTGCCCTTGTGGATGCCCTTGTGGGCATCCAACTATTACATACTTGTATGATTCCACAAAAGACTAAAGAAATAGGGAAATGATTGAGATACCAACTTGAGTTGGATGCTTCAAAGATGAGTATCAGATGCATCATTGAGGTAACAGGTAAAGGAGCTGTGTTCACATTGCCCCTTGTTTTGTCATGCATTTGTCACAATCTCATGCAATGAGCTCACAGGTGTCTAGTCCCTTCTTTCATTTGCCATCTCCAGAATTGGTGGGTTGTCTATTCCATATTCCTTGGATAAATCAATAATCTGATGGGAGACTAGGTGCTAAGGAGATAGGGTGGGGTGGGGACCCACAAATAACACAAACCAAAATGCAGACATTTAAAAATGCTTCTGATTGTAAACATTTAAGGTGTCATTAGGTAAGCCTGGCTCGAACAATGGAACTTCAGGTACTTAGATCTTTAAAACTGAACAAAACAAGACAAGAAGAAGATGAATAAATTATACTGTAGAAGTGACAAGAACACAGGAGAGCACATGTGAGATCAGACATGATCTCCCCATACCTCTTTGCCATATGTCCACTCATTCATTTATTTGTTCGTTTCATTTAGTTTTTCTTTCTTTTATTTGTTCATACAATATTTACATTAGTGTCATTTGCTAGACTACAAAACCAAGATGGCTGTTTAAAGGAAGTCAGAAACCTTCTATCAATAAATTCATCTATTACCCCTTTTACTTTAAATTTGTGCATTCTATTGCAGAAAAAAAGATGAGAAATGATGAATGAAAAATTGTGTTTTAAAAAGGTGTGTTTAAAATAATGCTGTTTTAGTGTTCGTAATGAGTCTGAGGATGCTGCCCACTTCATTTGTGGGTGTTTTTTTTTTGTTTTTCTTTTCAAGATCTGTGCATTTGAATCTGGCCCTGGATTTTCCTCCAGAGACTTACATGTATCTCAGGAACGCGTTGAGTAGTGACCTTCTCTCCAGCAGGTCTCATGTCATAAACCCTGCAGGAATCCTCACAAGGGCTGGGCGTAGTCAGGGCTCTCAGTCAGTCCTTACATGGGCAGAAGCTGATTTGCTCTGTGCCTGTATTACTCTCAGATCAGTTCAGCAAACTCATGGACACAATGTTTTGGGTATGAGATGCCATTCTATGTAGAGTGGTCTGAGAGGGCTAGATATGCCCACAGGAAGCAATTTGAAATAATCTCCAAAATATAGATAGGCTTTGAGAGATTTCTGTTCTAGCTAAAAACACCTAACAATCAGAAAATTAGTAGCCCATGCCCTTCGTTATTTTAAGTGTTTGTGTGTGTGTGTGTGTGTGTGTGTGTGTGTGTGTGTGTGTGTGTATACATGTATGTGGAGGCCAGAGATTGACCTTGGGTGTTTTCTTCAATTACTCCTCACCTTGTCTTTTGAGACAGAGTCTCTCACGGGCCTATGGCTCACTAATTCAGCTAGACTGACTGGATTGCAAGTTCCAGGGACCTGCCTGTGTCCCCCTTCTCGGAGCTGAGTGTATAAGAACATTGTGGGTTCTGGACTTTTAGCTCAGGTCTTCCTTCTTATGTATTGAGCACTTTACCAACTGAGCCAACTTCCAAGCCTTTTAAATTTCACTCTTCAAGATGACTTCAGTAGAAAAATCAAAGCTTCAAGGAAAATTTAAACTGGAATGTTTAGTAAAGAACTCTGATTGGAGATGACAATCAAAATACTTCTCTGGAATTGCATTAAGTATTCAGAACAGACACTGACCACATACGACTGCTCTGTTGGCATTGGCATGTACTGGTAGCCTTGCTGCTTCCATGCTGAGCTCACTGGTCTGTTACTTGTACCAACATGCCTTGTGCAGGTGGAGATCAACATCACATCCCCTACCTTAATTATATTCACTGTTCCTATGCAAATGAACATCTTTAAACACAAGACTATTCCTTTTTTCACTTGATCAATTTTTTCCCTTTGACTAGACTATTTCTTTAAATATACAAACATGAGGTTTTATGCTTTTCTATTGAGAAAATGAAAACAAACAGAAATCAAGATACAAAGCCTGAACTGAAAGCTTCCATAATACACTATAGTTTCTAGCCACTCTGTTCTATTTCTTTATAGCAAAAATACTAGACAGGTTTTGTTTGTTTGTATGTTCCCCACGTCCACCACCTTCCTGTTTTCTTCCCTTGCTGTTGAATCTCCAGGCCACCTTCTCCTTCTGAAGATACTCTTGTATCTCTCTCACTCTGCTCCTCACAATCCTATAGCCCCATTTAGTCTGGACCCTTCCAGATGCCTCTGGCTGTTTTCTCCCTTATATCTACAATAAAACCTCCTCCCCCATAACTAGGAGTCTTATGTCCTCATTCTTTCCCCATTCATCTGGTGCTGAAACTACAAGACTGGCACAAATGAGTTCCCTTCCAAAGAATCTGGCTTCCCTGAACCAAGCTACCAATCTGACTCTCCTAAGGTATGTACAGATCATTTGCTTCTGCTGGCTTCTGCTACCCACCAAATTTGACTCCAGATTCTAAGGTCTGCATCTGCAGCTGCTTTTTAACTGGTCTCTCTTCAAATACTCTGTGAGTGTATCTCTGGCTCCTGAAACCTACTACATCCTCAGGGGCCCTAACATATGGGCAACTATCTACTTACTAAGACACTTGCTGTCTCTCTCAGCTCCCTCATGGAAGTCCAATAGCTTCCTTCAGCCCCCCTAGACCTGAGACCCTTTCTTTACCTCCCATCAGAGCTATCTGCTCCAGGTCTCCATGTGCTTTCCTGGGCCTATGTGCTGTAACTTCCTTCTCCTCCCACTAGGAGACGCCTGCTAAGTCCCAAAGCTTCCTTAAGCCCTTCTGGGCTTCCACCATATTGAAATTCCCTTGGGCAGAGTTCCTATACTTTGTTATCTTGTTCCCTCTCAGCTCCATCCTGAAAGTCCTGCAGCTTCTCTCTGCCCTCCTGGGCGTCTCCATTTCTCATGTCCCTCTCCTTGTAAGAACTCTCCCTCCGGTGGGGTTCATTTCCGGACCCCTTTTTTTTTTCTTCCCCAGACTCACAGATTTTACTAAAGCATAGCTGTGTTACTGAAAATGGTCTCAGTACAGCTCAGTCAGGGGCTAAATATGGCACCCAACATTTTTTTCAAGTTCTCTCATCTGCTAACAACCTCAGCTATTGCACAATCAAATAATCCCCAAATCTTTTCTCTAAATTTTCTCTGTTCTATACTTTCAAATATTTCTTATTTCTAAGGTTTTCCTACTTAGTCTTTATCTCTATGATTTCTCTGCTCTCAAAAAACAAAAAAACAGAAGCTTTTCAGTTTCATGAGGTCCCATTTATTGATTGTTGGTCTTAGATACTAAGCTGTTGGTGTTCTGTTCAGGAAGTTGTCACCTGTGCCGATGAGTTTGAGGGTTTTCCCCATTTTCTCTTCTGAAAGATTTAGTATGTCAGGCATCATGTTAAGGTCTGTGATCCACTTAGACTTAAGTTTTTTTCAAGGTGATAAGTATGGGTCTAATTTCATTCTTTAACATGTGGACATCCAGTTGGACCAGCACCATTTGTTGAAGATGCTGTCCTTTTTCCATTGTGCGGTTTTGGCTTCTTTGTCAAAAATTAAGTGACAATTTAGATGTGTGGGTTAATTCTGGTCTTCAATTCAATTCAATTCCATTGATCCACTGGTCTGTTTCTATACCAGTACCATGCTGTTTTTATTACTATTGCTCTGTAGTACAGCTTGAAATCTGGGATGGTGATACCTCCAGATGTTTTTTTTTATTGTACAGGATTGATTTAGCTCTTCTGGGTTTAGGCAAAAAGCACTGTCATTTGAACAAAACAGCAGCCTACAGATTGGGAAAAAATCTTCACCAACCCCACATCTGACAGAGGGCTAATATCCAAAATTTACAAAGAACTCAAGAAATTAAATGGCAAGAAACCAAATAATCCAATCAAAAAATGGGGAACAGAGCTAAACAGAGAATTCACAAAGGAGGAATTCCTAATGGCTGAGGGACACTTGAAGAAATGCTCAGCATCCTTAATCATTGAGAAATGCAACTCAAGACGACTCTGAGATTCCATCTCACACCTGTCAGAATGGCTAAGATCAAAAGCTCAAATGACAGCTCATGCTGGTGAGGGTGTGGAGAAAGGGTAACCCTCCTCCATTGCTGGTGGGAGTGCAGACTTGACCAACCACTATGGAGGTCAGTCTGGCGATATCTTAGAAAACTTGGAATAGCTCTGCCTCGGGACCCAGCCATACCACTTCTGGGTATATATCCAAATGAGTCCTCACCAAATCACAAGGAAGTTTTCTCATCTATGTTCATAGCAGCCTTATTTGTAATAGCTAGAAACTGGAAACAACCCAGATGTCCCTCAACCGAGGAATGAATAAAAAACTGTGGTACATCTACACAATGGAATACTACTCAGCCATCAGAAACAAGGAAATCATGCAATTTGCAGCCCAATGGATGGAACCAGAGAAGCTCAGCCTGAGTGAGCTAACCCAGACTCAGAAGGATGCACATGGCATCTATTCACTTATAATCATATTTTAGCCATATAGTACTGGATAACTATACTACAACCAATGCACCAAAAGGAACATGAATATAGACTTTGTTACCTGTCAATGAGACACTTTGCCCTAGTGGTGCTGCCTTGTAGGCCCCCAGTGTATGAGGAGGCTCTTGGCTTTCATATGACTGCTGAACTGGGGCAGGGGACTGTTATGTAGGGACACTCCACTTCAGAGGAGTGTGATGGAAGGGATAGGGGGTAGAGGGTGGGAGGGTGGGTCTGGGAGGGGTGGAAAGAGGACACTGTGATGGAGATGTAACTTGAAGTAATAAATAAATATTAAAAATAAAAAATAAAAAAACAAAAAACCCCCACCACCAACAACAAAAAAATACTACCACAACCAAACAGCAACATCAACAACAACAAAACAAAACCAAAAAATCTTTTAAGACCAGTGTTTCTAAGCCGGGCGGTGGTGGCGCATGCCTTTAATCCCAGCACTTGGGAGGCAGAGGCAGGCGGATCTTTGTGAGTTCGAGGCCAGCCTGGTCTACAAAGTGAGTCCAGGACAGCCAGGGCTACACAGAGAAACCTTGTCTCGAAAAACCAAAAAAAAAAAAAAAAAAAGACCAGTGTTTCTCAACATGTGGTCACAACCTCTTTGGGGGTCAAATGGCAGTATCACTGGGGTCACCTAAGACCATCAGAAAATACAGATATTTACATTATAATTCATAGCAGTAGCAGAATTACAGTTATGAAGTAGCAATGAAATAATTTTATGGTGGGGGGTAACCATAGCATGAGGAGAGTCACAGCATTAGGAATGATGAGAACTGCTGCTTAAGATTATGCTGTAAACCATATTAGCATTTGTAAGTTCAGTAGGTATAGTTAAGTAATATGTAACAAAATTTAGCTTAATACTTATGACAAAAGGCTTATAGTTAAAAAATCTATATGTGGGTAATCTAAATTTGATATAATATACTATATATGTGATTCAACTTTTGTTTAGGGTAGATTGTATATGTAACTTGGATTCAACTCTTGTTTAAAAAATAGGTCTATTAAGAAAAGTAGAGATTTTTAAATACCAACCACATGGTTGGCAGCCATGTTTACTAAGGTTAAGAAAGAATAACTTCCATGTGATAAAAACCAAGACATATTTAATAAATAAGGTTTATAAATTCCTAAGGTCTACTCAGGTTAACAACAATAACTGGCTTAAAAATATATGGCTAGCCTCTTTATCTTTGCTAACTTTATTAAGCTTTAGCTTTTTGGATAAACTGAGTCATAAAAAACTCTGATGTTCTGGCTGTTCTCCCCATCATCTACAGTAAGCCTTCTCCTCTACCACACCTAGGCGCATCATAGCCTCATTTTTTTTTTTTTTATTCACATAGTACATGTTATTCCCTGGTAGTCCTTTAGAGACTGAGTCTGATGACACTCTTTCATGCCTAATGAAAGTGCCAGGCATGGAATATAGACTCAGTCTGTTCTTGTTGAATGGATGAATGCATGTGCAAGATAGTAACTAAAGTAGGCCAATCAGCAAGCTGCTTTTCATGGGAATTCTGTAACAAGTGAACTTTTATTTGCAATGACAACTGATGTTGGGGGTGGGTCAGGTGGTGTGAGTTAATAAGGAGTTATATAATCAGAACTGTCCAGAAACTCAAGCATTTATGGAATTGCATTGTGGGAGGGAAATTGTATTGGGAAAACTTGAGTGTAGGCAATGTAAGTGTCAGGAGCATGTGATCAGTTTGTCTGGGATGCCTGCTAGAAGTGATGAGGTTTATTGCCCTCCTTTCCTTTCAGGTTACATACAGAAAGCACATGACTGACATGGCAGCTGCTCTCTGATCTGAACGAAGCCACAGAAAACATCAGGTGCAGCCAGTTACCCAGGATGCCTGTGTGGGTGTCTGTGAGAGTTTTGTCAGAAGCTCCTGTTTCAGTGTGGCTTTGTACATCAGGTGGATGGTATCAAAGGCATCCTGGAATGATGCCTAAGAATTTCCTTGCCAGCTTTGATCTTTTGATTTGGAGCCTCTGTCAGATTCTCCCTGTCCTAAGGTGTCTGGGTCAAGCCCTTTCTTTTCTGGGAAGGTCTCCAATGAGCTTTCATTGTTTTCCATGTTTGAGACCCCTTGACTAGGCCCAAACAGAACGTACTTTCTTAACATTTTTTAAAATAAGGCAAAGTCCCTCAATGTTCACAGACTGTGGTTGTGTTTGGTTGAGATGTGAATTTGAGCTTATTACACTTGGCTGGTAGCAATGTGCCCAGCATGTTGTAACTGTTGAGCAGTGAACAGCTCAGTGGTAATTCTTAGTGTGAGTTCTCAGGACCTGCAGGATCCAGCTTTGTTGCAGAATATGTGAATCCCAAATTTGTGAAAAATCTGTTTCTAATTGGAATGGCTCAGCCTTTAATCCTAGAGCTTTCTGTTTATTGTAAGCCAGTGTTTATGGTGTGGCTCGGCCCTAGCACACACCTTTAATCCAAGAGCTTTTTGCACATAGGATTAAATAAAGTTAACTCTCAGTCAAGAGGCAGAGCAAGAAACAGCTGACAGGGGTTAAACAGAAAGGAGGGACATTGAGATGGAGGGTATTTAAGACAGCGTGGAGAAGGAGAAGGAGCTTTTCAGCTCTGGGCTTTTTCCTCTAGAGTTTTAAGCTGAATAGGAAGATCAGCTGGGTGCTTTCTCAGCCTCTCTGAGTTAGCAGGCTTTCACCCCAGCATCTGCTCCTGAGTATTCATTGGTAAGATCAAATGACTGGGATATTTTAGTTTTATAAGACAACACATTTCTTCCCATTTCTAGTATTTCTTGCCTCCTTTTCTTATGACTTGCACTCTAGTCCCCACACCCACTCTGAACCACCTTGTAGTCCCTACATCTGGACGGTATTCCCTTATCTTCACCTTGCTGCTTCTGATACATCATTTAGATATCAGTTCAATAGTCGTGGCTTCACAGAAACATTCAGAACATCCCTTAATACCATCAACCAGCACCAAATCGGAGCCTCTCCTCACTTGGCTCCCCCATTTTCCTCTATGGCACCACCACTGCATTGTTTATCATTATGCATCAAGTGAGGCATCTGCTTAATGCCTGTGACTTCTAGTAGAACTCTAGTAGAGTCTGGACACTCTTCCCATGTCTAGCATTGGTAAGAATGAATAGTGAAATAATGGATGAAGAGAAAGAGCTCTAAAAAATGATTATTATATGCCTGCATAATGTACAAGTGTGTTCAGTGCCATTTTGCTGCTTCTATTCTGTATTTTAGGTGCCTTTATAGGACAGAGTACAAGGCTGATGGGATAAGAGGTGAGATTCAGAGAGAGTTTTTGGCTCTGAATTTGTTCCAGCTCAGTGAGCAGCAAGATCCTGGCTGATGGAAAAAAAGTGACTATTTCTGTCAAGAATCCACCAGCTACCATAGTACCCCAGCACACGGATAAGTGACAACAGATGGAACAGATGGAACGTGTAGAGGTGAAGTTTTGTGTTGATTACTCCCAAGTTGCAACCAATCTCTTTCTGGGTGTGGTTTGAATGAGAAGATGTCCCCACAGGCTCATGGATTTGAATACTTGGTCCCCAGTTGGTGTTGCTGTTTGGGAAAGTTGTGGGACCTTTAGGAGGTGGAACAGTGCTGAAGGAAGTGTGTCAGTGGGGCCAGAGTTTGGGTGTTCATATCCTGCTTCCTGTTCTCTCTGTCTGCTTCCTGTGTGCAGAAGAAAATGTGATCAGTCCACTTCCTGCTTCCACCACCATGCGTTCCCTGCCTGTTGCATGTCTCCCCAGCCACAGTGGACTTTTCCCTCTGGACCTGTGAGCCAAAATAAAGCCTCTCTTCTCTAAGTTGCTTTTGGTAATGGTGTTTTACTATAGTGGCAGGGAAGTAACTAATATACTATGTGAGAAGGAAGGTTTGCAATTGTTTTTTATCCTCCCTCTAGCCACATTGTTTGTAAGCCTGGGGTTGCTGTTAGTGATCTTGACAGCATTCCCTCTTATTCATGCTGTGCCAGTTCTTTGCCTTTACACACCACTATTGATTAGTATATATGCTTAATGTAACATTTTACTTTTACATATGTAATTTTCCTATTTCTCCCTCTTAAGCTACCATCTTGTTGAAGCAGCACCAATCATACTGAAAACTATTAGTTTAGTTCATTTGATTTCCACTTCTGCTTGTTTTATTATATACTCTCTGTGGTGACAGAAGTCGTGACAACCTGATCCATCTGTTCCTTGAAGGCACTGCTTCATATACCAATGCTGGTAGCTAAGTGCTCCAGTCACAGAACCCCACAATTCCAAGAGACCTAAGGACACTTTCCAAATCCTCCCATCTTGCACTGGGGAAAAGTGTGACCCAATACATAGCGAGTCTCCTGAGATTGAGCCAAGCTAAACTGGGTAACTGGTTCTTGCTCTAGGTGCCCATCTCACTTTATTCTATGGCCTCCTACTGCTTCCTGTAATCTGCGGGAAGTGACAGAGTTCCCCCTTGCTGGCAGAATCGTCCTCTGACAGAAGAGAGGAGAGAGATGCTGTGGAAACTTCGCTTCATGCTCTTGTGTTTTGAAGCCCCTTTCCTTTCATGGCAGAGGAAGGAGAGTCATTGTGAGTTCCCCCTTTGTTGCACTTAGGAATCATTTCTTTGTGACTCATAATCTTAGTGGATCCAGTGACTGTCTGTTCTCAGATGATTGATGGATAGTAATTTACATTTATACACCTCTGCTCTATGACACCATCCATTGGGAGGCATGACTTCAAATCCAGGAGGTTGACTAAAGGAGGGAAAGATACTTCTCAACAGAGATCACTCCCTAAGTTCCCAGCTATGTGCCTGAATGTCTCTGAGCTTTCTCCCAGGCTGCTACCCTCAGTCTGGGCTGCAGGCATCGAGAGCACATTTGATTCATATTCAAGCATGTCCAGTAGCAACTTGAGGGACTCGTTTGGAGTCTACCAGCTTTCTGATACATCACAAAAGAAAGCTTCCTGAATGGTGAGTTGGGAAACCAGGCAATTGCTTCCCTTGCTGTTCTCGTGTCCTGCACTCTGGGAAAATGACTTTGGGAAGGGCTGTTTTATGCTGGCTGCCAATTTCAGATCTCTGAGTAGAATAACGCCCAGCAGGTTCCTGGTTTCTGTTCTTGACCCTTAAGGAAACCAGAAGGTGGCTGTTTCTAAGGACAAAATGACAAGATGTGGGTGCTTTTAACTATTACAGTCAATGAGCCATCTTTCCTAGAAACAAAACTCAAGAAGGCTATTGTAACCTCTTCAATGGAATGCATGAAGGCAATTCTTTGTAAAGAATGAACAAATTTATATTTGCATTGAATTGTTTTTATTTTAACTCGCAGTAGCCAGATCAGTCAATGGGTGAGTGTGTTCAAAAATCCAACCAAATTCAGATGACATTCAGTCATAGCAGAAAGCATATTAGATTGGATTTGAGGTTGAGGCTAGTTAGAGCTCTGATCCTTTTGATGTTATTAACTTTCTTATTGTGTGTTTGAGAGAACAGACTTTCTGATTTCCCTTCCCTCCTCTCTGATCTCCTCCCTTCTCCTCCTCTCCCCTCCCCTCCTTTCTCTCTTCTGCCTCTTTTTCCTCCTTCTCTTAATTGTTTTTTTAAACAAATCCTTAACTGGCTTTGCACTTTCGATGTAGCCTATTATGGCCTCAAACTTTGAAATCCTTCTGCTTCTGCTTCCCAGATTCTGGGTTTCCAGCCTGAATTGTGACCCTGAGCATTCTGTCCTTTTCTTGTGCTATCTTCTGAAGCTTCAGTGGATCTTGGATGAGAGGATGAGGAACAAATCTTTCCTAAAGCTCTCCCTCTTCATCCACCACTTGTCCTGCAGAAAAGCAATGATGGCAGAAATGGAGCAAAATACTCAGTGATTATGTGATCTGCAGAGGCTACTTAAATAGATGACATGTGAACTGAGGTTGCCTCTCACATGAAAACCCCCATATCTGTCGGGGGCCTTTAAGAATACTTAAAAACAGGGCCAGGGAGGTGGCGTATTGGCTAATGCATATGTAGTGCAGGTGTGAGGACCTGAGCTAGGATTCCTACATCCCATATGAGGCTGGACACACCTGAGATCTCAGAGCTACTGTGGCAATGGAAGGACGATGGAGACAGGAGAGTCCTCAGAAGCTCACAGTTTAGCTAGTCTGTCATATACAGCAGTGGACAGTAGGAGATCCTTTCTCAAACAAGGTGGAAGGTAGGGATGGGATCCTAAGGTGGTCTTCTGACTTCTACATGTATATCATGGCAGATACACTCACATTCTCCTACAATAACATGTACATGTACATACAATATTAAAAACATGTAAATAATAAAAGAATACTTAAAAACAAGCCAGGCAGGGTGGCACACTCCTACAATCCCAGTTCTAGGGAAGTGGAAGAAGCAGGAGGAATACAAGTTCAAGGCCAGACTGGACTATAATAGTGAAACCCTGCTTCAAAATCCACAAAGGGATGGGAGAGATGTACAAAAAAAATTCTGTCTCATGTTAAGCAGTAGTCATCTTGAAAAAAGTGAGAGCTGAATAATGAAAGTTAAAGGTAATAAATTAGGAAAATTAGTTGATATGCAAACAAGTCAAAGAGGGACAGCATACTATAATGCTATAAATATTTTTGGTAGACATTAAACAAGAACTAGCCAGTAAAACCTGATGTATAATAAAATAAAAGGAACCTGAAACAAGATAGTATCTTTACCATCCAAAATGGGCAAGTTGTAATTGGAGTGGAGAAGGTATTTTAAAATAATACTCTATAAATTCTCTACAATTTCCTCTTTTGCTTTTTCATACCTCTTTTTTTTTGGGGGGGGATGGGGAACTTTACTTAGAAGACAATTTGATATACTTTGGTTAGAATAGAATGAAATGTAGCAAAGGGTTTTTAAAAGCATTGCAAGATCTTGGAGCTTTAAAAGTCTCTCTCTCTCTTAAAAAAAAAAGGAAGAGGAGAGGAGATGATCTCATTCAGACCTTTGTAGGACTGATACTCAGTAAGGAAAAAGTGCTGGGCAGGGTGAGTCAGTTTCAGCCAGCATCATGGATGACTTATACCCAGAACATTCAGGCAGCTGAATTCCATGCATCTCTCTGGTAACCCTGGGAGGCCAAATCTCCTTGAAGCCAGTTGGAGGCTGAGGGGTAAGAAGGACTGAGGGCAAAATATATGATACTACATCCTATTCTCCCAAGGAGCTGTTAGAATTGCAGTCTGGAGATCTGTTGATAACTAATGCTTTCTCACTGCTACCACTCTTGTGATGGTAAAAGGAGAAAATACTGATGTGAATCATTATTAGCACCTCTGATTTGTGGAACACTGACATTTGATCCAAGAGAAAGAAAGCAGAGATTTATACACTCACACAACACCTGTGTGTATCTGTATGTATGAATATATATACATATATGTAAATAGCTCATAAACTTTACAGAAGCATAATATGGATACGAATATATTTTGACTCTCCTCCCAAATTTGTATGCCTATATGATAAACTTTATAACTATAATTTATCACTTTGAATGACAATTTTTCCTTAAAATTCAATTTGCTGTATAGTATTAATTATAACAATTATCTGTAAACATTTTCCATTGTGCTAGGTACAGAGCTAAGAATTATGTATGAAATAGCTAATTTGAATAGAATAATTTATTTATTTATTTATTTTGCCATGAGTTCTTTCCCTCTCATATAAGATTATAGAGAGCCGTTGCCATGCAAATATATGACACATTTTGAGCCTATTCCTCCATGCCTTGATTCCCTCCTCTTTCTTTTCCCCCTGCCAGCCATTAGTTCCCCTCAGTCCTCTAGATATCTTGGCTTTCCTTTCCTGTCATCTGCATATATATGATTCTAGGTACCTCTAAAGACCCAAACTGATAAATGAGAGAAATGTGGATTTTGTCTAAGACTCACTTGGTTCTCCTCTACGTTTTCTGATTGCTGTCGGAAACTGATACCGCCATCATGCGGCACTTCTCACAAACATGCTTAAAGAGTTTGGTAATTTCCCTAAGTCACACTGTCATTAGGACAGGTAGCTGAAGTGTGCGTTTACACAGGTAACCCTGTACCCATTTCTTCCCAACAGCATTTTTGTATGTGGGAGTGCTATGGATCTGACTCAAAGCAACAACTGACTGACTACAAGTAACTTGGGTCAGCTAAAGTGTGACTAAAATGAATGTATTACCCCTTGCTTTGTTCCAATTGCCCTTGATCTTGGCACATTTTCCTTTCCATCATTAAGCATTCTGGAATGTTTGTTTGTTTGTTTTTAAAGTTTGGGAAAATATAATTTTGAATTAAGTTCACTGCATTCTCGCTATGTGTCCCTGGGGCAGATGGTACTTCTGAGCAAAGAGGCCAGTGTGCAAGGAGAGGATGTAGAGAGACTGCCAATCTAGATCCTTATCTATATATAATAAGCATTATAGTCCCCTTGATACAGAATCAATGAATCTCCAGGCACCAGAGGATTTGCCTATTGGACAGTAAATCATCGACTTTGATGTGACGATTCACCCCTTGTGCACAGATCTCTTGGGGAAGGGCCAAACCCGACAGTGCTGTTGCCCAAGAATGCTAGTTTAGCCTTTGATGCTTAGAAAATACACCAGATCCTACTACTCTAATACGATGTGCCAACATACTACGCCCCATATAGAAACAGCTGTGAATGAACAACATGGTTGTGGAAATGCCAGCAACTTAATAAACAAAACTGGCATCTTTGAAACCAGGCAAAGCAAAGGAAGACGATAGAGGAACCCTGATCTTACCAGAGAAAGAATAAGGGAGAGAAAATGTGACGGAGACTGTCTGTCTGGATAGACATTAAAGATGGCTACGGCTCCAGGTGGGCCAAAGCATGGGGAAGGCCAGTGTGTGCCAAGCTGAACACACACGGTGCCGTCGGGGGAGGGGAAGAGTGGCTCAGTGCAAGGCCCCCAGGATCTTTGCTTATCTCTTAGCTGAAGTTTTGATCTCAAGGCTGGGAAAGACATGGCCAGAAATAAATGTTTAGGGCATGACATTCTTTCCATGTGAGGACACTACATTCTTTCTCTTTAGTGACAAATGACTAAATAGCGAGCTGGGTCCCATTTATGATCTAATTCCATAAAAATGCAACTCTGGGCATCTGGTCCAGCTCACGGCAGGAAAGAGTTAAAGCCAAGAATTGTTGCCTCACTCTTTTCTTTCTTTTTAGTGAGTGATAATTTGGGATAGGAACGTGAACTTGCTGCATTTGGGGGATGGGGTAGGGGGGGTGGCTGTTTTCTCTACAGCTTTTGCTTTCAGCCTTCTATGGGAGAGAATAGCTCTTCCACTTTTGCTTTCTCTGGGACTTGAAAATACTCATCAAGACCATAAACCCACAGACAGAAGTACAAAAAAAAAAAAAAACCGTGGAAAATCATTTTCATTTTTAGAAACCTGAGAGGGTGTGAGTGTATGGGCGTGTCTGGGTGTTCGCGGTCTGTGTAGGAAGTGTACTTGTGGTAGTAATCCTCCAGCCGGCTGGCTGAGCACAGCTTCTAATAACAAACGGTGACATTTACACAAATCGTTGTGGTTGTACCTTGCATTTCTTCGTATAGGAAACGAACTGGGCTTTTAAACGCTTCAGTGATGTGATCAGTGGGCAGTGATGGGAAAGAATTTCCGCGAAACTTGACTTTCAGTCAAAACCAGGAAGGACGATGGGAAAGAACTGAGAGATCTCAGCTAATCAGGATGCGGTGCTTTTCCGACATCTGGATGGCCAAACAAGCATTCTGCATTCAATGCTAACTTTAATGAATTTTTTCCTTTGTAGTGGATTGACTGGTTACATATTTGGCAATCATCTTGTGGTCTGTTGCTTACGTTACCTGACCCACAGTCCATTTTCCTCATGTTGGCCGTGGGAAAGGAAAAAAAAAAAGTGAAAACTCCAAACGTGGAGAACGGCACAGAGCACGGTGCTCAGTTTTTAACTGACCCACTTCAAGCAGGAGAGTGTAGCAGATTGTTTGCCAACAGTCTGAGATATGATGTGTAATAAAAGAGAGAGTAAGATCCACTTAGTGGGGAAGCCTACAAAATAGGATGCTTGTTTTTTTTTCAAAATTTTAAAAGTTTTTAAAAATTGAAAATAGATTTTTCTGATACAATATATTCTGATTAGGGTTTTCCCTCCGCTAACTCATCTCAGATCCTCCCTAACTCCCCATCTACCCAAATACATTAGAATACAAAGAGGCATCTAAACATAATAATAAAATAAAATAAAAAGTAAAGTGAAAACAAATTGGAATAGCACAAAGTGATCTACTTTGTAGAAGAAAAGGAACAAAAGAAAAAGCATAAGAACCACATACAAAGGAATTTCATAAAAACACAACACGGGAAACTATCCTATATAAGAGATCTGTAAGGAAAAACAAAATAAAGTAAAACCAGAACAAAACAACAGTAACAAAACCCAAAAAGAATGCCCAGACAAAACATTATGGAACAAGGAACTTCCAAAAATGGCACTGAACTCATTTTGTGTTGTCTATGTATTACTTGCTGGACATGGGTCTGTCCTTAAGAGTAGTTTATCTTTTAAAAAAAAATCCTGAAATAAAAGGTCACGATTTTGCCTTTATCTTTTTAATTCCCATGAAAGACAATTAGACAAGCAACTGCCCTGGATCAAAGAGTCTTTTCAGGATACCCACAGACAGGTGTTCAGGTTTGTCTTAAAGATCTCTGTGCAGAAATGTCACCCAGGCTCTGAAGAGCTGTTCAGAGTTCTGTGTTATTTGCAGAAGTTTAAATACATTGTAAAAGAAATGTTCTGGCTAAGACCAAGGACTGTTTTGAGAAATGAGAGCCAGGAGCAGAGTATGGGCCCTGGAAAGAAGATGGTGTTGGGGGCATCTAGGGACTCTTTCACATCACCAAGGACCTGGTGGATTGTTCTGGGTGGCCAGCCCAAGATGAATCACGTGTGTGCAAAGGTGAGCATTTGTGGAGTGTTTGTGCAGTGGTGTACCGTGTGCAGGTTATGTACAGTGATGCCTATGTGAGTACGTGTGAGCATATATGTACATATGTGAGTATTTGATTATAAGTGTACATGACAATATGTCTCTGTGTGCACGATTACATGTGATGAAGGAGTGTGTATCTAAGTGAGAATGCAATGTGTCTATGTGTTTGTAATGCCTGATCTTGATTGCCAAGTTGACATACCTAGGAAGAAGGAACTTCAATTGAGGAGGATTTCTTCCATTAGATTAGCCTGCTGTGAGTCTGTAGGAGGGCAAATGAAATTATTAATAGTAAATAATATAAATAATAGCAATATAAAGTAGGCAGCCAAAGAAGCAGGCATATATCTTATGGTCTAAGTACACAGACTCCATTGTCATGAAAACCAACCATGCCCTATGTCCACTCTTAGAAGCTCTGTGACCCCGATATGTCACTTAACCACTCCTGTCCTTATCCATCCTCCCCTCAATCATCATGGAGCATCCCACAGCACAATCTAATTGTTAATTTACTTGTATTTCTTCTCAACTTTACTGCGGACATTTTGAAATTAGGGAGCGTATCTTAAGTGAATGTTTCCAACATCTAGCCCACTGCTTACCAACTAGAGGGTATCACAATTTTTTTTAAAGTGAATAAATGCATAATTCTGAAGTAGCAACTAACCAGCTCCTAAATGTGACATTTCCTTACAAAGAACATTTAGAGAATGTGAAGACATGAAAGGAGTCTGTAGAGCAACTGTGGGAGCAAATGAACAACTGGAGATTGCTTCATCGTGTGAGTGGTAAGGCAGCTCAGGAGGGAAAGCAATGAACCTTCTAGTCTCTTTGGTTCACTTTCCTGCCATACAGGGGAATTCAAGAAGCTACTCAAAGGCATTCAAACTCAGTGTCAAACAAAGTGACCCTGGGTACTAGGAACCATTATGTTCCTTAGACTTGGTTTCTGTCCTCCCCTCCCCAAATGCTGGGGACTGTGGGCACTAGGCAGTGTATAGGCAGGCAGAATCCCACAGTTTACACTGACACTCCTGAAGCTGTGTTCCAAAGCAGTAGGGGAAAGCATCTAGCACCTAGAGCAGTAACTTGAGAAGTGCTTGCAGAACAGGAAGAGAGGGCTTCTCCCAGAGGCTGCAGGGGAAGCCACTCTGAACCAGTAAGCCATAGGCTGCCTGGAGGTGGGGCCTCTGCTTCAGAGAGGGAGGGGTAGGGAGAGTGAAGAAGACAAAACGGAAAGGAAACTGCTCTAGGTAAGGATGGAGACATTCAGCTCCCAGGGTCTCTGTGGCCAAGGCTGAAGGCTTCTTAGATAAAACACTGTCCAAATCATGTCCTATGTACCCTCTCACAGCAGTGACCTTACTGAGATGGGTGACACTGATGTCCTTACTTACAGAGGGAGAAATGGAGACAAGCACTCTCTCCAATCCATCATAGACTTTAAATAGGTAGCTTGTAAATAGTGTCTAGATTTTAAGATGATGAAAGTAATGCTACAATTGTATTCACATGGCCTATGCCAGTGAAGTTATGGCATTATGCATACTTTAAGAAAAATGTAAAGTTAATAATAATAAACCATGCTAACAGATTAGAAGGGTAAAGTCTAAAATACACAATCAACTAGAAAGAAATTTTTACATTGTAATCTGTCAATGGCAGAGCCATTGGAAACTTACAATATTGGTTAGACATGTGCTAGACTGTATTATAAGCCCAGGAGTTGGGAGTGGCTGAGCTGGTAGTTCAAAGCTCATGAGCCACATGAGATGCTGTTAAAGGCATGGTCCTTTTCCATCTTTTGAGCCCATCATTCCTTCCATGTGGTATTATATGGTGTGTATATTCTAGGTGGAGAAAGTACAGCTGAGGGTAATACAGAAGCCAAATGAGTTTGACCATTGTATTAAAAAATAACCCTGTGGGTATCACTATAACTTTATTGCCTTGAGCTGGTTAACAAAGCCACATTGAGCTAAGAAAGGTCCTGGAAAGGTGAGTATTACTTAACCTGCCTTAAGCAAAGTCCAGGTTCAGTAGTAAGAAATGAAAGAATGCAGATGGAGTAGGTGGGTAGCCACATTCCCTTAATAGCTTCATCACTCAAACCCTTGTTTAAATCATTCACTCACAAACTCAGTAAAGACATGTAGGACAAACCCGCCCTGTTCAAGCCTTGTTAGAATTAAGAGAGTCTAAAGAGACTGTTGGTTGCAAAGTTTGACTGGATGGCTCTTACCTTTTCACGTTGCTCTGGACACATGTTCTTCTCGGCAGAGTAATCCAATTCCCCAGTTACTTTAAACTTTGAAGTATTACTACACTTCTTTTATCATCTGGTTTTAAAATTCCTGATTAGTGACATTAAATATTTTCATCAGGTTGTAATCAAAATTTTTATAAAATGTGCTTTGGGCTTAGAGAAATATTTCAAAAAGAGCCAAATGGTATCTTGAAAGTAGAAACCAATAGTGAGTCAATCAGCACATATTGGCTGGCTCCCAACTGTCAGAGCAATTACAACCCACACTGGTCAATAAATGTTCTGGTTGGTAGCTGTGTCCACCAGAGGGATAAAATAATCTCAACTCTTATCATTGTTCTTGTCCTCCTCCTCATTATCATCATACCATATTCATCATCACCATCATCACTCTACTCATCATTACTATACACATCATTATCATTACCATGTTCATTATCATCATCATCACCACCACCACCACCATCATCACCATCTCCATCTTCATCACCACCACCA
>CAJQZJ010004750.1:7704928-7740395 GCA_907164525.1 Lophiomys imhausi | reverse complement strand
AGAAAATACATGACGATGGTGAGAAGCAAGGCTAATCAATAGGCATCCAGAAGCCACATTATGATGCTGAGAAGTCATGTGATCAATTGGCACACATACATCCTAAAGACTCAAAGACCTGCAGAAGTGGCCTGAGACCCATTCTTTCTCTGCACTGTAACTTCAGCTTCTGTGTCTCACTTCTATGTATGATCGTCCTAGATCACTCTGTCTTACTAACTGGTGGTTGTTGTTGATGCTTTGGAAGTGCAGAAGGAAATGACAAGGCTTGCAAAATCTGAAGGGCTTTATAAAATCAATGAACGTGATGTTGGAAACCTGTCCCACCAAGCATAATCAAGACCATGAGGATCTGAGAGACTCACCACAGCCACCACTGTGGTCAACGAGTCACAGCTTTCACCCGTGCTTAAGGTAAATCTCAATCCACCATGGCAATTCCTCTTACCACTTCTTTATTTAAGAATGCCTAGAGTCAAGACAGTTAAACAGAATTTAAAAGATGAATATAGGAGAGTGTCTTACTTCAAGATGTTCAACTTTTGAGAATCCAGCCTTGATGCTGAAAGGAAGAAAGACTCACCATGGTTAATTTAACATTACCTATTAAATCCAAGACATATTCAGTGTATTCTGTTTAGTGAGTAAAAAGAAAATAATTGTAGTGGTTAAAAATAACCACAGGTATAAATAACAGTTACTTGTCTGTTGCTGTGATAAAATGACCCAAAGCAACTTCAAGAAGGGTTTGTTTGGCCTTACAGTTCTAGAGGGAGAGTCCATAATAGTGAGGGGTGCAGGCTGCAGGCAGCCTGGGAGGAGAGCTGAGAGATACTATCATTAATCACAGACATAAAGCAGAGAGAGTGAACTGGAAGTGGGGCCAGGCTATGAAACCCTAAAGCTTCCCCCATTGACATATTTCCTCCAACAAAGGTACACCAAATCCAGTGAACAGTGCCACAAACCAGAGGCCGAGTATTTATAATATCTGGGTCTATGGGGGACTTTCTCATTCAAACCATGCCAGATGTGTGTAGTATGGTTCTATTGCTTTGGGCAAGCCAGACTTGAGTTATCTACGCAATTGGGGACAAGACAGGAAGATGTGTCCAGCCTGAAACATAGCAAAGACAGAGAAAAAATACAACTGGCAAGTTTGAAGTTAAACCAGAAAAGGTGACTGGATTTCTATGGGGAAAAGTCTGGAGATCAAACTGAGGTATTAAAGGTGAAGCTAAACTTATCATAAAGACAGGGAAGGAAGACAATAAATGCCAAGTTTCAGCTGACCAGGGGCCACCTCAGCCTTTCCATTGGGACTCACTTGTGTTCTATTTCTTTCAGCCACAACTTATCCAATTATTATAAATCATGGAAGCAGCATTCCCTGTTTGAAGCAGCGGCTCTTGGAAACACACATGCTAACACAGCTTTGCAGACACTTCACATGTTAAACTCTGATGTCTGTCTCTTTTTCATTTTACAGTTTGACCATAGCCCCTTTCCTCCCCTCCTCTTGGTCCTGCCCTCCCACCCCATTCCCTCATCCCTCCTCCCCTTCTCTTCAGAAGGAAGCCCCCTTCTTACAAGAGGAGCCCCCCCGACCCTCCCCATCATATTCAGTCTTAATCAGGAGTGAGCACATTCTCTTTCATTGAGGTCATGCACCACAGCCCAGTTAGGGGGAAGTGTTCAAAAACCAGGCATCACACAGAGTCCATGTCAGAGATAGTCCCCACTCCATCTTCTAGGGGACCCACAAGTTGACCAAGCTGCCATCAGTTACATATGTGTAGGTGGGCCTAGGTCTAGATCATGCATGCTCTTTGATTGGTGGTTCAGTCTCTGTGAGCCTCTATGGATCTAGGTTAGTTATCTCTGTTGGTATTGTTGTGGAGTGCTTGTCCCCTCCAGGTCTTTCTATCCTCCTCCACCCATTCTTCCACCAGACACCTCACACTCTGCCTAATGTTTGTCAATGAGTCTCCTCCTCTGTTTGGATCCTCTGATGCATGGAGGTTCTCAGAGGACAGTTATGCTATGCTCCTGTCTGTAAGCAAGGCAGAGTATCATTAATAGTGACAGGGGTTGGCTATCTCCCTTGGGGTAGGTCTCAGGTTGGGCCCATCATTGGTTGGACATTTCTTTAATTTCTGGTATATCTTTATCCCTGCACTTCTTGTATACAGGGTTACTTTTGGGTTGAAGTTTTTGTGGGTGGATTGGTCATTAAACTCCAATTATTCTGGGCTCATTATTAGTGACACCATGTGTAGCTAGGGCTAAAAAAACCCATCAGCCCTGGGTGCTGCTGATGATTCCCCTCTGCCCATTCCCTCTCTCATGTGATATTTCCTTAGTCTCCCTTGTCTCCAGTAGTCAAGCACAAAACAAGATTTTGAGCTCTCACTTTCAGCAGGAGAGTGGAGGGTCGACCCTCTCATAGAGCTGGGATTCTTTCCTCCCCTAGTTCTGAATGTCTTTGAAAGAAAGATAAAGTTTGAGATAACAGCTCTCAAATTCGATCCTCAATCCACTAGCCACACCCATTCCTCCTTTAGAGCTGGGTTATGCTGTTCCATTTGCCCTTAAGTCCTTTGTCTTTTTTACCTTCAACAATCTCCACTCTATTTTCCTTTCTACAATATGTCATCCTTCACCTTCTGTGGATTTTCCAACTTCGTTGTATTTTCCTTTGTTAACATGTTGTGGTTTTAGTCACTTCTTGGAGAAGTTTGCTCATTAAGACATTTTCATCTGTATTTATGTGTTTGTGCCTTTTTTGCTTTTTGATTGTTTATTTGCTGTTCTTGGCATCTTGTTCATTTGGGGCTTCTTAGAAGAGAGTGCTGTTTTAATCACCCCCCTACTCATAAGTTTTCTATGTACAGAAGCCACTCAGCAAAGACAACCAGTGTTCTGTAGAGCAACTGTAACCTTTAACCCTTTCTGCCCTTGCCACATCCAAGATGCAGCACTTATCCACTGCACCCATGGTCCACAGTGTTCTCTGGCCAAACCCTGTGGTTGGAATCTTTTAATGTGGAGATCAGTATCTTTGGGCATAAACATGGCTTGATTTGTGACCCAAAGCACTTCCCACACTGAGCATGCAAGCCTTTGGTTTGCAGCCAAAGGCAATTACGTGTAAAATCTGGAGTTGTTTGTGATTCTGTATTTCATTCTGTGTCCTCTATGCTTCTCTGCCAGAGCCACTCCATTTCTAAGGGATTAGTATCAGGCCAGCTGTTGGCTGCCATAGTTGTTCAGCAATCCATTGATCTTTTGCACAGTTTGAAGTGGTGCTTGAATATGCATTTTCTCTGCACACCTGAATTATAATGGACTGATATCTGTGAACCATATGGAACAACCACATGGCGCTGTGCATGTGCCTAGACTACACAGTGAGGCATGGTATTGCATCCTAATTTCAATTGTTCAGTGATAGCTGTCTGTGTCTCGAACCCTCCAAGAATGGAGAAGGTACTTCTGTTTTTCTACAAAGCTTAATACTGCTGCTAGCAACTTGGTCTTTGTGACTGTTTGGACCAATAAGAACTGGGATTATCAAGATATTGGAGGTGAAACTAAAAGTGGTTCTTAAACTTTAATGTGCTTTAGAATTGCCTGAAGAGACATGCCATTGGAATTTTTGATTCAATAGATCTAAAGTTTCATTTCTAATAAGTTTCTAGGTGATGTTGTTGCCATTCCAAAAATTACCCTTAGAAAATCACCATTTAAAACTGTACTAGAAATCCAGCTTTTCTTTTGGGTGTTTGGAAGATAGGATAGTGTTGAGATTTAAGCTTCTGAATATGCTTGAAGTCAGAAGATGGAGCCTTATCCTCCATTTGTCTGTGGAGCTGGGACAGTTAATCTTCATTGTGAACTTGATGGGATTTAGAATCACCTAAGAAATGTCTCCTCCCTCCCTTACACTTGAGTATTTGAAAACTTTGTTCCCACTTGAAGGCCCTGTCTGGGGAGGTGGCACAGCTTTACTGGAGGATTTATGTCAATGGGTGAAGGATCTGAGAGTCCATTACCTCAGTCAATTTACAGTTGGCTTTTTTCTCCTTCATGCTTGCAGCTGAAGATGTGCTCTCTCAGCTTCTTGTTCCCACTGCCATGTCTGCTGTTCTCTATAATGAACTCTCAGCCATTATGAAGGTATAAACGAAACAACTCTTCTGTAACGCATGTTGGGTCATGTTTTATCATGGCAACAGAAAAGTTACCAGTGTGCCCTGGAAACAAAGCTCAGGACGTGTCCATGATGGATTGTCTAGAGTAGGCTAATCGAGGAAGGGAGGCTTGTCCTAAATGTGGATGGGGTGGGATCCTTCATTGAGTAAAATGAAGGTGAGCTGAACACTGGCATTCGTTGTTCTCTGCCTCTTGATTGAGGGACCGGCCGCCTTAAGCTGCTGCCACCTTAAACTCCTGCCACCACACCTTCCACACCATGCTGGACTGTGTCTCTTTGAACTGTAAGTCCAAATCAACCTTTCTTTCCTTAGCAGCTCTTGTCAGGTGTTTTGTCTTACCAATAGGAAAGTAAGGTCAATATGCTCTTTTGTTTTTATGAACACTTTTATTAATTCTCTTCTGGGTTCCACTTTAGATACTAGATTATCAAATTGGGGTACAAACACTCCATTTATGGCTTGGGTTCCTTCCACCCATGTTACCAAGGGAAAGTACAGCTCAAGCGATCAGGGTGGGGCTGGCCGACTGCTCAGGAATTGGGTGTCATTTGTGCTTATTGTACATCTTTTTTTCTAGGATATGATGAAAGAGAGATAAGGGATATTGGACCAAGACTAAAAGGCTTTGGAGATCAAGTTATTTAAGTACATCAGGCCTCCACTTTGCAGAGAACAATACACTGAATCTTCACCAAGAATATATAAGAGTGAAAGTATATAAATAAAATCCCTCCCTTTAATATGGGACACCAAGTATTTCTTATAGAAAGATGTCTAGGTCCTTACTTTGTAACTGTATACCTCTCCAGTATAGATTTTGGTCAGTACTCTCTCGAAGTTTCAATCATCTGCAAAGATAACTAGTTTGTGCATCTGACAAGCCGGGGTGACTTCACACTGGACTTTGTAAGGTTCACTTAGAACTAAATATGGAGTGTTGGTGATATAGCTCAGTGATAGAGCATGTCGCTAGCATATACAAGACCTTGTGAATCTCCAGCATCAAAACAAAACAGAACAAAAACCTGATGTAGGAAAGCTGGTGATTTGAATAATCTACACCGATATGCTAGATGAGTCTCCGTGGTACAGGAACTTGGCCACTGTGAAATTGTATGGCAGGTGTGTGTCCTACCCTTTGGATATATCTTGTGGAAACAAACAGTTGGTAGGGAAACATTAACTTTGTCAAGGTGTGGCTTTACTCTACTGTATTTTCATGAAAACTATTATTTATAATTGGGGATGGAGAAGTTCTTCTCTCCCTAGGTAACAGTAGGCGTCAGCAACATAGATAAGACAGCAACATAGATGAGACAATAGGTCTCAACCAACCATCTGGTCACACAGAGATGAGACTGGTCCCACGTTCAAATGAATATTGAAGAAATTACTATTTCTTTCTTTTAATTTTATTATTTTTACTTTATGTGCACGGGCATTTTGCCTGTATGTATGCTTGTGTACTATGTGCATACTCAGAACCTATGGATGACAGAAGAAGGCATAGGAACCCTTGGAGCTGGAATTATAGGTGTTTGTGAACTGCCTTATGGATGCTGGGAATTGAACCTGGGTCATAAGCAGCCAATGCTCTTAACCACCGAGCTGTCTCCAGCCCTGAAATTCCCATTTCTTAATGTTGATACCTTACGACGCCCAGCCAGTTCCATTAGGAGGATATAGCATTTTGTTAATGTAAAAAATGTCCTTTGAGCCTTTCTAGAGGAAATAACTCCTTTGTCTTCAGTATTTTAATTTCAGGAGAGAAACTGAAAGCACCAGCAAGAAAAAGAAGGGACCCTTTCAGCGCTCCTGGGATTCAACAGGGTGGCTCCAGGACGTCTAGGGAATTCAAACTTGATGCTAATACTACCGAGCAAGGAAGGAACAAATATCAGTCCCAAGATAAGGAGGGAGCTCAAAATAGTAGGAACAAAGGAGAGCTTATGCCATCTGTAGAATATGAAGTGATGACAAGCAGAGGGAGATGAAGCTGCTAGGGAAGAGGAACTTGCCCAAGAGGCAGAAGAAAGGAATCCTAAACACTCCCCAGTTCAGTTTCTAGGAGGAGAAAATATGCAAGGAACACTTATAACTTTCAAAGGTGGTTGTTCAAACACAAGGGACCCTACTTGGCCAGTGTTTGTTCTTTATCTAGGCTACCAAGAGCTCTTGAGTTTGTTAGTGTGAGCTGAAAATCACTGAGGCTGGCTCATGGGGTTTTCAAGAAACGCACTACTGGCTCACGAGGATGCTCACCTACTCTTGGTGCATTCTGGGGCAGGTGACAGTTATCTCACTTCTTTTCTACATAATCAAAAGAGAGTTTAACAGTTTTCTTGGTATTGTCATGGAAGCAGGTCTCAAGAGGAAAGGCAGAAGTAGCTGAACCATTTTGGGGGAGCCTGAACTTCCTAGTGTATTTACTTTAAACAATCACATTCTCTACTGGCAAAAAGCTACATGCTTGTGCAGTAACACATTCCACTTTCTCCTTGGCTTTATCTTTATGTATATTTGGAGAGGGCATCTTCAAGTTCGTGACAGGGCTAATATCCCATTAGACACCCATCTGTCTGTATCAGAGTTCATGTTAGAAGCTGCACAGAATGAACACACTGTATTCCTGGAAAGACAGAATGAGGTAGCTGTCAGTGGCTCTGGTTTGGAATGAGAGAACTAATGCAAAAGAAATTAATTCATTTAGTCCAAGATCAATCTTGTACATGGCAGGATTAATGCTCTATTGTGTAACATTACCAATGCCTGCATTCTAATTTTTATTGTTTTTTTTAAAGGGGTTATTAAGAGGTAGGCTGTGCAACCAGCCAAAGGCCTTCAGAAGAAGCAGAAAATTAGACATTTGTTGAAATTTGGTAATTAATCATACCTTGTCTCCTTTTGAATCCTAAGCCAGATGGATAGTGGGATAAGATAAATGACCAGTCAAGCCCCTGCTGAGCCCCCTCTGGAAACAGAAGGTTGGAAAACATGACTGAAAAGACAGGCTGCAATCAGGATTTCAAGCTGCTTCCCCATAGGTGGAGCCAACTTCCTCACCCAGCTGCAGACAGCACCTGAGGGCAGCTGGCTGTGCTCCTGACCAAGTTTGCTGAGCTGGGGAAGGGCTGAGTAGACATGGAAGCAGATACAGTCTGTTGGGAGGGGCAAAGATATGATGTACAGTTCCTTTCCCCATCCTTGTCAATCTGGTACTTCACTCTTTAATACTTAAAAAATGAATGTAGGACAGAAAAGGCAAGCCATCTTTCTCCTGTTTTTTCTTTCTTAGGAGTAGAAGGGAATGTATCTCTCTTTCAAGGAAACAGGGAGATCTAGCATTTGTTTCCTACGAAAGAAAGGAACTGCATTCTCAGAATTTTCTATTTCAGATTTGAAGGAAAGATTTAAGATCATTTGTGATTAGGGACCTTGTTTTAGGTGCTAGACCTTGTGGTGAGAGACAAGTCTGTCACTTGTAAAATCAAAGTTGATGTCAACCCATCTAGTGAGACAACTCCACTCTCTCAGCAAGCGAAATATTGGTTAGTTTTAATTGTCTACTTGACAATTAAAGTCACCAAGGAGGAGAGTCTCAATGAAGACTTGTCTACATTGCCTTGGGCTGTGGGCAGGTCTATAGGGGGTCATCTTAAGTTAAGCAGTGTGAGAAGATGCAGTCCACTTGCCATCCCCAAGGCAGGGAGTCCTGAACTGTACGATAGTGGAGAAACATAACTGAACAAACACAAGTGGGCGAGCACATGTTTCTCTCTGTTCTTGATTTGGGTGTGAGATGGCCAGCTGTTGCAAGTTCCTGACACCTCAGTTTCCCTGGAGCAGTGGACTGTGACCTGGGATGGCGAGCTACAAAAAACACCTCTCTTTCCTTAGTCGCTCTTTGTCAGGGTGTTTTGTCATGGCAATAGAAATGAAATTAGGATGAGAGGGAAACCAGTTGTTGGACCGGACTGAAAAATAATGAGGAGGATAAGGTTAAAAAACAATCCTTTGTTTCTGTTTCATTAGGGAGAATAAGGAAGAATCAGTCAGAACACTTGGTTGAGAGGAGGATATTAATTTAGGCAAACTGGGTACATCACAGAGGAAAAAGACATAAATCAAAAGAGATGATATCACAGCTGCAGACAAATACTCAAGTTAAAGATGCCTTTGATATTATAGAAACTGTTGAGCCTGTCACGATGAGACCACATCAGAGCATTTGTCACCTTGCTGAGAAATGAGCACTCATGTTCAGACTCCACAGAAATGTGAGCCAGCTGTGTTGTTCTTACATTAACACATGATATTTAATTGAGGGAAGAGATTGAACTCAAGCTCAGATTTATGCCTTTTAAGGCGAGTGGCAGTTAGTGTTTGGATTGCATGGTGTGTCTTCCATGTCGGAGATGTATTTACATAGGGATGAGGTCAAGTGTGCGACTTCAGTGTATTGTGAACAGCTTGGTGGCACATCCCAACATTATAGAATGAGTTTAGTCTTTAATTAATTAATGATTTTACTGAAGATTCTTCATGGTCACTAACATGGTGGTAACTCTCTCTCTCTCTCTTTTAAATAAGCACATATGTTAATCAGCCCTACTAACAAATGACCCTTTATAGAGACAAGGACTTGAGTTCCATGTGGAACAGTTGCCCACTGTGAGCATAGAAAGTCTCCCTGTTCATCCCCTTCACACATATTTTTTTTTAAAGCACCTACATCTTTTCATCACTGGGCATGATTTCTTGTAACTTGGGATCCAAAACTTAGTGGGGAAGGCAGACCACAAAGGAAGTTATTACCGCCAAATTCAATAATGCTATTTTAGGGGACACACAGGAAGGAACTTGTGGTGGTGTAGAAAAGAAGATACATGTGTTCTGAAAGGTCAGATAAAGTTTCCTTATGCTTTAAGCTGAGACTTAACAGGTTCAAAGAATCCATGGGGACTGAGCCCTCCACTAAGAGGAAACTTCGTTGGTAGACAAGAGAGAGGTTAGCATGTTGCTCAACTTTGAGAATTTCAGAGTTTTGTTTTGTTCTTTTGTTTTTTTTGTCCTTTTTTGACTTTTTTTTGAGTGAAAGGAAGATAATGAGTTGGGTGGAGAAACTAGGGAGCAGAGTTAAGAGTAATCTGGTGAAATGACTCTGGAGAGATAGTTGCTTATTTCTTCAAACGCAAAATAGCAATAATAATGTCCACCTCAACATCCGTGTCCTAATGATCAAAGAAATGTGCATGAATGATGGGAGGGAGCTCAGGAAACCCCGGGGGAGGTGTAAGGAGTGGGTGGAGCCCTGCGTGACCATGTATCATTGACAGGGACCAGTGTCTCAGACCCATGGGAACTGACAAAGCTTTCCTCAGGTCAGGCTTAGGAATGACAGAGGCTGACCCTTCCTCTGGTTCCAGTATAAGTGCTTAAAAAAATGCTTGACCAGTGTGTGCAAAAACTAGTAACTACAACGTCCTTCTCCTGCATGTTTGTAGCCTGAGAATGCTTACCTACAGGGACCCCAAAAGGAGCTGAGCTAATCCCTTCCCCTCCCCTGTGCTGTACAGAATAAACATGCTAAGGTTCCAGGTCGGGTTGTTGCATAGCTGGTACTGTCCCATCAAAATGAATAGGCCCCACCTGACCCCTGATTTTCTGTACTAATGTCTGTCCTTTCCTCATTTCCTTGTTAACTCAATCAGGAATCCAGGACCAAGCCATGAAGTACATGGCACATGAATTCGTTTCTAACGACAAATTACTATAGAAAAGCTAACAAGCATTGCTAGTGCTGGTTGGCTATAGAAGTGGCTCCAATTTTCCAACAGCCAAAATGATTTTGAACAGAACTACCAACTGGTTGTCTTATTGATTAACATTACAGTGCAGCAAGATTTCTGAACAAATATACAAATTGTAATGGCATGACATACTTAAGTGTGTGTGTGTGTGTGTGTGTGTTCTCTTCCTAATACATTTTCATATGTGCCTTTGTTAATTCAACATTGGCACACATGGTCTACTAGCGGAAGCTCTTCTCCAGAGCCCTCAAATCCCATCATGTAAGAAATCCCTGCACATGGACAGGGTTATAAGCTCTCTGAGCGATTGTTTTCTGCTCCATTACCATAAATTCTCAGCCCTCTCAGTGGAGAGTTGAATCAGGCTTACATATTTCTTTTAAACCCACTTCATGCACTTTCTGGTTTTGTTCCCAAGAATAATAAATTTGAGCAATGCACTGTGAGCCATTTTCACACTAGCCAGCCAGTATTTGTCCTCTGCTGGATAAACCCAAAGCCTGGGGTTTTGTGCCCAGCATGTGGCTCAGATCACTCTATAAGCCTATGATTTTGTATTTTTATGTTTTCTTCCTCTAATGAGAAAGACCCCAGTGCAGTAAGTGTTCAGCCTGCTTAATTGTGTTGCTCTGACTTTCAGTGGATTTTCTGTTTTCTAAAGAAATGAAAGTGAGGAGTGTAGATAGGGTTGCAGACCTTCTGAACCCCCTTTTCTAAGTTGTGGAGCTTCTTGGGGAGAGAATGAATGGAGACTGGAGCCAGAGGAATGATGTGAAATGATCATTGGTTTTCAAAATGTTGTATTTCTGTTAAGAATACAGAAAGGGAAATTCCAGAAACTACGTTATGTTCAGGACAGATACTTGGTGTTCATTAAGATGTATCTGTACTGTAGTTTTTGGCACTGACTGGGTTTTTTGTATTTGGAATCACAGAACTCTTTAACTTTGAAGCATTTCCTTTGATACCTGGAAGACTGGGTATAGTGTGTGTGTGTGTGTGTGTGTGTGTGTGGGGTGGGGGTGAGGTCTCAGTGAGGTGCCAAGTAAATGATGTCTGGGTTGGAAGGCAAACTGTAAAGGACAACGTAGAACATGCGTCTAGCTGCTTTGGAAAGTTGAAGAGATCACATGAGCAATGTGTTGTCTGTTCAAGAGAAGTCCAGTTAACCTGGAATGTTCTCTGGGAGTCTGTGTATGTGTCTGTGTGTGCATACCCAGTGGTGGTGGGGTAACAACTGAGCCATAACAACAAGATTAAGCCAGGCTCTGGGCTGAGCTGTTAGACCCTTTGCTTTCCAATATCCACCATCCTTTCTTTGGCAGGGTACCTGGAAATCTCAGATGTCCTTGGAAGCTGGTCACACTCTCTCTTTGTGGTTGCTGTGGTAAGTGTCCAACCAGCCAGCTATAGTCTCTCCTTTTGTGGACTGGATCCTGACTCTATGCCAGGACCCAGCTGTTTGTCTGTTCCCAAGCACCTCTGGGGCTCTGATGATTGAGCCTCCTGCACTTCGACCCTGTGGTCTTCACTTTTCTGTAGTGTGGTGGAGAACCGAGGGCATCTTCATTTCCAGAACGGCCTCACTCTCATTTCTTACAGTGCCCCCTAGTGACACCACATTTCTCCTTGACTGCCTCTTCTGCCTGTATACAACAAGGATGCACTATCTAGGTGTATCAGATTTAGTGAACAGAAAGAGAAGAGAATATATAGTTCAATTAAAGTTTTAGATCAACGTTGCAGACTTTTTTTTTGTTTTGTTTTGTTTTGCTTTTTAGCACACATATGTCTCCACTGTTGCATGGAGCACACTTAACCTAGCACATTTTTGTTGTTGTTATCTAAAATTCAGTTTAACTAGGTGTCATGCTTAGTACTGCTAACTTCGTAAGTTTTAAGTCCAAATTAGTGCCTTTCCACATCCTGGCCTCCCGTCATGCTTAGCGAGCAATTCAGATAGCAGATTATGCATGGAGAATAAAGAACTTATAAAATATCTTAGGCTCTTCAGAGGAAACAGTAGGCAATGCAGAAGAGGACCAGGGCAGAGTTAATACATATAAAAGGAATGTTCTAGTTAGAGCTTTCTGCCTAACACTAGCTCTCTAATATTATAACTTGGATATCCAGATGTGTGTACCTTGAATTTGGTCAGCAAACAAGGTTCCACTCATTTCATTTGCATACAATAGATGATAGATGTCTGAATTTTGACAAATCAAAGCATTTACACACACCAATTGGACCATACTAGGTCATTTCTTGGACAATTCAGTATGGATACTTATTTACAACTGAAATAAAAGGTAAGAAGAATATTTTTCATGGCAATCACATAAAATATTTTCAATTATGGGAAAAATGGTTTGATGATTCCTTAGAGATTAAATGTAAAGCCACCATATAACAAAGGGCACCTCTGGGTAGGGAGCCAGAGAAGCAGAAAGCCAGGACTCAAACAGACACTTTCATACTCGGCTTCATAGCAGGAGTATTCAGGACAGGCAAACGTGAACCAACCCAACTGCCCATCCACAGACCAGTTTTAACTCCAATGTTCATCAGCAGGCAAATGACAGACAAAAGGTAGTAGGGGCCCAAGACTAAATGTTATCCAGCCTTAAAGAGGAAGGAATTATGACACATGGCACAATAAACAGGAGTCTTGAAACAGTGTATACAGAGTCACAAAAAGGCCAATGTTGTGCAAGTCTACTTATACAAGGAACCTAAATTAGGTGAACTCACAGAAATGGAGGGGAGAATGAAGACTGCCACAGGCTTGTGCTATGGGTAAAGGTGGTCAGTGCTTAACAGTGAGAAAAAGTTCTAGAGTTTTGTTGCATAATAATGTGGACATTTTAGCACCATGGGATGGTGTGCCTAACATTGATTCTGATGGTAAGTTTTACTAGAATTTGAGAGCAAACAAAAAATCTACCTTTTTGATTTTTCTCTAAATCTGTATAAACACAGTATCAGTTTATCCACTCAAGGTTGATTGGCCAGCTGAATCCCTCAGGCCTCTCCTGCTAGATGCCCATCTACCAGGAAACTGCCTATTCTCTCCCAGTGGACTTTCACCCAGTTCTGGCCTTTGTGGTTGGATCTGACATGCCTCAGCTTCAACTGCAAATTTATTGCATTCATAATTTGGATGCAAATGGATATAAACATATATTTACCTATATATAATTTGGAAAATTAGACTGATGCAGGAGATAAGGCATATCAGAGTGCATGACGGCAGTGAGGACATCAAATGTTTCAAGATAACCTTAAAAACCGCTCTACAAAGCCACCTGGGCCTAATCTTTGCATGTTCCCTGGTTTTATTTATGCACATTGTTCCAGAAATGCAAAGCTCCAAGACCTTTAGCTTCTAAACGGAGGAAACAAAAGGTGGAGAAACCAGACTGCCACAGCTAATTTACTGCTGCTGTACATTTGATCCGGCACCCCTACGCACACCTGTACATCCAAAGCTTACTCCTTAGAGTGGTGTGATGGGGAAGTGGGAGGATTATAAGATGGAGGAAAGAAAGGGAAGTCTGAGGTTTTGGGAGTATGCCCTCCAAGGGGTAAAAGGATCTTGACTTTCCTCTTTCCTTCTGTCCAGGCACTGAGGCAAGTGGCTTCCTCCACTATCCATCCAATCAGATGATGGTCCCTAACCCTGAACCTGTGAGTCAGAATCAAATTTTCCTTGTACTAGTTTATCTCAGGTGTGTGTTACAGGAATTGAAAGCTAATTCACACAGCCACCATTCAAAGCAATGGTAAAATATTTAAAAGCAATTAATAATTTATTATAATTTTATAGATCAACATGCAACTTCCTTAGACATCTTCTTTAACATGATGTTAATTCCTCTCTTTTGGTCAACCATTCTTCAGCTAATTCTCATTTGATGTGTTTCTCTTAGAGATGGTTTTAATTTTCAGGAGAAAAATACCCCATTTGTTTTGACAGTTTTTTATAACCAAAGAGTGGGTGATTGTTTGGCTACACCATCATGCCATGTGACTCTGCTTTTGTAAATCCTTACTGCTGTGAAAATAGGTCAGGAGTCTTCAAACACCTGGGGACCTTTGAAGTTTTGTGTAAAATATTTTGGAGAAAAATGTTCAACATAACACCTCTCATTTTAGGTGCTTACGGTCTACAGACTCAGGAAAAATGTATTATAAAATAGAATCCTACAATTTCTAGAGTTCATTCATTCACCGAGAAAATAAGAACCACTTAGTTAATTTTCTCTGTAGTATTTTTTTTTTTTTTTTTGAGAGAGAGAGAATTTCTCTGTGTAACATCCCTGGCTGTCCTGAACTCACTTTGTAGACCAGACCACACTGGCCTTGAACTCACAGAGATCTTCCTGCTTCTGCCTCCTGAATGGCTGGGATTAAAGGCATGCACCATCACGACCGACTGCCCTGTATCATTGTTAATTTGATCTCAGTAAATAAGTAATCAGGTTCACCCTGAAGGAAACTACCATGAAGGCTTTATTTCTCCAGTGGTCTGTCTCTGGTTTGATATTATGAAGAGTGGATGGTGGTCCCTAACCCCACACATCAGAAGAGCTATATCATTAGTCCTCAAGTGCCAGACTCTTTTCCCCTTCAAAGGTTGTAGGGCTTGGTTACAGTTTTCTGTGTCATTGCATATTCACAATAATGGCCATCAAGACCCAATGAAGTTTTCCCTCATGTGACCACAAGCTGGCACCTGCCTGGACACAGGAAGTACTTCATGTGGACTCAAGAGGTTTTCATATGGACACAGGAAGTGCCTCATGTGGACACAGGAAATGCTTAATCTAGACATATAAAGTGTGCTTTACCAGTTGGAACTCTGTTTATATCTAGCTTTCCTACTTAAAAATTCTACTACACAATACATACTACCCTTCCCATATTCTCTTTATACAAATTTTGGTGGAATGCTGTCCAAATTCTGCAAATGTCAGCAAAACACTTGGAAGAAGAGCAGGACAGAGGGCAAGTGTACAAACAGTGGGGTGAAGTTACACCACTGAATGGCCGGTTAGCAAAGGTGAACAGAGGGAAGCCAACTGACAGGAGCATTGTCTATGAAAGAAACCCACTGCTGTAATCCAGAGGCAGGAAATAATGTGCACAGAGAAATGTTTCCCATCTTGTTCCTGCAGTAATAAAATCTCATCACATGAGTCGTAATCAGCCTATAACTCCATCCATGTGATACTCTAGCCTTTGTTCCCTTTCTTTCTCTCTGCCTGGGAAGACTTTACAGTTCTATTGGGAGAAGGGGGTCAGAAAAAGATCTGCTTGGTACAATTGAAGCTTTTAGAGAGCGTTTATCCCCCTCCCTATGCCTACAACCACAGCCAATTGCCATTCCTCCCCTTTGAAGGAAACCCCGACTGTACCTGCTCTTTCATCTCCTGTGTGGAAAATGTCTATCAGCTGGAAACCCCATGACTCTTAATTTTGAAGGATTTTCGTTGTAAGCTGTTGGAGGCCTAAGCTAAGGTTTCAGGCAAAGGTAACTTCAGTAGTTGAGTCTGGTTTCTACCCCCACCTCTGTCCTGCAGGTCTGGCTTTCTGAATGGATAAGCTGTTTAGCTATTGTAAATTTATGCTTGCTTGTATCTGATAGCGGCTCATGGAAACTGACACTTGAAAAAAGACAAAGGAGAAAAGAAAGAAAGAAAAAGAAGGAAAAATAAGAAAGAAAGGAAGGAAATAAGGAAGAAAGAAAGAAAAGAAAAGAAAAGAAAGGAAAAAAAAAGAAAAGGCAGAAGGAAGGAGAAATTGAGTCTAAAAGCTTACAAAGAGATTAGAAAAGCTCACTCCAGATGGAAAATTTTATGGGAGCTAGAGAAAAATGTATAAGTGAAATATCAGTATCATAAAATAACAGGAAATAGTGTAATCTACCTGATGGAGAAAATTGTCACTTTAAAAAATGTATTCTAATTTCCTTCAAAATTGTTCTTGTTTTCGAGCCAATAAACTGCAGCTAAGTTGACCACAGGCCTTCCTTCTGCCAAACTCATATTTGCCAACAGAACCTCTGTGTGTGTTTACAATTGAAACTTTTCCATTCTATTTTCCTTCTAATTAAAACAAAACCACCCAGGGGCAGACAGAAATCATGTAATAAGGAAAGAAAATTGCTAATAATCTGGGAGAATTATGATCCAAAAGTTTTGAGGAAAATGAGTGAGTGTAGGAGCAAAGGATGCAGAATGAATTTGGGGTCAACCTGAAGAAGCGGACCAGGGGAAATCCCGTGTTTTCCTTTAATAGGCAATAACAATAATACAATTTAGTGTAAGTATGTGCATGGTAGAGGAGAATTCAGCCGATGATTACCCAAGGCATTCACTCACTCAGGGGAAATAAGATATTGATAGCCATTTTCTTCATCTCTCTTTTTTCTCCCTTTAACTCCCTAGGTTGGATTTCATGACTTCATTTTATTAACAGATGAAGAAATTGTTGTTGGTTGCTCTGGTAGGGCATTACCAGGATTAATTTCCTTTATCTACGCAAATTATTTTGACTGGGATAATTTTAGCATTCCCAATAGTAAGGGTTAGGATTGGGTTCACAGACCATCACACACACACACACACACACACACACACACACACACAGAAGACACAAAGTTTGTTCAGACACTGTATGAGGAGCAGTCAATGGGAAGATGAATTAGAATTCAACTCAAAAATGTAAACACAGAGGTAAGAATGATGCAAGATTTGAGGCTGGAGAGATGGTCAGAAGTTAAGTGCACTTGTTGATCTTGCTGAGGACCCAGTTCCCGTTCCCAGCATCCACATGGTAGTTCACAAACATCTATAACTCCAGTTCCAGGGTATCCAATAGTCTATTCTGACTTTTGTATGCTCCAGGAAAATACTGTGGTGGATGTACACATGGGCAAATCATTCATATACATACAAATAAATAAAAATTAAAATGAGAGAATGATGAAAAGTTGAAGGTGAAATTCATTGCACGGATCTAGCAGGTGAAACATCAGGGGCTTGAGGAGATGGAGGACTAGTTTAGAGGTGGGATGGGATCCAGTGGTACTCATCTTGGAAGGGTGACATTTCTTCTGCACTATTAACATGCAGGCATGAGATATCATTTCAAAACTTTGTGTACATTTTATTTTTAAAAATTTGTCTTTAAAATTATGTGTATATAAATATGTATGACTGTATGAATGTGTGATTTCAGTTACTTACATAGTCCAGAAGAAGGCATCAGATCTGGAGTTATTAGAAGGTTGTGAGCTATCTGACATGGGTGCTACGAACATGTCTTCTCAAAGACAGGACCTACTCTCAACTTCTGAGCTATCTCTTCAGCCCTGTATACAATTTAAATAACACTGTGCTCATCAGTTCATTCACTAATTTAACAAATAATTATCCTACTGTGGGAATGATATGGAGAGAGATTAGGGAAGCAATCTGTACATATCTCCCATGGGGTGGATATGTTGCCAATGTGGTGGTATATTTGAACACTGTCATCTTTGAACATTTGTTGACCTTGGGCTGTTGGCATCAGCTGCAAACTGAGGAAACAAGGTTTTAGATGGGATGTCAGGACATACACTAAAGGAAGCCCAAATATGTCTATAAAACTTCAAACGGAGATGACAGAATGATTGTAGTTTTTCAAGGAAATAACTTGAGAAGTTCTACAGAGTATGCAGAATCTGGTGGAAAGTGGAGAAGGAGAAAGGAAGGAGACAGTGATGAAGAAAGGTGTTGCTTCTCCCAGAACTACAGCATGAGAATGAGAGGGAAAGGACTGGTTTACATGCTCCAGTGGCATGCATGGCTTCACTCTAGGAAGCGCAGAGTGTATTGGCAGGACAGCGCTCTGGCTAGTCACAGAAGGTGCAGGTGAGAAGAGGTTTATGGGAGCAATGCAAGTAGACAACAAGTTCTTTAGCTGACACAGTGCTTCAGTCTATTCTGGAAGATAAACTGGCAAGTAAAAGTGGCACACCCGGGACAAGCTATGGACACAGCATGGATAAGAGCGCCAATGAAATTGGCAGACCCCAGAAAACCCATGAACATAACACATGTAAGTGATTTCCACCTGTTAGAGAGTGGGTAGGAATACCTGCTCATTTGGTGTGTATAACTACAAAACAAAACAGAACAGAACAAAACAAAAAACACCCCAAAAAACAAAAATCCAAAAAAATTTATCAGGAAGTTAAATTGTTTTGGTTTTGTTGGCTTAATAAGTTTAGGATTTTGGACTGAGGGGAGAGGCTTTCCAGAGAGGAAGGAAAGGAAATCCACACTATATGTGTTACTTCACCTCTCATTGCTTCATGACAGGTGGCAGAGACACAACACAGGTCACTAGGGAAGTGCTTACACAAGCCATGTATAAGTGTGAGCGCTTGTAATTCTATCACAGGAGAGGCCAAGAATGGAGTATCTGAAGTTTAAGGCTAGCCTGAATTACACAATGCAACCTTGCCTCAAAAATAAAAGCTGTGTTCATTCATCTTATGGAGAATAACTTTCTCAGAGGTGTGCAAGGATCGTCCCTCTGAGTAGTCAAGATAGCAGTGAGAAGCTGGTCCTCCTCAGTTCTCTCTGATCTCCTGTTTCCTATTGTTTTAGATTTGATGTTGTTTAAGTTAATTTTCTTGAGGTTTATGTTGCAACATCTTCCTCCTGTGGCTGCTCAGGAAGTCAGATCCCCTGCTCCCTAATGTGGTATTCCAACCAAGGCTTGTGTGGGATGCTGATAAAGACAAAGAACAAAGGACGCAGCGGGGGTCTCTGAATGGAACACAGGGTTTCTATCCAACCTACCAGTCCAGAGGTGTTAACAAAGCCCTTCTCTGTAAATTGGCCTCCCTTATTGGCTTGTGGGTCTCATAGTGTACTTTATTCCAGTCTTCATAGACTGTTTCCTCATTCTATTCTTTTAAGCTTTATAAATGCAGGCACAAGTTCAAATGTATTTTACCATCTCCAGCCCTCAATAGAGGACTTGACATATTTACACTTCTCAAAAATATCAGAATGGGAAGAAGAAAAAAGAGGTAGAAAAATAAAGGAAGAAATGAGGAGCCAGGTGTGGTGACATATACCTGCAATACTAGTACTTTGGAGGCAGGAGGATACCAAGTTTGTGAGACCAGCTTTGGTTATAGAGTGATTGAGACACTGTCAATCAAAGAAAGACATCTGAAAAGGAGGAAGTAGGGCCATACTTTGGTCAGCTGAAGACACATCATCTCACCAACCTTTGCTTCCATTGGAAAACATCACAAAGGTGACACTTCTAAACCAGAGGTATTGGCCAGGAAGTTTTAAGGAAAGATGTCCATGTATTCAGAAAATTATTTGTGATTGCTGTTCATCCTCATCTTTTCTCCACATGGGTAAAAAATATTGTACTATACCAACCCAGCTAACATTTGGACCGACATTCTTATTAAAGGCAATAGCACATCTAAAGGAATGAAAGATTAGGAGAGTTCCAGTGTTTTAGGAAAACCAGTAGACATAATTTGGGGAGAGTATAATATCAGTGTTTGTGTGGCTCACTGTCACTGTTTTGTGATGTATTGAACAGACTCTCAGCTATGTTTATTGGGACGGTCCCCCCCCCCCCAAAAAAAAACAAGAAAGTTCTGGATGGCATCTGTGTTGCCCATCACTTGGGATTCCTTACAGTGGCTGGGTGTGCATTCATTACAGGCCACATGAAGAAGGCAGAGTCTCTTTCCCCAACACTTAACTTTAGAATGAGTTTCTATAAGAAAAGAATAATTCCCTAAACTGGAAATGTGAGTAGGAAAACCGTACATGGCTTTCTAAAAGGATGGCACTAACTGATGCCAAAATCAGACTTATTCTTACATCAGAGAGGAATATTGGTCTTCCCTTCCTAATCTGGTCCTGTTGTCAGCTTTCTGGGGTTAAACATAGCCCAGAACAGTGTTGTTACAAAACAGAAGGGAAAATACCAGGCCCATTTTTAACTCAATTTCTCTGGATCAGGGTGGGTCACGTCATCCTGAAATAGCATGTGAACAGCCAGGATTTTCCCAAACTCCGTCTACCATATTAAATTACCAAAATAAATTGTGGCTATATTTTATCTGCTGCATCAGCAAGATCATATAACACAGCAGTGCAGGCTGGTATTACTTAAAATACTGAGCTTGAAAAAAATGAAAATATGAAAACCATCATGGACTGTTGCAAAGATTGAGCACTAATGTGTGCCCCTCTGATGTGTACCCCAGACTATCAGTTCCATAGTGTCCTACAGTGAATCAAAGCTTTTGGTCTGGTTGATTGACTCACAATCCCTGGGTTCTGCCTGGCCATAGAAACCAAACTCGAGCCTCATTTTGACAGCTTACACCACCAAAGTCTGTTGCCATGAACCCTGGTCTGGGTTGTTGAAAGATGCCTTCAATATAGTTCTGTTTCTGTTCTAAAAGACAGTGAACAAATTTGATGCTTTCTATGGTGAATCAAAAGAGGAAATACAGCTAAACGACAGGTGAAATACATTGCCAGTTTGATCTTATCCTCTATAAATTTTCTATAACTAGAAAATCAGTACTTGTCCTTGGTAGGTACATTTTACTTAGTGAATGTTTACAGGTTTGTTTAATGTAAAACAGCATTGCTATGTGTTAAAAGCACGCATCACTTAAGCTAAGCACCGAGTGCCTTCAAATCCTAGCAGGCTTGCTAAGTAAGCAATTCTTTTCATTTTTCTTAACCACTTTGTGCTTTAAAAAATGATTTGCTTGAAAGTTTAACAGCCCCAGCAATCTTGCTTATAATATAATATAAACATATTTTAAGTTGACTGATTTGAAAATCTAGTAAGTGAGTTAAAATTGTTGTGCTTAGATCAGAGTGAAAATAAATCACCTTAATTGCTACAATCTCTTGATTGGGTGCTATAAAAATGGTAGCTTTAAAGACACAGATGGTCTTCAACTTGTAATGTTTTGAGTTAATGATTTTTCAGCTTTATGATGGTGTGAAAGTCACATGTGTTTAGCATAAAAAGGTGAATTTTGAATCCTGTCTTTTCTCAGACCAGTGCCATGTTGTATGATCATCTCTGAACATTCTATATAGCTACAGTAGGCACAGTTTCCAGTTAGTGGAGCCAAACCAGGGAATATCACCAATACTCTAGGATGTACTGTGTAACGAAGTGAGACCATTCCACAGGGGAGGTGTGGAGGGTACCTGCATTGTAATTTCCAGGGCTCGGAAGCTTACAAAGTAGAGACAGGGGATTCCCAGAGCAAACTGGAGAGACAGGTGACATGTCTTAATAAGCCCTTGGCTCAGTTGAGAGACCTCGCCTCAATGAAGACAGTGGGAGTTGAGGATAACTCCTAACACCAGCCTTGGGCTTCCGCATACACACAAACACACATGAACCTGCATACATGTATGTATATGTACATGCATACCACACATGTGTGTACACAAGACAAGGGAAAAAGATGAGCTAAAATATACAACTTTCTATCTGATTGTCCTCCTTTTTTCCCCTAAGGGGCGAGGAAAACAGAAACTGAGAAAGAAATGACTCTTTTTGTGTAGGGTAAGTGGTTAAATGTTTGCAGACAGCCATCACCTCCTTCTTGCGTTCCTCCCATTTTCATTTTCATGCACTCCACTGTCCAGCCAAATTCTTCATTGCACAGTTATTCACAATTTGGAAAACAAACATAGAACTTTATATTTACATTTATTAAATTTGATTTTGTCAGAAGAAATACAAATAGTTGATATAAGATATAATTCAATCTCACCAGCAATGAAAAAAGTAAGTTTTAAAAAGTGAAGGATCATTCAAAAGTTGGAAACAAGCAAAGATTAACAAAAAGTGAAGCCAAGAACTCTGGCAAAGAGCAACCAAACAGCGACTCACACATACTACTGGGGGATAACTCTAGCTGGCGTTTTTTTGGAAATCAAGTTATCAGTATACATGTCAGCAATCATAATTAAGAAATTATTATAAGAAATTAATTGTTTTGGACAAAGATTCAGTTATAAGAACATTCATGACAACAACATCCAAAATAACAAAATTACACACAATCTTGTGATGGTTAAATCAATTATAGAATGCCTGCTATGGTATTGGAAAATGATATCACAGAATACTTAATGATGCAGCATTAACTGAAAAAATGGGTTATTTAATAGTCATGTGAAGAATGAGCCCCATTCTCAAAGAAAAGAGTGTATACATATGTAAAAGCACAAAGTCAGGCATGTGTCAGCATAACACTTTAGAAGGATTTATGTCAATGCAGAGCACTCATTTAAATGGAGCCTCTTTTTGTTTCACGTAATTATTTCATGTCATCACTGCTAAATGTTGTAGGTTAAATGTAAAATGTCCTCCTCTGCAGGCTCCTGTGTTTGAACATTTGGTCCCTAGCCAGTAATGTTGTCTTGGGAGGTAGTGGAGGAGTGGGTTTTAGGGGGTGAGCCTTTGAAGGCTGAACACACACCTAGTTCCATACTGACCTCTTTGCTTCCTGGCCTGACCATCAAGAGAAACAGCAGCGGTTGCCCCAGGTATGTCCTACCCTGCTATCACTGCTGCGAGGGACTGTTCCCCCTGAAACCATGAGTCAAAATCAACTGTTCCTGCCTCCCATTACTTCTGTATTGCTGCATTTTTGTTACAACTACGTGGAAAGTATGAATCTATTGCCTGTTACGAACTGTGTTTCTGGCATGTACTCCCTCTGTTCTTCCCACACCACTTAGCATTAAATAATGTTCATATTTTACAAGCACTTTACCTTTGTGTCTATCTAGAGCATTCTGTAGGAAGGAAGAAGGTACTGAACTAAGGGAAGTAACTTTTTTCCTTCCTGTCAGAATCATACTGTTTTCTCTGATATGTCAAAGTATATCAGCTTGAATCTTTAGAGTGCAAAGCAAAATTTTATTACTTCATTCAAGTGTTCTTTGATCTAACACCAAAAAACTGCTAAAATACCCAGAAAACATACCTGCACTACACTGTGAATCTCTACCGTCTACACACCAATGGCTGGTGCTGTTCTAAAGACATTTATAGCTGAGTTAGAGACTCCTCACATGTATACTCAGTACATATTTCTTGAGTGTCTTCTACAAATCAGCCAATCTAATGGATGCTGGGGAAGTCATATGTGATTCCATATGTGTTAATGATGGGTAGAGGAGGTGAGCACCTTTCTGTAGACCCCTTCTCAGTTTTAGAAGGTCGTTTTTACAGATGCAGGTAGTGGTCGAGTAGTGGAGGTGCATTAGTCCTTGTTAAGGGTTTTAGCTAGAGGAAAATCTAGCAGAAGTGATTCATAGAATCGTGACTCAAAAGCTTTTCTCAGCCAAGACCCACCATTCAGGGTGAACATGAAACTGAAAGGGTAGCAGAGATGCATGAGAAAATGATATGGCATAGGAAAGGACTCGTCCTGTGGAGAGCTGAAAGCCAAATGAAAGTAATCCAATCCACTTGGGACATGAGAGAAGAGTATTTACATACAGCAGAGGGAAGAGCCCAGGCACTCGGAGGTCTATAAGGAATCCTGAAGGACAGAGTTGGAGAAGTTAAGTAGCTTCCTGACCATTGGGTATTTTCATAGACTATAGCAAAGAATTTAGCTAGGCTTTACTAGCAATTAGGTTTTTGAAGTTTATTAGGCCAAGGTGTACTTGAGTTGCTAAGACAAATCATTTGATTGTAGGGCAGTGAACATATTGGAAGGAGAAAATGGAGATGTTCAGAGATAAAATGGGAGGCTGTTGAAGAGTTTAGGAAGAACCTGGAATAGTGCCAGTAGAAGGGAACAGAATGAATACAGCGGGAGAATGCCATGGCCACACTTGGGCCCTCAGACTTTTGACTTATGGGACTCCTTCTAGCCTATTTCTGTCTGTACCACTTCCACTGAGAGCTTTTTGTCATTCACTTCTAAACTACATTCATGTTTCAAGTTTGTGTTTGGCTGTAGGATTCAGGGGGGGCTGCTATGGTCTGGATGTTTGTGTCTGCACTACCAAAATTCACAGAGTGAAACCTAATGAGCATTGTATTGCTGTGAGGCCTTTGGAAGATAATTATATTAAGGGAGTGGAACCTTCATGAACTGGGTTAGAGAGCTTCTAAAAGAGGCCCCAGGGAACTATTTTGTCTTTTCTACCACATGGAGACACTCTGAGATACATTCTTTGAGCTTGAGAATGGTTCTACAACAGATACCACATCACCTGTCAACCTCTAGCACTATGGGAGATTCATTTCTGGTGTTTAAAAGGTACAATATTTATGGTATTTTGTCATAGTCATAGTAGTTTGAGCACAATCAGACACCCACAAAAGGCCATTCTATAGTGACACTATAGATCTGTTGCAGAATTTATAGAGCATGTGCCTTCAGTGCTCTCGTGAAAACATAGCAGAATTCTAGCAAGTGGGATGGGACAATGTTAATTAGCTCATGTTTAGTATCCAGGAGATGTGGGCCAGCTTTCCCCATGCTGCTAATAAAAAACATGGGCATCCAAGAAAATAGACATGCTTTGTTTGAACATTCTCTCTGGAGGTCATTATTAAAGAGCATTTGGCAAGCAAGGAGGACATAACCGTTTTGCTCAATACCTTATTTAGTTTATTGTTATCCATTATTTTGCTTAGGAGAAACAAAGTATTGCAGAATTATGTAGTGGCTACTACACCCAATAGGACCTGCCTGACACAAGTAAACAATGGTAGTATGATATTCTGGGATACAGAACACGGAGAGAAGGCTAGGATTTAGGAGAGGATTAAAAGATCAGTTTCAGATCCAAGATGGAGCTGACCATAGAGCATTGTATCTGAGTAGTAGGTGAATGAGATTAGTCACTGTGGAGTGAATGTGAGTTCCCCTAGCTGACTGTGAAACACAGACGGTGTCTGAATTCCCACGGCAAACACTGAGACTGGTCGCCACATAAAACAGCTCATGCAGTTTCCGAGAACACTCCCCTGAGATCAGCCAACTCCATCACCCATCTGGAGAGGAGCGCCAGCTAGAGCAGATCTAGCCCACAAGTGGATTCAGCCCACAGCTCCAGCCACAGATCAGCGGCCCTGCTGTCTGTCTGATATCCAGCCTGCACATGGACCTGTACATCCAACAGGGAAAAACAGCCAGACCACAAGAACAAATGTAATATTTTCTTTCCAGAGTTCCCAACATGGTGGCACAGTGTGCACTGTAGCTGAGAGGCAGAGACCTAACCCAGTCATAGCAAAGCAATTAGGAGTCAAGATTGACTGCAAACAGAGCTGGTGATTGTGTTCTTAACAAATAATGGGGGCGGGTCACTCACCCTAGCACCCAAACATTTGAGGCAGTCAGCAACAGGCACTTCGAGGCTGGCACCAGTCTTGGGTGGAGCTCCCTCCCTGCATGGTCAGCCTAGCTGCTGAACCAGATCAACTGTGTCACTGAGAGGAGAACACAGGCCCAATCACAACTCTAACTGTCTTTCTGAGGAGACCTGCCAGCTCCCAGGTCCTCAGAGGATAGTCCCCTCCCAAATCCAATCCCCTCTATATTGGTCCAATTGGGTCACAACCAATTGGGTCTGAGAGCCAGTCTATTACATGAACCTACCCACCATCTGGAGGTGGACACCAGGATCTCAGGATCAGCCAACCCCCAGGGCAGGGAGTTTTTCTGAGCATCAAGGTCAACTGACAAAAGAAACAAACACACAACACCAGGGTCAATCAGTTGGCAACAGGTCAGCACAAGAACATGATTAAAAAAAAAAAAAAAAAAAAAAAACAAAGCAATATGATGTCTCCAGAACCTAGCAATAATGCTACAGACAACTCTAGACATCATAACACGACTGAAACAAAGGAAAGTAACCTTAATCCTATGCTTGTATTAATAATAGAAGGCCTAAGGGAGGAAGTCAAATACCTCAGAAAGCAACAACAAATTACTGCAAAGGAGGTGATGGAAATGAATGAAGTGCTTAAAGGAATGGAAGACCTGAGAAGGGAAGTTGAAGCAATGAAGAAAATCCAATCTGAGACATCCATGGAACTGGAAAACCTTAAGAAAAGAACAGGAACTACAGACACTAGCTTCACCAACAGAATACAAGAGATGGAAGAAAGAATTTCAGGCACAGAGGATAAAATTGAAGAAATTGATACATCTGTCAAAGAAAATGTCAAATCTAAAAAAGTCCTGACACACAATCTTCAGGAAATCAAGGACACAATGAAAAGATGAAACTTCAGAATAATAGGAATAGAAGAAAGAGAAGAGTCCCACCTCCATGGACCAGAAAATATCTTCAACAAAATAATTGAAGAGAATTTCCAAAATCTAAAAAAAGAGATGCCTATAACTGTACAAGAAGCTTACAGAACTCCAAATAGATTAGACCAGAAAAGAAAATCTTCCCACAACATAATAATCAAAACACTAAATGTACAGAACAAAGAAAGAATATTAAAAGCTGATAGGGAAAAGGGTCAAGTAGCATATAATGGCAAACCTATCAGAATCACACCTGACTTTTCTTCAGAGATGCTAAAAGCCAGAAGGGCCTGGACAGATGTCTTGCAGACCTTAAAAAGTCACAAATGCCAGGCCAGACTACCATTCCCAGCAAAATTGTCAATCAACATAGATGGAGAAAAAAAGATATTCCATGACAAAGCTAAATTCAAACAATATCTATGCACAAATCCATCTCTACCGAAGATGTTGGAAGTAAAACTCCAACCCAAAAAGGTTAACTACACACAAGAAAGCACAGGAAGCAAATAGCATGCCTGCAGAAAAACCAAAAGAAGAGAAGCTCACTCACACACTATTTCCACCAACATCAAGATGGCAGGAAGTAACAATCACTGGTCATTAATATCTCTCAACATCAATGGACTCAATTCCCCAATAAAAAGGCACAGGCTAGCAGAATGGATGCGAAAACAGAATCCCACATTCTGTTGCTTAGAAGAAACACACCTCAGCAAAAAAGATAGGCATTGTCTCCAAGTAAAGGGCTGGAAAAAGATACACCAAGCAAATGGACCCAAGAAACAAGCTGGAGTAGCAATTCTGGTATGCAACAAATTGGACTTTCAACCAGCATTAATCAAAACAGACAGAGAAGGACACTACATATTCATCAAAGGAAAACTCCACGAAGATGAAATCTCAATACTGAACATCTATGCCCCAAATGTAAGACCACCCACACCATTAAAGAAACACTACTGAAGCTCAAATCTCACATTGAACCTCACACATTAATAGTGGGAGACTTCAACACACCACTCTCACCACTGGACAGATCAACGATGCAGAAACCAAACAGAGAAATGATGAACCTCACAGATGCCATGAATCAAATGGACCTAATTGATATCTACAGAAAATTTTATCCCAAAACAAAAGAATACACTTTCTTCTTGGCACCTCATGGAACACTCTCCAAAATCGACCATATAGTCAGTCACAAAGCAAGCCTTAACAGATACAGGAAGATTGAAATTACCCCCTGTAACTTATCATACCATCATGGAATAAAGCTAGACTTCAACAATAACAAAAAAACAACAGAGAGCGTGCAAAAACATGGAAACTGAACAACTCTCTATTCAATGATTTCTAGGTCAGGGAAGAAATTAAAATATTCTTGGAACTCAATGAAAATGAAGGCACAACATACCCAAATTTATGGGACACATTGAAAGCAGTGCTAAGAGGAAAGTTTATAGCACTAAGTGCCTTCAAAAAGAAACTGGAGAGTTCCCATACTAGCCACCTAAAAGCACACCTGAAGGAGCTAGAACAAAAAGAAGCAAACACTCCCAAAAGGAGCAGATGAGAGGAAATTATCAAACCCAGGGCTGAAATCAACAACTTGAACAATACAAAGAATAGACAAAACCAAGAGTTGGTTCTTTGAGAAAATCAACAACATAGACAAGCCCTTAACTAACCTAACTAAATGGCAAAGGGAAAATACCCAAATCAACAAAATCAGAAATGAAAATGGGGAAATAACAACAGACATTGAGGAAATCCAAAGAATTGTTGGGTCCTACTTCAAAAACTTGTACTCCACAAAATCAGAAAATCTAAATGAAATGGACAATTTTCTTGATATATTCCTCCTACCAAGGTTAAATCAAGAACAGGTAAACAAATTAAACAGTCCTATAACCCTTAAAGAAATAGAAGAAGTCATTAGAAGTCTTCCAACCAAAAAAAAGCCCAGGGCCAGGTAGTTTCGGCACAGAATTCTACCAGACATTCAAAGAAGAGCTAACACCAATACTCTTCAAACTCTTCCACAACATAGAAACAGAAGGAATACTGCCAAACACATTCTATGAGGCCACAGTCACCCTGATACCTAAACCTCACAAAGACCCAATAGAGAAAGAAAATTTCAGACCAATTTCCCTTATGAACATGGATGCAAAAATACTTAATAAAATACTTGCAAACCGGATCCAAGATCACATGAAAAGTATCATACACCATGATCAAGTAGGCTTCATCCCAGGGATGCAGGGGTGGTTCAACAATAGAATATGCATCAATGTAATCCACCAAATAAACAAGCTGAAAGAAAAGAACCACATGATGATCTCATTGGATGCTGAAAAAGCTTTTGACAAAATACAGCATCCCTTCATGTTAAAAGTCTTAGAGAGATCAGGCATACAAGGACTATACTTAAACATAATAAAAGCAATTTAGAACAAGGCAACAGCCAACATCAAACTAAATAGAGAGAAACTTAAAGCATTTCCTCTAAAATCATGGACAAGGCAAGGATGACCACTCTCTCCATATCTCCTCAACATAGTACTTGAAGTTTTAGCTAGAGCAATAAGACAACTAAAGGAGATTAAGGGGATACAAATTGGAAAGGAAGAAGTCAAAGTATCCCTATTTGAAGATGATATGATAGTATACATAGTAACCCCCAAAATTCCACCAGAGAATTCCTACAGCTTATAAACTCCTTCAGCAAGGTGGCTGGATACAAAATCAATTCAAAAAATCAGTAGCCCTTCTTTACACAAAAGATAAATGGGCTGAGAAAGAAATAAGTGAAACAACACCCTTCACAATAGCCACAAATAATATAAAATACCTGGTGGTAACTCTAACCAAGCAAGTGAAAGACCTGTATGATAAGAACTTCAAGTCCCTGAAGAAAGAAATTGAAGAAGATATCAGAAGATGGAAAAATCTCCCTTGCTCATGGATAGGTAGGATCAACATAATAAAAATGGTCATCTTACCAGAAGCAATATACAGATTCAATGTGATTCCTATCCAAATATCAACTCAATTCTTTACAGAGCTGGAAAAAACAATTCTCAACTTCATATGGAATAACAAAAGAGCCAGAATAGCTAAATCAATCATGTACAATAACACCACATCTGGAGGTATCACCATCCTGGATTTCAAGCTGTACTACAGGGCAATAGTAATAAAAACAGCATGGTACTGGTATAGAAACAGACCAGTTGACCAATGGAATTGAATTGAAGACCCAGAAATAAACCCACACACCTACGTTCACTTAATTTTTGATAAAGAAGCCAAAAACATACAATGGAAAAAGGAAAGCATCTTCAATAAATGGTGCTGGTCTAACTGGATGTCAACATGAGGAAGAATGCAAATAGATCCATACTTATCACCCTGTACAAAACTTAAATCTAAGTGGATCAAGAACCTCAACATAAATCCAGACACACTAACATTAATAGATGAGAAAGTGGGGAAAAGCCTTGAACTCATTGGCACTGGTAGCAACTTCCTGAATAGAACACCAATAGCTCAGGCACTAAAACAAACAATCAATAAATGGGACCTTATAAAATTGAAAAGCTTCTGTAAGGCAAAGGACACTGTTCTTAGAACAAAACGGCAGCTTACAGACTGGGAAAGGATCTTCACCAACCCAACATCTGACAGAGGGCTAATATCCAAAATATATAAAGAACTGAAGAAATTAAACACCAAAAAATCAAATAAGCCCATCAATAAATGGAGTTCAGAGCTAAACTGAGAAGTCACAGAAGAGGATCTCTAAAGGCTGAGAGGCACCTGAAGAAATGTTCAACATCTTTGGTCATCAGGGAAATGCAACTTAAAACAACTCTGAGATTCCATCTCACACCTGTCAGAATGGTTGAGATCAAAAACTCAAATGATAGCATATGCTGGCGAGGATGTGGAGAAAGAGGAACGCTCCCCCATTGCTGGTGGGAGTGCAAACTTGTACAACCATTTTGCTAATCAATCTGGAGATATCTTAGAAAATTGGGACTAATTCTACCTCAAGACCCAGCCATACCCCTCTTGGGCATATTTCCAAAAGATTCAAAACGAAACCACAAAGGCATTGCTTCAACAATGTTCATAACAGCTTTATTTGTAATGGCCTCAACAATGTTCATAACAGCTTTATTTGTAATAGCCAGAAACTGGAAGCAACCCAGATGTTCTTCAACTGAAGAAAGGATAAAAAACAAAAACTGTGGTACATTTACACAATGGAATACTACACAGCTATCAGAAAAAAGGAAATCATGCAATTCATGCAATTTGAAACCAAATGGATGGAGCTAGAAAAGCTCATCCTAAGTGAGTTGACTCAGTCCCAGAAAGATAAACATGGTACATACTCTCTTATAAATGGATATTAACCATACATCACAGAATAATTATACTACAACTCACAACCCAAATAGATAGGAACCTAGCATATCTATCCTAGGAAAAATTTCACCCACCAGTGAGTCATGGAATCTGCTGCAGGTTAGTGGAACACCGCACCCTAGATGGTGTGCCATATCAAGCCCCAGTACAAGTGGAAGCTCTTGGCCTTCACATGACAGAAGAACTGAGGGAGTATGATATGTGAGGGCCCACCTCATCTGAGGAGAATGAGAGTACCAAGTAGAGGAACAAGGAGGGAGGGAGTGAGGGAGGGTGAGAGGGAGGGAGGGGACAGGAGGAGAGGAGGGAGAAAACTATGTTCTAGAAGTCACTTGAGAAAACAAAATAATACTATTTTAAGAAAAGAGTTAATAGTCTTAAAAATATAATAAAAATACAATATAAAATTTTCAAACTATAGTTTACCAAAGGTATACTTGCCTTACTGGCATGAAAGGAAAATAGCCTTAATTTCAGATTATAATGTTAGACTGCAGGTGGCCACATAGCTTACACAAATGTGATAGAAGCTTAGACATATTTTTTTGGTAGATGTAAAAGATATTTTCATGGTTTGACATTAAAAAGCAGGTAACAGGTTTGAAATACTGTAAATAAATTAAAGGTTACTTCAGTTCAACCTGGTTTTTTAAACCTCCAAGAGTTGAAAAATTTGGAGCTAAGGTAAAATATATGAAATGCGAGGTGGTTGCCCATGCCTTTAACTCCAGCAGAGACAGGAGGATCACTATAGAGTTAGCTTTCTTATAAATTCTAGAGTTACAAGGAACAGGGTGGTGATGGTACACACCCTTAATCCCATCATTTGAGGATACACCCTTAATCCCCACACACTGGAGATAGAAACCTGCAGATCTCAGAGTTCAAGGTCAGCCTGACACAAAGCAAGCTCTAAATAGAGAATTTGCTCCAGGAAAAATATTACCTGACCCCCCCACCCAAAAAAAAAAAAAGGTAAAAAGGTAGTGTACCAGAGTTAGGATTAGAGCAGGGTTCTGTTCTTATCTTTCCAGGAGATTTAAAGCATCCATCTAAGGAATCCAGGGACAACTGGACAACTGAAACCTCAGAAGAAAACAGATCGGACACCAAAGAACACAAGTAGCTCAGATGATCCAGCCTTGCAGACTTCCTCAATAGCTGTTTCCTCAAAAGTCTACAACCACAACAACTCAAAATTGCTAAGATTGTTCAGCTCCACAGACTGTTCCAGCCAGAACTTCAGTAAAGCCCTGAAGTTCAACTTCTTTCTACAAACTTTTTAGAACATTTAAATAGCTGAGCACAAAATGACTGAACATCAAATGATTCTATTGACATTTTTTCCATTCTTATTTGGGCCCCAAACAGGTTTACTATGTCCCAAATCAGCAGGAAGTCATTTTAAGAGAGCAAAGTCCCATCTCCAGAAGGTAGGGTGGGTCATTTGATGGGTTTTAGAAAATCTTGTTATTTAGGGGAAGAGATTACAAGCTGTTAAATGGTCTTGTTAAATAGGTTTTGGAGGTCAGACCCAGGGACTTCTCTCTTTTTGTTTTCTGTATCCTTCTTTCTCTCCTATATAGGAGTGAACAGACTTGAGAAAAACGGGACATAGACATAATAGGGCAGTGATCAAGAAAAAAGGACAGATTATTGAATATGCCCTTATACCTTAGTATATTGATACAAATTTAGATTATATTTGGCTAAATTGGTATTGATCTTTGTATACTGATACATAATTAAGGGTAACTCTTTTTAAAGTAGTGTACCTAGGTAATGCTTAAAAATGAAATGTGAAGTTTTGGCCTTTTGCTACCAACTGTTATAAACTGTTTAGGATAATTAAGAAATTCAAACTAATAGTCATTCAAGTATGTCATTTTGTTAGGTACTAGGACAGTCTATCACAGTTAGTTTCTAAGCTAATCGTAAATCAAGTTGCTAAGAGACAAGCAACATTTGCTTATCCAAATATAAGAGATAGATAGGTGGTCTTCAAAAACCTCAAGAGATCTGCAGAATATGGCATTCAAAGCTGTTTTCTTAACTTAAGATTTTTTTTCTACATTGGGACATGTCTGCTCCTACAGCACCCCCTATTCTACTCCAAGCAGAAGATGAGCATCAAATAATCTCCAATTGGAGATGGTTGAATTAGTGGCAATCCTATCTCTTGGCAAGAAAAATTCCTTGCTTCAACTGTAGACAGAATGCTGTCTAAACAGGACAAAACTTAGAAGCAGGTAAGTCGACAAACCTAGCTCTGCCAAGACAGGGTAGGCAAGTCCTTCATAATTCCTGCTTTACAATCAATGTCTATCAGAGAAATTGGGCCAAATGGCTGAAGACTGATGCTGTAATGTATGGAGAGAAATTGGGAACTATCCAGGCAACCACTGGTATGTCATTTCTTAGTTTTGGAAGCTGCTGGCCCTGCACTTCCTATATAACCAGATATATTTATCCCTCTCAGGTCTCTGAGGTGGTTGAAGAATAGATAGCTAGAGTCTCATAGCTAAATTTTGAGTTGTTTAGGAATCAAGAGGGTGTTCTGGATCTAAGAAGATGTTTTTAAAATTGTGATGCAAGTTAGAATGAAAACTGAGTTGTATACAGAACTTTAAACTCATGGAGATGGTTAGATAGTAGAATGTTAAACTCAGGTGCCAAATATGTATGGACTGGACATTGGGAATGTATGCTAAGCCATATAACTCTCATAATTGTGCCCTAATTATTTCTGTTGTTTTGTATTGTATTTATTGTTATAAGAGAAAGAGCCATTTGTTGGACTGAAAGGGGGTCTGTTGAGAGGAAAAGACATACCTTAAAATTAAAAAAAGAAAAAAGGAAGGTATGGGTAGGTTGAGGAGGAAGAGGGTGGGAGGGTGGGACTGTAGAGGGGAGTAGGGAGGAGATTGCAATGGAAATGTAACTTGAAGAAATAAAAAAAATAAATAAAAGAGATCAGTTTCAATGTGTTGACTTTGGGCATCTCTGAGAAATGTAAGAGATGTAGGGTAGAGTTTTCAGTCTATAATGTAGTCTGCTCATGTTCCTCAGGAAAACATGATCCTAGGGTTACAGCCTTTTTCTGCATCCTAAGCATGAATAACTGGAATAAGTCATCAAGGATATAGATGGGACATTGATGGGACCTAACAAAAGGCCACTTCTCTCCTGAGTGATACAACACTGTAAGTCAATAAAACTGATCCACGGCAGAGCAATGTAGTCACATGTCAGCAGCAAATCTCCTAGGCTCTTTTGCTGTGACTATTGGGACCATTATGCTATTGCTTGTGTGTCAGAACTTCCTTTCTAGAAGAGTTAGCCTTTGGGTTAGAATTCCTTCCAAAACAGTATTGACATTTCTCTTCCTCACTCTCCTCTTTCTCTTTCTCCTTCTAATTGTTGCTAGAAACAATTCTAGGGACTTAGAATTTTATTTGAACTTTGCCTTTTACAGAATGTTTCTTTTTTGTTTAAATAGTTTATTCATTTTTATTTTACATGTGTGTGGATGTTTTTGCTACATGTGTGTCTGTGTACCACAGTGCTTGCAGAGGCCAGAAGACGGTATCAGGTCCAGCTGTAAATAGAGTTATAGATGTTATGAGCCGCCATGTGGGTGCTGGGAATCAAACCCCCAGCCTCTGCAAGAGCAAGCAATGCTTTTAACCTGTGAGCCATCATTCAAGCCCAGGTTTATTTTCTTAATACATCCATTTAAAAAGTCAGGATGGAAATGTCTGTCGCATTCCTATATGGTCGACCACATTGAAATGTAGGATTGTTCCTTGAAAGCTAGTTGACTGTCTAGCAGCAGAGTTAGTGTGAAAACACTGTCTTATTATTTTTAGACTATATATGTGGTTCTTGTCCTTAGATTAGGACATAGAATCCATGACACATGGCCTTCAGTGGAGTCACAGAGCATAGGAGTAAGGATTAAATTTCTTCCTGTGAAGTTAACTTGTGGTAAATGCTACCCAGTCAAAGTTGTTGTAATTTGTCCAGTTAAATGGGAGGACACCTTCCCAGAGCCTAAACTGTATGTAGAAATAGCAGCTAAACCTGGGAGTCAGCCAATAGTTTCTTTGCTTGCTTGGTTTCAGAGATCAAGATGAGAATGACTCATTTTAAAGATAAAAGTGGCCTCTTCCACATCTAAACTTATTTGTGCATGTTTATAATATGATACTTATTTATGTGTCCCATGTGGCAGTGTAAGTATATATGATCCCATGACATATGGAGTATATTTTCTTTAAAATAAACAGATATGGTTTATATTCAGAAAGATCCAATAGTGAACATGAGCACAACCTCCTGTAAATCTCTAAGAGTTTGAAGAAATCATCAACCTCGGGTTAGAGACAAGAACTCATTTCCTATGGAATAGAAGTTTCTAAGCTGCAGAAACTGAGATCTGCGTTTCAGGATGCTGAGCTTTTCTCCAATGCCTTCAAGTGTGATACATTGATAAGATGGGATGTACCCTGTGCTGGAGGTGGCACTTAACTTTAGATCAGATGTGATCCTATCTACACAGAGTTCAAAGATTATTTCTTTCTAGAGGTGTGTGTGTGTGTGTGTGTGTGTGTGTGTGTGTGTGTGTGTGTGTG
>CAJQZJ010004750.1:7688411-7704918 GCA_907164525.1 Lophiomys imhausi | reverse complement strand
TGTGTGTGTGTGTGTGTGTGTGTGTGTGTGTGTGTGTGTGTGTGTGTTCAATCATGACTTTACATGGGAGGCCAGAGGTAAATGTTAGTTATTGTACTATAGTTCTCCTCCTGGAAATCATCATTATAGCTAGGTTGGCTGGCTAGCAAGCCTTAGGGCTCTGCCTGTACCTGCCTACCCAGTGCTAGGGTCACAAATGCACTTGGCTACACCTAGATTTTATATAGGTGCTGGAGATCTGAATGCCTGCCTATCCTTGCTTGAACAGCAAGTGCTTTATCCAGTGAACCAACTACTCAGCCCATAAATGACTCCCTCTTAGTCTAATTATGAGTTGGTTCAACTTGAGGTCTACTAGGCTGTGGCTAGGTTTATACTTAGATTTCAACTTATTAGATTTGTCCTAACCCATGATCATAGATTCTATCTCCCACACTGTATACTTAACTGTTTACATAATTCACTGAAATCTAATATTGTAGAACACATTACTTTAAGTAAGCCTTTCTTTCTCTGCCTCCTGGTTGCCATGGTAAACAGCTTGTTCTGCTATGCCTCCCTGCCCTGATGTACCACTATCATTAGAAGCCTAGAGCAATGGGACTCCATCCCTGACATTGCAGCGTGAACCAAAATAAACGTTTCTCCCTGTAAGTTGTGTCAAATTTATGGCAACATGAAGCTATTACAAAACTCAGATAAAGTTCACATGCCTTTTCTCCTGTTAACACAAAACAGGGAAAAGTCTGTTCTACAGAGATATATTTGACTAGTAAAGACTACATTGATGTTAAATCTGTCTTTCTGTCAAGATCTCAAAGTTTCCCATAGTTTCTCCATAGTTGACTAATACACACAGAGACAGAGTGGAGAGAATACCTGAGCTTCACTAGCTTACAGGAATATTCAGCCATATAAAATATTTTATTAGACACTCAGCCATCTTACAAGGTTAGTGGTTAAAAGTTTAGGCCTTACAAACTCCAAGGAACTTCATTATCTATAGTGAGGAATAGGGGCCGACGAGAAGCATAAATCTTGACTCAGGGATGCTTCTACTTCTCTCTTAAGACTTTCAGGCTCCTAGACACATTTATTAAATTCATTTTATTTGCTTGGCTTCAAAGTTGAGATTATTTTCACAGTGCTGCAAGGTGCTATGCAGGCTGTTGTGGGAAAACGATATTAATGGGTCATACCCATGTATATATCAACCTGCTAGGCAAGATGTGTCCAATGGTGCAATAGTACCATAACTGATAGAGGGGTAAACAATCACTCTCAGATTGCATCTGAAGGCTGATCTATTCCACAGGAGGGAATAAATACCTGATATGATGAACCTGGTTGAAAACCTATAGCTGAGAGGTCTTGGGCCCATTGGGAACTTACTACTGTTGTTAAGATAAATTGATATGCAGTCAAACTGCATTAAATATTTATGTTTTTACTCATAGAAAAATGCCACTCCCAAACTTAAAGAAGCTTCTCTTTGCAGTGAACGGTGGTAATGTAGACTTGGGGCTGCTCAAGGTGGTGAGAATAAGTCCCACCAGCCTTATATAGGACATTTATGATTCTCTCAAAGTCTCAGGGAACATTACCGAAAAGAGAGGAGAAGGAATGTAAGAGCCAAAGGTAAGGAGAAAGGCTATGAAATGCTTTCTTCAGGACATGTCACAGCCATGGCACACATGATCTCACAGCAGCTTGTGACTGCCGGCACTGGACCTGGGTGATGCTGGGACTGTCAACAGCTAATCATGGATTGGGGAGGGACTCATAAACCTTTACCCTTCTGTGTTGATCTGTTGGCTGCAAATGGATCCTGAAGGAGAGATAGTCACTGTAGTCAGTTGTGAAATAAAAGATAAGTCTACCAGTGGAAAGTTAAAAACCCACAGTCAAACAAGTTGTCTTGACTAAAACCAGTGGGTCACAAAGGAGCAAAAAAAAAAAAAAAAAAAGTCAAGAGTGTGAGAAAAGGACTTTTAAGGAGGTGGGGGGTTGACAGGATGGTAGGGAGATAAGAGAAGATTTAAGGGGATGTGAAAAGAATACATTGGGTTGTGTATGAAATTGCAAAAGAACAGATTTAATCAATTAAAAAAAAAAGAAAAATCTGCTGTGGTGGATGGCCTTGGCTTTGTTTCAAACCCATGGGCTGATCCCTATGGATTGGCACCAGAAGGCAGACCTGCTAGAGTCCTTGGTGAGAACAATTCCTTTAAACTGACAATATTCGATACCATTTGTTTTATCTTTAGGTGATATGGACATTAAACACGGAGTTACTATTACTTTTCAGGACATGTTCATCACATGATTCAACTATTAATAAAGAGACACAGACATGACACATTGAAAGCTTTAGCTGTTCAGAAGAAATCCGCTTGCATTTCATGAAACAGAGAAAACTATTTAGGAAACATCTTGGATATGAATGAGTAGATCACATTATACAACAGTTCAAGAAAAGAATTTTTTTTCTAAAAAAAATGTAACCCACAAGAGTAAAACATATCTTAAAATTCTAAAAATCATACGTTATTATAGACCATTTCAAGAATGAATTAGATAATGAACTTGAAAGTGACTTCAGACTTGAGAAGAAATTAGCATAACAGTAAACACACAAACTAATTGTTAGCAAACATAGAAGGTAAATCATCAGTGTTCAACACTCAGAAGAAGTGAAAACCCAGAGCCAACTTTTCAGGTGTGACAGAAGGCTTTGTGAGAAGCAATTGTCTTTTTCTGATCAACAATACACACAACTTAAGGTTTATGTGAAACTCAACCAGGCTTTGGAATTGGTGAGGGAACAAGTTAAGATTTTGAGAGAGTTTGGTCTTACATGACAGTATTTTGCATGTGAAAGTGACACACTTTTAGCAATTGGGATAGAAGGTCATGCAATCACTGAATGAATCTATCAAAAACTCACATGCTAAAATCTAAATCAATGTGTTGGCACATAGAGTAGGATCTTTGGGGGCTCATTAGGTAATAGAGTTAGAGCTCTCAGAAGTGCAACTCTTATGAAAGATTGCAGAGGGAGAATGGTTCCTCTTTTCCTTCTGCCACTCAGGGATATACTGGAGCCATTACCTTTGAAGGGTGAACCCTTAGCAGATACTTCATCTTTCTGTGCCTTGACCTTGGACTTCCCAGTCTCAAGAACTGTAAGCATTAAAGATCTGTAGCTTATGAAGTACATGTCTCAGGTATTTTGTTATAGCAACCTGAACACACCAAAGCATTGTCTTCTGGCTTCATCCTTAAAACAGTCAAATATGAGAAAATAACTACCAAGTCTTTTCAGGAAAGGAACTGATCAAGAGATTTACCAAAGAGTCAAATAGGTATTCTCATGTTTATAACAATTTATAAAACGTATCAGATGACTACCACAAAAAATTGCCCAAGCTGTTCAAGACGTTATAAAAATATAGTCAAATAAAGAATGCATGTGTAAAAGCAAGAATAAAGAAAATTATATAAGTTTACTCTGTTAAGCTTTGGCTACATAATTTTAAGACTCCAATATTTGTGCAGCTTCATAATTTATATATATATGTATTCATACCTTTTCTGTTAATTTTACAATGTCACCTTGACAATATTGCTTTAGAGCATAGACTGATTGGATTATAAAGCACTCAGAGTAGGATTTTTAACTTGAGTTTTTTTTATTGGAGTATGTGAGCTGAACATACAAGTGTAAATTTATCAATAGAATGAGATTTTCTATTAAATAAAGAAAAATAATTCTGTTTTTTTCATTAAATAAAATGAAGCAATGCCCGGATTATATATAATATGTATCTAAAATGTAATTATACCTAGGTAAATCAGCATAGTTATTTTAAGAATAATTTTAATATATACCAAGAAAATGCTACTTTTGAACTTTTAAAAAATATTTATTTATTTTATTTACTGTATATGAATGTTTTGCTCGCATGTATATATATATGCACTACATATGTGCCTAGTGCCTGCAAAGGTCAGAAGAGGGGATTTGGTTTCCTGGAGCTAGAGTTATGGAGAGTTGTAAGCTACCACATAGATGCTGGGAACTGGAACCAGATCTTCTGAGAAAGCAACAAGTGTTCTGTACCACTCAACCACATTTCCAGCCCTGGAAATGCTATTCCAACATGAGTAAGAATAACTCAGCACTGACTTGAATGCCTCCTTCCTGAGCACCAACTTTCATAGTAGCAGAGGTAACATGCAAAGTTCTAATGGGGAGAGGCAACCAAAAGTCCTACCCAGATTTGATGCCTATGAACCACACCAGTGACCAACATAACACTATAACCCTAAGGGTCCAGAAGTGACATGCATATCCTGGTGGTAACCAATAGCTCTAATTGGACTTAAGGCCTGCTCTAGCAAGAGGGAAACCATGCTTGCCACTGGAAACTGAGCAAACTCCTCAAGGCCAGTGAAACATGGATCTTGTAGGAGAATCTACACCGTTACCTTACTAACCCAGCAAAATCCCTAACAACAATCTAAACTTTTGTCCTTTTACTCATAGATAAGTGTAGTCTTGACTTCTCATCAAGAAAATTTCCCTTTTCAACAGATGAAGACATTTACAGAAAAAACACAACCGATAAAAATGCAGAGTTGTGGAGCCAAGTCACATCTGCAAAGCAGCGACTGCACCTGAAGTTCAGGGAACACTTCAGACAAGGAAAAAGAAAGATTACAAGAGCCAGGGGATCAGGGAGTTTGCTGTGAGATTTTGTTTCCTAGTAAAGTCAGAAGCTACACCCATAAAATCTCACCAACAAGACTGCTCAAATGTGAGTTGAACATGACCGGTCCCACAGAACATGCCAAAGTGAACAGAGAAAAGTCTATGAGGCTTCAACCCTACACAAAGAACAACAATCAGCTAGGGAATGCTGGGAGTGGGAGAAGTAGTCTACTCCAGAGAAGAGCACATCAACTGGTTATCCAATGCCAAAAACTCACCCCTGAAAACATACATACAAGTAACATTATATGGACTGAGCAGATTGTACTAGAAGTGTGTATGTATATACATACATGCACATACATGGACACAATAATAATCAGGGAAAAAGGAGGCCAAATATTTGAAGGAGAGCAGAAAGATGTTTATGGTAGGGCTTAGAAAGAGGAAAGGGAAGAGAGAAATGTTGTAATTACACTATAATCTCAAAAAAGTAAAGCAACAAAAAAAAGGACAATCTGCACGTCTACCAAAAAAATTGCATTTTTGCAAGTGTGCAAGTACATTTGTATGTGTAAGGGGGGCGGGGAGCATGTGTGTGTAAGAGCAGAAGACTACCTTGGCTATTATTCTTTAGACATTGTCTGCCTTGTGTTTTTGAGACAAAGTCAGCTTGGAAGAATATGCCTGCATACCTGGCTTCCGGGCCTTAAATCAGGGTCCTCATAGTTGCAAGGCAAACATCATTCTGGCTGAGCTCTCTCTACAGACCCCTAAATCACATTTAACTTGTGTTGTTAAATAATATAAATCACTATACCTTGTATATAAATTCAGGAGAGTAAGAAACCACAATTTTATTCAAATCTTATGTCGTGACTTGTTATTAGAGCTAAACTATTTTGTAAGGGACTAAATTGGGAATTAACGTAACCATTGGCTTTAAATCTGTTATTTCAAAATACAAAAATAAATTCAGGCTTCTTCTCAAAACATTAGCTACTGAGTTAGTAAGCTGCTGTAACACAATTTAAAAGTTAACCAACTTCACAGTTACCAAATACAAGGTCATGCATTGTTCTTCAGCAAAGTATAAAGTTGAAACGGTGTGGGACTGAAGCTTCATCTCCTTGAGCAGATTTGGATGGCTTTGTTTTCACCCACTGGTCCCTTTATGTGACTACAAGGAAACACAAGAGTGACGTTTGTCACTGCTCAAAGTTAAAGTTCTGGCAAACTCTACAGTTCAGAGAAGGAGAAGACAGCAACTAGAACTAGGGGTACTCTCTGGCAATTAAACCTTTTCTACATTAGAAAAGAGCATATTAAAAACACTCTAGCCTGCTTTTTTTCCCCAGTTTTTCCTTTTCCACAGAATAGTATAACTCAGGAGGAATTGCTTATTTTTAGACCAAAACGTGCTATTACAGGAAGTGATTCATCTGACCCCTCCTTGGGATCCACAGGACCCTCTTACTCCTCCAGCATCAGTGTGCCCACTGGTCTTTCAAAGTCTACCCAGACCTCTGAAAATGTCTTCATTAAAATTAGACTCCAACAAATCCACAAAGCCTGAAGAAGTGATAGGAAACATTGCTGAAAATGCAAAGCCAACCTAAATTGCTATCGTGTTTTTTAGGGTAAAGGATTCTGGCAGGTCATTCTTTTTTTTCCAAATGAATTCTGGATCTTGAGCTTCTGTTAGCTGGTTTGTGCAAGCACGGCATTGATGAGAGAATGACAAGAAATAGGAAGCTTGGAGCCTCACATGTCTGTCTGAGTCTTCCCAGACCCACTGTAGAGCCCAGAAGACTCAGATCACCCAAACCCGGTTCAGGTAAGATGACTAGAGCAAAAGCAAACCAGTGAGTTTTCTAAGCATCACCCACCCATACTTCACTAAAGGAAGAGTCATGTTTGCCTTTTATAAAAAGGCAGGGCCAAAAGACCAACATTCACTGGCTTTCCTTCCATCCAAAACTTTCCCCACAATTCTCTGCCAACTCATGAGCTGAAGTTTCAATTTTTTTTTTTTTTTGGCATGGCTGTTTTTCAAATACAGGAAAATTATGTGGGACAATTCTCAATGGTCTTGTTGGGCCATACACCTCCCTTTAGTTTAAAGTATCCATGTAGATCAGAGACCATAGGAGTTTGAAAGAGCTCAGGAACCAGCTCAGCTGCCACTAAGGCCATGTCCCACCATAGTATTGATACTGGGGCAAACAGAACCATGTGGAAAGAATACTATAGGTGCTGATAGCTCTTTGGGACCTTCATACTGTATATAGAAAACATAGAGGGAAGCCTACCCTCATAACTGCTGTCATCAAACTTTGTCTCTCTTAAACTTGCTGGGATGAATGTCACTAATGGGGCAGACACAGGCCGCTCCTGTCAGTGAATGACACCCACTTCCCAGACTTCCAACTTCAGGGTGACCTCCAGCTGTCTCCCCACTGACTGATCATGGGTGGGATCCGAGGCAGAGCAGGATGACCACACTCCATTCCCCTTCACTACCCCTCTCAGAGTACTGACAAGGACACCAATGTTTGAGATGATCTGGTCCCTATTCTCATTTTGTTTATAGAGGAATATGTGGCTCAGAGGGGTTGAGCGCCTCTCCTGGGGTCTTTTTAGCCAGTCTGGATCCAAGAGAAGGTGAAATGAGAGTCTAGGTTTTTCCATGCTTGGCAGCTGCAGATTTTCTTGGAGACTGACCATGTTTTTGAGTCAGAAATATTCTGAACAGCAATCGGGCCATTGCTGTTTGTTCTCTGTTTCATTATATCGCAGTTTCTAGGCTAAGTCCTTAAGAAGTTTATAAAAATGGCTCAGAATCTATAATAATTACAAATGATTACGCATGCGCAAGTGCATGGCTGGTTGAATTCGTTCAGGGTTGCAGTATGAGAGCACATGAAACTCTTGAACATGTATCATCCTAAGGCTCCAGTAAACTGACATCCATGACTGCCTTCTGAGGGTTTAGAGATGTACCCGTATGTAACCAAGATACTTCCTAATATTGCTGTGATATATTCCTTCCATTAAGTATTACCTTTTTGGAATTAGCAGCAACTTGTATTTAAGAATGTTGCTGGTCATTTTGTGCATCTCATACCCACTTTGATGGAATGTTTGGGATCTGATGATTTCATCATATTTTCACTGACTCAGCTGAGTAATCACCTCTCTTATGGCTTAGAATCAATTGTATGCATTGTTCTGTCTTGGTAAATTAATTATAAAATTCTCACAGGTACACAGAAAGGTGATTGTAAGTATGTAACTTCCTTGGAGTTTTCTCAAAGTCAACATTGACTTTTAAAGACACAAAATTATTGTAAAATGTGCCCTGTCACCAAAAACTTCATAATCTTTTTTTTTTTCAAAGAAAGCATGCACGTTAAAAAACAAAAAGGAAATAAACAAAAAACCTAGTTCTTCAAAGCACAAAAGTCAAGTGAGCAGCCTGTACACTAACTGTTGGAATAGCTCAGAGGAGAGAGAGCACTGAGCTGGAATAGTCTGCAAAGTATCCATAGGACAGCCAGGATTTAGGTTAGGAATGAATGACTGGATATGAGTCAGATTAGAAGGAAAGAAGGCTTGAGTTGGGGATCAGGGATATAGTTCAAAGGTTGAGCATCGGTTGTGTGTATGTGAGACCATGGATCTGACAGCTAGCACTACAAAATCAAATACATTTTTGAGTTAGAGGTACAAACTAACCAAGTGTGACTGATATTGTTTGGATTCTGAATGTCCTTGAGGGGGCAATGTGTTAAAGTATTGGCCTCCAGCTTGGTGCTGTTGGGAGGAGGTGGGGACTTTAAAGGGTTGGACCTAGTGTGTGATTGTCATCAGTCTTAAACCAATGGAGGAATGGCATCACATGTGGATTGATCCAGTCTCTGCTTTTAGTTTACTCCCATGAGGTGAGTGGCTGTGTTCCACCAAACCCTTCCACCACAGTATGCTGTCTTGCTGGAAGCCCCAAACAGAGCTAATTGATGATGGTATAAACTTTTAGAATTGTCAGTCAAATGAACTGTTCTTTTTTTATAGGCTGATTGTCTCAGGCATTCCTACCAGTAATAGGAAGCTAACAAACACAATTACTGTGTTCAAGATGAGGCCACAAGATGAATGGTAGATAGAACTTTGGGGAGGGACAGGATTCGACAAGTCACATTTGGATGAAAAGAGCCAGTATTTTGTGCATCCATGGAGGGATGTGGAGGGTATCACTATGCCTGTGCTGTGTCTGTATACATATGAGGCATGTGTGGGTGTGGGTGCACTCATGTGTGTGCATGTGTGTAAGCATGCCTGAATAGGGTGTGTGCACATATGTGGTGTGTGTGAGTATGTGTGTGCACTCAGGTGTGTGCATGTGGAAGCCAGAGTAAGATGCTGCATGTCCTGCTTTATTACACTTTGCCTTATTCCTCTCAGACAGGGTCTTGTAGCGAGCTTGGGGCTCACTGTTTCAGGCAGACTGGCAGGCCATAAGTGGGAGGCATCTATCTGCATCTATCTACCTTCCACAGTGCTGGGGTCACAAGAGCATCCATACACACACCCTTTTACATGGGTGACACTTATACACAAACACTCTCATCTGCTGAACCAGCTCCCTAGTCCAGATCTAGCACTTTATAATGATAATGTATTGTATCTATATAAAATATATTATTATATAATGTATATTATAATCGTATATTACTACCTAAAATAATATATAATATTTGATAGTATTGAATTTTTCTTTCCTTTATGTTATCTTTTCCTTTCTGTCCTCCCTTCTTCCTTCCTTCCTTCTTTCCTTTTCTGTTTTCCTTCTCCACTCTACTTCTTTTCTTTCCACCCTGCTCCCCTTCCCTGCTTCCTTTCTCCAATAAGAATAAGAACAGGAAGTAAAGATATATAGCAATGCTGTGTCTAAGAGATGTCCACTGTTCAGGTTGTATGGCATGCTCCGTCATGTGGTGCCTGACCTTGGAATGAGGAGAGCTGATGTGTGAATTACTGTAAAACAATGGAAGGGTTACTGGACGCAGGATGATGGCACATGAGGAATTAAAGGCCAGTGATGGTTTGATAGTTTCCCTAATTACATTTTTGGGTACACTCTTGATGCTTTTAATTCTCAGACCTCCAGACTAACTTGAGAATTTCATTATGAAGGTGGCCCAGGAGGTGATATGTTTTTGGTCAAGGGCTTTTTAAAATGAGTTTCAAGAAACAATCTCTCCATGCTTCTTTCATTTGTCAGCTTGACCCCATGTGGAGGTGTGGGCTATGAAAATAAATAGCAGGGATAAGACAGTCTTTATTCCTCTTACATTCCCTTGACTTTGTCCTTTGTGCTATGGAAAATGGGAAAGGAACATTGATGCATTGATAACAGTTGTATGAAGGCTTACAGTGGCCCCTGAGGAACATTTTTTTAGTATGTTACACTGTTAGACTAAGAAACTTTACAACATAGATCATTTCATTCAATCTTCCTAGAAAGGATAAACAATGTCTAGCTTTTCAGAGAATGTGCACTAAATCTATAAAAGTAGGAGACTCCCAAACTTTTCATAAACATATGCTGGGTACGTATTGTGGGTGCCCTTCTAGAATGTCTACCTGGCAGGTATGTTGGTGCTAAAAGAATACTGAGTGAAGAAATAATGAATTAGTGAAATCTTGTGTGTGTGTGTGTGTGTGTGTGTGTGTGTGTGTGTGTGTGAGAGAGAGAGAGAGAGAGAGAGAGAGAGAGAGAGAGAGAGATTAATGGGGAAAATATGCTGATCCCAGAGGAAATAGACCAGAGGCTTCAAGAACAGATGGACATTTGCTGTCATCTAGACCTCAGGGTGGGAAGGTTTAAGTACCAATATGAAGGAAAAGGTAGAAGCAGAACATGCTAAGGGCAAGTCTGTGGTACATTCAGTTCTCTGACTGTAGGGGAACTACTACAAACTAGGAGAAGGTGAAATGGGTTGGGTTTTTGAATCTGTGAATGCTATTGATGGTGTGGGAAACAGGCAGCATGGGATTCATTTATACAGGTTTGAGTGGGGACTTTGAACAGAGACATTATAAAGTTAGAACCTTCTGCTTAGTCTTTAGGACAAACCCAGAACTGAAGTTGCCTCAATTTACTGGTTAATGCAAGTGTACATGCTCTTAAGGACAATACAGACAACATAATACAAAATCACTTTTAAAAAAGTCTGTCTCATCATAATTCAGGGATCAAATTTCTGTTGTGAAACTGGTATATTTTGTTTAAGCCTAAATTGCATGAAACATGTACTGCTAAAATGAATGCCAATGAGAACTGTGTTGATAAGGTGTCCAAACCAAGGGATGATGCTGGATATAAGTCTTTCTCAATCCTTATCCCCACCTTAAACTCTTCCCAATATGGTAGCAGTGATGGCAGCTGGATTTCAGAAAAGGACATGGATATAAGGGGAGAATCATGCTAAGGAAGAACAGAGGTGTAGGACTCTATGAGAAAAAGATGGCAGTGGAAGCAGAGATGGAGCATTTGTGACTGAATGGAAGATATGTATGTCATTAAATCGAGGGTAGAAGAGAGATATCATGAGAAGCCCACAAGTTTCATCAGCTAGTAAAGAGGCAAAAAAAAAGCAAAATAAAAAACAAAACAAAACGAACAAATAAACAAAAAATCTATTAAGCAAAGAAATAAGCAAAGAAAGTCTATTGGGTGGCCAATTTCCAAACTGGATTTATGAAGTCCTTGTTTGTGGCCTTAAAATATGCAATACTGGTAACTTTTTTTTGAACCAAATGGGGAAAGGTCCTTGAAACTAGTTACTTGAAGTTATGTATATATTTTAAACAAAAACTGTTCGGTTTGTGGTTTTATTTTTTTAGGAGGCAGTATTGACCCTAGGTAGTGCATTGCAAGATCTCAGATATACAGTCTCCTTTTCAGGCCTGAAGGCTGGTCATTGTTAGCATCAAGGAAAACACAGTCCATCTAAGGTCAAGACATGTTTCCAGCAGGGTCTGGCAGTGGCTCCCTCATTGGGTAGCTAACAAAGAATTTTCAGTGTTAGGACCAAGGAGGGTGGGAAGTGTGCTCAAGCATTCAGGTAGCCAGTGTGCTCACTCCTGTGGTTGGGCATGGAATGAAGACATCACTGACCACACAGGGAAGATTTCCAGGCTCCTGCCCTGTGGGGTTTTGTTTATTGGTCAATTTTGCAAACAACTCCCCTCTGACCAAACATTCAAATTGCTGGAGCTTGGAGGTAATTAGAGAGGTGGTTCAGTGGATGCCTGGAGTTCTAGGCTTTGCTGGGGTCTGAGGAATGATCTGGGCCAGGAAAACTAGGCTGGGGTCTGTTCAGCTATGTGGTATCACCAACACATACTCGGCAGGTTGCTTTCTGATGGCTTACAGCAAAGGGGGTTCCCTACATTGTGAGGGGGTCCTCTCTAAAATTATCTGTATCTTAGAACCACTGCAACTCCTTAGGCTAATGCAAACCCAATAGCCAGTGTGTTTATGTGTGCGTGTGTGCATGTCTGTGCGCACATGTGTATGTGTGTGTGTCTGTGTGAGTGTGTGTCTGTGTGTGTGTGAGTGTCTGTATGTGTGTGTGTCTGTGTGTGTGTGCATGTCTGTGTGTGTGTATGTGTGTATGTGTAACTCCACAAAAACTATGCAATAAAATATTGCTATTAATATACATAGGGTTTTTTTTTAGATGAAGAAATTAAGACTTAGTTGGTTCAAGAGTTGAACCACGGTATTGCTCCAGGGTTTGAGCTCATAACTAATAGAAATGAGAAAAATCATTCCCCTTCTACTTATCTTAAGCTCATTCTCTGGTTGAGGTCCTCTAAATTGGACTAATAAAAGAGAGATTAACTGAAGGAAAGCAAGAAGACATTAACATGGCACAAGCCACACACGGATGAGCACCCAGTGCTGATGACCTCAGGGGTGCTGGGAACTTGCACTCACACAGCATCTTACAGGACCAGTAGATTTCAGAAAAGCATAAAGCAAAGGAGGTGGATGATGTTGAGTTTCCAGGGATGACAGTCAGAGAAGGAAACCACATGGGGGAAACTAGTGGTAGACAAGGGGTAGATTCTATAGTGTCATTTTTGGGGTGATAAAGGGACAGCATTTTCTGTGTGGTGATTAACTTCTGTCTTCTCTATAGAAAGAAGAGGAAAGGTCCCTTAACAGTAATATCTCTTATTATGCAAACAGAAGGAAGGCAAGGAGCTTCCTTTCTGCTTGCTTAAAAAAAAATCTTTTCTCATATATTACATCCTTATCACAGTTTCCCCTCCCTCCTCTCCTCCCAGTACCTTCCCTCTCCCTTAGGTCGACTTCTCCATTTCCTTTCAGGAAAGAGCAAGGATTCCAGAGATAGCAACCAAACATGGAATAACAAGTTACAATAAGACTAGGCACAAACCCTCACATCAAGGTTGGAGGAGGCAATCCAGTAGGAGGAAAAGGGTCGTAAGACTACGCTAAAGAATCAGAGACAGCCCCCTCCCCGACTGGACTGTTAGGAGTCTCCCAAGAACACCAAGTTACACAACCATAACATACCTGCAGAGGGCCTAGTTCAGACCCATACAGGCTCCGTGATTGTCTCTTCAGTCTCTGTGAGTCCTTATGAACCCAAGTTAATTAATTTTGTGGGCCCTGTCCTTGTGGTATCCTTAACCCCCCTGGCTTCTTCCTCCTCATCTTCTTGGATTCCCCAAGCTCTGCCTAATGTTTGGCTGTCAGTCTGTGCCTCTGCTTCTATAAGTTGCTGTATGAAGCCCCTCAGATGATGATTATGCTAGGCTCTAGTTTACAAGTACAGCAGAACAGCAGAACATTTCACTGACTTTTTTTTTTCCCTGTCGGTTTTGGTTTTATGGTAGGTCTCTGGGCTATCCAGACTCTTGTTCCTGGCCCTTCAGGCAGTATCAGGCATGGGCTCCCTCTCGTGGCATGGGTCTGAAGTTGGACTAGCCATTGGGTTGGCCACTTCTACAAGTTCTATGCCATTTTTACCCCAGCAAATCTTGCAGGCAGGACAACTTGTAGGTCAAAGGTTTTGTGGCTGGGTCGGTATCCCAGTGCTTCAACCAAAAGCCTCGACCGGCTACAGAAGATGTCCAGTTAAGGCTCTGTGTCACCCATTTCTAGGAGTCTTCACTAGAGTCACCATCATAGATTTCCAGGAGTTTCCATTGTACTGTTTCCACCCTGCTAGTATGCATCCCCAATTCCAGTCTTAGTTAACCCAGCTTGGCAGGATTTGCAATATAGTTTTGCCCTTTCCTGTTTTCTTTTTCTTATACAACCCTTCTTGCTATTAACTTCAATATTTGGAGACTGTTATTAGGGTTTTCTCAAGCTAACTGAGCCTACTTAATGCGAGCATTTCTTCTTAAGATCATAATTATGCAGAGTTTAGTTTGTCAGCCATCCTTTAAAACTGGTACCCAGAGCTGGTTTCAGACTCTGGTAGGATCTGACATGGCTAGGATAGAATCGTACAAAGAGAAGGTTCTAGAATCAGCATGCCACCCCTTGACGTGATGATGGAACATACACGACAGTGTGTGAACAGATCTGTACAGATAATTCTGATAGTACTGCAGGAACAGTAAGACTGGTTAAGGAATCAGCAAAGGACAGTTGCTTTGTGGGTATCTGCATCTTCAAAACATGGTCTTTTTAAAGGTAACCCCAGTGATGAGTGAGAAATAATGAGAAAATATGTTTATCATAGTGTAAAATCAGGCTGTACCATTCATCACATACTGTTCACAGGGGAGAAAGAACATTCAAGAGGTCAAACACTGGTTGTTGGCAAGTAAATCTCTTTACTTATCTTATTACTTTCATTTATGTGTGTGTGCGTATATATATATATATATATATATATACATATATATATATGTGTATCTTTGTGGGTATATGTAATGTGTGGATGCCCGAGAAGGCCAGAAAAGGGTATCACATCCCCTGAAATTGGAGTTATGGACTGTTTTGAGTCACTTTGTGAATGCTGGGAATTGAACCCAGGCCTCTGGAAGAGCAGCCAGTGTTCCTAACCTCTGAGCCACCTCTTCATCCCCCAAATCCTCTTTTTATGTAAAACCCAGATGGTAGATGTAGAAGCATAGAGCATGTATTAAAATTCTACAGAGAGAGTAAACTCTGAAAACATGTTTAACAGGTTTCCTTAGGGTATGATATGACAAAAGAATCAAGAAACACTTGATGCCATTTGCCCTCGATTGGAACCTCACATTAATGCAGTTCTTATTTGCATTTTTGTTAGCTGTCACATTTCATATGTCCTGACTTTAAAGAAAAAGAGTTGTCTGTTTTACCAAAGCAATTTGATAGTGAAAGTGTCTTCTACTTGAAGTGGTTGACTTTGCGTGGTGGCACATCCACTGATTAATTTTAATGGTTGGCATTTGTATTTGCACTGACTATTGAATGGCCATGGGATGAATCTGGTTAACACTCATCTATACACTGTTGAGCTCTCTACTCAGTGACTACATACAGAGACGCAGGCCAACTCTTTCACCTTTTGTTTCTGACTCAGAAGCCATGCATTCTTATACCAGACTGAAACAAAGACAATCCGCAGCCATGGCCAGCTTAAAAAAAAAAATTCTCTGAGATGAAGAGGGAACACCCAGGGGTTGAAACTGGGTTTAACTGGGCACGGTGAGCAGGGTGGGGGAGAATGGAACACAGGCAGGTCAACCAAAACTTAAGAAAGCCTTAAGGAGACAGGCTAGAATAGGTAATTAAGACAGGGACTCTCTGTTGCATCTTCACCCTACCACCAGAAAACAAAGACACTCAAAGTTCACACCCTATTCACAGCAAAGAGGTTATGCTTCCATTTATTTGCAAAGTCTGAAATTGGGATTCTGTCGACCTGTTGTCAGAGTTTCTGGTTTTTGGTCTTGTATGCTCATTCCCTTCCTTAGTACCTGACACTTCAAAACTCCTCAAATTTGTTTTAGGAGAAGAAATTATCTAATTAAGGCAACATTACCATTTTATACACTAAAATATCATTTAGTTGGAAAAGAATGTGTCCCAGGGAGTGTTTGGAGGAGAGGGCAGAAGATCAAAGCTAAATTGTTCTGTTTTAAAACCTAATGCATTTACCCTGTTCTTTACCCCCCTCTCTGGGGAAAGAGAAGTAGAGATGAACATGGTAGGATGGAGAAAGGCTTTTTTTTTTTTTTTTTTTTTTTTTTTTGCCCACAGCCTGAGGAGAGAAGGGAGAGCTGGGCAGAGTGGCCACAATATTATTTTTAAAGATTCCCACTGTCTTCTTCCAAGGTTTGGTGGTAAATTATAATCCTCCTTCCATTATCTATCATTTTAGCATTATTTGAAAATGAAAAACATTTCAGATAATTATAGCAGACACTTGTGTGCTCACTAAAGCAGAACAGATGTGAATGTTCTGTATATTTACTTCAGATCTATTTTTACTTTTTACATAAGCCCTACAAATAAGGCTAAGTCTCCATCTGTGCTTCTCCTGGTTTCTTATCTAGAATTATCAGTTTTTCATAATGAGTGAACTGCATTGCTTTTTAAAAAGAAGACATCTATCTACATCTATCTATCTATCATCTATCTATCTATCTATCTATCTATCTATCTATCTATCTATCATGTATCTACCTATCATCTATCTACCTATCTATCTATCTATCTATCTATCTATCTATCTATCTATCTATCTA
>CAJQZJ010004750.1:7673076-7688401 GCA_907164525.1 Lophiomys imhausi | reverse complement strand
TATCTATCTATCTATCTATCTATCTATCTATCTATCTATCTATCTATATATATCTACTTATCTATCATCTACCTAACTACTCTATCTATCCTAGTTAGAACTGTATATTTGACATAGACTAGAGTCATCTGATAAACCTCAATTGAGGAATTGCCTAGATCAAATTAGCTTGTGGACATGTCCATAGGGAACTGTCTTAATTGTTAATTGATGTAGAAGGGCCCCATCCACTCTGGGTTGCACTATCTTTAGGCAGGTGGTTTTGGGCTATATAAGACAGCTACCTAGGCCTGCGTTTTTGAGTAGGCCAGCAAGCAGCATTCTTCCATAATTTCTGCTTCAAGTTCCTGGTTTCCCTCAGTGATCAGCTGTGACCTAGACGTGGAAGATGGAATCAACCCTCTCCTCCCCTAAGCTGCTTTTCGTCATTGTGTTTTATTGCACTTACAGAAAGGAAGCTGGAATGAAACTATTCACTATCGTTATTCCCCATGGTTCTTTGTGTTTTAATCTTTTATGTAAATGTTACTGAACTATATGTCTGACAATGACTCTAACCTGTTCTGCATCTTGTTTTTTTACTCTACATTAGGTGTTTGAGTTTTAGAAACACAGAAACTCATGACCTTGGGTCACTGATGTTACTATAAATAATCAAGATCTTTATGAACTTAATCTATACCCTTATTGAAAGAAATGGAATTGTTAAATTGTTTCTTTCTTTTATTTTCTTTCAAACTGCTATTGTAGAAGTAGAAGATTGTTCCCCAGCACCCACATTTCTCTTTCTCCCTGAACACACAGACTATCATTATATACATAGTATAAATTATTACTTCCTTCCCCTTCTTCTATGATTTAGATAAGTGTCCCTCAAGGGCCAAGATGCTAAAGGCCTCATTCCAAGTCCATGGCACAAGTGGGAGCTGGCAAAACCTTGAAAAGGTACAACCATCCTAGCAGAAGCTTTCCTGGTCATTGCAGGCATAGCTTGGGAGCATCCTCTGGATCCCAGATCCTGTCCATCTGTTTCTAGCAGCTGTGAGGTGGGCAGCTTGCTCTATCTTGCATTTCTGTGTGAGGTAAACCTGACACAAACTCAAATGAAAAGGCATGCCCAATCAGTCAAAGCCATCCCTCTCACTACCCCCTCCTTTCCCGTGTCACCTCCCCTCTCTAAGGAGTCGCCTACTTTCTCTACCTTCTTAAAAAACAAAACCTCTTCCCTGTGAGCCCTAGTTCCCTGGTAAATTCAAAGAAAAAGAAAAATCCTCAAAATATCTTCCTGTACTAAGGTCTCAAATTTTTTTCCCCTACCTTCTCTTAAAACCACTTCTGTAAGGCTTTTGCCCATGTGGCATTTCTGAATTGGAAACTGTGTGTGTGTGTGTGTGTGTGTGTGTGTGTGTGTGTGTGTGTGTATGTATATGTATATACATAAAACCAGCATTAAATTTATTGGCTGCAAATGAAAAAGATTTTTTAAAAATTGCCTAGTCACACAGAAGGGAAAATCCACTAGCCAGCTGTGAACAGTTAAAATAAGAACAGTAAGTAACTGCGAGGACACTTTACGTACAGCTTTAGCTTTGATCAACAGTTAGTCACCATGTGGGAAGCTGAAGGTGGGTCCCCAGTCAGAGCCAGCTATGTCTGCCCTGTCTCTATGGCTGAGTTCTGGTTGGCTTGTTCACTGGTTCTCACAACTACCTTTTCAGTTGTTAGCTTATTAATTCACTCTATCTACATTAACATTTTTCCTTTCTTCCCCTCTTTGCCTTCTCTTCATTTGTGGGTTTATATGTGGGACGTGGCTCACTTGAGAAGTCCTATCATTTACCACATGGACACCTTCGTAGGAGTCTTCTGCCCTCCTTGCACATCATTTCCCCATGTGTTTATTATACTCTCCTATACGATGAGTCACTCACCCTGTTGCTCATTCTTGCTGCTTGCACTTAAAATAGAGAGATTTATTTAAAGAGAACTTTGTCACCATAGGAGTAAGCTAGTGACTGCTCAGTTCACATGTACTCTAAATCATTTAACAACATGGCGATGATGGACTGTTTGTTTGTTTCTAAACTCTGAATATTACACACTTTTGCTTCTATCCCCTACATAGGGCCAACTTCTGTACTACTGTTTCCTAATGTTCCATCTCAGTACAGCTTTTAGACTCTAACTATTCTTGCTGAGAACTGCATGCTGCTGAGTGAGTTATTCAGTTGTAATTCTGAGGTAGACTGGCTCATTTTAGATAATTAACTTAGGAAAAGAGATATGTGCTGCAACCTGGACTGGAACATCCTCAAGGTCCCCAGCAAGAAATTACTTGGAGATGGTGAAACCTTTAGAAGGTAGAGCTTAGTGAGAGGTCTCCAGATCATTATGGGCATGTCCTCAAAGGAGCCTGTGGAACTCCACTCTCTTCCCTTTTTTTTCTTCCAGGCTAGGTGAGCCATTTCACTTTTCTGTCCTGATGTGTTGCTGTGCTGATATTTCTCAAACAGTCCAGTTATAATATTTTTGCAAATCTTTATTGCCTGGCACCTAGAACCACTAAGGCTGGAAGGAAACAGTAGATTAACCTCTTTGAGTGTGCCCTTCCCCAATTCAGTATTAAGGTTACTTAGTCTGCACTCTGTCCTGAAGACTGAAGCCCACCTCCTCCTTTGGTGACAACTTGCTCCACACACAGATGTGATAGTACACAGTAGTCCCTGATGGTGAATTAAGAGTGTTGTTATGGGCAAGGCTCTGTGAGAGCCCAGTGAGCACAGGACAGGACAGAGTCATGGTGATGGCCTGGCCAGGAGACTGCGAACCTGACTTGGATCATTTGGAGTGCTCACAGCCTGTAGTCACTGTTTGGGTCATGGTCACTTGACACCACTTCATATTATTTCCTCTGAGCCTGAGCTGGTGAGAATAATTGAGCTGTATTCTGGACACTTTATCCATGAATAATTAGGAGTAACATTCAGACATAATAAACATCTGTGAAATATTTTAACTTACTTAAAGTAAAATTCACATTAAATGTTAACTTTAGTATTCTTTAAACAACACATTATTTATCCATAAAATATTGTCTTTCTTTTAGCATGCATGCACACTTGTGTGTATGCATATATACATGTGTTACATAAACATGATCTGTGAATATCCCATTTATCAACATTTTTCCCAGAAGTCACCATGTGTGACTGTTGGAAGTATGATTAAATGATCCAGTAACAGAGATACAAAGATGGAAAATTAACCAAGAACAGATTTCCTGGGTGCAAAGTTAACTTCGTTGGTTGAAGGTATTTGTACATAAAGGGTTTACTAGATATTAATTACAAGTATTATTTTATTATTTGAGTAGACTAAGTCACAAACAGTACAGGTCAAACTAAGAGAACTTACTGTGCATTCTCATATATCAAGGTAGATTGCCAGCCTGTTTCTTCACAGGTAGAACATTTCACTGTCTGTCCATATTTGTATTTCAGGTGTTTGTCTGTTCTTCACCTACATGCTTTGGATATTTACTATGTGCAAAATGAAAGATGCTACTAAGTATCTCCCTTCCCTTATCAAAATTATTAAGGGCAAAATGAGTGAATGAGTATCGGGCAAAAGATACATGTGGAAATGAAGGCAAATTATTCACAAATGAAAGCTAGAAAGCTGGGCTCAAGTTTCAACACCACCTGGAAAGAAAGTATTTTTTAATGAGGAATTTTGTTGATCAGGCTGCCTTGTGGGCATGTCTGTGGGAGATTGTCTGGATTGTTAATTGAGGTAAAAGACCCATCCTCACTGTGGGAGGTTCCATTTCATGGGCTGGGCCCCAGACTGTAGAAGAGTGAAGAAAGCTAGCTGATCTTAGACATTAAGAGAGCAAAGAAGGACATGTTAACTCTCTCTGACTTTAATTTTGCTCCTGACTGGTTTTGATCACATCAACAGAAATGAAACTAGAAAACCAGGAAAGCACATTTAATTATGGACCAACAAAGAAGAACATAACTGTTCTGAGAAAAAAGAAGTAATGATGAGGAGTATCTGTGGTTAACCAACTTTAAATCCTGAGTCTGTTGTTAGCCTGTGGGCAGCCTTAGAGATGGTTGAACTATGTAGGCTGACATGTAGAGAGCATGTGACTGGGTTGGCATAGAATAGCATTTAGTAAATGGCAGATGAATCACCTCCTCCTCTCTTTCTTCCCAATCTTCCTCCTCCACCCCAATCTTCCTCTACCTCCATCCGTCTCCTCTTGACCCTAACAATGCTACAATGAGGATTATTGCATTTTTTTACCAGGAAAGGGAAATTTCAAGTGAAATCTGGTAAGAGAAAAATAGTCAGAGATGGGTTCAATGGATGAAACTAAGCATTCTGCTTCCATCTGATGAAAGACACAGGGCGCATGCTTAGGTGTGCAGGCACTGGGATATGGCAGATCTCCTCAATGTGCCTTCATCTTTCCTAGGGCATCTCCAGGGACTTGGGGAGCCTCTTGGTATTTTATCCAGCGAGTAGACACTACTGGGGCAGAACTGGATCCTTATTCAAACTTCAGCTTCAATGTCAATGTGAGTTTGCTTCCTTGAAGGGGAGAATTTTGTCCTGTGACTCTGAAAATTAATTGTATATGCTACTGAAATTCAAACTTCAAAGACATGACCATTGCATTTTTAGATTAGATTAAATTATTTTATTTAAAATAATTTTCTTTTGGACAATGAAACTAACACTTTCCTCTTTGGATAGAATGATCCCCATGATACATTTCATTTGATCACACTGAATATTTTTTCTTTCAAAAAAAATTTTTAGAGTGCAAAAATTGAATGCTGAACCCCTAGGGGTAATACAAGGTTGAAATTTTAAACATGTTCAATTCAATTACATCTTCCCAGATTGTGATTAAGCTGTTAATAGTCTGAGGTTGTCCAGAATATCCTGGTGCTCTTGATGAGTTTAGAGTTTAAGTAGGACATTTTTGTATTTCAGCATGTTCCAGCTTTCTGGCCAACACTCAAGTATCTGTCACATGGAAGTAAGGGAGTGGGATGAAGGGTAATGAGGTTTGGATTCTGCAGTGGAGCTGTGGGCTCTCATTCCAGTGTGCCACTTACTTGGCAAATCTGTGTGACCAACGGAAGGGCTCCACCTTTTCAGATCTTAGTTTGCTTACCTTATGGATTTGTGAGCTTGGAAAATACAAATACCACATATTGTAAAGTTCTGCTGCTCACAGTGATTCCTCAGGTGTTTTTGTACTTGTAAAGAGACTTGATATTTTGAATAGAGACCAATAAAAAAGTACATTCCTTGTGTGATTTTGGATGGCATTTATAATAAAAAATTAGTAACTACTGAAATTGTTATATGTAATCTAAATCATATCATATGTTGATCCAATATCATATCAGCATATTATCACATGATACAATATAGAATAACCTGAGAAGAGAGTCTCAATGAGGGACTGTAGATCAGGTTGGCCTGTGGCCATGTCTATGGGGAACATCTTTTTTTTTTTTTTTTAAAGATTTATTAATTTATTTTACATATATGAGAGCTCTATCAGATTCCAGGATAGATGGTTGTGAGCCACCATGTGGTTGCTGGGAATTGAACTCCGGACCTCTGGAAGAGCAGACAGTGCTCTTAACTGCTGAGCCATCTCTCCAGCCCCGGAACATCTTGATTAACTGAGGTAGGAACGTTTTTCTATTGTGGGTTCTAGACCCCAACCACATGCATGAGGATTTAAGCAAGAGGAAGAGTTCCAAGGAGGCCTGCATAACCTTAATTTTGGGCAACATGGATAAGGCACACCAAGCTCTTGAAGAATTAGATTCTCTGGGTTTGGGTCTTAGACCAACATAACAGTAGAGAAAGAGAACTGAGTGCATGTGTGCACACATTTGTTCTCCCTCTTCTCTTGATTAGTTATGTCTAGTGAGTAGCAATGAAATGATGTGACTAGATGCTTTAAATTCCTCCCAAGACTCTCTCCAGTGATGGCCTGCAACCTGAAACTGTGAGCCAAACCAAACCTTTCATCTTAAAGTTGATTTTGTCAGGATATTTTATCATGCCACCTGGAAATGAAGGCAGGGCTGGCTCTCCCACACTCACTCCCTCAGGGCTGGCTCACCCACAAGCCTCACATCCAGGGCCGGGCAGAATTCTTCTAATTTCTCTCTTGTTTCCTGTCCTGGGAGCCCATTTGTTGCTTGCCTGGTACTGGACTGGTAGTCATCACAGGCTACCTGATAGCGCCAAAGTGGTGTTGGTATCCAGATTGTTTTTTTTTTTTTTTTTTTTTTTTTTTCGGGAATGTTCGGTTACTATTCATTCAGATGTTCATAGGTCAGAACATGAATGTAGACATAGCCTCTCTCCTCTCTGTCTCCTATTGATACACATGTGACATAGCAATCACATCTTCAATGCCTCTAGGGGCAGGTTCATGTTTTTTGTTTGTTTGTTTGTTTGTTTTTTATGCCTGGACAACATGGACAAGGCACACCAAAGCTGTTGAAGAAATAGATTTGCATGAAAATGATCTCCAGCTGCCTTGGCCATTTGTGTGAAGGAAGTGCCCTTGAAGGACTTGCTATGTGGCTGGCTGGGCCCATGTCTGCATTGGAAGTTGGATTTTAGGGGGTGCGTATACATTGTATTACCTGCACAGTTCAGATGGACGTGTATACAATTAAGTCACCTGCATAGTTCAGATGGGGGTACATAGACATTACCTCACCTGCACAGTTCAGATGAGGGATTACATGGCATTTCTCTGGCTGTTTAAAGTAAGGGTCTTAAGTATCTGAAGAACACTCCAGTTCCATTCCCAGAATTAATCAATAAAAACGGTGATCAGGTGCTTTCTCATTGAAGATGATGAATAACAGAGGATGAAAGATAATCATTACCTGCAGGGAACTTGATTTCACACTCCACCATTCCAAGAGATCTAGTAAAAAAGCTACTAAGTTCATCAGAGCTCATCAGTGAGACATGATAGTTATAAATATTGGTAGTTTTATATATGATAAATAATCATGTACTATACTGGAAAAATATCATTTATATAGCAATCAAAAAACAAACCAGGGCTGGAGAGATGGCTCATGGGTAAAGGTGAATGCTGTCAAACCTGAAGGCTGATCTTTGGGACTTGTATGGTGGGGTGGGGGGAATGACTGACTCTAGTTGTTCTCTGACCTTCACAAGCATGCCTTCACAAGTATACATACACACACACAGTAAATCAATGTGATTTAAAAAAAAGAATAAACAAACTAACAAATCAAAGTAATATCAATCTGTAAGAGTAGTTTTATCAATAAATGAACCATATATCTATGAAGAAAATTCAAAAATTTCAGAGCTTTATAAAGATTGATTTAAAACAACTCCAAGGCATATTATATTTCTCTGTGGGACAGTGACACAAAGGATTTTAAATGTGTTTTTTAAATGAATTTTTTGATGTTATCATTCTAATCAAAGTTATATTGGAATTTTGTGAATAAAATGGCTTCAAGTTTCAACTATTAGAATAATCTGAATGAAAGTAGCCCTAACTTTGAAATTATAGCTCAGTGATTGAGAGTTTTCTCAGAGTGCATGAGCTTTGAGATTGTTTACATGGGAATAACTTGAGTGGGGAGGAGAAAGGAAAGGAGATTGACAGGAGACATTTAAAAAATACATCATTTTTTAAAAATTTTATATGTTTGGGTGTTTTATTTGTGTATTGCATGCATATCTGGTGATCAAAGCAGCAAGAAGAGGGCACTAGATCCATTGAAACTGGAGTTACTGATAAAGTGAACCAACATGTGGTTGCTGGGAATTAAACCCAGATCCTCTGGAAGAGCAGCCAGTGCACTTAACCTGTGAACCATCTCTCCAGCCTCCGGAAGGGTTGTGATTTGGTGGTCCTAAAAGACTAAAGCCATGCATTTAGTATCAAACATGTGTATTTATTCATTCACTTATTCATTCATTAATTCATTCATTTACTTATTTTTGTGTCTGTATGTGTGTGAGTGCCTCTGTACTGTGGCTTGCTTGTGGAATCAGAAGACAACTTTAGAGTGAGTTTTCTGGTAAAAGCCCTTGATGTCAAGCCTGATGACTTAAATTCAATCCCTAGGTCTTACATGGTTTTAACAGAAAACTTTATTATTTTTAAAAATATTATTTATTTATTTTGTGTATGTGTGTGTGTATGTGTATGTTGCTCTCATATATGGACAAAATATATGCCTGGTGCCTAAAGGAGTCAGATCAACTGGAGCTGGAGCTACACAGATAGATGTGACTTGGTGCTGGAAACCAAATCCAGATCCTCTTCAAGAACAGTAAGTGCTCCAAACCACTGATCTGTCTCTCCAGCTTCCACCTCTTACCCTAACATTCTTTTTCTTTTAACCTTCCTTTGATTCTTTGTGAGTTTCACATCACGCACCCCAGACCCACTCATCTCCATGTCCGCTCATATCTCCCCTCTGCTCTTGTAACCAACCCCTAAAAACAAACAAAACAAAACAAAGCATAGAAAACATTTCCTCATAGAAGCTGTGGTACAGTCACAGTGTCTTCACTGTCCATCCATCTTCACCTGCAAATGTTCATTGCAATGAGTCATTTCATCCCAACATTCTTGATAATAATCTGGCCCGGCTCCTGACAATTGCCAATGCAAATTCTCTCCATGTGCTTTTTCTGTAGGTTTCAATGGATTCTCCAAAGTCATGTTTCCAAGAGACTCTGCATCTCCTGGGCCTCAGTGACTGAGCACACCTGTTGAGAGGGTCCATATTTCTAAATGTTGCTCTTTTCTCAAAGAAGGCAGGAGTGAAGAAATTGTGGCCTCAGGTCTGGAGCAGAGAAGATAACCAATGAATCTTTTCTATGAGAAAATAAGAAAGTGCTAGAAAAGTTCCCTGAAGGTAACTGGAAGGTGAGGGAAAAAACAGGCCCAGAATGGGCCTTGTACAATCAGTAAGTACTGTGAATAAAGTGACCCATTCTTTGTTGATACTGAGAGACACTAAAAGGTAAAGAATGTTAGAAGGAAGCCTTATTTGTTTTGTTGTCCATGTGGTTATATCTATTAATTTTCAGATGAAAACGTAAATACAGAATGAAGGATAAACCGAGGAAGTCCTTGTGTGACACCATGATCAAAAACAATCTTAATGGAAACCAATGTCATTCAAAATCTGTCGGGTGGGCAGATACTTAGCCTCCTGTTGTCTTCTCACAGACTGCGTATTAATGAGGCAGTTATAAAAGGACCCTGAAAAACAAAGACACTTGGCCAACAGCAACTTACATGATTCAAGTTTGCATCCCTAATACGGGCCAGCCCAGTGCATGTGCCCTTTGACGAAAGACACATGCCACTTCAGATGTATCCCTGTGAGAATCCATCAGCTGAAACCAAAAAGGGAGCAACAACCAGACAGAAGTGACTGGGGAGGGACAGTCAGCAGCACAAACCATCTGTGTTCTCCCAGGAACTGGGCTTCCTTCACATCTTTCCCATTCAATAAATCTTCTGGTGCTGATTTCACCTCTTAAATATTGCTAGAATCCATCCACCGCTCCCCACTCTCTGTTCCATCATCTCACCTAATTGCTAAAACATTTGCTGGCTGTGTTCCCTTGAATCCATGCTTTGCAGGTTAGCCTGAGTGGTCTGTCTACAACATAAATCCAATCATGGCACTTTCCGGTGGTAAAGGTCTCTGAGGCTCTTAGCAACAGCACATCAGTGTGGACTCGAGTCCAGCCAACAAACTTGATCCTGACCTGGCTTCTGGTCTGCCTTCTCTCTGTGTTCTTCCATACTCTCTGTCACCAGTGTCATATTCTTGTGACTTGCTGACTTCCCTATCTCTGAGCTGAGGAATGTTCTTTTTTTGTTTGTTTTTGAGTAAGATTTATTTATTTCTTAGTTATGTATATGCGGATGCACATGTGCCTGCATGAATTTATGTGCACCATGTGCTTGCAGGTATCCATGAAGGTAAGAAGATCCTCTGCAACCGGATACAGGTGGTAGTAGGTACTGGGAACTGAACCTGGGTCCTTCGCAGGAGCAGTGTGCACTTAATTGCTGAGCCATGTCTCCAGCCTGGTATGCTCTGTTTTACAGACTTTCTATATAGGCCTACACATTTTTTTTTTCTTTTTGCTCTCTTTAACTTCACCACTCTTTTTTTGGAAACAAGCCTCTACTCAAAACAGATATTTTGACACAGGTGGGATTTCTTTCTGAAAGCTTTTCTCACCCTCCTGCTCCACCCTATTCAAATCTAGGCAACATGTTCCCTCCATGTGAATCTCACACACTGGATCTCAGCACTTACCACACCACATTTTAGCTTTTTGTTTGTATATACATTTAAGATCTTGCTCCACTAACAGTCTGGAAAGCCTCCCAAGGGGAAAGGTTGAATCTGTTTTCTTCAATGTTTGTTATTACCTGGTACCCACCATAGTGCATGGCAGATAGCAGAGGCTGAAGTGCCTTTGATTGAGTAGACTGGTAACATGACTGCTGTGTGAGAGGGAAGGGGAAGAGAGGAGAGAGATGAGGAGGGGAGGGGAGGGGAGGGCAGGCATTTTACAAAATAACCTGTGTTCCAAATGGTGCAGATGGTGACATTTATAGGCTGAGTGGGTGATTTTCTGAGACCTCTTATTGAAAAGTCTTTGTCATCCAGCTATTAGCTTCAGAGTTATTCCCCAATACAAGGAATTGAGAAGTGGCTGAATATAGGTCATGGAGCCTGAAAGCACAGGGCTGCCCATTCCCTTCTGAGCACTTCCTTGCACTCAGATACTATATGTTGTGGGTCTTTAACTCTATTTAGAAAGCTGAGGGAGGTGGATCATGAGTTCATTGCCAGCCTCTTTTACATAGTAAGTTCAAGGCCTGTGTGGGCTACAAAGTAGGTTCAAGGCCAATCTAAGTAACTTAGCCAGACTCTCAAAAAAAAAAAAAAAAATGGAGAGTGGTCTATGGCTGTAGTTCAGTAATAGAGCACCTCCCTGGAAAAAGTGAATGTATCAAGAGAGTTTCATGTTAAAAGGACACAGAGGTCAACCAATGGGGATCCAGCTAAAACTGGAACAATCTGAGTCACAAAAATAAATAGTTTTGAACTATATAGCTCCAAAGCTAAGATGTGTGTATACAAATTCATATAGATGTAAATTAATTGAAGAAATAGTTGCTTACATAGAAACTGCCACTATGCATTGTCCATGGATCTTCAAATTAGCAGGAAAGTGCTTGAGAGGCTACCTACATATCCTCAAAATATTGTTCCCAATATATCTGCAAAGTATGGAGGAAAAACAGTGACATTACCAAAGAACCCTGGTGTACCTCACCCTAGTGTTGGAAGGTTTCTGATGATGATAACTGTGTTGGTCATCTTTCTGTCAGCATAGCAAATCCTTGAGAGGATCAGTACACCTAGAAAAGGCATTCCTGTAGCTCTGTCAACTCTTCAGCAGAACCCCTTGCTTTGGGTTTGTGCAAGACAGCATATCATGGTGGAAAGGCCAGGGATGTGAAAGAGGGAAGAACCTGAATTCTTATCTTTTCCTTTTCTTTTGTATTATTTTATATTTATTGTTTTAAGTCATGTGTTTGTGTGTGAGTGTGAATGTGTAATACATCTGTACATATATGGTGTGCATGAAGGTCAGAGGAAGGCATCAGATGCCCCTTTCTATCACTTTGTACAATATTCTCCCAAGATAAGGTCTCTCCTTGAATCTAGTGCTAGGAAGGCAATTTGTAAGTCCCAGCAGTCCTCCTGCCTCAGGGCCATCACACCCCCAGTACTGAGGTTACAGGCACACGAACACAGCTGCACATGGCTTTTTATATGTGTTTTGGGATTTTAACTCAGGTCCTCAAGTATTCTCACCAACTGAAGTATCACTTTACTTCTCCATACTTCTTAAAGTTTCCATGGTCCTTCAGTAGCCCCAAGCTGGGCGCCAAGAGAGAGGCATGGGTGATTGAAGCAAAACACAGATCTAAACCTGAGCTAAACTGGTCAGAAGACATGTGGACACCACAGGCAAACACAAAAGATCACATGTGTGGCATGATTGTAAGAGAAACATAGCCCAGATATAACCATAAGGAAGTAGCAGAACAACCCAAACTGAAAGGCAGTCCACAGAGTAGCTGATGAAGACCTTTCAAAAAGTGTGCAGCTGAAAAAATAAAAGATGAAGAAAGGCCAAGAAAGCATCGTTGACTGCAGGGAGCTAAGAGGACATGACAGCTAGATGAGATTCTGGCTCCTGCACTAGGTGCTGGCTCAGAAAACATAACATGAGTGGAAAAACTGGTAAAATCCAAAAAGTCTTTGAGGAGGTTAATAGTAGAGGAGAAAGGGTTGCTTTAGCAACCAGATTGTTGTGGAAGAAAACAACTGTTTGCAAACACATCAAAGTATATCGTAAATGCAACAGATATGAAATAACACATGATGTGCAAGTGGATGAAATGTTAAAATTTCCCCATAAGTTAAAACAAGTCCTGAAACATGTCTGCCATTTGCCAGTGTGTTTGAGGTGTCTAATAACAGCCCTGCACGTTTCTAGTGTTCTCCCTTTCCGTGGGATGTTACCAGAATCTATGAGCTGTGCGGTCCAGGTTGTCCACAGGCTATGTGTTGACTACTAGTACTTCTGCTTCGGTGTGCTGTTTCCTCAAATTTAGGGAGGCCTCTGGGATGGGGGCTTAAGATCATGTGTGGTAGGGTTAGTGAAGTTTGCATTTGAAGCTGGGTTAGGATCTCTTGGGTTCATAAATCTCCCATTTCCATGTCCAGAGGATCATGAAGCCATTGTCATCTGTGGTCCTGCTAGGGTTGGGTCCTTGGGTACAAATGAGGTTATAAATTATGTAATGAGCAGTGTTCCACCCTTCTCCCTATTCTCTAGTGTGTCATCACCTCTTAGATAAGTTCCCTGAAGGGCAGGGCCACCACTGACTGCCTCAGCATAGCCTGGAGCTTCCCCACTGCGTTGCCAGGTCTTCTATATGAGGGCCTGTTTGTGTGTGTGTGTCTGTGTTTATGTATGTATATATGTATGTACACAAGTGCATGTGTATGGTTATGGGTATTTATGTATGTGCACATGTGAAAACACACATATATGTATATATATATATATATGTTTTCTCACATATTACATTTGTATTCATATGCACTTAGTTTAAGTGTGTATGCATGCCTGCATGTTTGTGTGTGTGTGTGTGTGTGTGTGTGTGTGCATGTGTGAAAAGAGCTGTGTATAGGATGGGCTTCACATCAGGAACTCCCCATCTCCACAGTGTCCCAAATGCTCCCTGGGCTTCATGGTTTCATGCATACCAAGTTGTCCTGAGGAAAATTGATTCCAATCTAATTTAATTTAACATTATAAAGTATAATCTAATATGCACATAGGAGAAGAGATAATATAACAAACACCCGTTTAAAATGCTAGTATTTGCTTTAGTAGAAAATTGCCTTGTCATCTCTTTACTAAGGAGCAACTCACACCAGCAAAGTGCGGAGTAATTAAATTACAATGCATCACTTGGCTGGAGCAGCCTTCCTCCCTCTACACATGATTTCACTTTATTTTGATGTACTGTTTCAAAACAAACAATACACGTACAAAAGCACTGGATTAAGCAAGACTTTGAAGTTATTACACTTGCAAGAACTTGAAAGTCATAAACAGCATTTCTTTTCAAAATACTATTAACTCAGCTTTTTCAGGTTTACCTTCCCACTAATTAATGAGTTAATTTTTTTTTTTTTGCCAAAATCGAGGGGCTACATTTTCATTTTATGAGTCACTTCCTGCATCCCAATGCCCTCAAGAGGTAATTTGAATTTATAATATTTTACTCATAGAATAATTAGGATGGCAGTTTATTCAGGGGTGGGATACTTGGCCCACACATCTCTTGTATTCTTGGAAATAGTGTCCCCTGTGAAGAATAGCCTAGAAGGAACCCCCTCAAACAACCCGTGACTAAGTCTGAGCACATTTCAACCTTTTTTTCCTAAATGAATAAGCCAAGTGTATTTACTCACCGTCCAGCATCTTGTCCAGCTGCTTGAGGTCAATTGCCATGGTATGACCTGGCCAACTGTTCATTTCATTCAAATGATGAATGTGTGTGAGACTGGGTTTGGCTGCAATAGTGTCATCCTCCTCTCAGACACTTGAGGAAATCCTCACTAGAGACACCACATTCCAGAAAATTCCCTTCACAGCCTAGCTACAAGGAAGAGAACCTTTCTTGGAGATGGATGAAAATAAGAAGAGCAAGTGCCCAAACCCATCATTCTTGGATGAGGAATTTATGGTGCAAATCCTGACCATCAACTCAAGAGTTGTTTCCCTTCTGTGCCTACACCAAAATAGCTGGAAAGCTGATCTCACAGCTGACCATCTCCAAATCTTGTCATACTTTTATTGTTGAAGAACAGGAGACTACATGCATTCCCTTCTTGCTATTTCTCCTGCAAGGCTCAGCTACAAGGTGTAGATGTTGCTGGGAAGCCATTCTACACATTCGATTAATGTTTAGGATCTGGTGACTTTAAGAAATTAGCTATCCTGGGTAATGGGGCAGGCCTTGCACAATCAGATGATGGCCTTAAGAGCAAGGACTGGGATTTCCACAAAAGAAATTCTGTGTCAAATTCATAAAACCTTGAAGAGGGGCAAGCATGCTACCTCAGTACATAAATGTGCTTTCTCTCAAGCCCCAGGACCCACATGGTAGAAGGAGAGAAAAAAACCCGGCAAGCTGTCCTCTGACTTCTACACAAACACAGATGCACACACACACACATGCATACACGCACACATGCACACACACACACACACACCACATGCACTCACACATCCACTAAATAAAAATTAAAAATAAATAAAATATAAGTAACCTTGAAGATACTCCATTTTCTAACTGAACTACACATTTCAGAAATGCTGGACCCGCAACTGTGTGAACCAATTCCTTAAATACACACACACACACACACACTCACAGATAGATATTATATATATAAAATGCTGGATCAAGAATAACTGATTCCAGCATTATCTATATCTCTATCATCAGTCAGTCCTCTATCTAGTTCCAATCTGTATGTCTGTCTATCGATTATACAACTAGCTTCTATCTATCACCTATCTATCGTCTATCTGTCATGTATCTATCTATCTATCTATCTATCTATCTATCTATCTATCTATCTAT
>CAJQZJ010004750.1:7662928-7673066 GCA_907164525.1 Lophiomys imhausi | reverse complement strand
TATCTATCTATCTATCTATCTATCTATCTATCTATCTATCTATCTATCTATATCAACTTATCTCCCTACCTATGCTATTGGCGCTTTCTCTAACTAATATAACTCATTATAGATCTTCCTTACTTTTTTCCTCCCTTCCTTCCTCTCTCTCTCCCTCCTTCCCTCCCTCCCTTTTTCCCTCCCTCATTCTCCTCCTACTCCCACTTTCTTCCTTCCTTTCACCCACATTGACCTTAGGAAACTCTTTAAAGCGAAGTCATGGATTCTTGAGAGGAGGTGATTATGGGGAATGGTGTTCAGGGCCTTGTTGTGTTATGAAGGGAAAGGGTCCACACTCTGCCTGGTAGTTAACTTCTGCTAGCTGTTCTGGTGCTGGTTAGAGCACAGTGTAAATTAGACTCATAGATGGGCACACCTTTTCTTCACACTGTGGAGACTGGTTATGCTTTTGCAATAGCATTTTCCCCTAATCAGGCTAATTTTGGAGAGTACACTTGAATGTGGAAACAGACATTTTACTTTGGAAGCATTATGAACACACATTGCTATGGCAAACGGTGGCAATATAAGTTCTGATTTCTTTCTCTTTCCCTTCTTCTTTGTCTTTCTTTTTTCTTTCTTTCTCAATTTTTGTTTTTTCTTTTGACCTTCAGCTAGAGTGGAGTGTTTATGGAAGCACAGACTTAATGAGTTCCTCCGTGGTGTCCTTGTGAGCCAACTCTTGCAGTGAACAAATGGGTTTGCAATGAAGACACCCATAGGTGATCATTCAGCCAATGCAAGCTTAACTACCAGGCCCATTCATCACTCAAGTGTCTGTAACAGGGACTTACTGGATCTAGCTGGTTGTGTTGCTGCCTTTCAGACCCTGTTTAGTTTCTACAACTCCTAGCTTCAGTGACAGTCAAATTTCTTTTCACTGAGAATGAATTTTAGCATTTATTTCTCTGTGTAAATAAAAGAAATGCCTCAAACACCCCCCCCCATTCCCTACAGTGTAACAATAAGTAAGCTAGCAATAAGTAATGCCTGTGACTTTAGCTGTAAAAATTTATTGTGCCTCTATTTGTTCTTGTCAATTTTAAGAGTTAATGTAACGTTGTGAAAAATCATTGAGGGGCAATGCGGTTAAGTGAGGGTACATCTCACAGCTGAAATGTGAGATTTGCTCATATACAAAATCAAAATGGATCATAAAACAGCCACCAACACCTTTTGGCAATTGTCTGTAGAAGGAGACCCCTAATGACACATGCAGAACCTGACTTTGCCTCATGCCCCAGGGAGGCTTTGGCTTTAGGATTCTGTCTCTTTGCTGCCAAATGCTAAAGCCACAAGTGCATTGCTTTGGCTTTAGATACATTTTCATCAATAAAACTTCTTATAAAAAAGATCCTGCAAATGCTGAACTTATCTGCCAAATAGCCAATTAATTATTTTACATCCTTGTTGAACAATGAAAGAATTTATGGTGGTAAGCATTTTACCATCACAAATGAACCAGCAAACCATAAGGTCTGCCTATCAATTAGCAGGACGGCTCACAATTAGGGATGAAAAGAAGCCATGCTGTGTGTTGGAAGTTTTCCTCACAAAGAAATAAAACTCCCAGGGAACAATGGCCCAGCTAACTTAAGGGAGTTGGGCTTTCAGAGAAGAGATTCTTTTGAAAGAGAAAAGTTGGAGCATAACCCAGATTCTTGGACTCTTAAGTCTCTCTCCTCCCCAAAGTCGCTCTTCTCATAAATTGTAGCTAGTCGGTGTGAATTCTCTTGCTCACCAAGCTTTGGCGTGTGTTAATCCGAGTTCAGACATTGTCTGTGGTTTCTATTGACAGTCACCATTTCCTGTGTTGGGTCAATGGGGAACTGTTCCTCCACCGCTCTGCTGTCTCCAGAGAAGACGAAAATGAGAACTAAAGTGAGGCATTTTGATCAGGCTTCTTCAGCGCAGCCCAGGGGCACTGAAAGGGAAGCCCCGTAGAAAATGTTTCAGATCTCAGATGGCTATTTGCATCTTGACACCTTGACACAAGTCATTTGTAGTTGACACTGTCACACTGTGTGGACCTGTGCCATTAAGGGTCCTATCTATTTACCCAGCATGAAACCATCAACCTGCATGGAGATGTAATGAGCAGGCAGCTGAGGCAGAACAAGGAAGTGCCCTTTCTGTCCAGGGGAGTGGGAAAATAGAACCCTCCGCAAGGATGAGTTTTCTGGAATCCTATTCAAGGGAACGGCGGGGGAAATATCAATATCTTGAGTCCGTTTCAGATGATAGACTGAGATGAAGTTCGGATTTAACATCTCGAATTGCCTTCTTGCTAATCTCAGTATCTGATTTTTAACCTGGATCATCTTTAGCGTCAACTTTCTAAATAGTTCAGAAAATAAACTTGCTCAAGAAAACATCCACTGTAGCTGGTTGCCTTAGACCTGAAATCCACAGAGTGTTGAGTTCTGAACTTGGATCCCATGGGTGGCTCTTGTTGGAATTCCTGAATCCACTCTTCTAATACCGGGGGAAACATTTGGCTTGGCTTTTTCTACTTTACCCAGTCCTGGATGAAATTCCATATTCCAGAAATTTCTAAGTGCAAAATATTGGCAAGGCTTAGGATTATGTTCAGTAGTTGTACCTTCTCCTATCTCATGAGAATGAATGTTTATCTCAGTTCTTGGGCATATTTCTATTTCTGTGTTACTGGCTAAATTATGTGGGGAACTTTCAGTTCATTTTTTATTTGGTACCAGCCCACCATATTACCTTAGGGTGGTCCAATATACAATAGAAATTTATCTTTACAAATATGAAGAATTAGAATATAACTTAAGAACATTTTATTGTATCTATGAGATGCCAGGGGTCCCTTAATAATGTCCTTCTTTAGTTATTCATTGCTCTGATTCAAAACTCTCTGAATCCAATATCTAGAACAATTTTCAATAAGACGTAAATTTACTTTGAGAAGCATTTTAATGGGATTATCGCCCATGTACTTTAAGCAAGCCACCCCCCCCCCAATTTCACAAATCTGAAACACAAACAAAACCCAGTAAAACAAGACTTATGCATTATGAAAGGATAATTTTCTTTGGAAAATAAAAATTCTATGCATGGTACCACAATTTTAAAAAAAGGAGGCCATGAATTTGAGAGAAAGAATGCATGGGAGGGGTTGAGGAAAGAAAAGGAGGGGAGAAAATGATGTAATTACAGTATGCTTTCAAAAAAAGTTATTATGAAACAATTTTTTTAAAAGAAAAAACTATGCAGCTCTGATTTATTCAACCATTACTTTATATATTTAACTCAATTTAATCTCCCTTCTGGCTGTGTGATGGTTGGTCTTGATTGTCAACTTGACACACTTGGGGAGAGAGATCCTTCACTGAGGAATTGCCACCATCAGATTAGGCTGTGGACATGTCTGTGGAGGCATTTTTTTGGTCATGGGTTGATGTGGGAGGGCACAACCCACTGTGGGCCATGGCATCACTAGGCAAGTGGGCCTGGCTCTTGCTGAACCAACCAGGGGAAGCAAGCCAGCAAGCAATGTTCCCCCATGGTCACTACTTCAGTTCCTGCTTCCAGGTTTCTGCCCTGGTTTCCCACAATGATAGACTGAAACATGTGAGCCAAATAAATGCCTGATTCCTCACAGTTGATTTTGGTCATAATCTTACTGACAGTAGCAAAAAAGCAACTAGGAGAGTACCTGTCTCTAGGAACATGGCAGGATGCTGTGACGGCCCTGGCCATGGGCTGTTTACACTTTGAACTGTTTTGTGAGAGGAAGGTGGAGGATTTTGGAACTTTGAGGTAGAAAACCAACTGAGTGCTCAGAGCCAAATATGTTGTTGTGGGAAACTGGAAGATGATGCCGAGAGTAATACAGACCAGGTCTGCCTTGTGAAAATTCAGAAGGAAGTTTGAGAGTTCCTCAACAACTCTATCAGGGTCATTTGTATGCTATCTTTGAATTAAAAATTCATGGAAGAGAACCCTTTTCCTTACTAGGGCAATGGATGCTGGAAGTAGAAAAAACAAAATCAGCCATGATGCAAAGAGACCTGCAACCCTGAGGTGAAATGTTCTGGGAAGTATTTCCTCGGGGGTCAACACACAGAAACTGTGGTCCAGAGGGGGGCAAGACTGCATAAGAAGCTGATAGCTGAGCCTGATAATATGTAGGACTCTCCACCTGGTAATGCTTTTTGAAGTCATGAAGGGGTCATGGAGAGGCCATTGGTGTTTGTCACAGCAACAGATACCAAACAAGAATCTGTTGTTATAATCAGTAGTCCATAGATATTGTGGCTTTGACTCACATAGGAGTGAGAATGAGAAGGACAAGATCAAAGTGCCCCCAGGAGTCTACTGAGGGCTATTTCCTGGTGTGACAAAGATCCATTCATTCTCACAAAGCAGAGGGAGAGATAGAGAGGGAGAGAAACAAAGAGAATTAGCTGTGCTCCTTTATATGTTTTGAGATAGAGTCTTACTATGTAGCCCAGACTGGTCTTGAACTTACCATCTTCCTGCCTTTGTTTGCCAAGTGCTGAGCAAACTTGTGTCATTAGATCTGGATTCCTTGCAGATATTCTTGCAAGAATACTAATCCATCCACAAGGGCTCTACCTACATTATCTAATTACTGACCAAAGCTAGGTTGCTGCATCTGATCTCTCTCTCTCTCTCTCTCTCTCTCTCTCTCTCTCTCTCTCTGTGTGTGTGTGTGTGTGTATGTGACAAATTTTATATCCATAGCAACAGTGTAGGAGGAACAGAAGGTCCTCTTACAGAAGGAGTCTTGTATAGCAAGGTCCTTGTTTTCTCTTGGACTGGGAAATCCAACCAAACTCCACGTTTCCCATCTTTACTGGAGAGGTCAGGACTAATAGCCCAGAAAAGTTTATTTTCATCTCTTCTACTTGAATATCTTAGGTACTTTTATTCACTCTCATCACATGACCATAGTCACATGATCAGCCCTTTGGGCCATATGTGACTATTTAGAGGGAGTTCCTAAGTGGCTCTCTCAGAGACTAGGGCTTGGAGCTGTGAAGTTGATTGAAACATGAGACTGATTCTGGAGCCAGGACTCTATTGAGGGACAGACAGCTCCATGTCTGTGCTGAAAAACCATCACTGTGTGAAGATGTCTGGCTCCTGATGTTGCTAGGTTTTTTGTTTTCCTTTAGAAAAAAAAGAACCCAAACCATAAGCATGACTTTGGTATTTTGTAAACAGAGGCTAAAAAGTGATAATTTTTCAGTGTCTTCATCCTCTAAAAGATCATCTAATGTCTAAATCCCTAAAAAATGTGTAATATTGGAGACTGATGAAGGAGATGTGATTAGAAAGGAGGGCCAGCATTGGTCTCTTAATTTATCATTTGCTGCATATTTGGTGACTCTGGTCAAATATTTTAATATCTGTGAGTCTCTGTGTGAAAAGTGACTCCTACCTCAATGGACTGCTATAAGATGATGCCTGGAAACCAACCAGCGCCATTCCTGGCACCTAAGGCTGAGCCTGCAAAGCCTGCACCACCAACTGGTGCTTCGCAATGGGTTTTTGTTTCACATACTGTAGTCAGTTTCAGATGTTTAGCTGTGTTCTGTAGTGTGTGTGCACTCTAGCTCGTTCACTCTAGCTCATTCTGTCTCTCTGTGTGTGTGTTGTGTGTGTGTATTAACCTTCCCTATCAAACTGTTTCCAAAGTATTTAAACCACTCCACATGCCTCTAAGTCACTCGTGAGCATTTCATGAGCTTCCCATCTTTACACAGCATTATTAATATCTATCCTAAAGCAATTTCTCTCTGTGTATGTTGTGTGTATGAATATATGTATGCTTATGTGCTCATGGGTGTGAGTACTGGTGCAGGTTTGTGCATGCCACAGTGAATATGTGGAGGTTAGAGGGCAACCTCTGCTGCTGGTCTTACATCTAGAGTGAGGCAAGGTCTCTCGTTAGCGGTTGTGTACCCCAGGCTAGCTGGCCTGTGGGCTTCCAGGGGACTTTCCATTTCTACTTTTCAGTTTGGATTACAAGCACTGGGATTGCTTGTCATGGGTTCTGGTTATCTGAATTCAGGCGCCCATGTTGATGCAGCCTCCTACCCCCACCAACTTAGCTCTCTCTACAACTCAGCATGGCCAGCTAGCACAAGGGGGTCATAGAGGGCCACCTATTTCAGTGTCAATAAAGAGTTTGCTGTTATGGCTGGTGGTATTTTCTGTCTTACTTAAGAAATAACTGTACTCCAAGATTGTGAAGGCTATTTTTTCTCTCGAATGTTCTGGAGTTTTGTGGGCTCAGCTTCTAAGTGTTGCCTGTTATTGGTTTGATTTACCTTACAGCATGTTGTAAAAAGTTGGACACTTTTGCATATGGATATCCAGTTATCTCAGTATCTCCCCACTGCATTATATCAACACCTTTGTTGTAAATCAATTGTCCATTTATGTGTAGGGAGTAATACACTTCTGGAGTCTCCATTTTTGGATATAAATATCATAATCTTTCTGTACCTCCAACTGCACCATGGTCTTGCATATTGTAGTCTTACAATAAATCCTGAAATCTGAGGTTGTAAAATGTTAAAATTAATTTTTTAGTAATTTAAAATTAATATTTTATTGTTAATTAATTAAAATTATTATTTCCCCAAACTGCTTAGACTTTCCTATAAATGCTAAAATCAACCTTTCATTTTCTTCTAAATGAGTATGGGAGTTGCAATGAGACAATATTAAGCCTATAAATGAAAAACCTACTTTTCTGGCTTTTCTAGTCCTTCTGGTTTGAAATATTAGTGTGCTACAAACTACGAATCATAACTGAAGGCTAAAGCCTTGTTTGCAACTCCTTGAGAATACATGTGCATTAGAAATATATTCGTATAGTATAATGTTCCACTTTGTCTTCCTTTTAGTAAAAGTTCCCTCATATGTGACTTTGTACCACGTGCACAGATTCAGTGGAAGTGTGGGCTAAGTCTCATTTGAGACCTTGTTTAAACACACCTTGTCATTAGGACATTTTACCTTGTCACTTCACTCTCACATACATACATCTTTCTTCCAAGAGTCAGCAAATGCAGTTCACGCTTAACGCGTATTTATTTCTGTATTATTAATTTTAGCCCTGTTATGATAGCATACCTGAGAAAAGAAACTTAATGAAGTTTGTTTTGCCTCATAATTTTAAGGGATACAGTCCATCATGATGGGAAAGGCATGAAGGCATGAGTATGGGAATCCGAGGCAGGTGGTCACATTTTGCCCATGGTCAGGAAGCAGAGAGATATAGGAATACTGACACAGGCCTTCTTTTTCCTTTTTTTTTTTTTTGTTTGTTTTGTTTTTCATCCAGTTGCCCCACCTATGGCTTGGTGTTTTGTTTTTCATCCAGCTGCCCCACCTATGGCTTGGTGCCACCTACATTTAGAGTGAGACTTCCTACCTCACTGTAATCTAGAAACGCCCTTACAGATAGACCCAGAGGTCTGTCCTTGGGAGATTCCAGATCTTGCCAAGTTGACAGTCAGTATTCACCATCACCCTTGAAACTTGTCACCACTTTGCTGGGATCTCAGTCTTCAGTTTATTTGCGTCTTAACTCATGATTTTTGTCCCTCTGGTAATCATCTGTTCAATCCACTTTAATCCAAGGTGTTCTCACACTTTATTGGATTAGAGTTACCCCATGGACCAGGCTGTTAATGTGTTATGTAAATGATTGTTTAAAAGGAGGCTTTCTAGATTTTGAGTGACAAGTGGTATAAGATGAAAAATTTATATTATTTATTAAGCAACTTAACAACCAAAAGCTACTTTGAGGAGTAAGTACCTGGGGGTCTTGCTGTATAGACCGGGCCCTGTAGCTGCACACACTTGTATTCGCCGACTGCTCCTGCTCAGCTCAGCTGTGCCCAGGGCCTCAGAGGAGGGACACTACTCACTGTGAGTTTAGCTTATGTGGTTTTGTGCTATTTGAGGTGATCCTCCCCCTCTTGGGAAAAATAATCAGAGGATTATATAGAATTATCTCCCCCAAAGGCTGTGAGGACATAGTCCATTATCCACCTTAGGTGGCAGTGTGGCCGATTATGTGACATTCCGTCTTTGCTACTCCCTGACTCAGACTATTAAGAATGTAAAGTGAGACTCAGAAGCAGTCGCCACTGATTGGCTGAGCTCTTCCTGCACAATCTGGAAAAGTCTTTCTCATTTAATGCACACAGTCTCCCCAACACTTTAAGCTATTATTCAGATCATTTCTCGTCTTCATTTTATGCTTAGGACTGTAATCCATGCCAAGAAGACATTTTTGTATTCCCCTGTCTCCTCTCTACCAGCATTGGAGGAATGTCAACATGAAAGAAGAGGGGATATTATTTAGGGTGGCCTGAGGGGTAATAAGTAGGATTAATGGGATGAAATTGAGCAAAGGAAAATTTAAAGTGAACGTTGGGAACATTTTCCGAAGATTGAGATCAATGATCCTGTGGAATTAAGATCCCAAGGGAACTTGTGGGAGCCCTTCTACTTGAAAAAGTTCAAACCCGACAGGACCAAATATTTGAATATAATCCTACTTTGGCAGAGAGTAAAACTTTGACGGCTGCAGGATGGAAAGAGTGACTTCATAGGTCTTTTCCATGCCTGCCTCTTGTGAGTCATGCGATGTACACTACTATGCGTCACATAGTCACCCAGAACCAGGTCACCCGCTGTAGATTTCAGTCACAAAGTCCCCAGTTCTGGCTTTCCCCCTCCAAGGCTACTTCAGCAGATGCTGAAAGCTCCCTTGGGAATCTCTAGTTATTTTATGATCCATTTAAATATCAGAAATAAGTGCGGAGATCTGTCTGAGAAGCTGAGGGTGTATGTGGGTGCGTGGGTGTGTGGGATGGTATGGAAGCTTGTTCTTGAACTCTGGGAGGCTCTCACCCTTAACCTTTGTAGATAGACAAAACTCTTTCCAGAGTAGGTGGCATCTATAGTGTCATTCACGAGCTTGGCTAGCTTAAGGACTATGCTGGAGTTGTCTCACCTCTGTTCTTTTAATTTGATCGCAAGTACTCCATCTCCTGCTACCTCTCCTAGGAGGGCGTTGGCCATGCCCACAGCAATCCACTGCCCTGTGTGAGCCTTCCTGTGAAGCAGTCAGTCTCCTAGTCTTTCCCTGCTGTGGACTGCTTCACTGTGGTCAGTCCAAGGGGGACCCATGGGATATTCTTAGAACGTTATCATAATGACCAGTTGCATTCTTTCTTCATAGGCAGTTTTAGAGTGCTGGGGGTGGTTAGCTTAATCAATAAAGCATTTTCTGTGCAAGAATGAGAACAAACCTAATCCCTAATACCCATGTAAAATAACGTCTGCCTCCTGTGAGTCATGCGATGCACGCTGATATGTTGGCATGTACCTTTATGACTGGGAAATGGAGACTGAAGAATCCCTAAGGTTTATTGGCCAGTCAGCCTAGCTGAGCTAGTAAGTCCCAGGAAAGTGTGAGACCCTATCTCACAAAGAAAGGTAAAGATGGATTGAGCAGCACTCCTGATGTTGACCTCTTGCCTCCATATATATGAGTGAAAACACTCCTATGTGCACACATACCCTGTCCAAGACAAACTCACATACATGCATGCATAAGCAGATAGAACAATGTTAAAATGTCAAATAGATTAAAAAAAAAAAAACATCGTTCCTTTGGATGAAGCAGGAAGAAAGACTCAGAACCCTTGAGAGCTGTCATCTTGGCCACCAGCCTGGTTTGACCCCTTTTCCCAAAGTTCCACCGAGAAACAGATAGAAACTACCATGAGACACAGATTCAAACTTTGCTTCTAGGCATGCAGCAATACCTCACAAAAGTGGATAGAGAAATTGCTGTATCAGTGGGGCTGATAGAGCCCAGGACCAGGCATCTGTCCTAGGCCTTGGTGGTGGATCCCTCTCTCCCTCCCTCCCCCCTTCTCTTTCATTTTCTGTAACTTCGTATGGGATGGTGTCTTTCCTTGGTTGCTGGAAAGTCCTTGGATAAGGGAGCATCAGAAGACAATGGAAGGAAGGAAGGAAGGAAGGAAGGAAGGAAGGAAGGAAGGAAGGAAGGAAG
>CAJQZJ010004750.1:7642273-7662918 GCA_907164525.1 Lophiomys imhausi | reverse complement strand
AAGGAAGGAAGGAAGGAAGGAAGGAAGGAAGGAAGGAAGGAAGGAAGAGGAGGACATATTTAATTCTGTAGATCTACTATGTGTGGGGTTTCCTTGACAGCCAACTAAACAATGCAATTGGATTCAAGTTCATTTCCTATGTCCTCACCTGACACTTCCTGAGACATGGATGTGAACATTGTGCCTTAGTTTTTTCCCACAGGTCACCTGGGTGAACTAACTTCACGTCTTCTCTCCTAAGATCCAGAGATCTGTTTGGCCTTTAGCTGGACCTTATTTGAGTTTCCTCGTTATCTTGTATGGTCATGAAAAAGAAGCTTAGAACCAATATTAAGTTAGGAAACTAGTCAACAAAAGTGGGGCTTACTTAATTTTAGCCAAGTGATCCTTCCATTCCTGAATGAGGTAGAAGCAACCTAACGTCTTATCTGAGTCGATACACTTAAAATAGAAAGTTAATTGTAAACTCAGGCTTGATTTCAATGTTCAGACTTTTCTGTTTACTCCACATTCTTCAGAGAAATGCTGGGCAAAGAGTTAGAGTATGAGTTTGAGGAAAATGTGGCAGCTTTTAGAGAACAGATTAGTGCAGAAGTTTCCTTTGAGGCGGTCTTTTATGAGACAGCCCACAGAGGGTTTTTTGAGAAGATACAGGAGACATATGGATTACAAACATGGAGAATCCATATGCATAGGAGAATGGAGAAAATGGAAAGATTTTGGCAGAAACATTTGCTTTTTTTTTTAAATATATAATCAAATTTAAAACATTTGAGAAGAAATCCCAGGCGTTTCAAGCGAAACCACAGAGTAGTTCATATAGTCAGCTAATGAGTTCCAATCCTTCTGTTGTGTGGTCTTTCAACTCCATGGGTTAAGACCCCACTATGTTATGTTTCAACCTGAATTCTCCCTGTTTTATCCATTTTAATATCAGTATAAAGAAATGAAATCTCATTCTGCCATACAGGAACCCAACTCCCAGGAGTCAGCATTTAGCCAAATGGCCTCATTGTATTTTGTAGTGTTTTTAGTCCACTTACAAATAAATTAGGCTATACAGTGCCTTTGTAATGTACATTGTGAAAAATGAACAGCCAGCTTAAAATAGATTTCCTTTTCCTGCCAAGTATATTATGTGAAAAATGTACTCCATGTGGCAGGATGAACTGTGTGGTCGTGTGGATGGAGCTTAGATAAGGGACAGTCCTCTGTGTTAAGAGGATGTCTCTTGAGACTCTGATCTCTATCAGGACGTTCGCCAAGATGGGGGAAGAAGCCCATTATTTAGCAAGCCACCCTCTCTTACACGCACACAGAGACTTTCCTTTCCTGCCAATAACAGCATCAGGCACTCAAGAGCCCCGAAGGACTTACCTTCTGCTTCACTTTCATTTTAATACAACATCCCTAGACCAAGTGCCCACATTGGGTGTAACACATAGACTCGGTGCAATCTCTGTCACAATTTGAATAGTAGTCACCACAGAAATGTAGAAAATAGCCTTAAAAGTCATATGGAAGCAAGGAAGACCTCCAGATAGCCAAAGAAACCCTCAACAAAAAGAACAATGTACATCACACTATCAGACTTTGAATTATACAACAGAAGGACAGTAACAAAAACAGCATGGTGCAGACGCAAACACATAGATCACTAGAAGAGAAAACCTATCAACATTACCATGCAGCTCTTAGAGCCAAGTGATTTTTTTTAACAAACATATCTAAAATATGCATTCTAAAAAAGACTGCCTCTTGTACTGATGCTGGGAAAATTGGATACCCCATATAGAAGAACAAAACTCGATGCCCATCTCTCACCCTGTACAAAAATAAATTCCAAATGTATTAATACTTGGAAATACTTGAGATATGGGCTTAGGCAAAGACTTTCTAAGGACCCCAGCAATCGAGGAAATAATACCAGGAACTGAGAGATGGACTCAGATGTGATGGTGCACACCTTTTAATCCCAGCACTTGGGAGGCATGGCCAGGTAGACCTCTGTGAGTTTAAGCCAGGTCTTCATAGTAAGAACCTGTCTCAAGAGAGAGAGAGAGAGAGAGAGAGAGAGAGAGAGAGAGAGAGAGAATTGAAAGGTCGCACTGTATGAAACTGAAGTCTCTGCATGGCACAGGATACAATCAACTTTTGTGAGCAATCATGAGTAATAGCAATAGCCTGAGTCATTTAGGGAAGACTCCAAGTACCTCCCTGACCAACGGGGGTTAGGTGACATCCCATACCCTGGGACTTCTGTTGAATAACCTATAACTTCTGGTAGGAACATCATCCATACATACGAAGGACCTCCATTCCAACTCTTTAAAAACCATAATTTAATAAGCTTACAAAAATAGTGATCTCTATATGGCTTTTTCATACATCCTTATTTTTGGTTAATCTTTTCATCTATCCCTACTAACCAACACATCTGCCCCTGAGATTTTTTTCCATAGTACCTCCAGAAAAAAAACATGAGCTGCCAGCATTTTGATTTTTAGCCACTAAGAAGCCATCTTGAACTTCTGCCCTTCAGAACTTGTGGATAATGACATACTATTGTGTGACACCAATGGGTGTGATAATTAAAGCAGAAAGGAAATTAATATAATTGTGTGGTATTGCTATCTCTGGAAATAGTTTACTGAATGTCTGGTACTCAAGGTGAAATTTTCTCTTAGCCATTTTGTTTTCTTTTAGGAAAAGTCCTTGTTTCAAAATGAAATCGAATACTCTGTGGTCACAATTACTTTTCTACAAAAGGGTTAACAGTAAGATATATACAGGTTTTCCTACTCATTTTTGTCTTCAAAATATAATCATTAAAATAACCAAACCTTTCTGTTTTTCATCTGTTTGATAAGTTGTGTTGTGTTTCATCTGGTTATTGCCTTAAGCATATGTAGATGGTCTCTCTCAACTAATCCTGGACTTTTACCTTAGACTGAGAACTCTCATGTTTTTGAAATGGTTTATAAAACTGATCTCACCTCCTAGCAGAAGCAGGTTTCAAGTTATGCAAAGCTGTGCCACCATTTCTCAGGTCAGTTTTCCAGAGAAGACCCTGGGGAAGTCAGTAGGGAATTAGTCTCTTCCTTGGTCTTCCTGTGACCTCTAGGGCCACTGAAAACTCTTCCTCCCTTCCCAATCTGATTCTCTCTGCTGATCTATCCATTATGAATAACTACACCTCTCATTCGTTTGCAATCTTGTTCCTTCATCTGGTGTTTTTAGACAACCCCCCCCCATAGTTTAAAATGCACATTAATTGTGCAAACTCACTCATTTCATTAAATCCCATTTCTCTCTAAGCACGCTTCCTTTTGTTTCCTCTCTTTACTTCCACTGTCGATTCCTAATTTTTTCAACCTTTTATTCACTTTTCAACTCTGCCCGCCTGCACTCCACACCCAGCACCTGCTGAAATTTCTTTAGTCAATGTCATGGATGGCCACTTGCTTGCTCAGTCCTATGAGATCAAATAATCCATGTCAAAACATATAGTCACTACTAAAAGGCTCAAAATGACTTAGTAAAATGTTTCAAAATGTATTATGAAGAACTGAAAGAACTTTTGTAGAATAATAATTTGATCCAATTGCCTGTTAGTTTGTGGCTCCCTGGTGCTGGGTGATATCAGAATTCACTCAGATAAACCTTTAAATCTTTAAAACCACTTGACCTTTATAGATAAAATCACTTTATCTATCTATCTATCTATCTATCTATCTAGCTAGCTATCTATCTATCTATCTATCTGTGAGACAGTCTCATTTTGTTGTACAGACTGGGCTGGAACACACTATGTAGCTACATTTTGTCTTGAACTTGTGATCCTCTTGTCTCTCCCTCCTAAGTGCTGAGATTTTAGTCATTGGAGGCTTATGTATGACATTTTATTTTATTTTAAAAAGAACTCCAAAAGATAAGACAATATTCTTAGGATTCCTCTTTGAACAATAAGGAAAGCAGTGCTGAGGACAGCCACTCATAGAGTCAACCACATACTGATCTTAAGTGCTGGATGCTCATTCAGGTCTCTTGTTTGGGCCACTCTGATTCCTGTAGCTGTCATACTGTGTAATTTACTGCATGGTAGCTGGCATACTAGACCAGGTGATTTTTCTAAAGTACCCACTGAGTCACATGGAATAGTGGATCTACTAAAGTCTATCCAAGAAGTATTTAGTTGTCTGTCCATGAGCTAAAAGTCTTTAAAGGTGAATGAAATACAATATATTTATAAGGTATGGAAACAACATATCCAGGGGCAGTAGACAATGGGATGGGGGTGGTGTTACATTCCAAGGATCTTTGTTATTGGATTATTCTCCCCCAAACAAAATAGAAACAGACCAGAATGGTTGATCATTTTGGTTAATAGTTATAAGTGTAGAAACAGTACACTTACCACCAGTGAAAACTGGACAGCCATATACAGAAGAGTGAAATTGCATCCTAGTCCACATTGTATGCAAAAGTTACATCAAATAGATTAAATGTGCAAATGCAAGATCTGAAATTGTAAAGCTAGTAGAAAGAAAAAATACACAGTGACATCCCACGATATAGGTGTGGGAAATGATATTTTTGGACATGACTCTGAGAGCTCAAACAACAAAAGCAAAGTTACATATGATATTCTATCAAATGTGGCAGGGTAAAGAGCTCAACTCACACAATGGAGAGGGGTATTTGGCAATTGTATACCAGATAAAGGACTAGCATGGGAAATACGCGGGGGATGCAAACAATGCTGGATCCTCTTGTTTGCCCCTCTGCAGTGCTGGGGTTACAAGTGTGCAATGCTTTACCTGGCCTTTTTATTTTATTTTTAAAACTTACCTGGGTTCTGGGGCTCTAAGTTGGGTCCCCTTGTATGCCTGGCATGTGTTTTATTGACTGGATCTTCTCTACAGTCCCCATGACTCTTCTGACTATATTCTTTTATTGCTATTGTCCTCTGTTCAAATCTCAGTCACAAAATCATTAACACATTCAACGCCCGTGTTTCTCTTTCATTATAGTCATCCATGGAAAGTATTTTATTTTATATATGTACCTGGCATGTATATTTTTACAGTGCTGATAATTTGGAATTTAAAAAATATAATAAGAAGAACTATTGTATTGAGGCAGTGTCATAAAGTGTAGACTTTCTTGAATATTTTTATTATCAAGACTTGAGATTGCCATTCTCTGCGCTGAGTTCGGGGGTGTTGTGTTTGATCTTGTGTTTTTCAGTCTTGTGGACCTTCTAGGATGCTGATTGTGTTGTCAACCCTGTTGTCCTTCTAACGAAGCATACACTTGAGACATGGTGAATCTCTGCTCCAATATGATCACTATTAGCACACATAAGTGTGAACAAAACAGATAAAGGCTCCAGTGGTAAAATGTAACCTGAGATTACCTTTCCCCAGTAGCCTGAGTGGGGCTCCATGTTAGAGGCTGTTAGAATGTCCAGTGATAAGACTGTCAAGGAAGGGGTGTTGCTTGGGTTTGCTCCCACCTCCTGCATCTGCAGAAGTGCAAAAGGTGGGGGGATAATGAGAATACACCCCCCCCCAGAGAGAGACAGAGAGATGGATAGAAACACTCAGAGAGAGGGACAGAGAAACAATATCCTCACAAAATATCTTTATGAAATATGCCCCTCATTGAATAATTACTGCTGTGTTTGGAATAACCAGTGGTCCAGTGATACAACTAGTTTTCTACCCCTAAACTTACTTGTTAGGTAGACACACCCTTGTTAAGGCATGTTTGACTGGGTATCCCAGAGGAGAGACTCAGGGGTTGGGTAGCCCCTTACATTCTTACCCAAATCTCTTACTGGAATTTGGCAAAAGCACCAGCAACCTTTGGAAAATGTGCCACACCTCAGGTCTCTTTTCTCTGTTCTGAGAGCCATTCGTTCTTTCTTTCGGATCCTGTTCTCCCTGAAGAAAGCCAGACAACTCCAGGTATTTCCCTAAAACATTCTAGCAGCTGGGCTGCAGCACCTCCACCAGCATTTCCACCTTGTTTATTAGCATAAGCCACCAATTCCTATTAGTCTGAGGAAAAGTCCAAATGACTTCAGCTGAGGCAAGCTTCATCCCTGTCCAGCTGGCAGAAGTTGAGAAGCTTCCTGTTGGCTCTTTGAGGTGACCTGCTGCCTGCTGACCAGGTCTTGGTTGGAGTTCAGGGCATAGTCATGAAAGGGCACACCCTTCTCCAACCACTGGAGAGGGGATTCAGAGAATTAAGTCCTGGTGCCTTTCCAGCACAGTACAGATGCCTCTGCTGTCGTTGTGGATTATGAATAGAGCCGGGAATGCTTGCGTAACAGGACATTGCAGCTAATTTTTCCTCTGTGATAGGTTGCCAGTACTTTGGAAATAAGTTTTCTTATTCTAGTTTGGAAGAGTATCCCAGATTTGGTGGATATTTTGGTTGAAGAATCTTATTGGTCCTCATTTTACAATTCCATTGCTACCGATGGAGACAATGCAATCTGCCAAGTACCCACTTCGGCTGCCTTTTAGATCTGCGTTTCTCTTCTGAAACTAAGTCTGGAAATTTCCTTCTTCATAATTTTGCCTGCAAAAGCTAGACCATCACTGGAGACATATAGACAAACACCAACCACCCTCACCCCTATTTTAGAGTCAGGTCTCACCAAATAGCTTAGATTGATTTCAAATCCATGGTGGTAATCCTTGTCAACCTCCTGAGTGCTGGGAAGATAGCCATGAGCCGTAGCACCCCAGACAGACATATTCTTCTAAAACAAAAACTCTCATGTCCCCGTTTATAACTACAGCAGAGTTTACTTTTAGAGAAATGCTTAGGACCAGGTGTGTGTTTGAATTTCAGATTATTTATTTATTTATTAATGTGTGTGTGTGTGTGTGTGTGTGTGTGTGTGTGTGTGTGTGTATGTGTGCGCGCGCATTTATATTGGGGACAGGAATGAAGATTCATGATCACCTGATACACATAGTCTGAAGATAATTATTTTAAAGAACATTGTTGCTTGGCTGTATTACAAGTTGTTAACAGTTGAGGTCAGGTGTGGAATTTTCCTCATGTGATGTCATGTTATCACTTTATCATTATTTTAATTAATTTTGGAGTGTTTCAGATTCTGGATTTGGGGCTAGGCGTTCTCAATTTGTGTGAACAGATTACATGTTAAACTAGCTGAGTGATGAGCTCACATTGGGCCATAGGTAGCCGTCCTTGGGCACAGATCAATGCTTGACTCAGATTAATTTACTCTCTTGACCAGAAGCATCAGAGTGTAGACAGAGTGCAGAAAAGCAGCATGGTATGGTGACATACGTGGGACTGTGGGAAACGGGCTAGTCATTTGATTGGCTTTCAGACAATGCACTATTTCTACTTAGTAGATCTCCTTAATAGACAGCGTTAAGCCATTTCGCTGGACTGTGGGAAACGGGCTAGTCATTTGATTGGCTTTCAGACAATGCACTATTTCTACTTAGTAGATCTCCTTAATAGATGGCGTTAAGCCATTTCGCTGCTCACACACGGTGAGTTTACCATGTCTATCACCCAGCCTGTGAATATTATATGTAAATATGTTATTAAGTCTGCCAATATTTTTAGGAAAACTTTCTGAATACTGTGTTTGACATCTTAATTGATTTTTACTTCTATAATAAAGCACTGACCAAAATCAACTAGGGGACTAAAGAGTTTATTTTAGCTTACAGCTCCTTGGTAATGACGCAAAAGTGAGGGAAGGTAGGGCAGAAACCTGGAGGCAGAAACAGAAGCAGAGACTCTGGAGGAATGTTGTTTACCATCTGGCCACATGGCTTGTTCAGATTGCTTTTAAAACAAACTAGAACCACTTTCCAGGGATGCCACTGCTCTCCATGGTCAGCAACCCACCCCATGTCAATTCAATTGTTAATCAAGAAAATGCCCAAGAGACTTGCCTGCAGGCTATCAGAGGCATTTTCTCCACTAAGATTCCCTCTTTCCAAACGACTCTAGATGTGGCAACTTGATGAAAAACTAACCAACACATTTGATGTTTTATATACATACATACATACATACATACATACATACATACATACATACATATATATATTATTGCTTGCTGGGAGTTTAAGGTATGTAGATGTACACAATGATTGTAAGCTAAATCCATGAGAAACATACAAAGGAATCAGAAAGATCAACATAGAAGCAATTTAGAAAACTATTCCAGTCTCTTACTTTGCTGCAGAGGGAACTGAATTTCAGATACCAATGCATAGAAGGGGGGTGTTGGAGGAAGGTCTAATAACATTGCTTCTGAAAGGCTGATTTCAATGCTGAGATCTGGTTACCACCGATTCTGAAACATTCTCTGATTGGTTAATAAAAGTCACTGATGACTAATTAGCTGGGCAGAAAGAGTATAGGAAGGTGGGACTTCCTGAGAGGGAAACAGGAGCCCTGGGTTTTACACAGAAAAATCTCTCTGCCAGGAGACACGGAAGCAGACAGACATGTTTGAGAGCTCTGGAAGGTACAAAAGGCCACACGGCTGTTTGGGATTAGGTGGTCTGGGTTAATTTAGATTAGCTAGTTGAGAGTCTGCCCAGCTAAGGGCTAAGCATTGAAACATTAAAAGGACTTTGTGTAATTAATTACTGGGAGGAAGGCAGCTGTGGGTTTCAGATTGGAAGGACTACAGGCTTCCAGCCACTGGGCTCATAGCAGGCCCCGGCAGCTACCCTACCAGGTCACCAATGGCTGTTCCACTGGCTTACTATAACAGTTTAAAGTTATTAACAAATATACGGCAGCAGCTTTCCCGCCAAGCCGCCCCTCCAGATCTATAGGCTTCTAAGGCAAATCAGGCCTGCCTATCTCCTGCCAGGCTGCCTGCTGCTCCTCAGGCCTAATATAACAACTTATAGTTATTAATGAAGATATTAGTTAACAGAGTTTAGGTTGCAGGTGGTGAAGGCCACTCTTGATCCAGGGCTTTTTCCTCAGAACTGGTCAGGCCACCAGTTAAGGCAGGCCAGGCCTGCCAGCCTCCAGCCAGCCCACTAACTGCTCCACTGGCCTAATCTTACAGTTTATACTTATTAATAAATACAATTGATAACTAAGTTGCAGTTTCAGGGAGGGAACTGAAGGAGAAGAATGTAACGGACAGGAAAGGGTTGGAGGAAGGAGGAAGGATAATGGGGGGACAAATGAGGAAAACACATATGACAAAGTGTTATAAAGATCCCTTTATGTTTAGGCTAGCTAAAAAAAAAAATTAATAAAGTAAGCTTGATACTCTGTGAAAAGTTAGTCAAGAAGAGGATCAAAGGATATTGACCCCAAATGTGTCTGTCACTTTGGCACATGGTTCATTTTGAGCTGAAGGAAAGAACCAAAAACGAAAGGTGCTTTCTTGAAGCTCTTCCTTTTCGACTAAAAGTAGAAACTTCTCACTAAGAAATGAGATCTGCTGCAAAGCCCCTGTCTAACGAGAGTTTTATGGTCATGAAGAAGTTAACCCAGTGGAGTCTTCATACACTGATCTTAAAAAACACAAATCTTTCGTTAGTTTGTTTCCCCTTGTGGTTACTTTTTCACAACTTACCACTCCAGCAGCCAACCCCCCTTTTTATTTTATCTAGTCAGTAACTCTTTCACAATCTGTTATCCTTAAAATGGCATACAGACTTCTGAGTCTAACATTTCTTTAGTCTTTCACTTCTTTCCTGAGACATCCCATGTGTGTAAAAATATTAATATTACACAACAACCTTTATTAATTTATTTCTAATCAGTTTAATTACTAGACCACATGCAGAGAATAAGAGATTACTGGTGAAATGTTTCTCCTAAATAATATAAGATTGAGACTAAGACTACTAGTCTTTTAATTATTTAAATAAAATGAAAAACTAAAGTTATACTCTATTTAAGAAAGTCTGTTATTACTATAGCATGAAAGGTACCACTATCTTCCTTTGTTCATTGGTTAATTTCACTGATTTTTGCTGGGAAAGTTTGGAGAATAGATTAGTTTAAATAGGATGGCTCAGCATGGAGTTATTGAAGGTACTTTTATATGTCAATTGACTGGAGAATTGTATACATTGATTAACTTTAAAAAGGCTCCTTTGCCATATATTTCCCCCCACTCACTGATAAGTTCCTAAGGAAGTTGAATGTGCTACAAAGAAGCTTATGACTTGGAGATGCAGGCTTGGGTTAAGTCCAGTGACTCACTGGTCGTGAGTTCTTACACTGTTGCTTTAGTCTGAATTTACTAAATTAGCAGCAGATAATTTGCTTGGTGAGCCGGGGCTCCCATTCCCACTACAACCGTAGTCCCTGCAAAAGCCACACCATTTCTATAGTTTCCTTGATGTGACTATTGAACATTCAAAAGAGACCAGGTATTCAGAGTGTCCGTGCTTGGTTCTCTGCATGCTTTTTTTTTTTTTTTTTAATGAAATATAATGTGCGCTTCAGAGCAGGCTCTCATTTTTCATAACCAGAGGAGGAAGGTGATGGGATCCTTTCGGTCATACATAGTAGAAGTGAGCTGACTGGAGACAGCCCACACTGCTTATTTATGTGTATGGTTTTAATGCTAAAAGGTGCCATTAAGGGGAAGACCACATCTAGTGTCAAAGCAGTTAAAATCTTAAACATCCCTAATGACTGCTTTTAAGTCCTTGCTATTTCTTTTAAAAACAAACCAGCCCTGCCCCAAGTGCAGGGCACTCGGATTACAAATGATACCAGTCATCTGGATTTCTCATTACAGAGCTTCTGCCAAGTTCAGACTCTTTGCCAAGGATGATTTAACCATTCAGAGTGTCACACTGACCTTGAGCTTGGGGGCTGGGAGTACAGAGGAGCCTAATTGCCTAAGCATCATTTTCTCAAATTCTAAAATATCATGAGGAGGTGAAACCACCCTTTTGACTCCTTAACTACTCCACTTAAAATCTATAGCACACGTCATCACACCATCACAAGCGTGTGCGCTAGAGGCCCATGGAACTTTCACACATTAAATCAAATAAAGACTTTTAAAGAAAGCTTTTAGAGAACAAGGAGAGGAAAGGGAGATACATATATATGGACCCATAACTGGCACAATTAAATACGGAGGCTGTTTAATTGGAGGCATCTGCTGGTGTGTATGTGTTTTTACTGTTCCGAAAAATATTAGAATGTGGTCCTGTCTAACAGAGAATGAAACACTGTCCAAGCCACAGGATAACAATTCCACATACATGTAGAAGAACGGTCTAAGTCCTCCTGAGTATAAGGACAGATAATTGGCTTCATGTTCTTAGAAGGATATTTGTAATTGAGGAAGGAAGGAACTGAACTTTATATCAGATTGAACGCAAATCACAAGTGTTAGCCATCAAAGCTCATATTAAGCCACTTCCCTTAATGCAGAATACACTCTGTGTTCTGGCTTTACTAGCTGGTTGTTCAAATACTCTAAGAATGGCCTGATCTTTATAGTGTGGTGAGTCTTGTTAAGTGTCCAGACATAAACTGGATGGTGATCTTCCATAAATCTTGGTTCGATCCTCATTGCACAGCCCACTCCCTATCAAACTTGTTTACAATTCAAATGGAAACATGTTCCCCATCTAGAAGTGAAATTTGCTGAGAGGAGCTGTATACCCACTTTTGAAGGCCTTCATGTTGGATTACATATGATTGACCATTGTTTTTGAACCCACTGGAATACCAAGGTAATGTCTGAGACAGTTCCACAAATTGCTCATATTATTATAGCACTGTTTCATGAGTATCAATTACATATAGTACCAGATTACCAGGTTAAAGTCTTACTTGTTACCAAAGTTAATGCTGTATCTAACCAAATCATATGGGGAAGGTTTTAATCTCCTTTGTTAACTGGGACTGAAAAGAGAATTCATAGTGCTCACAATTGTACAAACAAGAGCTAACTGGGATGACTTACCCCTATGGTTTCAGCTCTTGGGATCAAGAGTTCAAGATCACTTTCAGCCATATAGTGAGTTCAAGACTAGCCTGGAGTTGCAGGCAACCCTGTCTCAACAACAAAACAAACAAACAAACAAACACAAAACAAAATTAAAAAAAAAATCACACAACTAATATTTGGTGTGTGAAGGCTGAAATTGAATCTGGTGTTTGTCACACCATTTTCCAACCATCCTGATGCACTCAGAATTTATTAGTTATTTTTCCTTTCCTGGTAGTTTATTAATTTGCATAGAGATTTCTTTTCTTTTTTACCCTCTGTTTTGTTTTCCTTTTTTTTCCCCAGTCAGGGTTTCTCTGTGTATCCTAGACTGTCCTGGAACTTCCTCTGTAGACCAGCCTGGCCTCAAATTCACAGAGATCAGTCTGCCTCTGCCTCCCGAGTGCTGGGATTAAAGGTGTGTGCCACTACCACCAGACCAAGATTTATTTTTTAATAAATCTAAACAATGCCAAACTAAACAGAAGTTAGTTTGGCAGAGTGGTGTTAATCTAGGCTTGATTAGAAGGCCTACTCTTTGAACCTGGCTCCAGAAACTTCCAGTAAATTTGACTGTCGTTCCTTGGTAAGTTGCTTGCTAGGAAAATGGTTTAAGAGCCCAGTTGAAAAAAGTCAGTGCAGTGTGTCGTATTCACTGGGGGAGAATTAGTGCCCTTAAGTTGTAAATGCAACTTTCAGGTAACCTTCATTTCTAACCTTCAGGCAACAGGTTAGAAAATTGTTGGTTGTGCGGTTTTGGACGGTTGAGAAATCTAATACCTAGATAAGATTTTAGATGTTCTGGACCTGCAGCTAAGCCTTGAGCATGTCAGTTTGGATCTTTTTGTGTGTTTCTCTTAATATATACTCCCAACACTTCTTTGCTTATTTTATTGTCAAAAGACTTTTCAATGTGTTGTTTATACAACTAAAGCTGCTTTTTCAGATTCTTTCCTCATAGTTGAAGGGCAAATTTCTGTGTAAGAGCCAAACTGTAGGAAACAGCAGAGTTGATGTTAGGCGCCGTGGTCCTCTGCCTTCTCAACCCCACCACTCTTGACCATTCATTTGTTTGAATTATTATGTTTTTTGGTTGTTGTTTTTTCAAGACAGTTTCTCTGTGTAGCCTTGACTGTCCTGGACTCTTTGTAGACCAGGCTGGCCTCGAACTCACAGATCTGTCTGCCTCTGCCTCTTGAGTGTTGGGATTAAAGGCAATTCACCACGCCGGGCTGAATTATTAGTTCTTAATATTGCTGCATCTGCCGGTATCTCTCTTTCTCCCCAGTGAAAGAGTTTGGTGAGACCATTCAGACCAAAGATTCAAATTCAATATATACTTTTGAGAGAGAAACTCTAAAGAGACGCTTCTAAATTGTCAGAGGCAGAAATGGCATTAATGTAGGAGATAAAAAAGCTGTATGTTTGTCTGCATATGTGGGTGTGTGCCTGTGTGTGTGTGTGTGTGTGTGTGTGTGTGTGTGTGTGTGTGAATATGGGTGCATGTATGTAGAGGTGTGTTTGAGAGAGTGTGTGTCTCTATCTCTGTCTTTGTTCTTATATCTGTCTCATTTTCTCTCTCTCTCTCTCTCTCTCTCTCTGTCTGGCTCACTCTCTCTCATCATAGTTCCCTCTTTGGAAACTCTATTTTTGCCACCCAGTGCCAGTCCTAGGCATTTGAGTTAGTTGAACCAACTTTGAGTGCTTCATCTTCTTGGCAACAGAGATGAGCTCAAGGATTGTGCCTCAGCTATCTGAACCCAAGGTCCTTTCCTGGAATCAATAAAGAGATGAGAAGATAACTAATTAGTTTTCATGCTGGAATTATTCAAACAGGTAATGTGAGGAGGACGCAGCCATTTAGGGCTCCCTGGGAGGGGTTTCTATCACTTAGAAAAAAAAAGAAGCAGAGTCAGTACCCAGAGAGCAGAGATGGAGAAGCAGCTTGGACCCCTTTCAACTCAATTGACCTACAATTCAAATTGTGTTTAACAGAAGGTGTGTATGTGGGTATGAGTTTATGAGTTTATGAGTATGTGATGTGTATAAGTGTGTATGCATACTGTTGGGGGGGGTAATTGGTGGTGTGGTATACTTCTCCCCTCAGTGGTAGTGATATGAATCAGATAGTTACAGCCTTCATAGTGAGGATGAGCCCTGAATCTCCACCTTCTACCTCATGGGGTCTAAATGAAGCTTGGACAACTGGGTTTCAATTTACACATTAATGGTTGAACTGATTGTATTTTGGTGATGGCAGACAATATGCCTATTGCTTGTCTCTTATGCTGTAAATACTAATTTACAGATGCTTTTGGTTAGTTTACCATGTTGACATTGCAGCCCATAGTTATTTTTTTGCTGAGAAGTTTAGGTGTATATTTTATGAAAATATTTGTCAGTGGTATCTTTAATAATACTCAATTTGATTCAGTTTAGTTTAATTTCTTTTAATGTATCTGGACTAGATAGTCCACAAAGTCCTTTTCTACAAGATAAGCAGTAAAGCACTTAGATACAACTTTGTGATCTAACAATCCTACCTCCACATATTTGGAAATTCTGGACCACCATGTCAGATTTGGTATAAAGCTCTGAAACTGTAAGCCACCCCCAATTAAATGTTTTCCCTTATAAGAGTTACCTTGGCCATGGTGTCTTTTCACAGCAATAAAACCCAAACTAAGAGGCAGCTTAAGAGTGGACCAACTGTAGAATCATCTAGTTACAAAATTATAAATTCAATTAAGCAACACATACTTTGCTCATAAGCCAGCAGTTAACCAGTTTGATTATTATTTCAGACTTTGATTTGAGGCAATATCTTATGCACCAAAACCAACACACTTGCTTTGATTAGCTTCATCAATCAAGAAAGTCATGAGGGAGAAATGAATATAATTGTATGAATTGATTTGAATGAGAATTCTACTTTCATCTTTTCTGCCAATGGTTTGAATCAAAATTTAATCCTTACGTAATGTATGACCTAAAATGCTGCTTTGAAATAAGAATTACTTCAACAGTAAAAGTCTCTAATAAGATAAATTATGGTTGGTTGTAACATTGTGGCTGAGGTAGCACAGTTGGTAGAATGCTTTCTCACCATGCTTGAAGTCCTGGGCTCCATCTCCTGCCCTGCATACATGATATACAGTGCACCTTGCTGTGCGATCCACCCTGTGCTCTGTGTGGTTCAGGAGAAACAGAAGCACAGGGTCATTCTTGGCTCTCTGGTGAGCTACAGACCAGCCTGGGATACATAGGTCTCTGTCTCCAAAACAAATCTAAAAACAAACAAAAAAACAAAAAGAGAGGAAATATGATTATAGCCTTAGTTAAAGACTGAGTGTGGTACTGGGTGATAGTTTCTTGATAAAAGATTTCTCAACTTCTCTTGGGGCCAGGCCAAGCAATTATGGAAGGAGGGCACTACAGTATGGTAGTCCTTATAAGGAGCCACACCCCATCGTCTTCTGTAAGCATTTTGCCATCCACATGTGGGTGACAAGATGTCCCCTTGCTATGAATAAGCATGGTCCCACCTAAGGTCAGACCAAGCCTTCTTCCCCTCTATAGCTGCCTGAAATAATCTTAAATAATCAAGGCAATTTGTAGGAAGAAGACACCCTGAGCCCCTCTCACCACCATGCCACCTGGTGTGGGCGGCAGAAGATACCCAGAAGCCTGCCAGCCACATGGCCCTGCCCTCAGTGGGAGTTACAACATTGTGTGACTATGTGGTGGATAGATGGAAGAGAAAGAGAAGCAGAACACTTTGAGTGTTATAAAGAGAAGTGGACCTGGAGACGTGAGAGTGGAGAGGAATAGCCTGTTGTGAGTAGCCTGCCCACCACCTGAGCTCATGCTGCAGCTGAGGGCCACGTCTGGGTCCATGACCATGCAGTAACAGTGACTGTGTCCATATTCATGGCTCATATTACTCCAAAAGATCATGTGGATGTCCCTGGTCTGGGCTGCTGCCTGAGAAGGGCTGTGCTGAGCTAGCCTCGCCTCTCACTAGCTGTGGTACTCTGGAGAGCTGGCCCCACCTCTCACTGGTTGCAGTAAGTAGAACCTGAACTTCACCTGGGTAGCACAGTCAGGTAGCTGGCCCTGAAGGCAAAGGCGTACGGGAGCTGACTGGAGGGCATGAGAGTAGGATAGCTGACCCCTGTCCCTTGCCAGTTACAGCACTGGGTGAGTTAGCTGGGGTAGTGATAGAGAGCTCACCCTGGTTGTACAGTGTGGGACAGCTGGCGGGCTGACCAATTCAGCTACCACCCAGGCCCAGACTCAAGGCTTTGAATTGGCCCACTGCAACATCTACCGCGTCTATGAACTGCTGGAGTATGTGAAAGAGCCAGTCCTGCAGGTCCAGAGCTACAGTATCTCCATGGCACAGGGCAACAGGATATGTGAGAGGGGTCCTGGTGAGGATCCAGGATTGATAGTGAGACATTTGCAAAAAAAGATGTATGGACAAAAAAATGTACTGTGGGACACATTGTGACACACTACAGCTTCCATGATGAGATTATTTTATTTATTTATTTATTTAGTTAGTTAGTTAGTTAGTTAGTTTTTATTTTAATTTTCTTTTGGGTGGGGAAGGTTGCAAGTGCAGAGGGAAGATATGAAGGGATGAGGAGATGAGTGGGATCGGGGTGCATGATGTGAAACTCATAAAGAATCATTAAAAAGTTTAAAAAACTAAAGTTGTGAGTTATATTCGTTCTTTTGTTTATAATGATTTGAATATTTATGAGAAAAGCCACATTGGCTGTTCATTAAGCTAAATACCAGTTGTTTACTTTTCTCCAAGTGAACACTAATACTGCTCAGAAATTGTAACTTCTAAATGAATTATTTTGACCATAGTATATAGAAATCTGTCTTTTCTGATTACATCAAATGGATAGTGCTTAAAACAAACAATTGACTATTAAGATAGTATGGCCTAGCTAGGCATGGTGGCACATGCCTTTTTTATTTGTTTGTTTGTTTTGTGAATTTCTCATCATATACCCTGTTACCTCTCATCTCCCACCTCCCTTCAGACCCACCCTCGACCCTTGAAACCTCTCCCAACCTGAAAAAAAATCTCATTGTGGAAGCTGTAGTGTATCTCAGTATGTCCCACAATATTCCCTTTGTCCACACTTTTTTGCTTGCAAATGTTCATTATAATGACTCCCTGGTCTGGTACAAGGCCCCTGACTTCTGCTACTTTGTGAATACTGGAACCTCACTGGGACTTCTCTCAGATATCCTGTTGTTATCCTGTGTCATGGAGATTCTGTAGTTTTGGGTCTATGAAACTGATTTCTTCATGTACTCCAGCAGTTCATCCATGGGGTATATGTTGGTGTGGGCCAACTCAAAGCCCTGGTTCTGGGCTTGCAATCCCCACACCCAGGGCCAGTTCTACTGTGCTACCCAGGTAAGGTTCAGGGCCTACTTTCTTGAATGCTACAGCAGGTAATGGGCTGGACCAGTTCTCCTCCTCTCATGAGCCCATCAGGGTGAACTCTTCCACCTGCTGCCTGTGTTGAGGGCATCAGAGAGTGAAGGGGATCTCTCTCTCTCTCTCTCTTCAACACTACCAAAAAGCAGACAAAAAGCAGAGCTGGCTCTCTCACACTCACACCTTCAGACCCTGTTTATACACATCCCCACATCCATGGCCAGCTGTACTGTGCTGTCCAGGAGAGAGACAGGGCCTGCTTTCCCAAGTGCTGCAGCATATGAGGAGCAGGGTCAGATATCCTGTCTTCCACTGGTGGTGAGGGCAAAAGGGAGGCAAGGGTATCTCTGTGAAACTGCAATTTAATTAATGTAGTTATTAGTAAGTATAAACTGTAAGATTAAGCCGGCTTGGCAGAGGAGCAGGCAGCCTGGTCCTAGTCGGGGTGCCTTAACTGGTTGCCTGATTTGTCCTGGGGAAAGAGCCCCAGGACCAAGGGTGGCCTACACCACCTGTGACCTAAACTCTGTTATATTGTTGTTATATTAGGCCGGTAGAATTACCAGCAGCTTGGCAGGAGATTCTCCTGGGTTCAAGGGAAGTTCAGGGGGGCCAGGACTGCTTGGACTGAGGGCCTATCAGCTGCAGCAGTCCTTTCCTCAATAATTAAATACACCAAGACCTTTTAATGTTTTAACACTTAGTCCTTAGCTGGGCAGACTCTCAATTAGCTACTCTAAGTTAACCTGGATCACTTACTCCCAAACCGCCATGTGCCTGTGATTACCTTCCAGCCTTCTCCAGATGTCTGTCTCCTTCTGTGTCTCCTGGCAGAAAGGAAGGATTCTCTGTGTGTGCTCAGGGTTCCTGTTCTAATCTCAGGAAGTCCCACCTTCTTATACTCTTTCTGTCCAGCTAATTGGCCATAAGTGACTTTTATTAACCAATCAAGAGAATGTCTCAGAAGGGGTGGTGACCATATCTCAGCATTGAAATCAACCTATCAGAAGCAATGATGTTAGGCCTTCCCTCAACATCTCCCCCTTTAAATCTAACAAAAGGCTCCTTTTCTTAATAACAATAAATACAACAATAAACACAGTATAGTAACAATAATAATAAATATAATAAAAACAATACAATAAAAACAATTATGAAAACTAAAAGGTGTGACATACATTCTCGATGTCCAGTCCATATGTATTTGACTAGTCAACTATATTCTATTATATATATCTCTCTTGATTAGTTTAAGGATCTATACCTAATTCAGCTTCCATCCTAACTAAATCATCTTAACCTTAAAATATCCTTTTAATTCCTAGATGACTTAAAATTTACTGTGATGCTATAACTATGTAGTCTTCAATAACATCATAAACCTGAGAAGGATAAATATATCTGAATAGATAGGAAGTCCAGAGCAAGCAACTTCCAAAACTATGAAATGACAGATAACTGGCTGCCTAGATAGTCCCCAGTTTCTATAACATTGGAGCATCATCTGCAGCTTCTGGCCAAGCATATCTCACAGACTTAGTTTTGGAGCAGGAAATAAGATCTGCCCATTCTATCTTCAAAGAATCAGGCCATCAATTTACCTGGATTGAAGCTTTGGTCCATCTTTGGACTGTATATAGTCTGTTGAGAGAGCAGGGGCATTTCTGCCCAGTAAGAATTATCTCCTGATAGAGATTTTTTTGATGCTCATCGTCTCCTTCCAAATCCAGTGGGAACTGTCAGGAGTTGACAGTCTCATGTCAAAGAATTTTTAAAATAATAAAAATATCTTTAAATGCCATATTCTACAGATCTCTTGAGGTTTTTTGAAGATCATCTATCCATCTCCATTGAGTAAGCAAATGTTGCAAGTCTCTAATAACTTATTATCTGATTAACTTAGAAAACATCTGAGATTAACTAACTTAATTATCTTAATAAAATCACAAATTTGAATTACTATCAACTTGCATTTCTTAATTATCCTAAACAGTTTATGATAGTTGCTGTCAAAGGACTAGAACTTCATATTGCAATTTTAAGAATTACATAGGTACAATACCTAATCAAAATATAGCCTTAATTTTGTATCAATATACAAAGATCTATAGGAGTAGATTCAATAATCTACCCTTTCCCCATCATTCTCTATGTCTATAACCTTAATTTTGTATTAATAACAAGGATCTATAGGCATAGATTCAATAATCTATCCTTTTATCTTATCAATTCTATATTATATATTCATATTCCCCCTCTTTTTTCTTTTCAAGTCTTCTCCCCCATGTAAGAGAGAAAGACAGATAAAGAGAAAGAAATCCCTGAGCCTAACCTCCTACACCTTGCTTAACAAGACCATATAACAATTTGTAACCATTCCCCCTAAACAACATCTCTCCTTTGCCAACACCACTGAAAAGCAGACAAAAGACAGGGCTGACTCTCCCATACTCACTCCCTCAGGGATGACTCACCCACATCCCCCACACCTAGGGCCACCTGAACTTTGCTGCCCAGGTAGAGTGCAGGACCTTCTCTCCTGAGTGCTGCAGCATGTGAGGGGCAGGGGAAGCTCTCCTGGTCTTGTGACCCCATAAGGGCCAGATCTCCCATTGGCCACTGATGGTGAGGGCAAAATGGAGGGGAGAGGATCTCTCCCTTGCCAACACCATTGCAAAGCAGACAAAAGACAGGGCTGGCTCTCCCAGACTCACTTCCAGGCAGGGTTCTTCTAGTCTCTGGCTTGCTTCCTGCCCATCTGGTGCTTGTCTTGTGCTGGAATGGTGGTTGTCACAGGCTAGCTCCCTATCTGGGCCCCATGGTGCTGAACTAGTATTGGTCTCCAGCTTGATTTTTTCCAGAAATGTTAGGCTACTATACATTCACATGTTCATAGGTCAGAACACTGAATGAAGACATAGCCTCTTTCCTCTCTGCCACCTACTGATGTACATCTGCACTGCCTATAAGGGAAGTGGCAAATGCCTTTAACCACAGCATTTGGGAGGCAGAGGCAGGCGCATGTCTGTGAGTTCAAGGTCAACCAGGTCTACAAATTGAGTCTAGGATAGCCAAGGCTGACACACAGAGAAGCCCTGTCCTGGATTGGGGGCAGGGAGAAGAAGAAAGAAAGAAAGAAAGAAAGAAAGAAAGAAAGAAAGAAAGAAAGAAAGA
>CAJQZJ010004750.1:7622343-7642263 GCA_907164525.1 Lophiomys imhausi | reverse complement strand
AGAAAGAAAGAAAGAAAGAAAGAAAGAAAGAAAGAAAGAAAGAAAGACCTAAAGTCTACAAGAATGGATACCTGACAAACCAAAGGCTTTCTCACCTGCCCTTTATGTCCTTTATGGCCTGATACTCCTGCAGCATACAATGATACTCCATTGGGGTCAGTTGCATCCATGCTTCAGGAAGGAAACAGACCCTGTTTTTCCATCACTATGTTCTGTTGTGAGAAGAGAATGCAGAGTCAGGTGCAGTTGTGCTCTGAAAGACTAAGAAATTCATGAAGAAAGAATCCACAAGTGTAGCCTATGCTTTCTGGCTGACACTCCAGAGATGCAGAAACATCTGTCTATATGTGGCTATAATCACACATACTGTAGTATTCACACTCTATCTCCTTCCAAGTCCAAGGCTACTGGTCAGAAACAAAACAAAATGAAAACCCACGACATTGGAGATTGGCCCCATTAGAAACAGAAACAATAATGAATCTCCCAAACACCCTTAGGGTTTTGGCATTGTTTTTCTTATCCTTCATTTGACTCAGAACCCAATGTGGTACTGTATCAAGGTAGTGTTCTTTAGGTTGGAGTTAATTTCCTGAGAGATGTCTTTTTCAAGATGTCTTTTGCTAATGGGATTGAGCAATCCTATCTGTGACTCACATTCCTGAGACTTGGACTTATACATTTCAAAACACAACTAAAGATTAAACAGATTTAAAAAATAGACTAAAGAGACTTTCTTCTGCCATTGCTTTCCCCTCCTCCTCTTTTCCTCCCCTCCCTATCCTACTCCTTCCCCTCCCTCTCTCCCTCCCCCCTTCCCCTCCTCCCCTTTTCTCCTTCCCTCTCCTCCTTTGTCTTCTCCCTTACTTTTCCCCTTCTCCTCCTCTCCTCCTTTCTCTTTCAGCTTCTGCCTATCTCCGCTTCCTGTTTCCCCTCCTCCCTTTTCTTTTCTTCTTCCTCCCTTTTCTTCTCTTCCTTCTCCTCTCTTGTTCCTATTTGAACATAGTTTTATGTTCAAAACCATTTATGATGTTCTGTGATAAATATAATCCTTGCAAATCTCAAAGGTAAAACATGATATTTCACACATTAATGCCCCATTTTAAATATCAAATGAGAAGTTAAAATAGCAATTGCCACAAGCAGCAACCACTTCTTAGCACTGAGACATTTAAACCTACTCAGCCGTTTTTGAACTGATGACACATTATCCTTAATTACTCCCCTTACTGCGCTCTAGGACCCAGAACGTATTCTTTTTATCTAATTACAACTTTGTAAAACAGGCAGTTCCTTTCTATCCATCCATTCTAGATAGTGATCCCCCCGACATTGCCTCTGGGTCTATTCTCAGCTCTACCTCAAGGGATATAAATTAACATAACCATTGGGAAAAATAATATGGATTTTTATTCATGTTAATTAATTTATTTAAATAACATGAATAAAAATTCCTTTAAAAAAATAAAAAGTAGCACTACCACAATAGAATTCCTTTTTCTGGGTAATGAGATCAGTGTGTGGAAGAGGATGTCCACTCTCATGTTCCCAATAGCCGAGCTTTGGACCCTAACAGTATTCAAGAGGCACATGGAGAAGGAAAGTGGAGTGTAAATACATAGTGGAATATTATTCAACCATGAAAGACAATATGTTGACATTTGCACTTATTTGAAATTTCTTTGCAAAGCCTTGACATTCATCTGGAACTATCTCAGACAGTATCTGTGTGACATTGCTAGTCTGTCCTATTGCAGTACTCTGGGTCTTTGGCTTCATATCTCCAAGTGCTTGATGAACCTAGAGACGAAACACACCTGACCCATAACACGGCACATGGCCAGGCATTGCATGAATGGAATTTATAACAGTATGCTGGCTTACCATTGGCACATCCACTCAGGTTAGATGAATACTTAGCTAGCAGTCCCTTTAAGGATCACCATACTGATGGGTAACTCCCACATGCAAAGACACCCAACACCATTGGCTGTTAGGAGAGTGACTTAAAGTAGTGAATGGCATGTGAGTGACTAATACCCAAATTAATGGCAGTGCCAGTTGCTGGTGAAGATGCAGGGTGAAGAGAAAGCAGCTGCACACACAGTGCTGGTGGAAGTTGGAGAGGTACAGCCTCTCTGCAACGCAGATTGGCAGAGTCTTAAAAGTCTCAGCATGCATTTACATACAGTTTCACTATTACAGCCGTGGGCGCTTGTCCCAGAGCAATGAAAACTTATGTTCACACAAAACCCGTGTATGAGTGTTCATGGAAGCTTTAGTCACAATAGCCCAGAACTGGAGACAGCCCAGATGTCCTTCAGCAGGTGAGTTGTTAGACAAGCTGTGACAGTCCATACCAGGAATGTTATGCAATAATAAAAACGATTGATACAGGCAAAAACTTGGATACATTTGAAGGGAATTGTGCTGAGTTGAAAAGAGATTTTAAAACACTACATTGTATGACCTCATTCATTCAACATTCTCAAAGTAATGAAATTATAGAAGAGGAGATAGGGAAGAGATTGGGGGTTGATATGGCTGAGGAGGGGTCCAGAGCACAGAGGTGGCTATAAAGAATCCATGTAGGAACTCTCTGGGGACAAAGCAGTTTCTATCTTGAGGGATACATGGAACTATGTGCATAAGAAAACACACAGAGTAGACATGTGTGCACACGCATACACATGCCTGTGTACATACACACAATGAGTGCATGCGACTTCGGGAACCTCTGTAAAGTGCCCTTATTGGCCTTGCTGTCGCTTTTGTCATTTTCATGCCTTGCTACATGCTTGGAAAGAAAAAAGAGCAATTGGGGAAAACTGGGAGACAAGCAGGATTAAGCCTCCTTTCTTTTGTAAATTTCTATGAATGAAAATGTCATGCACCAGACTTCACATACATTCTAATCTCACATTGTTAATAAAGTGCATTCCTTTCACTGAGGCAAAGAACAAACCTGAAAGCACCAACAGGGATTATCCTCTGGGAGCAAGCAAGTGTGGAGTTACTGTGGAAGTTGATCATTAATTCCTAAGGAAACCCATGCATGGCTGCAAGGGAGAAAGCTCAGCCCATAACAAGTGCTTGCTTTGTCATCACTGTGGCCTAAGGTTGACCCAGAACCCACATTTAAAAGCCTAGTGTGGCAGCATGTGTTTATAAGCCCAGCACCAGGGAGGAAGAGACAGGCATATTCCTGGAGCTCATTGGCCAGCTAGTCTAGCCTACTTGGTGAGTTCCAAGCCCTGTGAGTGAGATGCCCTGGCTTGGGGGGGGGGGGGGGGGGCGGACGGGGACAGGGACGGTGACGCTTGAGGAAAGACACCCAGGGTTATCCAGTGGCCCTACACCTTTAAAAAGTGCACAACATATGCATGGACATGCACGCTTGAATGAGTAAGCACACACACATGCAAAAAAGAAAATTGATGCGTGGTAGGTTCCGATTATATTTTTTCTTGAATATATTTATGTAATAGTATATTACATTTATGTAAAAAATGACAGGAAAAACGGGGGTAAATGCTACCAAAACACATTGCAAAGCTTGGAGCCTGGGCACTGATTCCTACTGATCTGGTTCTGAAACAGCAATTTCTTCAGATCTAAAGCCCAGAAAAGATAATAAGAACAACTGAAAATATATTAGCAGTAATAAATCTACTTGTTCTCCAGAAGGTTTTTAATATTTTTTTAAAATCCCACTTTATATTGTCTGTGTGGAATTGGCTTAGACCTCAATTCAGCTTTTGTGGAGGAAGAAAAGTAGCAATGGAGCAAAGGCAGACAGGACATTCAGAAATCAGTGTTCTGCTCCAAGTATCACCTACGGAACAGAACTTGCTGCCTTCCTTTCCAAGGCAATGGAGCCGGGCTCAGAAGTATGTAGGCTTTTACCATGTCAGCTAGCCAGAAAATGAAAACACACGAGGAAGTGGTTTGGAATGTGTGTCTCTGCATATAAAGCCTGACATCTCAGTACAGGCTCTGAGTGATTCGGGATTTGTTAAAGCAAACGATGAAACAATGTTGCTACTTAAACTAGGTGGGAAAAACGTTCTTCACACACTCACTCATTTGTTCATTCACCCATTCATCTATTGAGGAGTTTTTGTGAGGTTTCTTCCTTTAAAGCAAGGGCTCATGTAACTCAGGGTGGCCTGGAACTCCTGACCCTCCTGTTCTCAGTTCCCTAGTTCTGGTATTACATGTGTGTTCCACTGCACCTAGTTTTATGCTGTGCAGGGAACTGAATTCAGGGCTTCATGCATGTTAATCAAGTGATCTACCAACCAAGCTTTATTTCTAACCTTTAGGTTCCATTTTTGATAGTTTTAAAGATATTGGATGATGGAAGGGTAGCCTGGCAGTAGAATGCTTACCTAGTATGCAGGGAAACCTGGATTTGATTCCCAACACCACAAAAAGAATATATATATATATATATATATATATATATATATATATATATTCTGTATATATATATATATATACACAGACCAAGTCAGGTCACCGTCCTGCTAGAGATTACATTCCAGAGAAGAAGGTCAACAAATAAATATGAAAGATATTAATGTGGCATGATAGCAAGATAATGTCAGTACTGAGACCGAGCTATCATTCCCTTAAACAACCTGACTGAGGAAATAAAACATTACTATACAAAAAGCTGAATAGTGTTGAGCAACTTAAATTTAATAATATAGGAACCAGGGGCTGGAGAGGCGGCTCAGTCATTCAGTGCACTGGCTGCTCTTGGAGATGACCTGGGTTTGATTTTCAGTACCCACATGGCTGCTCACGATTGTCTGTAACTCCAGTTCCAGGGGACCGGACATCCTCTTTTGGCCTCCGTGGCAGCACCAGGCATACATGTGATGCACAGGAATACATGTAGGCAAACTATTCATATTTATAATAATAATAATAATAATTAAGTTAATAATAAATAATTTAAAAATAATATAAGAACTAAAACAAAGGACAGAAGATTATTTTCCACTCAACATTGTAGGAGACAAAAGGCTTGCAGAAGAGAGGAAGACTGTCATTGGCTGCAGCGTGCTGGGGAGATCTGAGGTACAAAGATTGAAGGGTGGACAGGAAATGACTGGTGAGAGGGAGGAAGGTGTAATGCAGCAGTGAAAACAGATTGTCTCCCCGAGACAACTGAAAGTTCATTTTTCTGCTGATAGTTGCTAAACATGACAGATTTAAAGAGTGTAAGTTTGGCCCTCAAGGCCCTTAGCACTAAATCTGTAGCTCCAACTAGTTTCATCAACTTGACCTCAAAAGCATCCACACGGTGCTAGGGGATGCACGCATCCACGTTTCAACCTCAACAGATGGATATGCTTTTAAAATCAGTGCAAACAAAACAGTCCATTGAACATGCCCCGCAGAGTCTGAGAACCTAGCTGACACTCCCCTGAGTCCTCATCCATCTCTGTTAATGACATCCATCATTTTCTCTCATGCCCCTCAAGAGCTTGTGAAAAGTTGGAGCTCAAATGGCCAAGTGGCCAGGTGCCTTCTGTTATTTATATGGTGGGAATATGGGAAGAAATCAAGTTTCTTTCCAGCAGTGGGGTTGACACAGGACAGTTTGAGACAGGGCTGCCTCTGACCTTCATGTTGAGAAGTGTCCTACTCCACTCTTGGGCAGTGCATGGAGAGGATGCTGGGAGACGGTGAAGCTTGGCATCTTTAGAGGGTCTGGTGTCTTTTGGAATCAGGTTCCACTAAACAAGCCATAGAAAAGAATCTTCTATCCATGCTGGACAGATGTGTGTCAGAAGGCCATCAGAATGAAGCCGGATTCTTTCACAGGTTCCCCTGGGATCCTGAAAGTATTGGCTTAACATGACTGTAGTTGCCAGTCAAGGTAGCTGAAACACACTAGGAAAGTCAAAATGATTTCAAGCAAGGAAGTGGAGGCGTGGCCAATGAGTTTTTGTTTTAAACTTTATTGATGGAGAAGTCAATGTCAGAACAATGGCTTATTCTTAAAAACACCAGCAATAATACATCCCATTATTTACAGTTTCACTGAAGCCGTGCCAGCTACAAAGTGTCAGAAACACTTTTATCACATGAGGGCAGCTGAATTTAACTTCCAGAGCTCAATAATTGTCGGGGATCCATGTAACCTCAGTACATGGTTGTTTCTTACAGTTCTTTCACTGGTGGGAGTCTTATTATTGTTTTTCTCTTTTCAGAAAGTTTTGAGGACTGGGGAGGCATGGAACTAGGTTGAGAGAAAGATAATGATTCACAAGTGTTTGTGAGTGGCACATAGGCTTTTAGTTATTTAGAAATATTTGAGCTAATCTTGTCAGAGGCAAAGTATTTTACAACTGAAAGCTCTTCAGAACTAAAATATCAATGAAGATATATTGATATTTTAATCACTAAGATAAAGGCACATCCACTCAATGAGTTTATACTTAGTGTTTAACAAAGGTTACCCTGTTGTGTATGTGAGGCACATAGTATATTATCCACAGGGGTGAGTGTTACTTCTGTCCAAACAAAGCCTGCAGTAAAAATCCCAAGGAGGTGATTTAACCATCTGAAGCACTTTCCACTGTTGAGGAGGACCTGACTTCCCTTCCCTGTCCCCACATAGTTCTTTATAACACTCTCTAACTCCAGTCCCGGATGATCCAGCACCCTCTCATGACTTCCATGGGCACCAGACACACACTCAACACACTTTATTGAAAAACACTCAAAAGCTAAAATAAATAAATAAACAAACAAATAAATAAATAACCACCACCAACAACAACAACAAAAAGAAGTCATCTTCCTTAGGCTGGGAGATTGGGCGCCAGGTACACAGAAAACTTGCCCTGTTCTTAGTCTCATCCACTTTATCATGTATCTACCCTGAAGTATCCCTAACCACAGAAGACTGCCAAGCCTAACCCAAAGCTAAGCACATTGGCAGGATGTATAACTTTAAAGAAATTTCTTTTGTTTGACACAGGCTTTCACTCTGTAACTGAAGCTGGCCTTGAACTCAAAATCCTCCCACCTCAGCCTCCAAGGGCTAGGATCCCTAGTGGGTATGCACCAAGTAGCTTAGAAGAGGCAGAGATGAACAAGAGAAAGACTGTGTCTGTTGAGGGCTCAAGGTGGGAGGCTATTATGAAGAAGTAGCTCCTACATAACACAGATGGAAAACAGCAGGCTATTAGATTCAATACATACCACTATAAACGTCCTAAGTAAGAATAAAGATGTCATCTTTATGATTCTACTCACTATGTATACACCTACTCATTTCAAAACATGATACCATTATCAAATACAGTCAGGTACATTGTTCTAAAATGGAGCTAATCTTAGTATTTTAAATTTTCATTTATATGTATGTGTATGAGTCTGCATGAGTTTATGTGTACCACGTGTCTGCAGGAGCCCACAGATACCAGTAAATACAAAATTGTGGGATACCTTGCAAGTGGAAAGGTGGTCGTGAGCTTCCATGGGGATGCTGAGAACCCAACTAGGATTCTCTGCAAGAGCAGCAGACCCTCTTAGCTGCTGAGCTGTCTGTTCAGCCTCATGGAGCTCAATTTAAAAGAGTAGATTTGAAGTCAGTGAAAGGATGCAAACAGTGACATTGTGTATCTTTCTTTTTTTCTCATATTTAAAACAACACAGTCAAGTTCTGTCCTGTGTTGGAGTATGTTGCTTCAGTTTACTGTTAAATTTGTGCATAAGATATAAATCTAGACATAGTGTACATCAAATATGAAAGCAAATCTTCTCAGAGGCAGCTAAGTGATCCCCAAAGGCTAGGATTGTAAATATTTTCCTATTAAAAAAACTCAATTGATTGTATTTTCAAACTATTTCTATCTTAATTTCAATATTTTATTCAGATTTTGATAAAAAATTATTCTTTTCATTATACCTTTTAATTTTAACCTTTGGCAGATTCACAAGTCAACACATACAAAAAGAACACCAATTTCCCCTTTTTACATTTTTATAAACTGTATGCATTTGTACTTGACCATGAACTAGAAAATTAAAATGAAAAATTTGTACAAATCTCATTTAAAACAATACAATTAGTGAATAAGTTTTCTGGAACAAAGAAAAGAATAACAATTTTTAATGAGATGAATACATAATAGCTCACGATATGCTTACTACTCAGTCAGACATAATCAGCCTGCACACTTGACACTCTTCTACGCCTAGTAATGATATGTTCAGTTGTCTTTGATGTTTTGCCAGTTATCAATAATATAAAATATACTTGCTTTGTCCACATTTATTTTAAATTTTGTCATTAGAAAGGTTTAACAGGGTGGGGGGCCAAGATGGCGGCGACCTACACTGACGCATTTTGAACACAGGGGAAAAAAGAGCCATAAAAAACACAGTGTTGTTGGGCACTGTGCAAAAACCGGAAGGGCTAGACCCCCCCCCCCCCCGGGAACATTCACAGCTCCCAAGGGACTGTTAAAAGTCCCAGGGTAAGGTTCTCCCCCCAATCTCTCGCAGACACGGAAGCCGCTAAACCCAGGATTCGGGAACTCCCATTTGGAGAGGGGCCTGGTAAGATAGACCCCAACTCACAGCAGGCAGAATCAGAGGCAACTTGGCGATCGATCACTAGCCTACTGGGCTCCCCACACCTCAGGAAGAACTTATAGCCACTTAAGAAATTTGAGGGATAGTGGAAGTCTTAGCAAGGAACAAACAGGGCACTCAGCGGGTGGTCCACGGCCACTCGAGACGCGGATGGCGGAGGTTCTGAGAGAGCGGGAAGCTGCCGGCAGGTGGGAGGGGCCGAATCCCTGCGCACTCACGGCAACGCAGCTGGGGAGGGAGCCCCGCCCCAGCAGGACCAAATCCCTGCAAACCCACAGCAGGACAACTGGGGAGGGAGCCAGGCGTGGGCGGGGCAAGGGATCCGCGCACCCACGGCTGAGCTGCTGGGGCGAGAGGCCCACTCAGGCGGCCGGAGGATCCGGGGCTCGGTGCACCCATGGCCAAGCAGCTAGGGAGGGAGACCAGCAGCTGGGCAGACAGGGAGGGAATCAGGCACAGAGGTCAGGTCTGTGTCGAGAAGCCTAGTGAGAAACAAGAAATCAGGGGACCATAGCTGTATTCTGGAAAATCCAGACATATTAGGTGTGGAGCCAGACCCTGTCAGCCTCCGTGACGACAAACAAAGCCCACAGAATCTGTGCCTGGGCAAACAGGTCCATACCATCAGAACCATTACAGGCTGATAACTCAGAGTGGAACATAGAGAAGTCTGAATTGGGAACAGTGAAACAATCCCGGTCCATTACTCACAACCTGGGAAAGGGCTACACCAGGTCACAGTGATTCAGGTGATTAAAACCACAGTGACCCTGAAATCCCCCTGTAAGCAACGACAGATAACCAAATAACTCATCCCCTGCACCAAAGCATCCACTGTGGATCCAAGCACAGAAAACGACAAGAACAGACAGCTAAACGCATCCAATGGCCAAAGATCCAAGAAAAAATAGAAATCAAGGAAATATGACGCCAACAAAGCAGAATTATCCTAGCTCATCCAATTCGGATGACCTCACACCAACAGAAACACATGAAAACGTTGACAATTCTGCATTATGGAAAGTGATAGAGTCTCTTCAAGAAGAACTTAAATCTATGAAGGAATTCAAAGAAGCCACAATTTTACAATTCAAAACAATGAACAACACCATTAAAGAGCTCCAAGCCAAGGTGACAGAGCTTGAACAGGAAAAGGACAAAGCAATGAAAGATTTTCATACAAAAACAAGCAAGCTGGAGAAGGAAATGTACAAAACGAACAAAACCATACAAGACATGAAAATAGAAATAGAAACAATAAAGAAAACACAGTCAGAGTTAAAAGAGGAAGTGGAGAATCAAGGGATGAGAACAGGAACTACGGATGTGAGTATCAAAAATAGGATGCAAGAGATGGAAGACAGGATCTCAGGCATGGAAGATTCGATTGAAGAAATCAGTACAACATCCAAAGAAAACGAGAAGGCTAAAAAAATCTCTCACCCACAACATCCAAGAAATCAAGGACTCAATGAAAAGACTGAACCTAAGAATTATAGGTATGGAGGAAAGAGAGGACTCCTGACTCCAAGGTCCAGGAAATATCTTCAACAAAATCATAGAAGAAAACTTCCCAAACCTGAAAAAAAGAGATGCCAATAAAAATCCAAGAGGTTTACAGAACACCAAACAGATTAGATCAGAAAAGAAACTCCTCTCGCCATATAATAATTGAAACACCAAATGTACAGAACAAAGAAAGAATATTAAAAGCTGTAAGAGAAAAAGGTCAAGTCACATACAATGGCGGACCCATCAGAATTACACCTGACTTCTCCTCAGAAACTTTAAAAGCTAGAAGGGACTGGTCAGATATACTACAAGTCCTGAGAGTTCATTGGTGCCCAGACAGACTACTTTACCCAGCAAAACTCTCTATCAACATAGATGGAGAAAACAAGATATTCCATGACAAAATCAAATTTAAACAATATCTACCCACAAACCCAGCCCTACAGAAAATCCTAGAAGGAAAATCCCAACCCAGAGAAGAAAACTCCATCCAAGAAGACAAAGGGAATAGAAAACCCCTCAGCAACTAAACCAAAAGAGGCACAGAACCACCACCTATGCCAAACTAATGGGAAATAACAACCCCAGGTCACTAATATCCATCAACATCAATGGACTCAACTCCCCAATAAAAAGACACAGGTTTACAGAGTGGATCTGCAACCAAGATCCTTCCTTTTGCTGTATACAAGAGACACATCTAACTACCAAAGATAGACACAGCCTCAGAGTAAAGGGCTGGGAAAAGGTTTTCCAAGCAAATGAACCCAGGAAGCAAGCTGGAGTAGCCATCCTAATATCAAACAAAACAGATTTCCAACTGAAGTTAATGAAGAAAGACAAAGAAGGGCACTATATACTCATTAAAGGGAAGATTCATCAAGAGGAAATCTCAATACTGAACATCTATGCCCCAAATACAAAGGCACCTACTTTTGTAAAAGAAACACTTCTAAAACTTAAAGCGCACGTCGATCACAACACCTTAGTAGTGGGAGACTTCAACACCCCACTCACAACAATGGACAGATCATCAAGACAGAAGACAAACAGAGAAATATTGAGTCTAACAGAGATCATGAAACAAATGGACCTAACAGATATCTACAGAACGTTTCACCCAAACACAAAGGAATACACCTTTTTTTCAGCACCCCACGGAACCTTCTCCAAAATCGACCACATAGGTGGTCACAAAGATAGTCTCAATAGATACAAGAAAATTGAAATAACACCTTGTATCTTATCAGACCACCACGGAATAAAGCTGGTCTTCAACAACAAAAGAATCAACAGAAAGCCTACACACACATGGAAATTGAACAGCTCCTTACTGGATGACCACTGGGTCAGGGAAGAAATAAAGAAGGAAATCAAAGACTTCTTAAAATCCAACGACAATGAAGACACAACATACCCAAACTTATGGGATACATTTAAAGCTGTGCTACGAGGAAAGTTCATAGCACTAAGTGCTTTCAAAAAGAAAATTGTGACAGCTCATATTAGTGAACTAACAGATAAGATGGGTGAATTGGAAAAAAAAAAGAAACAAATACTCCCAAGAAGAGCAGAAGGCAGGAAATCATCAAACTTAGGGCTGAAATCAACAACATAGAATCAAAAAGAACTATACAAAGAATCAATGAAACCAAGAGTTGGTTCTTTGAGAAAATCAACAAAATAGACAGACCCCTAGCCAAATTAACCTAAAGGCAAAGGGAAAGAACACAAATCAATAAAATCAGAAATGAAAAGGGAGAAATAACAACAGACATTGAGGAGATCCAGAAAATATTCTGGCATTACTTTAAAAATCTATATTCCACTAAATTTGAAAACCTAAGCGAAATGGACAATTTCCTCAATAAATTCCACCTACCAAAACTAAATCAAAATCAGATTAACAGCTTAAACAGCCCAATAACACCCAAGGAAATAGAAATAGTCATTAATAATCACCCAACCAAAAAAAGCCCAGGGCCAGATGGCTTTAGCACGGAATTCTGCCGGACCTTCAAAGAGGAACTAACACCATTACTTTTCAAACTCTTCCACCACATAGAAACAGAAAGAACACTGCCAAACTCAACTATGAGGCCACTGTCATTCTGATTCCTAAACCACACAAAGACCCAACAAAGAAAGAGAACTTCAGACCAATCTCCCTCATGAACATAGATGCAAAAATACTTAATAAAATACTAGCAAACCGAATTCAAGAACACATCAAAAGTATCATACACCATGATCAAGTAGGCTTCATCCCTGGAATGCAGGGAGGGTTCAATATACAAAAGTCTATCAATGTAATTCACCACATAAACAAGGTGAAAGAAAAAAACCACATGATAATCTCGCTAGATGCAGAAAAAGCATTTGACAAAATCCAACACCCCTTCATGCTAAAAGTTCTGGAGAGAACGGGCATACAAGGACCATACCTAGAAATAATAAATGCAATATACAGCAAGCCAGTAGCCAACATCAAATTAAATGGAAAGAAGCTTGAAGCATTTCCTCTAAACTCAGGGACAAGACAAGGATGTCCACTTTCACCATATCTCTTCAATATAGTACTTGAAGTCCTTGCTAGAGCAATAAGACAACTAAAGGAGATCAAAGGGATAAAAATTGGAAATGTTCAAGAAGTCAAATTATCCCTATTCGCAGATGATATGTTAGTATACATAAGCGACCCCAAAAACTCCACCAAAGAACTCTTACAGCTGATAAACAACTTCAGCAAGGTGGCTGGATACAAAATTAACTCAAAAAAATCAGAAGCCCTTCTTTATACAACAAATAAATATACCGAGAAAGAAATAAGGGAAACAACCCCCTTCACAATAGCCACAAACAACATAAAATACCTGGGGGTAACTCTAACCAAGCATGTAAAGGACCTATATAACAAGAACTTCAAGCCCTTGAAGAAAGAAATGGAAGAGGCCTTTAGAAGATGGAAAGATCTCTCATGCTCATGGATAGGTAAGATCTACATAATAAAAATGACTATCCTACCAAAAGCAATATATAGATTTAATGCAATCCCTATCAAAATACCAACACAATTCTTTATAGACCTGGAAAAAGCTATTCTCAACTTCATATGGAACAACAAAAAGCCCAGAATAGCTAAATCAATCCTGTAGAATGAAAAAACATCTGGAGGTATCACCATCCCAGATTTCAAGCTGTACTACAGAGCAATACTAATAAAAACAGCATGGTACTGGTATAGAAACAGACCAGTGGATCAATGGAATCGAATTGAAGACCCAAACATGGACCCACACACCTATGGCCAACTAATCTTTGACAAAGAAGCCAAAACCACACAATGGAAGAAGGACAGCATCTTCAACAAATGGTGCTGGTCCAACTGGATGTCCACTTGCAAAAGAATGAAATTAGACCCATACCTATCACCTTGTACCAAACTTAAATCCAAGTGGATCAAAGACCTTAACATAAAGCCGGCCACACTAAATATACTAGTAGAAAAAATAGGAGAAACCCTCGAACTCATTGGCACAGGTGACAACTTCCTGAAAAGAACACCAACAGCTCAGGACCTTAGATCAACAATCAATAAATGGGACCTCATGAAACTGAAAAGCTTCTGTAAGACAAAAGACACTGTCATTTGAACAAAACGGCAACCAACAGACTGGGAGAAAATCTTCACCAACCCCACATCTGATAGAGGGCTGTTATCTAAAATCTACAAAGAACTCAAGAAACTAAATGCCAAGAAACCAAATAATCCAATCAAAAAACGGGAGATGGAGCTTGAGAATTCACAAAGGAGGAATCCCTAAGGGCTGAGAGACACCTGAAGAAATGTTCAATGTCCTTAATCATCAGAGAAATGCAACTCAAGACGACCCTGAGATTCCACCTAACACCTGTTAGAATGGCTAAGATAAAGAGCTCAAATGATAGTGCATGCTGGCGAGGGTGTGGAGAAAGGGGAACCCTACTCCATTGCTAGTGGGAGTGCAGGCTTGTGCAACCACTATGGAGGTCTGTCTGGCGATATCTTAGAAATCTAGGAATAACCTTGCCTCAGGACCCAGCCATACCACTTCTGGGTATACACACAAAGGACCTCTCACGGAGACATAGGGAAGTCTCCTCATCTATGTTCATAGCAGCCTTATTTGTAATAGCTAGAAATTGGAAACAACCCAGATGTCCCTCAACTGAAGAATGGATTAAAAAACTGTGTTACATCTATACAATGGAATATTACTCAGCTATTAGAAACAATGAAATCATGCAATTTGCAACCAAATGGATGGATCTAGAGAAGCTCATCCTGAGTGAGCTAACCCAGTCCCAGAAAGATGCACATGGCATCTATTCACTTATAGTAGGATTTTAGCTATATTGTACAGGATATCTGTACTACAACCAACACACCAAAAGGAACATGGACATAAACTTTTTTTTTCTTTTTCCTTCTCCTTTTTTTCTTTTTCCTTTTCCCTTCTCTTTTTCTTCTCTTTTTTATTGATATTCTTTGTTTTTGTGGGTTTGTGTGTTTGTTGGTCTTTTTTTTAGTATTCCCCCAGTAGCAAGGAGACACCTTTTACTGGCAGTACTGCCTCGTAGGCCCCCGGTGAATGAAGAGGCTCTTGGCCTTCATATGACTCCTGATCTGTGGTGTGAGACTGTTAGGCAGGGACACTCCACCCCAGAGGAACAAGACGGAAGGGTCAGGGGGTAGAGCATGGGAGGGTGGGCTGGGAAGCGGGAAAAGAGGACAATATGATAAGGATGTAACCTGAAGCAACAAACAAATAAATGTATTAACTGAAAAAAAAAAAAAGGGCAGGGGGAAGGGCTGAAACACTGTGAATGGAATAGAGGATACAACCGTTCAGCCTGGTTTTGCAGACCTCCAGGTGTCGAGAAGACGTGGAGCTAAGGTAAAAAGAGAATTGTGGTATTGGCCCATGCCTTTGACTTCAGCGGAGACGGGGGGAGCACCATAGAGTTGGTGGTCTTATGTATTCTGGAGTCATAGGGAGTGGGGTGGTGAGGGTGCATACCCTTGGTCCCACCATTCAAGAAGAGTACACCCTTGGTCCCAGCTCCCAGCACACTGGAGACAGAAACGGGCAGAACCCGGAGCTCAGGGTCAGCCTGATGCAGGGCAAACTCTAAATAGAGAAAGACTTCGATCCAGGAGTGGTGGAACACGTCTTTGGTCCCTTCAGATGGGAACCACAGGTCTCTGATCCCAATAATTAGAGTTCAGAGACACACACATGGGATTTGGAGGGACCTAGGTTTGGAGACTACTTACAAAAGGCCTTCTCGATGCAGGCAGATTGTCCTTTGGGAAATCAAAATATATACACTGGAGCTGGTTTAGCTCCAAGGTGACAGAATGATTTCTTTAACCCGGATTGAAAGATAACAATATGTATGTTGTCAGAAGGCCAAATTTGCTTCAGGAGAAGTACTACCTAGCCCCCCCCCCCAAAAAAAAAGAGGGTAATGGTCCTAGGGTTGGCATTGGTGCAGGGCTCTGTTCTTATCTTTCCAGGAGAATCGAAGCGTCCATTAGGGGAGCCCGGGGATGGCTGGACAGCGGAAACCTCAGCAGAGAGCAGAATCAGGCACCAAGGAGGACGAGTGACCCAGTTGATTCTGCCTGGCAGACTTCCTCAATAGCTGTCTCCATCGGGGGCCTGCAACCACCACAGCAATCCAATGTCACTGGGACCGTTCAGCTCTACACAATGCCCCGGCCGGAACCTCAGTGAAGCCTGCAAGATCAGCTTCTGCCTACAAACCCCTTAGGTCATCTAAACAGCTGAGAACAGAAGGACTGAACATAAAAGGATTGTACTAACATTTTTAACCATTTTTTCCATTTGGGTTCGTGCCCCAAACAGGTCTACTACGACCCAAATCAGCAGGAAGTCACTTTAAGAGAGCGACATCCCATGCCCAGAGGGTGGGGAGGGTGTTTCTCCGCCCTTCTTTTTGGTTATTTGAAGGATAACTGAAAACTCTGATATTTAGGGGGAAGAGATTACAAGCTGATAAATGGTCCTGTTTAATGGGTTTTGGAGGTTAGCCCCAGGGACTTCCTACTTTTCCTTTTCTGTATCCTTCTTCCTCTCCTATGTAGGAGTGCATAGGCTTGAGAAAAATGAGACATAGACATAGCACAGGAAGGTCCAAGAAGAAGGGGCAGATTATTGAATATGCCCTTATACCTTTGTATATTGATACAAAATTAGTAGTATATTTGACTAAAGTGGTATTGACCATTGTTTATTGTGCAAAAATAAGATTGTATTGGTCTACGTCGGTATTGATCTTTGTATATTGATACAAAATTAAGATTATAGTTGGCCACAATGGTATTGACCCTTGTATATGGACGTAATATTAAGATTGTATTGGACTACATAGGCATTGATCTTTGTATATTGATACATAATTAAGAGTATATTTAACCACAATTGAATAGATCTTTGTATATTGATACAAAATTAAAAGTAACGCTTCCTAATGGTATCATACCTAGAGATACTTAAAAATAAAATGTGAAGCTCTGGCCTCTTGATACCAACCGTCTAAATCGGTCTAGGATAGTTAAGTAAAACAAACTCCTAGTCATGCAAACATGTCACTTTGTTAGCTACTATGACAGTCTATCACAGATATTCTCTAAATTACCCAGTAATCAAGTTGCTAAGAGACAAGCAACATTTGCTTATCTAAATACAAGAGATGGATAGGGCATCTTCAAAAACCCCAAGAGATCTGCAGAATATGGCATTCAAAGATGTTATCTTAAATTAAGATTTTCTTTTTTTTTGATATCAAGACATATCAGCTCCTGACAGCACCCCCTATTCTACTCCAAGTAGAAGATAAGCATCGAAGAATCTCCAGTGTGAGATGGTTGAATTAGTGGCAATCCTATCTCTTGGCATGAAAAAACCCCTTGCTCCAACTGCAGACAGACTGCTGTCCAAAAAGGACAAAACTTGGTAGCACGAAGTCGACAGCCTAACTCTGCCAAGACAGGGTAGGTAAGTCTCTCATAATCCCTGCTCTACAACAAATGTCTGTCAGAGAAACAGGACCCAAAGGCTGAAGACTGATGCAGGAATGTATGGAGAGAAAATGGGAACTGTCCAGGCAGTCATTGGTATGTCTTTTCTTAGTTTTGGAAGATGCAGGCCCTGCACTTCCTATATAAGCAGATATATTTATCCCTCTCAGGTCTCTGAGGTGGTTGAAGAATAAACAGCTAGAGTCTCATAGTTAAATTTTGAGCTGTTTAGGAATCAAGAGGGTGTTATAGATCTAAGAAGATACTCTTAAAAGTGTGTTGCAAGTTAGTATGAATGTTGAATCAGATATAGACCTTTAAACTCATGGAGATGGTTAGATAGTAGAATGTATAATCAGGGGCCAAATATGTATAAACTGGACATTGGGAAGGTATACTGGGCCACTTATCTCTCATAAATGTGGCATATTTATATCTGTTGTTTTGTATAGTAGTCACTGTTATAAGAGAAGGAACCATCTGTTGGACTGAAAAGGGAAACTTCTGGGGGGAAGAGGGTGGAAGGGCGGGATAGGAAGGGGGAATAGGGAGGGGTTTGTGACTGAGATGTAACTTGAAGAAAAAAAAAATAAAGTATTTAAAAAAAAAAGAGTTTCTGTGGTCATGGTGTCTCTTCACAGCGATAAAACTCTAATTAATACAGAAAAAAAGAAAGGTTTAACAGTTTTCAAGTCTGAATAGATAAAATTAATTTATTTAATGTATGTGTGTGTGTGCCCATCTGAGTTTACATGAACCACATGAGTGCAGGAGACTGTGATGGCCAGAAGGGGGCATCAGATCCTCTGGAACTAGTGTTTCAGGTAGTTAGGAGCCTCCATGTGAGTGTTAGCAACCAAAGTCAGGTCCTCTGGAAGAGTGGCAAAAACTCATATGTTCCGGGCCATCTCTCCAGGCCCAAGAGAATATAAATTTTTAAAAATGTAACTGCTTGTTAACAGGGCTTATAACTTTTAAGTGTTTAAACACATGGTTTATGGGCCTCAACATTTCTCTGAGTCTTGATCACTAACTGAGGCCTATTGACAAGTTAAAAAAATGTGTCTCAAGTTGCAAAAATCCCATTTGAAGGAGAGGCTGGCCTTCACAAGAGGAACTGGGCTGGCAGCAGCTCACTCCCAGCTCAGCCTTGTTAAGCTTGACAAGATAATTTCAGAATCACCTGAGCTGGCCAGGTTGCTTTTCACATCTTTGACCATGCTCTTAGTTCCAGGGTGCAAATTTGAATGCTGTGTGGGTCTTCCACTTTAATCTAAATGTAGAAATGAATAAATGATTCATAGTTTATCTTTTGCTTCATCAAATTGAGTGCTATCTTTTGACTATTATTTTTATGTTTTTGGGGGGAAGGTTCTGTGTTCATTCATTCAACACAATTGTGTTATGGAAAAACAAAAATTTAAAGTATTATTGTATATTTACTTTGGGTAAAAGACTGGAATGAATACCCTAAAATGGCCAATCAGCTGTAAAACAGGTAGTTTTATTTTTAAATTAATTGCTAGACCTACAGAAAATAAAAGTTTGAACATCCTCATCATTGTGAAGAATCTTGAATTTTATTCTGTTTCAAGCTGTTGAGTCACCTGCCACAGGGTCATGGGAGCTGTAAGAATATCTGAGACACCTGGGTCAGAGGAGACAGCATCATCACCCATGACTCAGCTGGCAGAATAGACTTCATGTTCTCTTGAGTTCTACTTATCCTCAGTGGGTTTATATTACAACCATGGAATGCCTAGAATAAGAAAACCCAACCTCCAAAAGTGATTGTTCCAACTGCTATCAAATTTACTTAAGTCTTTCCCCAAAGGGAGAAAGGAGTAGTAACACTTCTTATTCTAAACAAAAGTTCTCTCTGCCTCAGAGGTAGATATTACCCACAACAGTCAATATTATTATGCTTATTAAAAATAAAGTGATCTCCACTAGTTGTAAGTTCATCTGAGGAAAAAAAGTGAGTACAGTGCAGAAAATGTCCTGGTTTGGAACACAAGGCCACTGGGGCTGACTGTTCACATGATGGCTCTGAAACATAGACACAAGTTAGGAAGAGAGAACCTTGCAAAGTGTTGGTGGAATGGTACTTCCAGCAGTAGATGGGATAAATCACAAGAGACTAGATGTGCATGAGTCAGACCTTATGTCTCTGTGACAGAGAGCATCCTGGACACAACTATTTTGGCTCACAGTTTCAGATGGTTTATTCCATGGTTGCCTGGTCCCATGTATTTGGGAAGAATACCTTTGTGGCAAAGGTTTGTGGTAGTGAAACTTCACCTCATAGCAAATAAGAATCAGGGGAGCAGAGCATGGAGGGTGGAAGGAACCAGGGACAGTGTGACCACCCTGTGGTCCACTTCTTCCAGCTAAGACCTTCCTCCTAAAGTTTTCCTGGTTTCCCAAAGTAGTGTCATGACCTAGGTATCAGGTCCCCAATACCTGAGCCTGTGGAAGCATTTCATATTCAAACCACACCTTTATACTTTGTTAGGGAGTAAGTGTGGCTGGGAAGCAAGTGGGGAGAAGTACATAACAAAGGTTTAGATAGGATCCAAGATGGCGCCGACCATAGAGCAGAGCATCTGAGTAGTAGGTGAATGAGATTAATCATTGTGGAGTGAATATGACGTCCCCTAGCCTACAGTGAAGCACAGACGGTGTCTGAATGCCCACAG
>CAJQZJ010004750.1:7587922-7616848 GCA_907164525.1 Lophiomys imhausi | reverse complement strand
TGAGGGGGAGGAGGGTAGAAGGGTGGGACTGGAGGGGGGAGTATGGAGGGGATTGTGATTGAGATGTAACTTGAAGAAATAAAAAATAAATTATTAAAAAAAAAGAATAAAAAAAAAAGAAAGGTTTAGATAAGAATAATAGTCTGATCCTGTAAGGCCCAAGAAACCCATGTGTGTGCTCACATTGAGTGCAGTCGGAAACCTGCAGAGGCCTTTTAGTCTGGTGATTTATGTTCTGGTTCTTGCTGTTGTGTGGAAATTTATATACTTGGAAGGGAACAAGAGCCTAGGTAAGGGAATGATTTCTAAGCCTTTTAGGCAGGACATGATACTGACTCAGGCAGTGGTGGCTAGACTTGCAAGGTTGTAAATCATACTGTTGGATTAAGATATAGAGGTTATCTTTCATTATAACACATTTAACTTCAAAATTTCTGAACATATCTCTTAGCCCTGGTAAGATATTGACAGTACAGTCCTGACTTCTCACTTTAGTGTGATTGTCACTTGGGCAATCTGTCTCTTTCCAGAGCTCCCAGTCTTGCTCATTAATAAATCACTTGCCTGCTCTCACTGCTGTGATCTTAAGGTCATTATCACCAGAGCTCTCTTGCCACCCTCCATCCTCCTGTAGGTTGTCATAACATACTTCCATTGATCTGCCCAGTTCCCTTTTCCGGTCACAAAGTGAGTTCCTTGACAGCTTCCTTGTTCAGAATTACACTCGAAGACTTCATGGTTCTTTGCCCAGTCCTCAACAAACAGTATCTAGCTCCCTGGACCACCAAATACGTGATGGATATTATCTTCAGTACTTTTCCTGTGTTAATACATTGAATCCCCCCCAACTGCCTAATGAGGTTGAATCTGACATCGTTCATTTTTTTTTATAGGCAAAGGACTTACAAGACACCAAAGGCACATCTCTGAACTTCCAAATTCAGTGATGAGGTGAAGCTAGGACAAATTTCCCCTCAGTCTGGGCTCTCCACTATCCCATTAATCGGCCTTTTAGTAATGGGTGATTCAAAATAATGATGGTGCTTAGTCCTTCCCTAAGATTCCAGTGACATTATCAATTTTTTTTATTTAAATCAAGTGTATATTTATGAATAAGAGGAAAACTACATGACTATTGTCTGTGTGTATAACATTATTAAAATGATGGTGTGCAGAAGCTGCCATTATCTAGTTTATGTTGTAAAGTTATCTACTGTTTGAGAGTTTTATGTATGAGTACTGTATTTCTCATCTCCATGCCCAGCCATTCCCTCCAATTCTTCCTGTGTATCCCCACTTCTCAAATTCACAGCCTCTTATTCTTTAATTATAATAGTTACAAATGTGTCTTTATATGGATTTGTCAACACAACCTGCTGAGGTCATTTGGCATTGCCCATATGTGTTTGTGTTTAGGACTGACATTTTGGGATTGGCTAACCTATCAGGGGGCTAATTCCTGAAGACTGACTTTCTTTCTGTCAGTGGCTATTAATTGCCTGTAGTTCTTCTAAAAGTGGAGCCCTGTGACAATTCCTCGCCCCGCCTCCTCCACGTTGCTAAGTCCCTTATGACTGAGGCTTATGAGGCTTATTTTGCGTTTCAAAGATGGCCGTGCTTACCCCTCAAGGAATAAGGGAAATGATTTTACTGTTGCTCCTACTTCCCTCACTTCTGCTGACCACAGGCTGCTTTATATCCACTGAATTCTACTATTTTTAAGTTGCCAGGTTCACTGACAATAGAATATCTTACATTCTTTTATGGTGTTCTTCAGCAATGAAAAGAAAAGCAACCTGTAAAAAATATTTACAGGAGATTTCTCCATAGCTTGTTGTCTGATGGCAGGCCATTCACATGCTCTGTCATGGGTAGGTACATCTAAGCCAGACTTTCTATCTGTGGACTCAGTAGTGCCTCAGCTTGACACAACCAACTCAATACCTATTTGTTCAATTCAAGTAAAATTGGCAAGGATCTTATTTGACGAAATCATATAAAGTGCATTCTACTTGGACTCGGGAGAGAGCTCAGTAGCAAAGTGCTTGCCTTGCAAGCAAGAAGAAATGAGTTCAATGCCCCAGAACATATATAAAAAGTCTGGGTGTGTGGCTTGTGCCTGTAACCCTAGTACTGGAGATTGGAGGGACGGAGACGAGTGGCTCTCTAGGACCTGCCGGCCAGCCAGCCTAATGGATTAGGTGAAGACCAGTGAGAGACTCTGTCTTAAGAACAGCAACAGATAAATTAAAGTCTACATTGTTATCTGGACCCTACATGCTCATGTACACATATTTGTACATACCCCTCCACACACACACACACACACACACACACACACACACACACACACACACACGTGCGCGCGCGCACACACACACAGAGTGAGAGTGGAGGAGGGAGAAGAAAGGGACAGAGATACTTGTACACCTCTCTGGCTAGCTGCTGCTTGCGCTATGGCTGTCGGAGAAACCGCAGCACTGAGGAAGACTCGTGGCAGGGAAGGAGGTGGCTTCCAGCCCATCAACACCATGTTTCCACTCTGACTCCCTGGCCTTCCACCTTTGGTCATGCTGTGGCTGGTCTCCTGCTCAGCCCCTCCATAGTGAGTCACTGTGTTGACCTACTTTCCAGGCTCCCCGCCTTCCTCTCAGTTCCCAGACTCTGACAGGCATTCTCCTCCTTGGCACTGAGCTCCTGTGGACAGATACCTGGTAACAACCCCATCTTGGCACAGGCTGGGGATATCTCACCCTTCTGCTCTCCTCTATCCTCACTCCACGTCTCTCTTTTCTCCTGTATTCACCACTGCCAGCCCCGATGGGGCTTGCTCCAGGCTGGAATGTTCTACTTTCTCCAACTGCCAAATTCATCTTTGTCCTTACAACTGCAAATCTGGTTGCTTTTCAGCAGCAATCATACCTATTTTAAATATATATCAAGCTATCCTGGGAATACATATGACTTTCTCTCCCTTTTTGAAATCAAACAAACTTTACCAGTATCACATCTGCTTCATATACCACTAGGTCAGTTATGATCTGCAAGTTCATTTCTACCATTGCTTCTCCTGTGTACCCTACTACAGTTTGACCTTAATGTGTAAAAAGCCATCCTGTGGGGATATCAGGAAAAGATGGAATTTTTAGGAGGTGTGTGGCATTGTAGGTCATCGGGTATGTGCACTCAAAGGATATATGGGGACTTGGCCTTCCCTCCTGCCCACTATGAAACAAGTAAGCATCTTTGCTCTACCCTCTAACACTTTGCCATAATGTCTGTTTATCTCATAGATCTTTTCTTCTAAGTTACTTATCTCAGGTATTTTGTTCCAGGCACAGAATGGTTGTATTCCTACCAGACGAGTGAACAAACACACAAAAACCAATGAGTATGACCTGGATATATTCACTAATAATATCTTCTATTCTAACATAGTCCCTTTCTGGAGGATCTTCCTCTTTCTACTTTCATTAAAAAAATATGTACCCCCCTCTAGTGCTTTCTCTCTTCAAAATATTATTTTCCAAGCATATTGAGAAAGGCTTGGAAAATTTCTCTCTGTATACAATCCTCATCAGAATTATTTTTCTTCTTAGGACAGTGACCTTTTCATTGCCTGCTATTTTCTTGGTCAAGACTTCCTTTTTCAAGACCCAACATCTCAAAGTGCTACAACATTATTAGTCCAGTAATGTCTTTTTTTTTTTTGTATACCTGATTGTGAGAAGTAATTGCTAAGAAAAACGTAATTAGATAGGTTGCTTATAGAAAAGTGAAATCCACATTACCACATCACCAAGAGAAAAATTGTCTTTGATTCTTGTCTTTGGTGATGATGTGATAATGATGATGATTATTGTGATGATGGTGATGGTGATAGTAATGGGGATGATTACGGTGATGATGATGATGATGATAATTGTAATGATGACGATGGTGATGATTATATGATCATGATGATGAAGATGACAAAGGTGATGGTAACAGTGATATTAACAACAGTGATGATGGTGATCATGGTGATGGTGATTTGAGACATGAAATTTTGAGGCAGATTCCATTCTTTAGTTTTTTAGCCCCCATATGATGCAGGCACTGCTTTGAACTCTCTTTTGAATTTATTCGAAGGTCGCTTTTTCCTTGTATTAGACAAGCCCTTGGAATGAAGCCGCTTCCTAACATTGCAAGATTGGAAGAAATCTTCAAGTTTATCCTACACAACCACAACCAACTGTCCTGGACCCCTCTCACTTTCCTACTGAGAGGGTGGTCTGGCTGCTGGGAATGCTTTGTTCTCAGAAGCATTAGGAGGTCCCTTCTTTCATTATCTTTCTCCTCATTCCTGAAGCAAGGGAATTTTACTGTGGGTGGGGGGCTGAATACTCATAGAGGGTTGAAGGTAGGAACTGTAACACAGGTCAGCTAAGTCCAGTTTCATAAGAGACAACTACCGCTGGGATGCAGCCAGCCCAGACAGTATTGGGATATGTTTAAATTTGAATTTTATCAACATGAGCTGGTAAGAGCCCTAGTTGTCCTTGTGTTGTAAGTTAACAGCTTTGCATACTTTAGGAGCAATGAGCCTAAACAAAAAAGAATTTTCTTACAGTGGTTTGTGATACAGCCAATAAGACCTGGAGCAGATACCATGTGCAGAGGGATTTACTGAATTTTAGTGCAAGTCTCATGATGTTCTGCTTAGTGTGTTAGCCTGAGCCCCTCTTGGTCCCAGGACTAGTCCTAAGCTAATGCAACCACCAGGCTGTGCCTAACCGCTTTCTTTCCTTCCCTAATGGGTCATAATTGACATTTCACATGACATTTTTTTTTTGTCATTTTTCTCCCATGATGATCACTAAAATGAAGAGATAATTTTCCCACATTCTCTTCTAACCTTTCACTGTCTATGCTAGTGATTGAACTCAGGGCCTCATATGAGCTAGACAAACATTTGCCACTGAGCTATACCCTCAGCTCTCTTTGTTTTGAAAGAGTCTTACTGAGTTGTTCCTGTTGGCTTTGAAGTTAATTTCTAGCCTAGGCTAGCTTTGAACTTGTAATCCTCTTGCCTCCACCTCCTAAGTAGCTAAGATTATAGGGCCTGTGCCACCAGGTCCTGCTTTGTTTCTTGTATAATTAACTTATTAAAAGTTAACTGCACTTGTAAAAAGACTGAAGTCATTTGGTGAATAATATCTTGCATAAAACACATCTTAATGTGAAACAATCTCCCTGTCTCTCCCTCCCTCTCTCCCTCCTTCCCTTCCTCTCTTTCCTATATTTTACTGGTCAAAATTACAAAGAAGAACACTCCAAGTAAGAACATATGAATAATTCATCCTCAGGACTGTCTGGGAATTCCCTGACAACTCATGGTTCAGTGACTGGTGGTCTCCAAGCTGGACCACAGAACCACACTCTTTGCAAAGCCCCAGACGATGGGTGGGTGTGAATAGAAGACTTCTGACTCATTCAGGGGTGAGCTGAAGTGGGGTGATCCAGAGCAGGTGGGAGGGTTGTTCTTGTTATTCCATGTCTGTATATTACAGGCAATTGAATGGGATGTAAAGCTTTAGGGTCTTAGGACATTCAGTGCTAGTTACATGCAGATGTGTACTTAACAAAGCAGACCTAATTGGGTAGAAAGCCCTAGGCACTCCATTTAGGTGTAGCTCTGGATGTTCCAGGAAGATGTATTATTGGTCCTGCAATGAGTAAGGATGGCATTAACATCATACCTTCCTCCAAAGTCCAGACTTTATCATGCATGTTTTAGTTTTTCATGTGAAAAATTGAAACTACATAATTATCGAATGTGAGTTCTCATTGAGGAGATGGAATGTAGTTACTGTAGAAATAACTTATTTTTGTCAGACTCGTGAGTTTCCAAACTCTCTAAAATATGATTTCTTCAGAAGTAGACTCAACTATACCATATTAGTATAAGAATAATGATACCAAATTTGTATCTCATATCATGCTGGTCTATGAGTGAAATAACTTCCTTTAAATAATGTTTTCCTGGGCTGAAGAAATGGCCCAGTGATTAATAGAACTGTCTACTGCTCTTCCTTAGGATGCAAGTTTCATTCCCAGCACCCATGTGGCAGCTCACCACTGTCCGTAACTTCAGTTCTAATGGGTACAATGGCCTCTTCTGACCCAGGCAGGTAAACTTGGTGTACATACGTGCATGCAAAGCACCTATATACATAAAAATATTTCTTTTAATTAAAAAAAAATCTACCTAGGCTGGAGACATGGCTCAGTAGTTAAAGACCCTTGCTGTGCTCTCAGATGACTTAAGTTTGGATCCCAGCACCCATGTAGTCTATAGCTACCCGGAGCTCAAGCTCCAGGGGATCTGACACCATCTTCTGGTCTCCTTGAGCACCTGCATGCATTCATGTATATCTTTACAAAAATAGACACATACACATAAATTAAATAATAAGATAAATAAAGTTTAAATATCCAATGGTTCCACTAATGACCTTTCTAGAAGGAATCAGGTCCATAAGTGTGTGTGTGTGTGTGTGTGTGTGTGTGTGTGTGTGTGTGTATACACATATATATGCTAAGTTTATGTATATGTGAAAATCTGAGAAATTATATGCACATACTTATGCACATTATGTATTCATACATACACATATAAAAAATGTGTTTATAAGTTTTTGGAAACACACATGTGCATGAGGGTCAAGACCTCAGCCCAGATCTGCTTTATGTTTTAAGGAGAGGCATGAAGGAAGGCACCTTTATGGGAAAGGGCAATTCTCACATCATTCCACATGCAATTCAGGGGTATCTGCAATGTTATAGTCTTCTCAAAGGATCCTTGGCCAGATTTTGATATCCCAAGAAGATGAGGAAAACGTGTGACTTTCTGGGTATCTACCTTACAGTACAACATTTTAGAGGCTAACCTATCACAGGCATTGGCAGCAACAAATCCAATGGGCACCTGGAACAAACAAGACTTTGAAGACAGGCAGCCTTACATTTTAGTTCCTGTAAGAAATGAGCAATTCAAAAATATTTTCTTTTAACTGAGTTAAAAATAGTTGAAACAGAAATAGCTCATTCTGTGAAGTACTTACGGGAGTAAAATGTGTATTTTACTCTCCCTCACCCCACTTTTCTTCCCTTAAAAAAATGTGTTGTATTAGAGGAATCAGGCCACGGCAGCCAGGGTGGAATGTTAGCCATGCCACTGAATGGCAAATTGGAGGCAAACATGCCTTTCATTTTAATTATAGGCTGGACAGGGGAACACTATATTCTCTCTGCCCATGAGCAGAGCAACTTTCCCAGGGAATTTTTCTTCTACATTTCTGACTCTTATTGGATTGGAAGCTTATCCATGTGACCCAACAGGGTCCACTTGCCATAATAAGTCTAAAAATATGCCAGAAATATTTTCTTTAGTACAGTCTTTGTGTGTCAAACATGAATGAGATGGCATTCCCTCCCCTTACAATTCTGCTTCACCTTTCCCCAGAAAATGTCTCTTTGTTATAGACCCATTCTTTTCCTATGCTTTTCTTCTGACAGGTACTACAAGTTGGGGGTATGTTTGTACAAGGAATGATTGTAGAACTTCATCCTATGTCTCTGGAAAATATAATAAAAAAGATTTTGACTGGGGGTGCTATCTGAAGTAGGATAATTGAGGAAAATTGCTGTATACCCTTGTAAAATATAGATTTTCTTCTCCCTCAATGAGTACATTTCCAGTGACTCACCTCCAGTCAATTAGCCTCAAAGTCTCTTCCTACAAATGGGAGTGTGTGGCCTCTGAGTCATCTCTTCTCTGGTTAGATGTTCTCAGAAGCCGTGAGTTGTATCTAGATCTAGGGACAATGGTCAGTAATTCTCTGAGTTCAACTAACTGGTTAAAAAAAAAGAACATAATGATGTGGTCAAAAGCACATCTTTTGGGAAGAAAAACGGGGCTAAGATTATTTGCAGCTATGGTTATCTTTGGTTAACTTTATTTTCCGACACTGTTTCACTGCAAATTGGTTGTACCGGGTTGTTGCAGAAAGGAAGTGTAAGAATGCATTGGATGTATTTAGCAGTGTTGGGATTATTTTAATGAGAAGCCCTGTAAGCACAGGCTCATAGTCTGCCGGAACCGAAGCTCCTGTGGTATTCTAGTTTCACTTTTGCTGCTGTGAGAAAACAGCCTGAGAAAAAGAAGCTTGCGGGGAGAAAGGTTTGTTTTAGCTTAGAGTTCCAAGTTACAGTTCTTCACAGGAAGGAAGCCAAGGCAGCAGAGACATGAAACATTGAGTCAAATCACGCCCACAGCCAATTGCAGAGAGAGAGAGAGATGAATGCATGTATGTCCAATTGCTTGCTTGTTCTTAGCTTCAATTCTTTACTCTTATACAGTTCAGGACGCCCCCTGCTAGGGAGTGGTGCTACCCACTGTGGGACGAGTCTTTCTGTCTTGATAAACGTAAGACAAGCTCTCATAGATATGCCCATAGGCCAAACTGATAAAGACAATCCTTCATTGAGGCTCTCTTCCCAGGTAATTCTAGGTTGTGTCAAGTTGAAAATTAAAGCTGACCACCACAGGTATATTACGTAATCCCGTGTATAAAGATGCATTCAACAAGTTGACCCAAATTTAGAAAAAAAATAAAACAACAGCAGCAACAACCATGTTCTCCCTCATATGTGGATCCTAGCTTATAACATGTTCATGAATATATGCAAACAGCTGTAAGTATGGGTATGATATAGTATTTCGAAAGAAGGCCAAAAATATTGGACACAACCTTGAATCACCTGGGAAGAGAGCCTTAATGAGGCATTGTCTACATCAGTTTGGCCTATGGGCCTATCTATGAGAGCTTGTCTTAAGTTTATCAAGGCAGAAAGACTCATCCCACTGTGGGTAGAACCACTCCCTCGCAGAGAGATCATGAAATGTATAGTGGTAAAGAATTCAAGCTAAAAATGTGGTGAGGAAGGTAGCGTGAGGGCAAAAGGACATATGAGTCATGGAAAAGGATATAAAGTGAATTGTTTTACTGATATAAACTCTGTCACAGATTTATTGTTTTTTGTTTGTTTGCTTGCTTTTGCTTTGGTGGATAAGTGCTTAAAAGTGCAGCTGATCATGAATGTGTAAAGCCCTAAACGAAGCTCTATGGCTTCAGAATAGCCATTCTAACTTTTGCTTGAATGATTATCTTAATCTAGTTGTGTGATATTTTCATTTGTGAGTTCATTACAATTAAGTGATCTTATTAAAATAGATACCCAAATTCCAGTATGGAGGTGGGAAGGAGTGAGGAAAATTATCCTACCTGAGGAGCTACTGACAGTTAGCTGATGGAAGAACAAGGGTCAATTTCCTCTAAGAGTGTAGCCCCTGAAAAAATTGATCACATTCCAGTAAAAGACCACCGGCCCAGGAATATTTAGTCTTTATAAATTGGCCTTGACCAGATGAAAAAAGACACAGTTGGGAAGGGAAGGGAGCATGATTCTAGGAAGAGTTGGGAGGGGAAGTGTGGATATGATTACAATACATTGTACAAAATTCTAAAACACATTATACACACACACACATACACAGTGCTTACATTTTGATAACAACAGTGTCCCAGTATTCTGATTCCTAGACACCATTGTCACTCAGTCTGTTTGGACCAGTAGTTCTCAACAAAGGTCATTTTTTGACCTACCAGAAGATATTTGGCAATGTCCAGAGATTTTTCTGGTTGGAATACCTTCATGATGGTAGGTATGCTTGTCATCTAGAACACAGAGGCCATCAATGTTGCTAAATGTTCTAGTATGCATAGACAGTACTCCATAACAGAGACTTATCTGTATTAAAATGTTGATGGTGTAGATTCTGAGAAACCCAGATCTATTGTCTGTTGTTCGGTGCAAAGCCCTGTCAAAGATCCTGAAAGAAACATGCCTGTCTATGAAAATATCTCCCTTCCTCATTTATTCTAGGTAGTTTTGAATGCTGTCCTATTTTGAACCCAACATTGTTGGTGCTTGAGTTAGAGTCTTGTATTTCTGAAGCCAGTGATCTTTCAAAGCGGCTGTGAGGGCAAGTAATGGGTAAGGGACAGATGAGAGAATTAGCTGAATATTTCTGATAGTAAATGCATACATTTCCCAGAAATAAATTATAAATTTGAAGCTCAAGAGGCTTAGTGCCATTTCTGAGGCTTAGGGAAAATTTCCACGCTAAATTCATCCCCAAAGCAGCTGATATTTTCACTGATTTAAGGAGTTTTACTAGTTTGTGGTAATGTGCAGAAACTGGCCTGTCTGCAGAGTAGCTGTCTCTTTTTCTCAAGCCAGTGAATGCCAGCCATGAGGGATGGAGAGAGCCAGAGTCAAGCTTGCAGAAATGATCCTCATTTAAATCAAGATGACCAGATTTATTTTTGTTTTGGGGCTTAAAGTTTAAATTTTCTCTTTTAAATTTGTAAAAGTATTATTCTTCCAATTCTGTCAAAGTTTTAGCTTCCTATCTTTAAAGCCCCAGACTTTGACTTTTCTTTCTCTCTTCTTTTTATTTTCATTTGGACTTTTGGTGTCTGTGTTTGTCAAATTGTCTTCAATTTTGGGACCAAATTTACACATAGAAACATACATTGACCAATATCTTTTCTAGTCCATTCACCCATATCTGTGTTTTAAATGTTTTTAAGTTTATTCTGTTTCTTACTCACTTCCCATGAACAATTTGCTCACAGTGGCTTTGCCTCTGTTGTTCCCAGTACCAATAGGTCACTTTCTCAATACAGCCAATTAAGCAGGGTTCTTAGTCTTATTAATATAAAAACAGACTTAAACAGAAGCTCAAGGACAATTCTATTAGAGTATAAAGGAAGAATGGTAGGGAAGACAAGCTGCAAATCTCAGCATGTAGAGGTCACCACATAGTGGACACAGGACAGGGAAGCTTTAACAAAATACAGAAAAATCTCAAGGTACCCAAGAAAGCACACTTAGACTCTGGCCAGCATCAGAAAGAAAAGAGAGATGAGAAGAAAAAGAAAAAGTCACACCTTTCTGAGTCCAGACTCAGAGAGAGGGGTAGCCCATTGAGCCTCAGGAGGGCTTGTAAGGACTACACTGTGAGGCACGAATTCTGGGAAGGAATATACATTATCTCATTAAAGGGACAACTCTTCCTCTTATCTCTCTGGCAGGGTGTAAGGTGAACCCACCTTCGGGAGGGATGGTCTCTGGATCAGGTAATTGGTTGGCCCATCACGGTTAGCTCCTGAAGGGAGCAGACAAAAAGTGTGTCTCTATCCAGAGGGAGAGTCTGTTCTTTTGAGTAAGAGACAGTGCTTTCTTTTAGTGCTATTGTAACATAAGCAAAGCACTAATTTAGTTTATGTCTCAGTGGATCTGGTGTTCTAGATATTCATGGAACTGGACTCCTGTGATGATTTTGGGGCTACTCTATGTTGTGGAGCATTTGAGTGTTTGAATAACAACAGTAGGATTCCCAATAACATGTTTGCTTGGCCATTCATCATGGATGGGCACTTGGATTTATATCTATATGTCTATATATCTATCTATATCTATATCTATCTATCTATCTATCTATCTATCTATCTATCTATCTATCTATACAATGTCTTCAGTGGTGGCATGCCATTTTCATCTTTAAAAAGTTTCTAACTCATAAGTTAGTTAAACTAATTGGATCCACAAGTTAGCTAAAGACTATGTACAGTAAAGAATGTTCTGCAGAAAGGGCTGGTCAAGGGAACCCAAAGGCCCTGAGTTTGCTCAGGGATATGACCTAGACCAGTCCCCTTAGTCCTTGTAAATACTCTGTAACTCTTTTATGATGAGGGAGAAACTGAGTTTCGTGGTGTCTTTCCAATGTCATCATTTCCTCAATTCAATGAAGACAACACATGATTTCAGGCAATGGCATTCCATAGAAAAGGATATGATTTGAAGTAGAGTCCCTGAATTTGTCTGTTGAACTGTAAAATGAGTTATTTCTTAGAGAGCCATACCAAGGACAACTGTGAATCTCTGCCATGTTCATGATGGAATGCTGCCATTCATGGCTCCTGGCTTCCATATCTGCTGATAGGCTCCACACTACGTGAAGTTCATGGCCTTAATCATAGGTGACTTGAGAAAAGTGGCTGAGGAGGCAGCTGGACAGACAGCAATGCCCACTTTGGCCAGTGTTTCTCTGAGATAACAGAAACCCTAGGGTGGTAAAGACCCAAGGCAAGAATTATTCAAGTAAGCGGATTCCTGGAAGTATTGGTTATCCATAATAGCAAACCTTTGTCTACCAGTGGCATGCTAAAAGGAATCACCCATGGAAATATGAAAACATATGTCCAAATACAAAGCAGACATTTTCAACTGTAAAGTCACCATGACTTTATGTTATCTAAAACCTAGAAGAAAAAAAATGTACTTTTCTGAGAGATCTGCACTGTGAACAAATCCTATCTATGTGTACTTGGGCAAGCCTAATCCAGCGTCTGCATTTTTGTCTACAGTGTGCCTTGAGTTTGGCTCTGACATTGGCTTTAGGGAAGTTTGAATTGTGCTGGTTGAAATGTAGATGCTGGACTAGAGAAATGGCTCAGCATTTATAACTGCTTCCTGCCCTCCGAAAAGACCTTAGTTTGGTTCCCAGAATTTACAACCACAACCTTAGCGCAGTGGATCCCTCACTGTCTTCAGCTTATTGTAGGTAGTTCCACAAATGTGTGCATTCCTGCACATAGACACAAATACCCATTAATAAAAATGAAAAATAAGTCTTTAAAATGTATTGTATTCTGTCGTGATGAAGTACAAGAATTCAGAGAGATGATAGTATTTTTTCTTTCTGTTTTTCCTTCCTTTCATGGTTGGGTCCTCTATATGTTTTTTAGACTATAGGTGTGCAGAATAAGTAACCTTTCTTATCTATTTGTAATCTACTGAGGACGTGGCTTGTTGCCTCTCATATTATAGGCATTCAATAAATATCTTGTTTAGGTAGCAGGGAAGTGACAAATAGTGAAATTCCTTCTTCAAACATCCAGTTTAGTTTCTGAAATAGTTAACATATTTCTAGATCTTAAAAAAATGAACAAATATATGTGGGCTAGACATATTAAACATTCCCCAGAATATCCTGGCTCTGATTACCCAAAGTCATCGCTGGGTCAGGCATTCACCAGAGGTCAGAACTTGCAGAGTACTGCTTTGAAGGCGCTGCATGTAGCTGGAATTTTGAGTTACTAATAATTCAGGAACACTTGATCTCTTTCCTTATTCCTGCCCAGATGAGTCATTTTCTTGGTCGTTTACCTTGCACTCCTCCTGTTCTTCCACAGCGGATTAGCTGGCATGGAAATTTGTTCGCATCTGTGTTTCATTTAGAAATATATGCCTAAATGCATTTTTCTTCCTTATTATACTTTTTCTCAGTTTTTTTGTTTCTCTGGCCCTGCTGGACAACCCCCTATCCCAACCCGGGGAAATTTCTTCCAAAAGGGAGTTAGTTCTGCATTTATCATGCAGCTGGCCCCCCCCCCCAGATTCGACTGAATTCATTATATAAGAAGAACACAACAAAGTGAGGGACTGCATTACTTTCCTAATAAACACCCAGTGGCCCTACCTTTCAGAGCTCCATTTGTTTTCTAAATCCCCAAGGAAAGGTTTGAGTCAGCAGAAGTGATCCCTGGGGCGTCTTCAACAGCCGCTGAGCTGCTGGGCTTGGCTCTGGGGTCAGCCTAGTTATTGCACAGACACTGTCCCAGCCAAGGCCAGGTCAGCCTAGGCACTGCCACAGGGCTGCCTACCAGCTGGTGCCTAGGAAAGCCCTGTCTCTCTAGTCTTGACACAGACTGCCCCTGATTTGATTGAGTTGTTTGTTCATGCCATACCTTCAGAGTACAAGGTATGGTCCTCCAGTTGTGTCTCTCCCTCCTTTTGTCCCTCCCTCCCTCCCTCCCTCCCTCCCTCCACATCCTTTCTTCCTGCCTTCCCTCTTCTATTTACCTTCCCACTTTTCTTTTTCCTTTCCTTTCTTCCTCTCAGTCTTCTTCCATTTCCATCATATTTTCCTTCCCCTTCCTCTTTCTTTTCCCTTCCTTTCCCTGCCCCTTTTCCTTCCTTTCTTGCTCTTTTTGATGGCTTGATCTCTTTCTTGGTAGTAAGTAATCCAGCCAAACTACATTTAGGGAAAGCCACAGCTCCTTGCCATCACCACTGACAGAACAGGAAAAGTGATCACTACTTATTTCAAACCATTTCTGTGCTAAGAATTCTACCAGTACTTTTCTTTCTTTGCTAACACTTTAGCTCTGGGCAAAGCAGCTTTATGTGTGTGTGTGTGTGTGTGTGTGTGTGTAACAGAAAAGTTTTATTTAAAACACTTATATTTATTAGTACTTAACAAACACCTATAAAGCACCTGTATCCTATAACCTAACACCTAATATCTATAATCTAATACCTATATACACTTAATATCTAAGAATATCTAACCAATACTATTTTGACCTTCTTAAAAGGATATTAATATTCTTAGTGTAGGTCCATGTGGGAAAACTTGATTTTAGCAGTCTGGTTACAGCAGTCACTGTACGCAGTCCTTTCAAAACTCAGCGTCCATTGGGCCTAACTTTACCAGTTCGTATGACCAGTTTATTCCAAGTACTAGATTGTGGCTGATTTATAAAACCAGTCTGTTTTAACCACTAAATGTGAGATCGGCTTCTTCCACCAGCTTAGACTTCATTTCTATAGTCTCCTCAGCCCATGAATGCTTCCCAGCCTAGTGTTCCTGAGTGACTTCCGAACTCTGCCCGCCTTTTCTGCTAGCGTTATTAAGGCTGACTTGTGGCGAAAGTCTCTCTCTTGGACTCTGCCTCTCAGTTTATGATCGTTGCAGCCCAATGGCTGGCAAATGGCATACCTTGGTGTGCACTTCTCCAGCATGTGTTGTCTTCTCAGACTGTGAGGGCAGGAGGAAGAGCACCACTTGGAGCTCTCTGGTTTACATATAGCATTCTCGTGATTCGTGGTGGTCTTGAGGGCCCACAGATCTCTTGCGATATGCAGCAGTTCCATGGCTTCTTGCGGCAACCAACGTCATCTGTGGCTTATGCAGTTTCTTAGCCATGCCCCTTCAACGAGGCATTTCATGTTTCTCCCAGACCTACGGCTTCAACTGGGCTCTGCTCATCTTGTCCCCAAGTTCAAGGAATGGCAGACTTTTATGTGCTGCAAGATGCTAGGCTGAGCTGCATACTAACTAACTTCTACCACAGATTTGGGTTTTATGTTTGTTTGTTTTTTACATAGATTTGACTCAATGCTTTATCTTCCTGAGTTGCATGTTTGCAGGAAGGAAAATTGGTTAATTAACATAGAGTCACTGCTAAGGACTGAATGCTGTTCTTCCCCTCCAACTGACTCCAGTGTCATGGTATTTGGAGGGAGGGCTTGGGCGATGACCAGGTGACACAAGATGGGTTAGTTTAGTACCTATGTTGGAGAAAACTCAGGCATTGCCCTGTGAGGACAGAGAAGATGGCTGCAAGTGAATTAGGAGACAGACCCTCCTCAGAGAGGACTGGACCAGCACCCTGATCTCAGACTTCCAGCCCTCCACAACTCTGGGGAAGGCATTTCTTCTGTTTACAGCCATCTATTTCCTGCGATCTCATTAGAGAATCACAAAATGACTAGGGAAGTTACAGAAAAGTCATATAGAAACATCGATAAACATGGAATCATACAACTGGGAATATTCAGCATCATGAAAACAGGTTAAAATAAGTAAAACCAAAATGATAGGTATTCTCTGCTGACAAAATGAACCAATTCAAACTGAATTAAAGTATAAAGGCAGGTTTATTTGGGACACAGAGAGAAAGCACACATGCAGAGAGAAAGGAGAGAGAAAATGTAGAGAGAAAAGAGAGAGGAGGGAGAGGAAAGAAGAGAAGAGAAGAGAAGAGAAGAGGGAAGAGGAGAGAGGAAAACCTGAAAGAGAAAGAGGGAATCAAAACATCTGGATTATATAGGGAAGAACCCCTGGGGAGAGGAAGCCCATCCCCTGGGCTGAAAGTTCAGGGTAGAGGATGGGGTATACCAGCCATGCCTTGTAACAGGTAGCGACTCAGGGATACTGGGAGAACCTAGAGGCTGGGTTCACTTTGGTATGTAAAATAGGCACCTCAGCCTGCTTATCCAGAGTCTGAAGCCCAACACAGAAGACTGAAAGTTAGAATGCTTAAAACTAGTTTCATTGTGAAAGTACTAGTTTCTCTTTCTATATGATAATTTTAATTTATTCTTTGAAATTTTCATTCATGTAAGCAATGTATCTAGATCAAATTCACCCAATATCCCCTCTGCTCCAACCCTCCTTAGATGCCTTTTATTATATCTCCCCCCTAACTTCATGTTCTCCTTTGTTTATTTATCTACTGACTTTAATTAGTGAGAACCCATGCATATGGATATGGGGCTACCCACTGGGGCAGGGGCGACTTACCAGTGACCATACTTTCAAAGAGAAGTGACTGTCCTTGACCCAGCAACTGTAACCTGTCAATAGCTCCTCAGCAGGAAGGGGAGGCTTGGGAGCCTGTTCTCCTCCCTTGCTGTACTTTTTTGATTGTCTTTATTTTGTGCATGTAACTAGAGATGCTTTGGGTGCAGGTGTGTGCCAGCCATGGCATGTCCAGAGGACAGCATTTCACAGCACCTTACCCCCTCTTCTGTGATGTTCCCTTGACCTTGTGGAGTGAGGAGCGTTGCTCTAAGACCTGGATTTCATAGTCTTTTACTCTCAGCAGTTTCAACAGTAATAAGAAGCTTCCCTGACCAAGGTTGGGACCAGCACAAATCCATCATATCAACATAAAACATTTAGAAAACAGATTGATAACATGGTTGTTTACAAAATAACTCAGCAGGTATCCCACTGGGCCCATGATATCCTTAGCCATAGATTTTGACCATGTTTGCAATATCAGGCATGAACTCCCTCATGTGGAGCAGGCCTTAAGTCCAAGGGAGTGATTGTTCACCCCCACAAACAGTCCTGCCACTATTGCATCAGCAGGCATAGCTTGCCAGCTGGTAAGTGTTGTAGCATACAGCATCCAGTGCTAGATAAAAGCCCTGACATCTCTTTTCCACCAGCAGCCTGTTTAGTGTTTTCTAGCACTAAGAAAGCTGGCTAGCAGGGAAAGCGCTTTGCTGTCAGTTCAAGATGGATTTCTCTGTTTTTCTGTAGTCAAAGCCTGTGGTGTCTTTTTAGCAATGGATTTTATCCTCTAGTTATGGTGGGCAATCACTAGCAGTGACAATAGTTTGTTTTGGGTGCCTGTGGATCCTCCCTGATCTATAGCTGGTAGGGAGGTGTGGTGGTTTGAATGAGAAACATCCTCCATAGGCTCATGTATTGCACATTTGGTTCCCAGTGCAAAACACCAATGGTGGTGCCAAAACTGGGTATGGTGGCCTGAAGTTGTAGTCTCAGCACTGATGGGGACAGCACAGGCAAATTATTGGGGATCACTAGACAGCAAGTCTAGCCTGCTTGGATAGTTCTAGGCCAGTGAAAGAACCTGTCTCAAATTACAGAACAGGTAAACAAACAAATAAAAATGAACAGCACTTAAGGAGGTGTACACTGGAGGTTGTCCTCTGACTTCCACATGCATTCAAACATACACACTTGCAAGCACATGCACATACACATGCAAACACACACATATGCAAACACATGCACACACATATGCAAGCAAACACACACACACATGCAAACACACCTACACACATGCACACATATACAGGCACATGTACACACATATGTAAAAACATGTACACACATACACAAACATATATACTCTCACAGCCACAAAAATTGACAGGTTGATTTTTTCTTTTTCTCTTTCTTTTCCTTCTGCTTCAACTATCTCACAATTTGATGAACCCTTTGATATTCACATACATGAACAACATGTAACCTAGGATACATGGTCCATGCACAAAGAAATAATTATTGAAATCTGAAAATCTTTAAACATAGTCAAATTATGAAAAAATTATTTCCATCTCAATATCTGAACAATAAAACAGAGCAGACGTGTCTCTCAAAGGGGACAATTTATTAACTGAAGATCACATGAAATCTGGTACCGTAGGACACATTTTACTTCTGGAAGGAAGGTAGCAGTTTAGGAAGGACAGCATTCTATAACTATCTGCATTTGTGGAAAACAAGCAATTCCTCTTTCCCTTGGAGGACCTTTGGGAAAATGTGTCTCCAATCATCCCTGTGGGGCCAGACAATATAGGAACCGTGTGTCCTTTTCCAAGCAGTTCATTGAGTCCAACAACCCTGTGTCCCTAAAAGTAGCTGATCTCATGCCCTATGGGCACAAATTTCCTCATTCCTCAAATGGTAAATGCTTTCAGAAGCTTTGGGGCTGAGGCTGACTCACCTCCCTGCTTGCATGCCCTGGGAGAGTTACTTAGACCTAGGTAGTGAGAATCAATCCAGACTGCCTCTCTTGTTATCAGACAGATCCAAGAATGCGGATGTGGCAATGAGCACAGCTCTTAAGCCTCTTGTGGTTGACATGAATTGCATTCTTTCGACGGCTGCAGAGATGAAGTAGCCAAAGTCTTCAGCAACTAAAAACCCCAGAGTGTGGGTTTACAGTAGATGCTGAAAACATTTGACTTTGGGGCTACAACCTTTTTAAGCTGAGTACTTTTGTACTAAAGCTGATGTTGCAAAATAAAGAGCTATTGGTAATTTGGATTTTATTAGGCTAGAGACAACCAAGCTGTCATAGTATGATCTCCAGCTACACCGTGTTTACCATAGGAACCAGAAATTGAAAAATAGTCATTTCTGTTTGTATACTTCGGATTAAATGCAATTCATATTTCACAGAGTTGGAAACCTCTTCTTTTTCAGTTTTTAATCTCAAAAATGAATATGATAGTACCACACACATAGCCTTGTCTCATCCTATTTTTCCTTGGAATTCAGCAGTGTAGCCAGGGAAATGGGCTGAGATATTCTCTTTGGGTTTATTTTTCTTAGAAACCGTCTCTTTTTTTGTGTTTAATTTTATTTGATTGTATACGTGTGCCACATCTTCCATCTCTCTGGAGCACATTCTCTTCAGTCACTCATTAAATCCTTAACATTAACTCCTGTCTTTCCATTCCCCAGTGCTCTGACACAATCCTCTCTCAGTCTAATCTACTCTCTCTGCATCTTTCGCGGGCATTCCCTTTGCACCCCCCCCCCCACCCCCCAAGCTCCTGAATTCCCTTCAGCTTTATTCAACCCTGCATGCCCTTCCTCCTTTCAGCCTTGGGTCTTCCCAGTGTCTGCTCTTGCCATTACACAAGGCTAGTTATACTGAGCTCTAATGGCTGATTTACGTGCTTAGCCTAAATCATATTTATGATACCACACTACATACATGTTTTAATAGTGTTCATGATAGGAAAATAGCACACACATTTTAAGTGTTTGTTAAATTCCCATTGATTCAACCATCCACATAAATAAAAGAAGCCAATCAAAAATTTTGTATACTATTTTATTTTAAATTTAAAATAGCAGTTATTTATTTATATAGGGAGAGAGAAGTGGGCCACAGTATGTGTGTAGAAGTCAGAGGACGACATGTGGGAGACAGTTCTTTCCTACCATTCGAGTTCCAGGGATAAAACTCATCAAACTGGGCAGAAAGCACTGTTATCCACTGAGGTATCTTGCCAGCCCACTGTTTTTAAGTTCCTGCTTCTTTGTAGAACCCTTCTGAAAACTGCCAGTCCTCAAAGCACACACAAGGGAAAGATCCACACATCTGTGATTTCTCTGCTCAGTAACTAGTTAGGGTGAAGTGGAGATACCTTAGTCAGTACAGTTTTGCTTTAGAAGCACAAGGACCTGACTTTAATCCTCAGGACCCTGTCCCCCTTTTTTAATAGGGGATCCCTGGGACTGAACTAGTCATCCCACGCTGATCAGTGATCTCTAGACTGTGAGAGACCCTGTTTCAAACAACAACCAAACCATACCACCACCAACAAACCAAACATGATGGTGCACAGTTCCTGAAGTCTGATGCCCACGGTTCCTTTCTGGCTTCCACATGTACCTGTACATACATCATCACCTACACACATGTACCCCCTTCCCATCCCAAAACAGAAAGGTAGATGTAGAACCCAAATGGAAGAAGGTAAGAGCCTTATTTGTGCACTGAGTTCACCATTTGTGTGTAAGATAGATACCACAGTATGGTACATTAAAAAACCACATGCTCAGCTCATCAGATGGCACTGATTGACAAGTGTTTTAAAGTGATGATCACTAAATGACCAACCTTTGCTTATTTTATGAAGTTGAAGAGTGGTCTAAGTTAGGTTGGCCTCAAGGAGATAGGTACAGTGACCAGTAGTATGGGTACAGTCTGATGAATGTGCCCACAGCCCGAGAAGCAGACAGATAACACATCCTACTTTGTGTAGGCTGGTCCCCATTTCTGTGATTTCCTTAGGGTAATTATTTGTGCCATTTTCCTACTCTCAGGAAAGTTCCTGGTTGGAAAGTAATGGTGACTGTACTGTGGGGTTGTGTATTTGTGTCTTTGTGCACAGAATGCCCCAGCTCTTATTTCTTTCCTCTGAATACCACAGAGTAGCTTTCCCTCTGATAATCTTGCATTAATAGCTATTATTTTACATTTAGCTGGTCAAGTATCACTTCTCTACTTTTTCTTATTACATCATTTGGAATAAACTGCAGAATTATTTCATTAATTATTCATGGAAAACGAATGCTAATTTGATTGATGTCACACCAGAGATTGGTTTGGACTTGCCATTGTTTTAGTCAAACAAATTGGGCTGGAGTAGACACAGTCTCTTGTTCAGAGCCCCGTTCACCTTACTTGAGCTTCCCCAGTGACAGACGCCTATAAATTCCGAGGACAGGCACAAACAGCTGGGCAGAGCAATTCTCCCCAGGCAGCTGTTGCTGTCTAAATTATAAGTTGGGTCTTCTCAGTTTAAAAAAGCACTTGACTGTGGTTGTCCTTGAACACGGCATGGGGACAGAGGTTGAGAATCAGTGACCCGCAGAGATTTCATGGCCTTACCCAAGCCTAGGTACAGACCATTCTGGAAAAATCCCAAGGTTTAAGGAACAAGGTATTGCAGTTTAAAAAACAAAACAAACACCCAACAATTCTTGAACTTTGAACTCAAGGCTTTGTCATGTGGCTAGAAGGATTTTTTTTTTCCACAACTGTATTAACTCTGCTGGTGGTAGAGATATTCAAGTAAGTTCTGGAGACTCTCAGAAAGGTGAGGGGATGGAGCTCAAATGCTCTAAGAAAACAAGCTGTGCCCCTTCCTCATTTCTTTACTCAATCTAAAGTAGAAAACTCAAATTCATAAGTGCTGTGTCCTTGTCCCTTGTGGAACAGGCCATATTTCCAGAACTGTACTTTCTAGTCTACTTTTCTCTTGTTTGAAAGTCCATACATGTATATACAGTGTACGTTGGTCATATCCATTTCATATATTTCCTATCCTTTCCTCCAGCTCTGCCTGGGTCACGCTTAGCATATCTCCCATCTGCATCCCATCCCACTAAATCCAATTAGTGGTGCCCATAAGGATGCATGTAGGGTCATGCACTTGGACAGGGAAAAACCACCAATACCTCCCCCCCCCCCCCCCCCCCAAAGAAAGTAACCTTCCCTTCCTTAACAGCCACAAGTGCCATTAGCTCCTCAGCTAGAGGTGGGGCCTAGGAAGTAACCCTCCATATTGGAACTTTTAAATCTTGACTCTACACAGGCCTTCTGCAGGTGAGGACAACAGCTGTGAGTTCATGTGATAAAGGGACAAAATTTCACCCCTCCCCATAAAATTATTTCTGCCCCATCTTCTGCTATGTTCCTTCTCCCTCAATGAGGGTAGAAGTGGTGGTTTAAAAGTCCCATCCAAAGCTGAGTCCTCACTTTACAATCTTTAATTTAGATACTGAGATTGATTTTTTTTTTCCAGTTTGGCTTTGTATTTGCATACACATGTTTGCTATTGGTGGTGTGCCACCAGTTATGAGTACTGGCAGTCTTATGGAAAAGGGGTTACTTATCTTAAATGACAATAGATCTCTCCAGCCCTTTGTTTTGTTTAGTTTTTAAGTAACGCTTCCATAAACAAATTTTGTTCACTGTTCAGGCTAGCTTGGCTCTGACTTTCTGTTGCATCCTCAAGCATGGTGACAGCTCTGAGTTTTGGTACCAGCATTTGGTACCAAATGGTACTTACTATCAGTCCACATTTCAGTGGGAAATTTTATTAACAGAGGATATGTTTGGAGAGGGGCCTGGAGCTGGCCTAAATCCAGAGAAAGAAGCTGGCGACCGTTGCTTTGTGCAATCAAGACATACATGTATTCAGGTTTTGCCTTTGATGCCTTGTTAGAATTTGAAGCTATTGCATTAAGGGCTGAGGAGGGTGTCCTTCCACCACATGTAAGATGTACACAGACATCCAGGGTTAGTGGATAAACGCCTGTCAGAGTACTCACTCAGTGCCTATTCTGCCAAGCATATCTTTGTCTATGGAAACAAAGCAGAACCTGCCCACACGAAACTTTGTAAATAATCTATCTACTGATGGTACTAGCATGCAAGTCACTTCCAAAAGTTAGTATGCATCAAGTCATTACACAGTAGGCTAAGAACAGAGAAAATAACACATGCCCTTACAGATAACAGTTGGGTATCTTGGGAAACTTCCTGAGTAGAGATTTCAGTAGGTGTAAATTCACTGAGTCAGAGTCTTAGCTGCTATTTCAAGGTATAGCAGGCTAGGTGGACAATGTGGCAGAAATGCAATGAGGTCAGGGTGTATGACCAGAGGAGAAGGGGCAGAATACATTGAGAAATTTAAAATGAAGTTGTAGACATTAGAGTCAATTTAAATTGTGGTGATGTGTCACCAGAGAGGCTTACCAGTCTCTCTCTCTCTCTCTCTCTCTCTCTCTCTCTCTCTCTCTCTCTCTCTCTCTGTGTGTGTGTGTGTGTGTGTGTGTGTGTGTGTGTGTGTGTGTGTGTATGGTTGTATGCATTCATGTGAGTGTATACATATTTACACTCAAATGTGGATACTTTAATAAGTACGTGAAGTAGACATGGAGGCCAGTGGTTTGGGTCAAGTATCTTGAGCAGCTTCTCTTTACCTTTTATTTTGAGAAAAGGTCTCTCATTGAAACTGAAGTTTATCAATTTGCCTAGGTTGATTAGCCAATGTGCTCCAGTGGTCCACTTGTCTCTGTCTACTGATCCATCCAGGTGCTGGGGACACAGTTCTTCATCCATACTGAACTCAGGTCCTTGTGCTTTGTGGCAAGAATTTTATGAGCTGATCCCTCTTCTCCCTAGGTCACACTAGAGAGTCAGAAGCAAAGAATGACATCATTCTATTCAGATCCACAGAGAAGATGGTTGTGGATTCACCAGAACATATGGGGCTGGCTCAGTGGGGTAAGAAGTGACCCAGTATGGAATGTATTTTTAAGTTAGAGCTGGCAGACTGCCTTATGGATTATGATATGAAATGCATGAGACAGAGAAGAGTTAGGGAGAAATAGGGCCAGGGAATCCACTGATCTAATCAGAAATCCTTGTAGTACAGAAATGCCACTCTCTACTTCAAGCCATGGTTGGTAAGAACAAAAGCAGGGAGTGTGAGATCTACCAGCATATACATCCATAAAGGCACTTTTCTCAAATTGCTTTCAGGCACATGTTGACACTATGGCTCTGTAGATAATAAGCAAGGGGCTGCAAGGTGAGGAGATCACACAAATATGCTTCTAGGATACACTATTGCCTAGAATCAGGAAGCCAAGAATTGATAGAGTTGGCTTCTGTACTAGACTATGGAATTGACCATAAGCACATAGACCCAAAGAAAATAGACCAGCAGTGTACTAAATTTGTAAGTGATCACCACTGCCAAAATAACCCAAGGGGCCAGAAAGAGCCTACTGTATTTTTTCAAATTCTAAGATATTCCCAAGGATGCAGGAATCACATTCTTAGGAAGTAGGCTGCCCAGATGGTCACATCCCAGAAATGACATCCTCTCCAAAGTCTACTCCAGAGGAGACAGTAGGACAAGGGAAGCCCATTCCCATGTTGGCCTCCTGAGCAGTTGACCAAGCGACACTGCATCTGACTTCCCTGTTTCTCGTTGGCTTCTTTTCCAACATGGGAGCTGTGTCATTTGTGCAATTCTCTGCTGACTTTTGTTAATAAAACTGTCAGGGATATATCATATATTATCTTGGCCCGTGTTTCAGAAAAAAAAAAGAGAAATAGAAATAATAGGATGCTTGCTGTTACTTTCAGACTCCATTAAAATGTGTTAAGCACAGGAGCCAGATTGAGAGACAGGAGGAGTCTAACAAGGAAAGATGGAGAGCCAGGAAACATCACTGAGCTGGCTGATTGGTGCTGCAGTGTTTAAAGCCCTTAACTCACAGAACCGTATGTCCTAGGATAGTATGCAGGTAAGAAGGGCATGGAGGAGAGAAAGAACAGTTAGTATCCAGTCTCCAAATAGACTGAAGGACTGAAGTCTGCCCTCCGAGGTTTATCCTTTTGCCTTTCTGCATTGTATGAGTCAGGATTCTCTAGAGGGGGAAAAACCTGATAGAATGAGTACAAATCGTAAAAGAGTTTTTGTTCCACTAGCTTACACCAGTGGTTCTCAACCTGTGGGTCACAACCCCATAGGGGTCACATATCAGATATCCTACACATCAGATATTTACATTACGATTCATAACAGTAGCAAAATTACAGTTATGAAGTAGCAACAAAAATAATTTTATGGTTGGGGGTTACCATAACATGATAAACTATATTAAACAGTTGTAGCAATAGGAAGGTTGAGAATCATTGGCTTACATAGTACAAGTCAGGTAGTCCCACAACGGCTGTCTTCATTCTGATGAGGCTGACACCCAGTAGCTGTTCAGAATAGAAGGCTAAATGTCTCAACAGTCTCAATCCAGTGTAGAAAATCAAGAGGATTCCTGAAGACTCCCTGATCTTCAGGCTTTATTGCAAAGCCAAAGAAACTGAGTTTTGATATTTTCAGGGGATGTTAATGGCTGCAAGAAGATCATTGGTAGCTGTGGCTGCAGCAGAAGCAGCAACAACAACAGGGTAGATGGATTCAACAGCCATGGGTGGGCAGGTGAAAGACAGAAATGCTTCTTCCTCAGATCTATGTCTCAGCTTCTACCAGAAGGTTCTACCTTCTTTGAGGAAGCCTCCTCCCTTAGTTAATTCTTCCAGGGAACACCCTCACAGATCCACCTAGATGTTTGTCTCTTGGTTGATCCTAGATCCAATTAAGGTGATTGCTAAAGATTAACCATCACTTGAGTGGGACATCAATGGGCTCCAAGAAAGGTCTTTATAGAATCCCATATCTAGGAAGTAACAGGAAAGCCGTAAGTCATGAGTGATGGGAGGTGGTACCAGGTTGTGCCTGGATGAGGTTGGCTAAACAGTACATACACGCAGGATGGTGATAACATCAGCCAAAAGAAGAGAAATAGAAGAGGGGACTTTCTAAGGAGTGTACTAAAAGTCTGAGAAACTGTGCTTTAAGAATTGTCTCTTAGGTTAGCAGGGGGGATTCCTGGTCACGGAGCATTCAGTAATTCTAGACTCAGGTGGATTTGCTAACTCTGTGAGAATTTGGATTGTCTACTGGAGAGGCTTCACAGTTGGTGGAACACAAGTTTGGAGAGCATGTGTCTAGAATGATGGTGTAAGTGGATGATAAAAAAACAAGGAGTGAACTGTAACCATTTTCCAGTAGCTCTCAGCAGTACACATCTCTGTGCCATTTTTCTGCGCTCAATTCCTTTCCATTCTCCTTCCAGGAGTGAACTCCACTTAGGGTAACTCCTAAGGAACATAGTAACTCCACTTATCAGTGCTGTCTTAATGCCTTTGGGTTCCAAGTGATTAGCTCAGGGTAATCATAGCTCAAGGCCAGGTACTGCAACAAACACCGTTCTGGACACCTGCAGTAAGTTAAGCTTCAGTGGCAATTTGGTTAAGCATGAAGAAAGCTGGTCTAAGGGTAGAACCAGTTTACGGAGAAGCCTAGGAGGAAAGATCTAACCAAAGCACTGAATGATGTCCTTAATAAGTTGTGCCTGAGGACAAGGCTGCAATCCATGTGATAGGTTGTCTCTACCTATCACGCTAGTTCACATTGGACTCTCAGACAAAAGCACTGAAGTTGATGTAGTTGCTGTTGGGTTAAAGCTGCAGATAGTGGTGTCTGGGTTAGAACTTATGAGTAGTATATTTATGGAGTCTTTGCAGCAATTCAGGATGCTGACAATGAATTGTGGGTAATATTTGTAAATGACCAATCAGGGTGACCCATTGCAGATTTGTGATACATTTGCCAGGTGTCAATATTAGAATATGCTCTTAACTAGTTGTCATAAAACTAAGTCAACAAAATCATAATATATAAAAATGTATATAGATATATTATATATAAAGAGTGTATAATGTATGAAGAAGAGATATGAACATTGTAAGATCTAGGAAAAGCAGCTTCTAGTATTTATTTAGCAATATTCTGGATCTAAAATCTCAGGTCTTGAACTCCCCAATCATCAGAGTGATGTGTTAGGATTTCTAAGAGCCATCAAGCTGACCCATTTTCTTTTGCTTCAATTCTGCACTTTCCAAACAACTTTCAGAGAAATGAGGCATAAGTTAACTTGTACTTTATGAAAGAAACATCTTCTGGTAGTGCGCGCGTGCGCGCGCGCGCGCGCACACACACACACACATGCCTATATATGTGGCAGGGCAAGTGGTCAGTACAAATTTGAGTCAACAGGATATTTAAAACAAGAAGACATGAAGTTGCGAGGTGCAAAGGGAGGTGAGAGTGGGTTTGGAAAGAATTGGGGGAGTAGTATGGGATGAATATATACAAAATACATTGTATGAAATTCTCAAAGAATTAAATAAAATATTTTTGGAAAAGTGATGATAAAACCACAAAGAATAGGCTAATTTGACTGTCGGTGATGGTGTTCAGGGAATCATGGGTCTTGGGGGGGGTGGATCAGATATCATACAGACCCCAGAAGTCTGATGGCATCTGAAAATAAGACATTTGGACTCTCTCTAATACAGTCATCATTAGAGGCTCGTGAGTGAAGGATTGCTAGCTCTTTGCAACACACATAGGTAGTTTTAAATTCTATATTCATCAAGCAATGAGGCATAAGAAAAGTTTAATTTGGCTGTATTTCTATTTGATTGGATGGAAAAAAATTGAAATAAAAAACCATCCAGAAACACATGTGAGAGGCAGGAAATTTACTGTGATTAGAGAAGAGGGGCCAGCAGTGGCAATTAGGGAGGAAAGAGTAGCTGGTGGAGACCCTAACAAACTCAAATTGACAGCACCTACGGCTGATGGATGTGGTGGGACCAGAGTAGACGAGTGTCACAGGTCATTTCAAGGTGCTCCGCTTGAATGCTGACAGAATCATGATGTTCGGACAGAAGCAGGGAGGTTTGGAGAGAAAGGAGGCAACCTTGATTGGGCTGCAGCAGATCATTGGAAAGGGGGGCGTCCCCTTTTCTCTGTATTGGAAATGGATGCATTATAAAGTGAGAGGAAAAATAAACCATGTGTGCTATGGGAATCAGTTTGCTCAAATGTTATGATTCAGGTTTGTATTATTACTTACACATATGATTATAAAATCATACGTTTTAATTTTGGAGATCTCCATCCAAGTAGTCTAGCTAGTCATAGGAATAACAGAGGATCATTAAATGCCACTGTAATATTAATGACCCCTCCCCTCCTGTCACCTCCCATTCTTTGAGAAACTGGGCTTATGTGTTCAGCCACCTGATCAAATTTGAAGTCCCTGGAAAGGGAACTCCGGGAAACATGTGGGAGTTAAGGGAAGTTATGATCACACTTCTGTCCACACCTGCAAAGTTGTCTTTCTACTGTGTTCCTTGTGCCTTTAGCTAGTTTTGGGTTAGGTGGGCTAAGGCTAGTTTGTTTCCCATGTAGATCTCAGCTCAAACAAGCACAGCTTACACCTCCTTGTGGTTTCCAGCCTATGTGTATTGCCTCTGGCCTGTCTTCCTCTTCCTTCTGTTAAACTATAGGCGATCTCTCTCTCTCCTTCCCTCTCTCCCTTCCTTCATTTTTCTTTCTTTCTCTCCTTTCTGTCCTCTCTCCCCTTTCCCTCCTCCCTTCTTCCTTCCCTTTCCTCCTTCCTTCATTTCATCCTGTCTCCCTTTCTCCCTCCTCTCCCTCCCCACGCCCTCCCTCCCTTCTCCTTATGACTCTGTACATGCCTAGGGAACCTTGTGGTCCTTACTTTTCCAGTATAGGAATGGCCCATTAGAGGGTTATGCTTCCTTAAATGAAGGAGCTAAAGTAAGATAAAGGGAATAAAACTGTCTCTTACAAGGCATTTTAAATAGCTTTTGAAAGGGCCTAGGGCTTTGCCGACATATGTGCAGCACCCAGTTTAGCCTTGGCTTCCTACAAGCACTGAGAGAAAAGAAAATGCATTCTTTGTTTGCAAAACCCACAAAAACAAATTATAATTACATCTATTATCCAGCCTCCTTAGCTTCTCCAAGACGTTAGGGTTTAAATAACAGAATCATTTGGCACTTGAGTGGGTGGAGCTTGTTATAAGTGGTGACAGGTGGAAAGCACACTGGTCAAGTGGACTGGTCACAGCCAGCCACTCCTCTTCAATTTCTACTGAAAAGCCCATATATATAT
>CAJQZJ010004750.1:7556372-7587912 GCA_907164525.1 Lophiomys imhausi | reverse complement strand
AGCCAGCCACTCCTCTTCAATTTCTACTGAAAAGCCCATATATATATCTGATCATTTTAAGTGTGGTGGATTTTTTCACTGGCTCAGAGACAGTGTGAGAGAAAAGTTAAACGATACGTCTTCTAATTAAAAACAAAGAATTGAGTGTTAGTTGGCTATGGGTGTAGGTTGGGAAAAACACACTTTTTTTTTTTTTCAGTTTCCCAGTTGAATTACTTAGACATTCCCACAACACACATGTAAAAGCTTTACCAGTGCGATTATTTCAGTATTTTTTTTAATGTGGGTTAAGTTGGGCTAAATAATGTTCTTTTTTGGAATCTACCCTTCCCCTTTTCTTGCATTCTAGGGCCAAATGTAAAAAGAGAGCTAAATTCGGAATTAGGATGTAAAAGGGAAAAAATGCAGATAGCTTTCTGGCGCCAACTGCCTAGGAAAGCAGGCCAGGCAGTGCTTTGCATTTTGTTCGCAAGATTTGGAAGTGAACCTAAATTTTAGAGATGCCGGCCTCTGGGAACCAAAGCACCAGGGTTAGCAGTCTGCCAGGATGAGGGGGAGACAATTTGGAGAGCCAAAAAGGGGTTGCCTGTGGTGTGGTACAGGACCGCTCAGCTCTGCCCACCCACACTGCCATCGCCACACACACCACTGCAGGAGACCATGGGACCTACCCAAGAACAGAATCAAAACTGGGCAGAGCCTCTTTGGCTGAGTCGAAAGCGAATGATGAGGTGCTTCTTAGCTTTGGGAAGCAACAAGGCTTGGTGATTTACAGCTGAGTTCAGATTAGGAATAATGAGCAGCCTGCAGGTGACTAGCAAGGCTATGGCTGAGGGTAAGGGCTGAGGACAGCAGGCAAGAACACTGCTCTCTGGAGGCTTGCCTTTGAACCAGATTTGCACCTAGATGTTGGGAACAGTTATGCCAGCAGCGGTGTGTCCTTATCCTGGGGTGTGATGACATAGGTTCTTCTGAAAGAAGCCTGGGACACCAAGCCTGGCTTAAATGTCACCTTCCTCATGGCTTCTTCTTGTTTATTTTCTCCTCCTCCTTGCCCTTTGCCTGGCATCTCCACCTGGCTTTACAGAGTGATCTTGAGAGGAAGAGCTACGACCCCATTAAACAAAAACATGAGGAAAGGTGGGTCACCAAGCTTAGAACCCTCTCAACCTTCTGTGTTTGGAGACTTCAAGAACTTGCCTCCTGTGCCTCCAGTTTGTTTACTTTTGGCACAGGGAAGTTTCCTGTTTTTAAGAAAAACAGCCTACAAAATGCTTGCAAAATCTTCTTGGATATCAAAACTCCCTTCCGAAACAATATTTTGATGGTTTAACATGTGGATGACACTGAGCTACATTTACTATAACGTATATGTGGTCTTTAAAACGTTAGCGGGGTAGTGCTTAACATACTTAACATACTTCAGTTATAGAAGATGAAAGGCATTTAAAATCCAACTCGAGATGTTTGCTAAGTCTACAATGAAGCCAAGTCCAATCACTCCGAGTCAAAATGCAAGGAAGTAATTAGTCCTGTGACTCTTATAACCAAAACAAGCTCCACAAAGTGACTGGAGCCATGCTCCTGAGCAGTCATGGGACTAGAGCTGTTATTTTTTAAATTTATTTATTTATTTCTTCAGGTTACATCTCTGTCATAATGTCCTCTTTCCACCCTTCCCAGTCCCGCCCTCCCACCCTCTACCACCTAACCCTTCCATCCCACTCCTCTTGAGTGGAGTGTCCCTACGTAACATTCCCCGGCTCCAGTTCAGCAGTCATATGAGGGCCAAGAGCCTCCTCATACCCTGGAGGCCTACAAGGCAGTACCACCAGGGAAAAGTGTCTCAATGACAGGGAGAGAAAACAAAAAAAAGTCTATGTCCATATTCCCTTTGGTGCGTTGGTTGTAATATAGATATCCTGTACTATATAGCTAAAATCTGACTATAAGTGAATAGATGTTATGATTTGGATAAGGCAAGTCACTCTGAAAGGATGGCATGTTGGAGGTTTGGTTCCCCAGAGCTGGTGCTGCTATTGAAAGGTGATGACTTCAGACAGTGATAATTTCATTATCGGATCAACCCACTGAGGGGTTGATGGCTGAATGAGCTATTAGAAGCTTAGCTCATTGGGAGAAGTGTGTATCTTGTCCACAGCCTCTTCCTCTGTCTCTTTGTGCTTTCTTTTCACCATGAAGGCACCACGTTGGTCCACCATAAGCTCCACTATATGATATTCTGTTTGATCACATGCAGGTCTAGAAACAACGGAGTCACATGACTATGAACTAAAACTCCTGAAACCAAACAAAACCTTCCTGCCCTTAAGTTATTTTTTTTCTCAGGTACTTTGTTGCAGTTCCCAGACCATCCATGAAGGCAGAAGAACCATTTGAAAGCCAGCATCTGAGCCTCTGGCTCATTTGTTTGCCATGTTAGAGCCTATCCTGCTCACTCACTACACGCATCAACTCTCAAACTCCAGTGTTCAAATCTCCAAATCTAATGAGAGACTCACAAACCAAAAACTCCATCCTTCCCAGATGGACTACTGCAATGAAGAATTCCTCCCATTCAGGACTAGATATGCCCACAGATTTGGGGGGAAGTATGCAAGCTCCCAGCTATCTCCAACACAACTTTCTAAGGGGAGCCACAACATAAGGTCAGTGGGTCTGTGGTCTTGACAAAGCCATAGATTTTATGAACCATCTACTATGAAAAAATTGTCATAATAGGTAAAAATTGAAATAAATATATGCACAAGAGGCAGTCTCTTGATTTGAAAGAACTTGAATTCAGCTGAGGAAATTCTATGACCAAAACAATGCATGAGGCTGTGAAACTGGAGCTTTATAGTGCAATAGAAATTTAAGTGTTCTTTTTAAGATGAGAAAGAGTTTCTCTCTTGAAGATCATTATTTCAGAATATATAACACTTAAAGGAGGGAGATTATATAGTCTACAGAATCACGGATATGAGAGGATATGGAGGCAGTCACCCAGAATAGAGCAATTGTATTCAAAGCCCTAGGGAAGGGAAGTCGACAAGCCAGTGAAAGAACAGGGAAAGATCCAGAAATGCAGACAGAACTTTTTCTCAACATGTTCCTTCAAACGATGTGCTATCCTAATAACTGGAATTTCATAGATTGATTTGGGAACACCTGAGTTAAAACCTACAAATGTCACTTCTTAATTTGACAACTTTTTTTTTGAATTGTCAGCCTACCTCCAAGAGAAAGTATAAAAACTATGATATTTACCTCATCCCTTCATGAATACAGGTAGTAAAAAGAAAGACAAGTTTGATGCATTGTAGAAACTCAGTAGCTGCAAGAGTTGTGAAGACTCTGGGTGTTAGCACACACATTGACGTCATCTGCACTGGATCCGGCTGCCTTTGCTCTGATTGCTGTTGCTTGAAAAAGGCATTTGAAAAAGCTTCTCTTTGTAGAGAAAACATATACATACCACCTACCACAAACTAAGGGACTTAGTAATTGGATCAAAGGCCCATCTTAGGGTATATTCTCTAACACAGATTGTGAACTTAGGTTGTGTCATTGTCATCCATTTTCATCTTCAACTAATGGTTTGGATTAATTATAGAGGTGTGCAAGTAAAAATTTCAGATCAGTGCAAGCTGCAAAAAAGAATTATACACTAATTCACAGGATCTTAATATAACAGTTAAAATACACAAAGAGTAAATCCATAAAAATCTCATGCTTGAACCTTAAAATCATTTGTGGGCATAGAAAATGCCAAAGGGGAAGTTTCCAGGGATATATTAGAAAAGGTTCAAGGAACCCTATTAGCTATCTATGTGATTTCCAAAGGGAGACATGGTCTGTAGGGAACCTAAGGAGAACAGAAGAGCACAGCATTTTAATGGTCACTGGGAATCTAGATTGAAGGAGGCAGGAATTTTCTTTGGTCTGCAAAGGTCATAGCACAATTGTAACTTTTTAACTCAGTGTTTGTGAAGGATGGCAACTCATCACAGCTCTGACCAAGACAGTGGAGTGGTCCTTAAAAATATTCCAGGCATAATGGATAAATTGTGCAATTTCAGTCCATTGTAGAAAAATTTGTCAATACATTCAAATATCTGGAATTTTCTACTTACAGGAGGAATTAAACTTCATTTTGTGATATTATATAGTAGAATTGGGGTGCAGTAGTTGCATACTAACCTTTTCACAAGGATTTACTGGATACCAACTCTGTATCAGGTATTATATTGAACAAGAATCAGTGAGACAGGTTCCTGCCCTAAATGAACTCACTTCCTTTTAGGAGATTGACAGGCAGGCAGCTGGGGGCCCTGTGGGATCTGAGCAACACACTATGGTCAAAGGGAGGGAATAATGCATTTTTTTCATGATGGGGATTTTGTTGTTGTTGCTTTGTTTGTTCACCAATGTGGTATTTTATATGTCACACATTCACGTAATTATACTGTATTGCTTTTTTAATTAAAAATGACAGCCTCCAGTAGCCCCATCTCATAATTTCTCTTCCAACACAGACAGCCATTGTCATTTCACACAATTTATTTTTCCATGACACAGCTATAGTTCTGTATTTATTACTTTTTCACTTTCAGACTTAGGGACTTCTTGTGACATAAGAGACATTGTCCCTATTTCCACCATATGCCTATCCCCACCCACTTCTATTGTCTCAATGTAATTACTGTGTGGTTTTAATTAAATCTGCTGCTCTGTCTGCTGTGCTAAGTGTTTGGAGCTGGGACATGTCAGACATGGTTCATTTTCATCCTTGCTACCCCCCTCCCCATTTCCCCATATAATATCATTATACTTATCACTTTAAAATTTACTTCATTTCAGATGTATTTGTGAGTCATTCACCCTCATTCAACTCCTCATTGGCTGTCTCAATGTTGATTAACTAATTTTAGTGTAGAAAGTAATGCATTCTATTGTGGCATTTTCATAAACTGTCCAGGGCCTTTAGATTTCTTTCCAGGTGCATCTTCCAGGACAAATCATGGAATCCTTCTGAGCTGCTTAAACTAGATTGTGACTACTACCCACGTGGCAGGGAAACGCCCATTTTGAAATCTTGTAAAAACACTCAAAAGGTCCTCTTTGTGTTACTCTTCTTCTGGGGTCTCTTCTGCAAAGACCTTATTATTTTCTCTTCTATAGTAAGTTCTTTCCTCCCTCCGTCCTTCCTCCCTCCCTCTCTTCCTCTCTTTTCTCTTGAAAAGCATACATTTCAGAGGTTTCCTGCAGAAGGAAAGTTAAGTGATCATTTTTTAGGTAATGTAGATCTTACAATATGTTTTACTTTCAAACTTGGCTGACAGTTTGTCAAAATCTTTATTGGCAGACATTTTCCTTCATAGTTTTGAGGACATCTCATTCTTGGCTTCTGTCTTCAGTTTGACTTGCCATCATTCTGATACCGGCTTTCATATGTGGTCATTTGGCCTTTTAGAGTGCTCTGGGTAAAATTTGACAATTATTTTCCTTAATATTGCTCTATTTTGGTTAAATTTTGGGCACTCAAGACTATTTCAAGTTTATCTTTCTAGGAACTTTTTTTTTCTTTTTTTTTCTTCTTGTGTTGGTTCTGGAGCCCTGTGGATATTTAGATTAAAGCAATTTGTTCAAGCACTGCTGTGTCCCCTCTCTTCCATTACAACATCTTCATTCTTTTCTCTCTTTAAAAATTACCCTCTGGTTCTTATTACACTATTTCAATAATCTTTTAATTCCCTAATGACATTAATTCTAAACTCAAAGAGTTAAAGGATTTTCTTCTCTGTGGTAGTCAATTCAGTTTTTCTGGTACGAACAAGCAAGGCCAAGGCCTTATTTTCTGTTCCATATATCTTACTTTGCAAGCTTTCTTCAAATATCCAGGTCCAAATGCTTATATGAGGCCTGCTGTTAGTTTTATCATAAGACCCAGATCTTCCTAGCAGAAGACCCCCACTACCCAGACCGTTATGGCTTTCTTTTAGGCAAGTACATAGCTCTCAGGAGAGAATGTTCCAGCACCTTTCTTGGCAGCTTTTATTCTAGGACCTAAGCAAACACCAAGAACTGAGATTTATTTTTAAACTTTTTATTGGTTCTTTTTGAGTTTCACAGCATGCATCCCAATCCAACTCATCTCCCCATCCTCTCATGCCTGCCCTGCACCCTTGCAAACTGAGATTTATTTTTAAGCTTTTTATTGGTTCTTTGTGAATTTCACATCACGCACCCCAATCCTACTCACCTCACCATCCTTTCATACCCACACTCTACCATTGCAACCTTCCCTCCCAAAAGAAAAAGAAAAAAGATCTCATTATGGAAGCTGTGTGTCACAGTGTGTACCAAAGTATACCCCATTCCCCATACTTCTTTGCATGTAAATGTTAATTGCAATGCATTGTTGGTCTGGTTCAGGGCCTCTGGCTTCTGCTACACTATCAATACTGGAACCTCACTGAGGCTCCTCTTGGATATCTTGTCATCGCCCTGTGTCATGAAGATAGTTTTGGATCTGTATGACTGGTCACTTCATGCACTCCAGCAGTTATAAATGGGGTAGATGATTGGGTGGGTCAATTCAAAACCCTGGATCTGGGCCGGAGAGGTATCTGAGCTGGTCTGTCTGTCTGCCAGCTCTCCCATATCCACACCACCAAGGCAAGTTCTCTTGCCCTGCCTCAGCTGGCCCATTCAATGCTGCAGCTAGCAAGGGGCAGAGCCAGCTTTCCTGCTTACATGCCTTTGGGGCTGGCTCATCTCCACCCATGCCATCAGGGCCAGCTCTGCTGTGCTGTCCAGGTAAAGTGCAGGGCCTGCTCTCCCAAGTGCTGCAGCAGGAGAGGGGTTGGGCCAGCTCTCCTGCTCTCATGTCATCGGGACTGGCTCACCCACAACTGCTATCAGGGCCAAGAATTTGAGATTTTTAATAAGACTTCTACACCTTGCAGTATGCCTGCTGCCACCTAAGACTCTTTTGTGCTTTCTGAGCAGTGAATTGGGGGGGGGGGCGGGGGGGGGACAGCCTGCCACAAAGAACTTGGGAACTGCCTATCTACCTAGTTCTTAATAGATCCATCAGTCTTCTTTATTTTGTCTACTCCCTTCTAAGTTCTCATCACAGATACACAAGGTCAACAAACATTGAGCACTTGGGCATTATGTGATGTCTACCTGGGTTTATTTTTTAGGTTTCCTTATAGCTGAATTAACTCTGCTCATTGGGCCAATGTCAATTATTCTGCATCTATCTGTTTTCTCAGATTCAAGTTTGTTCCTTATCCATTATGTTTCATAAACCTGAAGTGATATACATATATTATATAAATATATTTGTATATATGCAGATATATACATATACTGACATATATATTTTATTGATAGTGGGTATGTTTTACACAAGTATTGAATCTACTTTTTATGGTGAATCTGGGTGCTTTCAGAAGGATGATGTTTGTGATGGACTTTGCAGAGTGAGTCATACCTTTCTGTGAAAGCAGTAATGATGAATAGCACAAGGTAGAATGAGGAAATTTTATCAAGTATTCAGGAATTCACAGGGACACCTGACAGTATGAATGTTTGAGGATAGGTTGACATAACTGTTCAGCAAGACTGGAGGCAAAGAAAAGTGTAATCACTGATTAGGTAAGAGTAAGCAAGGGAGGAGGGGAGACAAAAATGGACCAAGACTGGAAAAGTGGGTGTGGTGAAATAAATGAAATAAATGCAGTGCATAGTTTCACCATATTAAAAGTTATATTTAAGCTGATGACTAGGGGGCAAAGTCTGTAATCACAGAACTTTGAAAAGCTGAGTCAGTGAAACAGAAGGATGATAGATTTGAGGTGAGCTTGGGCAACATGATAACCTGTGCTTCATTGTGAAACCCAACCTCAAAAAAAAAAAAAGAAAAGAAAAGAAAGAAAGAAAAGGAAAGAAAAAGAGAGAAAAGAAAATAAAAAGAAGATAGAAAGAAAAAATAGAAGAAGGGAAGGAAGGAAAGAAGGAAGAAAACTAAATGTGTATTTCAAGGATGACTTTTGTGACTTCAGAGGATGTAGAATTCTTTATGATTCTTTGTCTTCAGAGAGACAATGGTAGGTAATGATTCTGATTAAATAATTCATCTATGACAAATGCCAACCAATTGCTGGCTGTGTTTAAGCTACTTGGTCCCTATGAAAACATGAGAATCATAGAAATGGACAGAAAAAGAAAGGAAGGAAGAGTGAGGAGTAGAGAAAGAAGAGGCACAAAGGGAAAGGGAAAAAAAAACAGTCATAGTGATGACATCACCTTTTTTAAAGCTGAGCCTTGCATCTGTAGGAGTCATTTCTGCTCTGTCTCAATAGGGGAAATGTGCTGAGCTCCTGGGGCTGCTGCCTAACGGGTCTAACAGATGGACCCTGGGTCTGGCAGCTGGAGTGCAGCACTCCACTCAGGGTTTAAGATTCAGCAATGTATTATTAAACCTGTTTGTAACACAATGTGCAAGATGACATCATGTCCCTGGGTGTATGTGACCTCACCAAAAATATGTGCCCTGCTGTGTAAGAAGAGTAGAATTCCAAGATATAGAAAGCCAGGCAGAAATTTGAGTAACTTACAACTACACACTTTCTTCTTTCCAGACACCCAAGCCTTTAGTGTTACTACAAACAAACAAAAATAATTATTTTGTACAATTCCACATCAAAAAATGTAATTTTAAAATGTTCAGAGCTAAGCATCTATCATGAATATAGAATGGAGACAACCTCAGAAGTCTGGCACCTCAGCTATAATCTGCCAAGGAATAAAATAATTGGAGAAGTAGGACATGCTTTTAGTCACCATGTAGCAGTTAATGACCTTAGCTCCTGATCATCTTGCATCTACCTCCTTAGTGCTAGAATTATAAGCAGATGCCACCACACGTGGTGTCAGCGGTGCTGGGGAGTAACCTCAAGGCTTTGTGCTGGCTAGGCAAGTACTCTACCAACTGAGCTACATCCTCAGTCAGAATAGCTATCACACTGGGTAGAAAGCTAGAAGTGTAATGGGACAAGGAAACAACCCAGAAATTGGCAGAGTCAGGAGGACCCAACTACCTATGAGCTTGGCGAGCTAAGGAGGCAGTCGAAAGAGTTGTAGCTGTGGCCTGGGGCATCACCAGAGTCAAAGAGGCAAGCATGCTTCACATAGTATAGTTTTCCCAATCTCTTGAAAGGTTTCCTTCCCAGGTATGTGCCAACTGATACAAGGGCCAGAGAAATGAGGAGCAGCAAAGCAAACAGAGCTGAGAAGGTTGAAGAGTGGTCTGAGGATGAATAGGTCCCAACCTAGCCTAGAAAAACATATGCTTTCTTATAAGGATTGTCACCAAAATCTGCAGGGCCATCATCACCTATGTGGGCACACCCAGGTGATGATTACTCCTCAGAGCTGAGGCTAGAATTAAATGTGAGAGTGTTAGGAGCAAACTCTTTAGTAAACATAGAGGGAAACTGTCTGCCCCACCTTCATAACTAGAAACTCTGTTTGGAGATTAGCAATGGGGCTACCTAAAATGACTACTTTTTCCCCCAGTTATTACACACTGAAAAAAAATTAAGCTTACTACAAATTAATGTTAAGCAATATTTGGACAGGAAGGAAAACAGCTGAAACTTGAATATCACAGGTTTTAGGAACATCTCCATCGCTGATGCTGTTAGTACTCCTTGTACTGGCATCTAACACCCTTCTTTCTTTTTACGACTCAACAGCCTTTTACTCTGTAATCACAGTGTTTCATATTGTCCCATTCCCAGACATTCTACTGGGAGATTGAATTAGCTCAAAGGGATATTTGATGGTTGACTGTTGAAGAAATGTTCTATTATTAACTAACATGTAATTAGTTCATTAAATAATAGCTCAACTGAATAGCATGTAAGTTAATACTGTCTACCAAGGTAGGGAAGTCCACAGTTTCTCACAAATGGGAGTGAAATTATGGTGCAAGCAAACTGGAAATGAGGAGATGCCAGCTGGCAGGACCCAGAATGTTTCAGATTACCATGGGTTTATGACCTCTGTGTTCTAGAAAAAAAAAATCAATTAGATTATGCTATTTGAGAATCTTGGAATGCCTGTGGCTCTGTGCCAGTTTTATCAGAAGCCTCCATCTGAAGCTTCATTAAGTTGTTTTAAATTTCACGAGCATTTCTGAGTTTTGAAGAAGTTAAAAAAAAAAAAAACCCAAATGCAGGAACTAATAAACAACAGTGGGAAAATGCGGAGACTGCTTCAGATGCCAGCATTCAGTGTACTATTATTGGTGATTCCAAAGACTATTGAATGCTAGCTTTATTTTATGTGAACAATGCTACACAATTTGTATCCAAGAATATTTTAGAAAATAAGCAGAAGCATTATGAGAGCTATAAGTGTAAAAAGTTACCATATTTGGTTCAGAAATTTGAAGTCACTCCCCAGTAGCTCATGTATATCTCAGGCTGGGATCCTATGAGGGAAGAAAAATGAATTCCAACACAGATAGGGAATTGGAAGGCCAGTGGCTGCCCTGATGGGAAAGCCTTATTGACTGATATTCTAGATAGTTACTTTATATGGATGAAAACTAAAATCTCATCTCACTGTTGGTAGGTTTCATAACATAAAATCTACTAGTTCAATATAGAGTATATATGCATTATATATACTCGGGTTGTGTGTGGACAACTATTGGCACCAACTATGTCCTTGTAATCACTGTCTAAAAATCATTTTAAAGCCCTTCTGAATTTTACAGGGAAAATTCATGTGTCCAACACTTAAAAATGGAGGGACCCTCTATTTGTGTGTACTAGTACATGAAGCAATAGGATCCTTCCCCATGGCCCTGCAACTAGAACATGGAAAGGGCTTGATTATGCAATCAGATGAGTGACTCAGCACTGGATACTGAAGCTATCTATCTAGGAAGACTACCGACTTTTTTTTTTTTTTAAGAAAATAAACAGATCTAGCAACACACGACACTGATATAACCAAACCAACTGCTTTCGTTAAGCTGTTTTGTAAATTCAGATACCTAGTAAGAACCCATCTAGTCACTCCTTTGGGACATAGTCCATGATGGAGTGTTGCATACGCTGCTGTGTAAGGCATGATATGTAAGGCATAGCTCAGCCCTGTCACTCACTGGTGCTTACAAGTATATTTTCCAAGGAGGTGGTCTACAGCTATTTATCACATCAAGAGATGAGGTAACATTGTTTGAGGATTTTGGGGAACACTGAGATGACTTATATTATCGCAATCCAGTAAAAACACTAAGAAGGTAACTCTAGAGGTGACTTGTTAGAGGAACTCTACAGAACCACCTAAGCAAGGAGGGAGGCTGTCAATAGAGAAGAGGCGGTCAATCTGCCACTGCTGCAGAAAGCTAGTCAGGAAAAAGAAAAGTTTGCTCAAAAATCAGTACTCTGTGAGGCAGTATCTATTGATGGGCAGGTGGGAAGTCATGCCAGCTAGAAAACTAAACATATTGATCATCTCATCTAATTATGGTATATCAGTTATTTTGTTTAAATAATGTCAGCTCAAGCTGGGGGTGCGGTTCAGTGGCACAGTACTTCCTTACTGTGTGCAAGACCCTGGATTTGACACCCAGCACCATGAATGATAATGATAAGGATTAGAATGAGGATACAAATTTACATATTTGGCATATTGTGCCATGAAATGAAGCTGATATGTCCATTATTGCTTAATAGATAAGAATAGGTTGCTGAATTTATACTTGGACTAGAAATATAGACAAAAAGAAAGCTGAAAAAGTCCGTATCCTCATATAGCTTCATTCTAAACAAGAGATAGATTAAAAGCATGGCAATAAGTAGACTATTTACTCAATAGTTAGAAGATCCATGAAGAGAGAAACAAAAGGATTGAGGTATATAATACTACGGTGCATAAGCATGCCTAGAGTCTATGTAGGGTTGAACCATCAGAGCCAGTACATGATATCATGACACCAACCCAAAGAAGTAGTGGTCAGATTTGAGGGTCCCTCAGGGTCTCACAAAGACCTTGGCATTTACTGAGACTATGTGAGGAAATTACTATGGTTTTAAACAGTGAAGTGATGGAACCTAATTTATGTTTCAGTATGAGCACTGGCTATATTGTCATGAGGAGATGGAAGACTTTATGTAATTATAATATAGAGATATCTTGAATTTCATTGCTAACCTTACACACTGCATTTATTCAGTGGTACCTAATTCAAAGGAAAAATAATAGAGCTAACCATTATTACTCCTAATTTGCTGATGATATAGTTGTAAAAATATTAAGCAGGGATGTATGTAAAAATGCAGCCAGTAGTTTCTTCCTTCCTCCCTATATATCTACCTTATCTATCTACCTATTATTTATCCACCTATCTATTATCTATCTATCTATAAACCTATCTATTATCTATCATCTATCTATCTATATCTATGTCTATCTATCAACCCATCCATCTACCCATCCTCCATCTATATATCTATTTATTTTTAAAAAAATATTTATTTATTACTTCAGGTTACATCTCCATCTCAGTGTCCTCTTTCCTCCTCTCCCAGTCTTGCCCTACCACCCTCTACCCCCTATCCCTTTCATCCCACTCCTCTGGAGTGGAGTGTCCCTACATAACAGTCCCTCACCCCAGTTTAGCAGTCATATGAGGGCCAAGAGCCTCCTCATACACTGGACCACTAAGGCAAACTATCCACCCATTCCCCTACCTACCAAAATGTCTATTGTAAGAGATTTTCCTCTCTAATTGTAAGAACTGGCTATTGTAAGTCCAAAATCTACAGGGTAGGCTGGAAATTCTCACATTGATATACCAGCCTGTCTGATGGAGAATTTAAGTTTAAAGCCACACACACACACACACACACACACACACACACACACACACACACACACACACATAAAACATGAAAGAGACAGGTAAAGGGCACAGTGAAGGGAAGAAGCACATTCTGGAGAGCTGTCAGTTTACCCAAAGATGGGCTATTTGTTGTTGGATGAAAATCATAAAATAGGGTCAGTCTGTTTTTCCATCTTGTTAACACTGGGAACCTGAAGTCTGCAGGTGGGCTTCCCAATACCCAGGGGGTAACTTCCAACCCTCCTGGATCTCCTCTCTGACACTGTTGCAATTTTAATCTTCAACTCTTTAATATAGAAAAAGTGGTATTTCCCACAAAATGACTTTTTTTAAAGAACAACACAGTGCCTGTGTTCTTTTGTGGTCAGGAATAAAGTCTAGGTATAAGTATTAACTACCATAGAGTCCACCCTATTGACCCCAGTGAACTCTGCTCAGTCAGTTCAATGCAGAAGTGAAAGAGCTTCCCAATACAGGGGAGCCATTGCAAACTTTGTCTAAGTGAATTTGGAGAGATGGCAAAATAGTGTCTCTGAATCTAAGAGGCACTATTGGTCAAATTATATGCCTCTGGAAAAGAAGAGTTCCTGTGTATTTAAAAAAAGGAAGAAGGGAAAGAAGGATGGAAGAAGAAAAGGAAGAAAGGACTCTTCATGAGTAATGTGTTAAGAATATTCTCATCTTCTCCAGGAAAATGGAGTCAGGCAGAACTATGCAACAACTCCCAGAAGCCTCAGTAGACACACAGATCACTGACTGACCACAGTCTGTGTCACACAGAATAGAAGATCCCAAGGCTCTGAAACCACAGGCGTCTCTCCTCTGGTTTAACGAAAGCTGCTTCATGAGCCCAGATGGAAAAAGGAGGCGGTTATTTTTTACAGGACTCTGATTTATAGTCAATAAGGTGAAAGGTTAAGGTACATAGCGTCCAGGGACCATTTGTATTTCTCTTCATCACTCCCTTTAAGAACCTGTGGCTGCTAGTGGTTTCTACAAAGAGAGAAAGAATATTGCAACTGAAGTAAGCATGCCTGGTCCTTGTTTCTGACTTACAGGCACAGTCTGTAAAGTGACCCTTTGGGATGAAACCCCTGCCTTTGGTTGCCAGCCACGCTAGGGTGTGATATCTTTTCTCTTTAATTAAAATAAAACAAAACAAAAAACTTGTCTGTTTGCTCTTGCCAGCTATCTGAAAGTTCAAGAACTAAAGAAGATTTCCCTTCACAAACAAGCTGTGGGATGGATTTGGAAGCTGATTTTACATCAAAAGTTGCTGTTTCGCACATTAATTCCACAGTGGAGGGCAGTGGAATGGAAGTTCCTTTCTAAAAGGAAAAGAAAATTAAAGTAACTTTATATTTAGAATTTCCACTTTTGGGAGGGGTTATATGATATGGGGGTCCTCTTTCAGACATTGATATAAGCAAGGCACCCTCAGTTGGAAGACAACTGCTGTGTTTGGTTGAAATTTGAAGAATTGCAGATTCCATTTAGAAAATAAAGTTCTTCAAGTGACCCTATTCTCACCTTGGGGCTTTCTTTTCCAGGCCATAATATAACTAAGTGGTTTTCTAGTGAAGTACTTCATACACTGTATTTTTAGATTATAGTAATTCAAAGCTGAATGGTGTATCTAATTGTGCAGCGATGCCCATTAGAGACACATGCTCTTACTTGTGGTACTTTGTAGAAAACAGCTAGAGTCCTTTCCACTCCAGGGTAGAGATGACATATGTTATAGTGTTTATGGGGGAGATGCGTCCTGGATTGGGGTCGGAAAAGCAGAGGATTTGAAGAATAAGGAAGGATATAAACCAAGTGTCTGATGCCTGCTTGGTCTCATCTTCCCACATTCTAAGGTAATTTTTCACTTATTGAAGACATTTTTCTTGAATTCATATTGTTGCTACTCTATAGTCTAATACTCTTCTCAGTATGACCTTCAAAGCCTTTGGGGCATCTGTCTCTCCAAGTCACCATTTCTTACAATGCCTTCTTACTAAAGTCTCATTTTCCTGTCTGTGTTCCATCTTGTTAACTTTTCAGACAGGGTCTCATTACACAGGCCTGCCTTGCCTCAAATTCAGAGATATACCTCCTAAGTCCTGGCACATGGTACCTTGGCTGGTCTCTTGCTTTTTGAAATAACTTCCTGTAGAGAGCTGCGAAGTGCCGCGCCCTAAAGATGGCGCTGGTCTCCGCCTTCCACCAGCCCGACGGTGAGCGCTCTCTATGATAATAAGTTCATATTTGGCAAAGACCGCTGATCTGGCTTGCTTCCACATACGTAGACCTCTAAGATAGCACCACTTGGCTTTACTTGACTGGCTGTTCATTTAGTATTTAGCCTGTGGGTTGGGTCTGCCCCATTATTCGGAAGACTGTTTTCAAGGGACCTGAATAAACTGCTGGAGAAGAGTTTTGTGAGTTGCGTCATTCCTTGCTGGACAAGGGGGGATGCGACAACTTCCTTCAGAAACAACTTTCTCTCTAGTTTTCAGTAGCCAGCTCCTAAGTTCCCACTGCACTCCAAACACAAAACAAAGACATTTCCTTGTATCTTAATGCTTTTCTCTTGGATTAAACTTGGGGTTTTCAATGTTGAACAATGAAACAGCTTACTAAGCTCCACATTTCTACTGCAGTAGCTGAGGTATGTGTTCTCTTCTCCAATAAGGGGGCTTGTGTGTGTGTGTGTGTGTGTGTGTGTGTAGGGAAACCCATTCACATACACACACATCAATTAGGTACTCTCATCTTCTTGAGGACTCAGTGCATCTCTGGTAGAAGAAGGGAAGAATAGTCCCAGAAACAGGGAAAAATGAAGCTAGGAAAAGCACAGACAGCAAATCATGAAATAACTTCAGCCATAAGACAGCAGCTCTCATCTGTCTATCTTGCTTATAGGTTGCATAAAGAAGACCTTTCCAATCACACATATTGGAACCTGAAGAGAGCTAGAAGAGACAAAATAGAGACATTCCATGAGAGATCATAACTGAACAGACACCCCCATGTTTTGATTAGCTCTAAGACTGTAGAGAATGTGGCTGAGGCTTTTCCTCTACCTGAGCCTAAATTATGCCCTACAGAGGGACCATGGTCTCTCCAGGCCTTGTATTGTTTGTCTAATGTTCAAGCTGATGTTGCTAGAATGTTGCCAGAGTAAATCGAAGACAGAATTCTAGAGCCGGACTATCCCATGTTGAACTTGCAAAGCAAGTGACAAAGAGTTGGTTTTAGCTATACTCAGGTTCTGGTGATGGAATGAAGATTTTGAAATGGGGGCTGACAGGGAAAAAGTTCTACTGGTGGAGGGCAAGAATTCTCTAATGTGATTTTGTTGGATGGTGGTAGCCTCTCTTCAAAGTCCTTTTGGTATCATGAACTCCTTTGGGGAGCCACCTCTTCAGGCCTGCTGAAGACTCATCTCTAGAGCTGCCTAACATCACAGACACTGGCAATAGATGTTGGAGTCACAGCTGAGGGAGCCAAGGCCACCATGGCTAGATAAAGTAGCTGTGCAGGGATCTGTTACCCTGCTGGGGTTGTTGGGGGGTAAGAGCTATACCTATGCTAGTGTTTCTGTTAGGCTGGAGGGAGGCCAGGCATGTCAAGAGCCAGTATAGGTGTAGCATCAATCTTGACTGTAAAGGCCACCAGGAGGAGTGGAGGGAATACAGGCAATAAGAATTCAGAAGAGAAAGGGGTGTTCTTGGTGCTTGGTGGAGGACACACAAGATCTCCACCAAAATGATTCATGAGAAGTACAAGAAACGGCCTTGCAATAATTAGTCTACCTACCCAAAGAGATCAGAAAGTAGTAGTAGAGACCTTTAAATACTCCCCATGCAGAAGACATGCTTAGTGCAATATTATGTCATGCATTGATTTTTCTCATTCTTTAACATGAGAAGTTAGTACATAACTTCCTGTGTATAATGGGAACATATCTCTTCCCATAACTCTGATCTCAAAAGGATCTGAATGGAGTTAGCATGCTTCCAGGTTGAGAGAGAGAGAGAGAGAGAGATCACAGTACTTGCTCCCACATTGCATGTTCTCTCTGCTGTCTCAGCTTGAGGCACTTCTGGAAGATGTACAATGTGGGGAAATTGTACCTTTAATCAAGAGAAAAGTTTTCCTAAATGTCTTGGATACAGCATTGTGTAATTTCTAACTTGAGACTTTGTGTCTTAAAGTGACCCCAGGATTTAAGCATGATCTAAAAATGCCCTAAGGGACTTTTCAATCTAGGTTAGATAAAAGTCTATGTTCCTGTTCCCTTTGGTGCATTGGCTGTAGTATAGTTATCCTGTACTATATGGCTAAAATCCAATTATAAGTGAATAGATGCCATGTGCATCTTTCTGAGTCTGGGTTAGCTCACTCAGGTTGAGATTCTCTAGTTTCATCCATTTGGCTGGAAATTGCATGATTTCGTTGTTTCTGATAGCTGAGTAGTATTCCATTGTGTAGATGTACCACATTTTCCCCCCATTCCTCAGTTGAGGGACATCTGGGTTGTTTCCATTTTCTAGTTATTACAAATAAGGCTGCTATGAACATAGATGAGGAAACATCCTTGTGGTTTAGTGAGGAATCATTTGGATGTATACCCAGAAATGATATGACTGGGGTCATTTGAGTTTTTGATCTTAGCCATTCTGACAGGTGTAAGATGGAATCTCAGAGTCGTCTTGAGTTGCATTTCTCTGATGATTAAAGATGTTGAGCATTTCTTCAAATGTCTCACTACCCTTAGAGATTCCTCCTTTGTGAATTCTCAGTTTATCTCTGGTTCCCATTTTTTGATTGGATTATTTGGTTTGTTGGTGTTTAATTTCTTGAGTTCTTTATAAATTATGGATATTAGCCCTCTGTCAGAAGTGGTATTGGTAAGATCTTTTCCCAGTCTGTAGGTTGCTGTTTTGTTCAAATGACAGTGTCCTTTACCTTACAGAAGCTTCTCATTTTCATGAGGTCCCATTTATTGATTGATGGTCTTAGAGCCTGAGGTATTGGTGTTATGTTCAGGAAGTTGTCACCTGTGCCAATGAGTTCAAGGGTTTGCCCCACTTTCTCTTCTATTAGATTTAGTGTGTCGAGCTTTATATTAAGGTCTTTGATCCACTTGGACTTAAGTTTTGTGCAAGGTGTTAAGTATGGGTATAATTTCATTCTTTTACATGTGGACATCCAGTTGGACCAGCACCATTTGTTGAAGATGCTGTCCTTTTTCCATTATACGATTTTGGCTTCTTTGTCCAAAATTAAGTGACCATAAGTGTATGGATTCATTTCTGGGTCTTCAATTCAATTCCATTGATCCGCTGATCTGTTTCTATACCAGTACCCTGCTGTTTTTATTACTATTGCTCCATAGTATAGCTTGAAATCTGGGATGGTCATACTTCCAGATGTCTTTTTATTGTACAGGATTGATTTAGCTATTCTGGGTTTTTTTGTTATTCCATATGAAGTTGAGAATTGTTTTTGTTTTTTCAGGTCTACAAAGAATTGTGCTGGTATTTTGATAGGAATTGCATTGAATCTGTATATTGCTTTTGGCAGGATGGCCATTTTTATTATGTTGATGCTACCTATCCATGAGCATGGGAGATCTTTCCATTTTCTGATGTCCTCGTCGATTTCTTTCTTCAAAGACTTTAAGATCTTTTCATACAGGTCTTTCACTTGCTTGGTTAGAGTTACCCCCAGGTATTTTATATTATTTGTGGCTATTATGAAGAGTAATGTTTCCCTAATTTCTTTCTCAGCCCATTTATCTTTTGTATAAAGAAGGGCTTCCAATTTTTTTGAATTAATTTTGTATCCAGCCACCTTGCTGAAGGTGTTTATCAGTTGTAGTAGTTTTTGTGAAATTTTTGGGGTCACTTATGTATACTATCATATTGTCTGCATATAGGGATAATTTGACTTCTTTGTTTCTAATTTGAATCCCCTTGATCTTTAGTTCTCTTATTGCTCTAGCAGGAACTTCAAGTACTATGTTGAAGAGATGGTGAAAGTGGGCATCCTTGTCTTATCTCTGGGTTTAGATGAAATGCTTCATGTTTCTCTTATCAAAATCATTTAATTTGATGTTGGCTACTGGCTTGCTGTATATCACCTTTATTATTTCTAGGTATGGTCCTTGTATGCCCAATCTCTCCAGGACTTTTAGCATGAAGGAGTGTTGGATTTTGTCAAATGCTTTTTCAGCATCTAGAGAGGTGATCATGTGGTTTTTTTCTTTCAGCTTGTTTATATGGTGAATTACATTGATGGATATTCATACATTGCACCATCCCTGCATTCCTGAGATAAAGTCTACTTGATCATGGTGTATGACACTTTTGATGTGTTCTTGGATTCAGTTTGCCAGTATTTTACTAAGTATTTTTGCATCTATGTTCATGAGGGAAATTGGTCTGAAGTTCTCTTTCTTTGTTGGGTCTTTGTGGGGTTTAGGAATCAGGGTGACTGTGGCCTCATAGAATGAGTTTGGCAGTGTTCCTTCTGATTCTATTTTATGGAAGAGTTTGAAGAGTATTGGCATTAGCTCTTCTTTGAAGGTCTGGTAGAATTCTGTGCTGAAACCATCTGGCCCTGAGCTTATTTTTTTGGTTGGGAGACTTTTAATGACTGTTTCTATTTCTTTAGGGGTTATAGGACTGTTTAATCTGTTAACCTGATCTGGTAGTTGGAATCTGTCAAGAATGTTGTCCATTTCACTTAGGTTTTCAAATTTGGTGGAATACAGATTTTTAAAGTAGAACCTAAAGATTCTCTGGATTTCCTCAATGTCTGTTGTTTTTTCTCCCTTTTCATTTCTGATTTTGTTGTTTGGGTTTTTTTGCTCTACCCTTTGGTTAATTTGGCTAAGGGTTTGTCTATTTTATTGATATTCTCAAAGAACCAACTCTTGGTTTCTTTGTATTGTTCTTTTTGTTTCTAAGTTGCTAACTTCAGCCCTAAGTTTGATGATTTCCTGCCTTCTGCTCCTCTTGGGAGTGTTTGCTTCTTTTTTTCCAGATCTTCCAGTTCTGCTGTTAATTTGCTAATATGAAGTGTCACAATTTTTTTTGAAGGCACTTAGTGCTATGAACTTTCCTTGTAGTACTGCTTCCATTGTGTCCCATAGGTTTGGGTATGTCGTGCCTTCATTTTCACTGGATTTTAAGAAGTCTTTGATTTCCTTCTTTATTTCTTCCCTAACCCAATAGAGAGTTGTTCATTTTCCATGAATGTGCAGGATTTCTGTTATTTCTGTTATTGTTGAAGTCCAGCTGTATGCCATTGTGGTCTCATAAGATACAAGGAGTTATTTAAATTTTCTTGTATCTGTTTAGGCTTGCTTTGTGTCCGAGTGTATGGTTGATTTTGGAGAAGGATCTGTTTGGTGCTGAAAAGAAGGTGTATCCTTTTGTGTTTGGGTGAAACTTTCTGTAGATATCTGCTAGGTCCATTTGGTTCATGACCTCTGTTTGGTCTCTGTATTGATGATCTGTCCATTGTTGTGAGTGGGGTGTTGAAGTCTCCCACTATTAATGTGTGGGCATCAATGTATGGTTTAAGTTTTAGAAGAGTTTCTTTTACAAATGTGGGTGTCCTTGTATTTAGGGCATAAATATTCAGTATTCAGATGTCATCTTGATGAGTTTTTCCTTTAACGAGTATTTAGTGCCCTTCCCTATCTTTTTTGATTAACTTCAGTTGAAAGTCTATTTTATTTGATATGAGGATGGCTACTCTAGCTTGCTTCCTGGGCTCATTTGTTTGGAAAACCTTTTCCCAGCCCTTTACTCTTAGGTAGCATCTATCTTTGTTAGTGAGATGTGTTTGTCGTATTCAGCAAAATGATGAGTCTTGTTTATGGATCCATTGTGTAAGCCTGTGTCTCTTTATTGGGGCATTGAGTCTATTGATGTTGATGGATATTAATGACCAAAGGTTGTTACTTCCTGTTATTTTGATGTAGGTGGTGGTTGTTTCTTTTGGTTTAACTGCAGTGAAATTTTTTGCTTCCTCTGTTTTCTTGAGTGTAGTTATTCTCTACATTGGGATTTTCCTTTGAGGATCTTCTGTAGGGCTGGATTTGTGGGTAGGTACTGTGAAATTTGGTTTTGTCATGGACTATCTTGTTTTCTCCATCTATGTTGATAGAGAGTTTTGTTGGGTATAGTAGTCTGGCTGGGCACCTATGTTCTTTTAGGTCTTGTAGGATGTCTTCCCAGGCCTTTCTGGCTATTAAAGTTTCTGAGGAGAAGTCAGGTGTAATTCTGATGGGTCTGTCATTATACATTACTTGACCTTTTTCTCTTACAGCTTTTAATATTCTTCATTCTGTATATTTGGAGTTTCAATTATTATGTGGCAAGAGGAATTTGTTTTCTGATCTAATCTGTTTGGTGTTCTGCATGCCTCCTGAAATTTTATTGGCATCTCTTTCTTTAGGTTTGGGAAGTTTTCTTCTATGATTTTGTTGAAGATGTTTCCTTAACCTTGGAGTTGGGAGTCTTCTCTTTCCTTATACCTAGAATGATTAAGTTCCGTCTTTTCATTGAGTCCTTGATTTCTTGGATATTGTGGGTGAGAACTTTTTTAGATTTCTCATTTTCTTTGGTTGTTGTACTGATTTTTTCAATCAAATCCTCCATGCCTGAGATTCTGTCTTTCTTCTCTTGTATCTTATTTTTGATACTCATTTCTGTAGTTACTGTTCTCTTCCCTTGACTTTCCACCTCCAGCATTGTTTCTGCTTATGTTTCCTTTATTGCTTCCACTTCTAATTTCAAATCTTGAACAATTTTGTTCATTTTAAATGTTTTCTACTCCAATTTGCTTGTCTTTGTCTCCAAATCTTTCAAATATTTCATTGCCTTTTCTCTTTCTCATTCAAGTTGGGGTACGTTGGCTTAGAGGTCTCCAGTGGTATTCTCCCTTGCTTTCATTTGTAAAATTGAGGCTTATTTAAATTCTTTCAGGGATTTAATTTCTTCTTGTAAGGACTCCATCATTTTCCTAAGTATAGGTTTGTTTTTATTTTCATGTGTTTCAGCTGTGGTGGTATGTTCAGGGCTTGCTGTGTTAACCTCGCTGAATTTTGTTGGAGTCATAATTCCCTGATTTTTGTCTGTTTTGTTCTTTTGTTGACCTTTAGCAATCTGGTTGCCCCAACCTGCTTGTTCCTGACATCTTCTGGACCTGGTGCCAAGGAGGGAGCTTTGTTGTAGAGTCCTTATAATATTGGTGGTCTGTAGCTTAACAGAAGCTTAGTGGGTTCTTGAGATGGGTGCTGCATTTCGGTGGACCCCCCTCAAAGTTTACCTCTTCCTGTTGTGTCCCAATTTGGGAACTTAGGTCAGGTATTGGGTGGAATGAGTTATTCCAGTCTGCAGGGTCTTTGGATCTAGCAGGTCTTCCTAGTGATGTTGGTGGGGCTCGGAGGACTGTAGATTGTAGGTTAGAGCCGCAGATCTCCTGCCACTTGTGTGTCTGATCCAAGGGATAGGACTGTGGTCGTGGTTCCCCCAGGTGGCTTCTTCTAAGTGGTCCCAGGGCACCTCTCTGTGTCTTGGTCCAAAGCAGTAAGCACTTGTAGTCTGTATCACCCAGACAGTGCACAAAGGCCAAGAACTCACTGCTCCTGCACAGGAGCTGTAGATAATGAAGAGAGGGTGTTTCCCATGGACGAGAAGGGGCAAGGTGCACTGGCTCCAATATGAACCTGTCTGCTGGACTTGGTCTTAGTGGAGTTCCACAGTCTTATAATTTTACCACCCGCCTTTCAACCCGCTCTGATCTTACCATTTCAGTGGCATTGCTGATCCTCTTTAGGCTGTTGGGGTGACTGTGTGAATGCTGATGCTCAGGAAGCCGGGAGGTACCTCTATCTAGCAGTTGGGGCTGCCTCCCAAGGCCCTGCAATGATCAGATCTACAGGACACTGTACCAGTGCAGCAAGAGCATCCCTCAGCCCTGTCTGGGCACAATGTTCTTCCATATGATTGTATATCCAGTAGAGGGACCTGTATGTCCAACACCTTTCTGGGTAAGCCTCGATATGCTTGCACCTCCCAGACCACCAGTCCGCTGGAGATAAATCTTGATGATCTGGCAGTTCTCCTGTTTGGAATGCCAGCGTGGAAGCTGGGTGCTCTGGAGGCTGGTGAGTACCGATGTCTGGGGTTCAGAGCTACTTCTTAGGTATTTGAGTGGCTCTGTGCCCGCTTCTGCAATGGGCTCTGTGCTGGCCTCTGTTCCTCCCCCGACTCCACGATGGCCTCTGCCCTGGGCCACTGGCCTCTGTTCTGTGCCCTGGGCCTCTCCTCTATGCCGCTGGCCTCCACTCTGGGACCTGGGTCTCTACCCCGTGCCACTGGCCTCTGATCCAGGTCCCTGACCTCTTGGGAAGACTTTTTAAAATTCACTTGATTACAACATGAATTCTGGTTTCTCAGGAAACTGCTTGCCTTCCCATAGATGTGATGGCCCCAGGAAAACACTCCAACTGTTCCTCCAGATCCATCCTGTCACCTAAAAATCCTCCTACTGGCCCTTCTCAAGTCAATGCAGCAACCCAGCCAATGTGTGACGAGAAAGCCATGTGGTTATAACACTCCCACGAGGTCACCTAGTGAGATCAAGGGGCCCATTTCATAAAAAGCATTCTGGGTCCACAAGGATGTCCCCTATGCCAGGAGGTAATGAAAGTAAAACAGAGAGAACTCCCTCAGATGAGAAGAAGTGACTGAGGTTAGAGCAGAACATCCTTCCCTGTGGCAAGCTTGTGCACACAGTTTCTGGGAACTGTCTCTGTCCTAAGGTGTCAGAGTGACAATGGCACTGGGGATTTATTGTGGCTGTTGTCATTCCCATACTACCCAGGCCAGCCTAGTCTGTAACACATGCTACCCTCCCTGATGTGCTTGCTGGATAGAATGATGGGGATGGGCCACACCATCTCTAAGGGTTATTCTAAGCCCCAAAGCACTCCTTACAATGGCTTAGTGGGTCATTCTATAGTTAGCAACTAAGTATGAAGTTCATAATACCTCTCCCTAGTATTTATGAAACAAATGGAAATACTTAATCTATGCTTTAAAGGAATCTCATCTTCTATATACCTATATTCTGTGTGATGGATACCATGTTAGAACCTGGGAGATTAAATATATTAAGAAAATAAACATGTACATGTCCCTTGATAGAACAGGGTCCTGCTAGAGTACAAGCTGCATCTACTTTACTACAGAACCTCTAAACTTGATTCAAATCGAGGTGTCTAACAACAAAGGACAGAGAAAAGGGGGCTTACACACAATGCAATTTTTTTCAGTCATAAGGAACAAAATGAAGTCATGCCATCTGTAGGAAGGCGGATGCAACTAGAGATAATTATATTAAGCATATTAAGTGAGTCTGAGAAAGGCATAGCATGCTTTGTGTCATTTGTGGACTCTGGATGTCACAGATACATAGCACCAGATACACTCTTTTGCATGAGAGTAAAAGGGAGCTGTTGGGGGGATAATGGGATGGGGGAAAAGGTGGTGGGGTACAGGAAAAATATGCTCCTCTGTAAATTAAAAGTGAAGAACAAAGGCAATGAAGTAGAATGAAGCTCAGTGAATGTCACCTCCTTGAATGAATTACTGTGACTGTTGCAATTATGGCACTGAAAATAAAATGGAGGAGAAAGTTGTGTCAGCAGAATACAGAGCAAACGGGTGACCCAAAGAACCCTGAACTACATAGCAGCAATCAGAGAACGGGATGAGGGAGGAAAAAGAACTTGGAGGAAAAGGATGCTCTGAGTATCACCCACCCCTGTCTTGGTGTTGTTCACCACCGGCTCTTGACTTCATGCCCCCTCTTTTGGTACAGTGGGACAATGGTACAAGACAAGCACATGGACTAGGGTCCCTTCTCTGTCATGGTGAACTCACAGCAGCCTGTGATTACCTTCACAAGACCTATACAAGATCAAACCAGTCAATGTCTCAGCATGGAATGTCACTGACCTGCTACTGGCTGTTGATGGCTCCTGGAAGAGGAAGGGTTAACATGTCAATGATGTGATGGGACAGGATGTGAGCACTAGGCCTGTGGGACTGTGGCCCGTAATTTCTTGGCAGAAGTCATCCTCTCACTGCTAAGGTCAGAGCTAGGGAAAGATGCCATAACCACCATAAAGGCACTTGGGCCCAAAGGCAACACCCCGTGCCTTGCTATCTGAGCTTGCAGTGAAGTGCACAGCAGCAAACTATTCCTGCGTGTGGCCAATTTGATGGGGTTAAAATATGATTAAGCCTAAACATGTAAACACTGAATTCCCAAGTTGATCATGCTGTAATACTCTATTAGGGTTAGGCTGGACTACAGCTGGTTGTGCTTCTTCAGGCTGGAGCCTGGTCCAAAATGATGAATTTCCTTATAAATTCCATAGTCATTCCCAGAAAGAACATTATTCGCCAAGAGAGCCTTCCGAAACTTTCAAGTGGGCTTCAGCGAGGCATATTTTAAGCACCACCTGGAAAAACCACAGGCAGTGCTGGCTGGCTCTTAGGGAGCGTCAGGAAAATGCCACACATCTAGAGCCCCAGGCCCGCAGTACCCTTCCTGGGGCGGGGAGGGGGGAGCTCCACGTGGAGTACGGGTCACGCGTGCTCTACCTCACATTCTAATAGGGAAGAAAAGCACAGGGCCGTTAACCATAAAAGAAAAATAATACCACACTCGGCTGAAATCACATCCAACTGGAGCCGGGTTTGTAATCCTTCATCCTTTCTGGGAGTCAGTCAGCTGCCATGGACACCCCCACAGGATGGATCTTTTTCCAAGGCAACAAACGCTCAATTCATCGGGGAACTGGAACCCGGCTCCTGTGCTATTTCTTCGAGATCCTTGAAAGGGCTGAATATGAATGGAAACCAAAGACATATTATTTTCAGAAGTGAGCACATTTTCACCCTGGTTTAAGGATATGGGCCCTTATCCCTTTATTGAACAGGGAGGGTGTCCCTGCTCTGTAAGCTGTTCCCAGTGACTTCACTGGCCTGGAAGACAGGCGGGTCTCCTCTGCTCCACCCACAGTGTTTCTGACAGCCTTAAGTGCAAAAGCAAATGTTTCATTTAGGTAGAGACCAGAAAATAATGAGTCTTGGCTTTTGAAAAGATTAGCTAGGAGAAAGAAAAATGCCATAGGAAGTCATAACAGTAATGGTTATCATGATAGTACTAGGCAGCATCTGGGTTTCCACAGATTATGCCAGAGAGCTCCAGAGGGCTGCTGAGTGTGCACAAGTAGGTCTCAGATGCAGGGTTAGAAAGGGGGTGTAAGGAAAGAGAGAGAACAGGGAGGGAGGAAAGGAGGACAGGAGAGGAGAGGGGAAAAGGGAGGAAAGAGAAAATTCTTTAAGTTTGAATATGAGTCTGTTTTACAAAACTATTGGAATTGTGCAAAAGCTGCCCATTACATACCAAAAGGTGGGAAGCTTTCTTACTGGATAAAATCATGCAGCTGACTCTACACTCAATTTCTGTGCAGCAAAGATGAGAAATAAAAAAGTTAGGGCTAGGAAAACAGTAGCTTGGTGAGTCAAGCGTTTGTTGCAAAGCTTGAGGATCTGAGTCTGGGATCTCAGCTTCCCTTTGAAGGATGGAAGTGGCCTTTTGTGTCAGTAACTCCCGCACGGGGGGGGGGGGGGGGGGCAGCTGAAGTGAAGCACGAGACAAGGCTGGGGGAGGTCGCTGGCCACTCTGTCTCATTGAAACAGCAAGCAGCAAGTGCCAGGCTCAGAGAGAGACACTGTCTCAAATGTTAAGGTGAAGAAGCAATTGAGGAGGGCATTCAGACATCAGTCTGTGGCCTGTACACATAACCAAACAGATGAGCACACTCCTCCCTGACACACACACACACAGATGCCATAGTATCCTGTATTATTTTTAGTCTCATCTGGATAATTCCTCCTGGGATCATGTTTATGGAGGCATCATATCTTCAGGCCTTACTAAGGCCATCATCTGCTGGATCTGCTTCTGATAGTGAAATTGGAAAAGCAGGAGCCTGCAGAATGAAATCCTACTCATCCAATACTTTCTGCCAATTACCTGGTGACAGGCTAGTTGCCATTTCTCAACTTCATGGCTTCATGGGAAGTGTAACATTTTGCTGGTTCAAAGGCAGAGGCTAGACAGGATGAGTGATATGTTTGAACTTGTTGATTGCTTTTTAACAATAATACTGTGGGAGTAGGGATGTGACTTTCATTGGTAGAATGCTTGCCTGGCATGAACAAAAGCTACTAAGTTCCATTGCTGGAACTGAATAATGTTGGCAGGAGATGGAAGAAGGAGGATCAGGAGTTCACAGTCCTCTGTTACATAGAGAGTTCAAGGCCAGCCTGGGCTACGTGAGACCCCATCTCAATGAAAAGAGAAGAAAATCGGTAATGCCGTGAATCAATCAAATTTATCTCCTCACATACAGAGAGGAGTTGAATGAAAAAACTCAGGTGCCTTTTTCCTCTGAACAGTTAGCTTTATCAATTCTTTCTGCCATCAGATGTTTCCTCGGGTCTTAACCATAATAGTTTTAAGTTTTGAAATAACTGTGGAAACATATGGGCCCCAAAGTCAGCTTGCACACTGAAGTATCTCCTGAAGATCTCCCCTCTCATTTTTACAGTTCTACCTTTGTTTTCCTTCTGGGTCATGCCACTTTCCTCTGGTTCATTTTTCTACCACTTCTATTTCTAAATAGGTTATAATCACCATTCCCTATGCTTATCCAGGTTCTTGCCCCTTAGTACAAACATCCAACTTGACTTCCCATCCCTCACTGTGATTTCTCCACAGAAAACATGGGGCTAGCCAGAAGGGACACTGGCTATCCTTTCACGTTCTGCTGAGTTTTGCACCTGCAAGGCAGGCCCTGCTATTATTTCTCTATGGGACTTGTCTTTGTATTATTTTTTGTTGTTATTCAGGCTTAGTACACACCTGATCACTTGTGAGTAAGAAGTCTATACTCACCTGACCTGGACTGTCTTCTCAATGTCCCACAAGACTCCAATAGAATTGTCAGAGGCAGCAAGAAACATAGTGAGAGAAAGCTCTGCTTCTAACCTGACTCAAGTTCCTACCAGAATTGATTCCCCTGTAGCTGTGGGACACATACACACACCCCTGGATCTTGCTTACTGTCTCTAGATTTTGCTTTTCTCTTTGAGTTTCTACTCGGATCCCTACCACATGGCTCCTTCCAAAATCCTTTCCCATTTCCATTTCCTCTTGTCTTCAGAAAGAGCATAGTTAATACCTTTAGATATCTGACTTTTGAGTAAGACCCAACAAAATAACTCTTTTACCATACACATAATATGATCATGGGAGTGACATCTCACCGGGTTCCTGGATAACACCTGTGCTCAGTGGAAGGAACTAATTATAAAGCACCCAAGGTCTCAGGAGTCATGTTCAAATACTGTTGACTATATCTTCCCTTCATTCTTTATCGGGCAAAGTAGTATTTGTGATCCTGGAATTAGCTTAAGACACATGTCCTTACTTAAGCTGTCTTGATATACTCAGATAGAGGTTCTTGCCATGGATCCACGCTTATCACAATCCTGTTATGTTTCTCTTCTCCTCTTCTGTCTATGTACATAGTTGACTACATTAGGATGTAGGGAATTGAAATATTGTGGAATTCTCAATTTTCTTTTGTAAATAAGTCCCATAAATGCTGATTATATGTTTTGAGTATTAAAACCCCTTTCTAAATGTTGTTTGCACTGCCTGAAAGGGAGCTGTAAGAGTTACGCAGCAGAAGAATTTTCCCAGGTAGAGGTGGAACCTTACTGCCAATGGCAGCGTGAGCTACCTTCACTGGGTATGCTATCTGTTCTTCTATGGTCAGAAGCTCATTCCTTTCCTGTGAGGCATTGACACACAGATATAAATGTAAAGTAAGAGCAACTGCTCACACACACTGTGTGCGTGGAAGTTCCTCATAAAGGTTAGTCCCATGTGAGAACATGTTCTCAGGCATCACCAAGAAGCACATTGCTGAAAATGTAAAATCTCTGTGGTTTTCTTAAATTCAAATTTGAATTTTGTTGCATTTGTTGTCCAAATGGATAAAGCTGATGATGGCCAGAAATGAGGTAAACAGTGAAGCAAGAGCAGCCCTGGCAGTAAATTACTAAATTATGTTTTTCCCTCTGAAACTTATTTTCATAAAGGAAATAGAGGGAATGCCACTGAATGTGCTTGAGTCCTTTTCCTGAGAGCCAGTTAATGAACTGTTAGTTGTGGGATTAATGAAGGAGGTTTTTCTTCCCTTTTCTTCTCTCTCTCTCTCTCTCTCTCTCTCTCTCTCTCTCTCTTATCACTTTCTTTAGGTAAAAATGAAAGCGGTGCCTGAGTGGCATACTCACACAAGCATGCACTCAAAACCTGCAAGAAACAACTGCTTTTTGTCTATGTAGCAATGTAACATATGTCCTGCTTTGCTTCTTTTCTGTTAAGATAGCTTGAACTGGAGTCGTTGCACACTGTAGGCTGAATTTTGGGACTCTTCATTTGGAAAAGAATGAGCATAGGACAATTTCCAGAACCACAGCTCTTTACTGCAAATAGAAGAAAGAACCTCTTTTCTTTAGCCCTGAATAGTCTTTGTGAGACAGCAGCACTCTGCAGCCATTCTAAATTCAGAATATTCCAGATAACACCCAGATAAAGGAGTGGATGATGCCTGATACCTTTTCACATGTTTGCAGGAAAGGAGGGTTGTGCAGTCTTTGCCAAAGGAATGCTAAGAATAAAGGCGCCGGTTAAGCTAGGACAATATTTAACAAAGTGTGTTGACCTGGCACCAAGCTTCCACTAATGGAATTAAGCAGTACCTGCCAGTGTTCCAGGGAAGACGATTCCCACAGTTCCCCTCCAAAATGTGTTCAACTTCGCAGAGCGAGACAAACGAGTGGAAGAGACGAATCAAGCAGGCTGCCTCTCAGATAGCTTTGCTAAGCTGGGATAAATTACGTCAGCATCTCTTTCTTGATCAATACCTTCCCTGAGAGACTGTGGAGGGTGCCATTGCCCTAATCAGCCAAGACAGTTTAAAAATTGATCTGGGAAAATCAGCACTTGCCCCAGCAAACCCACTTTTTGTCATCACATTCACTTCCAGCTGGTCTTGAGCAGGGAAAGGGTTGGCCTGCTGCAGACTGCTTCAGGCATTCCCCCCACCCCGCCCCAAAGGAGCCTCTCTCAGAGACTAAGGGAAGCAACTGGACAGACCCTTCATTGCTAGACCACTATGTATATACTGTATATGTATGAGTGTATCTTTATTCACTTAGCAAGAATTAACTGAATATCTACAGTGTGTCAAACTCACTTCTTTAAACACCTGTGACACAAAGCACCCCCAAGAGAGAATGAAGAAATGATTTTCCTGACTAGAAAATCAAACTGTACGGTTGAGGAGATGGCTTCTTCAGCCATGTGCCTGCCACTCATGCAGGAGATTCTGAGATCAGGTCACCTCCATAAAAAGCTGTTTTGATAGTCTAGCCATTGATCAAGTTCCGTGCTCCAGCAAACAACCTCTCATCCATGCTCACTCAGGCATAAACTTGGTGGGTAACCACATAAAAGATGTGAAAATAAGAAGAGAAGGCTCGTTAGGGTAAAGTGCTTCAGCCAGAGAAGGGGGTGGGGTTGAGATGGGGCACTAGAAATTGAAAGAACTGAAACTTATTACATACATGTATGAAAGTGTCAAATAATAAAGAAATTTAAAAAGTAGTATAAGGATAGGCATGGTGGCACACACCTAAAATCTCAGGGCTGGGGAGACTGAGGAGGCAAGATCCCTGGAGTTTGCTGCCTAGCCAGTCAGTGAGGTTCAGGTTCAGTGAGAGACTCTGCCTCAAAAAGTGAGGTGGAGAGCAAAGGGGGGGGGGGAACACTTGCTATCATCCTCGGACCACATCACACATGGATTCAGGGGATCTGATACCCTCTTCTGGTCTCCACAGGCACCCGGTATACATTTGGTACACAGACATGCATGCAAAAGCAAAATACCCATACACATAAAATACTTTTAAAAATCCAAAACCGCACTGCTGAAGAAGCCAGTGACATCAGGATTTCAACCAGTCACGAGGGATTGCTGAGCAGAGGGATCAACTGGATTCACAACCCAGGTCTATTTGATGATAGGTTATCCTCATTTCTAACATGGATCATGCTAGCTGCTTTAAGATACTGATTGCCTGAATAAGCCCACATTCTCTAAGTTGTTCACCACCTTTCAAAGAAATTAAGTAGAACAACCTACTCGGGTCACTTCCAAAGGTTATTGGTAAACACTTCAAGCTTCCTGTAACTTGGGTGAGAGCTTCCACATCATTTCCTTGTAATCACTCATCTTGCTTTGTCTTCTGGTTTCAGTCTAAGTCTGTGGTTTCCTGAGAAGTTGCTTCCCCCACTTTCCTGGTGTCTCTGAAGCTCCATTCTGGTCACACCATGCTGTGTGTGTGTGTGTGTGTGTGTGTGTGTGTGTGTGTGTGTGTGTGT